>JAKLTH010000083.1:0-610073 GCA_025175895.1 Wurfbainia villosa | reverse complement strand
GGTATCTTGCACACATACCTACATAAATAAAATATCGGGTCTACTAGCGATTAGGTATAGAAGGCTACCAATCATGCTTCTATAAAGTTTTGGGTTAATTATTTTACCTTCTTGATCATTATCTATTTTTGTGTTGGTTTACCATAGGAAGTTAAAACTACCTTAGCATTTTCCAAACCAAATTTCTTGATCATTTCTTTGGCATATTTGGTTTGGTATACATAAATTCCTTCATTTGTTTGTTTGACTTGTAAACCTAGGAAGAAATTTTAATTCTCCAACTAGAACTCATTTCAAACTCATTCTACATATTTTTGATGAAATCTTGAAGAAGTTCATCATTTGTTGACCCAAAAAAAATGTCATCTACATATACTTGGGCCACAAAGATATCCTTAGACTTTGATTTAATAAAGAGAGTTTGATCCACTTGACCCCTTCTAAACTCCTTAGAAACTAAGAAAGATGACAATCTTTCATACCTAAGCTCATGAGCTTGTTTTAACATATAAAGCTTTTCTAAGCTTATATACATGGTTTGGATAGTCTATTCTCAAACCCGAAAGTTGTTCTACATATACCTCTTTCTTAATGAACCCATTTAGGAATATCGATTTTACATCCATTTGATGGAGTTTAAAGCCCATGTAAGAGGCATATCCTAATAGGATTCTAATGGACTCTAACCTAGCAACCGGGACATAAGTTTCATCATAATCAAGTTCTTCAACTTGATTGAAGCCTCTTACAACTAACCTTGCCTTATTTCTAGTTATATTACCTTGATCATCTAATTTGTTCCTAAAGACCCATCTTGTAGTAATAATGGTGCTATCATTGGGCCTAGGGACTAGCTCTCATACTTGACTCCTTTCAAATTGAGTCAATTCATCTTGCATTGCTAAGATCCAATCCAGATCAAGTAATGCATCATTGATTGATTTGGGCTCAATTTGGGAGATAAGAGCTATTTGACTAGTGGGAGTTCTATGGAAGGACCTAGTTCTAACACCTTGAGATAATTCTCCTACAACTTGGTCAAGAGGATGATTTTGATTAATCCTTAATGTTCTAGGAGGTGTATTAAATTGATTTTGATCTTAGTTATCCTCAATCCTCCTTTTATCATCGGAATCTCCTCTTACTCCCCCTTGATCATTATTCACTAATCCTCCCCCTTGATCATTACCCCCTAAGGTCAAGTCTTGAAATTTTTGGGTAATATCTTGATTTTTGTCATTGATATCATTATCAATGGGGGATTTCCTAGGATAGGTGTTAGAGGTCTCATCAAATTGAACATTTGAAGACTCCTCAACTATTTGGGTCCTTTTGTTGTAGACTCTATACCCTCTACTAGTGGATAAGTATCCAACTAGGATTCCCTCATCCGCTTTGGACTCAAATTTTCCTAAATTGACCCTGGTATTTAAGATATAAGCTTTACATCCAAAGACTTTAAAGTAGTGAATTGTTGGAATTGTGTCATTCCATAATTCAAATAGAGTTTTACCTAAAAACCTATGGATTTGGACTCTATTTTGGATATAGCAAGCAGTATTAACCGCTTCCGTCCACAAGTAGCTAGGTAATGAATACGCATTAAGCATAGTCCTAGCCACTTCTTGTAGGGCACGATTTCTCCTTTCCATCACCCCATTTTGTTGGGGTGTTCTAGGACAAGAGAATTCATATTTGTACCCTTGTTCTAAGCACAATTTGGAGAAATTAGAATTCTCAAATTCTCCACCATGATCACTACGGATCCAATTGATTTTGAGATTTCTTTCATTCTACTCTTTTGCTAAAACCTATGATTATTTCTAGGGCATTGTCCTTATGCTTCATGAAATACACCCAAGTATATCTAGAAAAATCATCTCTATAATTAAGCAATATTTACTACCATTCAAAGAAGGAGTACTATGACAATCAAATAAATCTAAATGAATAAGCTTTAAAGGTAAGGAAGTACTAGTTAAGGTTTTACCCTTATGTGATGACTTTGATTGTTTTCCTTCTTGGCATGCATCACACATCTTGTCTTTGATGTACTTTAATTTTGGAAATCTCTTCACTAGCTCCAATTTAGTTACCTTGGCTATGTTCTTCATGTTGATATGACCTAATCTCCTATGTCATAGACAACTTTCTTCTTCTTTTGCCATAAGACACTTAGTGGAAATGTTAGAAGCATATGATAAATCAACATAGTAAATATTGGATTTCCTATATCCTTCTAATATGCAATCATTCAATTTCTTTTGTCTTATAAGGCATTTTGTAGAGTTAAATTCAACTTTAAAATTGGCATAACATAATTGGCTAACACTAAGCAAGTTGAATTTCATATTTTTGACTAAAAATACTTTATGAATAGTAAGACTTGGGGATACCTCAATTGTGCCTTGTCCTCGAATTTTAAGTTTGACACTATTTCCAAATGACACGGTCCCCTTGCTAAGGTGGTTGATTGTAGTAAATTTGCTCACATCACGGTCATGTGCCTTGAGCAACCACTATCAATAATCCACATGTTTGGTCCTTCTACCTAAACAACATGAAAAACACAATCCTTAGGCACCCAAATTTTTGGACCGTAGCATTAAAACATAACTCTTGGGAACCCATGCCTTTTACCTTTGCTCCTAAGGGTTGATTTTCTACTAATGAGGAGGTAAAAGCTACTTCCTTTTCCTTAGGTCTATATCTTATTCCGGCCTTGTTGTAAAATAGTCCTTTGGTCCCTAAGTATCATGTCTAGGTATTTTGAGCCATTTGTAAATTTCTCTAAGCATGCTCTTAATTCACCTATTTCTTTTTTAAGTTCATCATTTTCATCCTTAAGTGAATATGCATCACTACAAGAAAGTTCTACATTCCTAATTTCCTTGATTTCTACTTTCAAATCCTTAATCCTATATTTTGATTTATTTAAAGCATTTTGAAGACATGAAATGGTTTTATAAAGTAATTCTATCCTAGGGGAGTCTTTTACCTCATTATCACTAGAGGACGATTCGTTGCTTGAGGATGATGATGATGACTCTGTTGGAGGATCGATGGCCGGCTAGAGGGGAGTGAATAGCTCTTTATCGCGTATGATGGAAGTTGCTCGCTTAATCGTCTACAATTAGAGTTAGTGCAACGGAATATTTGCTAAACAAAAACAATTAAGCTAATACTAAAGACAAAGAGAAAGCAAACGCAAACACTAAGATGTAACGTGGTTCACGTCGCTGCTAGTCCACGCACCCAATTAATCACGCCTAAACCAATTCCACTAGTCTCTCTTTTGCACTAAGCTAGGTGGAGGTAAACCTTTCTTACAATCTCCCTCTTTACAATATGATTGAAATAATAGCAAGAAAGAGGGAAGAAAACATTTAGGCACTTGGGAGTATGTTTAGAGATGAAGCATTAACCATCCCAAGTGACCCAAGGCCCCTTCTTATAGGGAAGAGGTCATTCTTCCCGTTGGGCACCGAGCAGTCGACTGATGCAGCCATCAGTCGACTGCTACTGTAGTCGTTGCCTCACAATGGCTTAATCCACGTTGGATTCCAACCAACGACTCCCACATCAGTCGACTGATCTTCCCATCAGTCGACTGATGGAGCCAACAGTCGAGTGGTCGACGAGATCACTCGACTGCCAAAGCTTCTATGGCCGAACTTGCTTCGATCGATCGCCATCCTTTGGCGTCAATGACGCTGACCATTCATCGATCGTTATATCATAGCAATAGCATCATGGGCCAACATCCGACACTTGACTTAGCCATTTGGCCAAGTTCACCTATGAGATATCCCGTCCTGGGTTGCAATCGCTCACTCTCATCTCCCTTGGAGTCCTTCACCTTGATGCTCTCTTCATTCGGCCACATCCCTCAGATACATCAAGCGCACGGCTTCGTAATGTCATCCTTCGCGTCTCACCCTAAAATCTACTTCCTTGGCTTCACTCCAATTCTCCTCATCCGGCGGTCCCTCGGATGCACCAAGCGCACGACTTCACAATGTCGTTCTTCACTGACTCAAGGATCGAGTCATGAGATGGTGATCTTGCCAATGCTTTGTCAAGCTAACCATGTGAATTACTAAGTCCTACGACTTTAACACACATATCAAATTCATAAACAACCTAACTTAAACCTTTGCCACACACATCAAAACACATCATCCATGGGTTGATTGCCCTAATAATCTCCCCCTTTTTTATGTGTGGCAACCATGTTTTTGTTAGGTAAAACATTAATCAAATTATATAAGGAAGGAAAGCATGTAAAACATGGATATCAAACATGAATATCAACTCCTCCTTAATACATGCAACTCCCCCTTAGCACATGATAATTCCCTCTAGCATGATTAACTTAAACCCTCATATTTCTCCCCCTTTGACATCATCAAAAACATCTAACAGAGGTTATATATGTAGAGGAAATGGTGACCACTAGAGGGGGGGGGGTGAATAGCTCATTTCAATGCTCGATGGAATTCGTTGCGTGCTTGTCTCTACAAGTCGTGTTAGCGCAGCGAAAATAAAGCAATAACAAATACAAGCACACAATCATATAACGTGGTTCGGAACCGAATGGTTCCTACTCCACGGATCGAGCTCTAAAGAGCTCTAGCAATGCCAATCACACACCACTAATAAACACTCCTTCTCGACACAAGTCGGAGGTGGAGAAACACCTTACAATGATTACACTAAGTAATATGAAAGATATAAGCTAATACAAGTATGAAATACAATGCAAGTAAAGAAAAACCACTTTACAATAGCACTTTTGTTGCTTGATCTTTGATTGCTTGAATCGTGGTTGAAGACCCTGATTTGCACCAGCAAATTGCCTCAACAATGCTCAAGAAATCGCTATTGATTTCCTCCTCCACGAGCTACCTTTAAAGTTGCTACCTGGGCTAAAAATCGCCGATCAGTCAACTGCTCGTGACCATCAGTTGACTTCTCGTGACCATCAGTCGACTGATGCCACTATTGTCGTGAGACAATGGCTAGATCCATGCTAGAAAAATCCAACGGATCCATCATCAGTCGACTGATAATACCCATCAGTCGACTGATGGAGCCTTCACTCGACTGCTAACCCCCGCAGTTGAGTCTCGACTCTATCTATTCTCGTGCCCAAACTCTCGAGCACCGATCGGTGATCACACGATCGATCGATTGCTCAAGCCGCGTGACTACCCACCTGGTATGATCTAGATACTTCCGCATCAAACCCTAGTTGACTCACACACCACGATCAGCTATATGACACGATCGACCGCACACCTCAAACATGAGATTTTAACCCAAGTATGGTGCCCTCATACTTGCTAGACCACCCATAGCCTAGACTTAAGCCTTCTAGCCACCCCCGTCAGCCTCGTGTCTATCGGATCCCTCTAAGTCATCCATGACTTGTTCATCCATACGCTAGCCTTCAGGTGCTTCCATCGACTATGTCATGCTAACGGTGTCTACACCGCCAAGGCACATTGGACTTACGCTGCCAAGACTCTGCTTGGACTTTACACCACCAACCATTGGACTTATGCTGCCAAGACTCCCGCTTGGACTTTACGCTGCCAATATCAAACCCCTTGGACTTCTCAAATGCCAAGACTCAAGCTTGGACTTTCCCTTTCCAACCCATGTTGGACTTTCCATGCCAAGACCCATGCTTGGACTTTACACCGCCAACCATTGGACTTATGCTGCCAAGACTCCCGCTTGGACTTTACGCTGCCAATATCAAACCCCTTGGACTTCTCAAATGTCAAGACTCAAGCTTGGACTTACCCTTGCCAACCCATGTTGGACTTTCCATGCCAAGACCCATGCTTGGACTTTTCCTTGCCAACACACATGCTTGGACTATGCCAAGTACTCAAGACTTGGACTTTCCATGACATGGTCAACTCCAGTCAACCATCAAAATCCCCCTCGAGCCAAACTCGAGTCCGGTCAATCATGACCCAGGTCGATTGTACAAACAATCTCCCTAAAATATTATCAGACATCAATGTCAAATATCAATGTCAAACCTCCATGTCAAACATCAAAACATCGCTCGAGTCAAACTCGAGTCCGGTCAATCGTGACCTGGGCCGATTGCACCAACAATCTCCCCCTTTTTGATGTTTGACAAAAACACATATCTTTGAGTTAGAACACTAACTCAATTCTTCTTACCAATTATCCCAAATTGGTAATCCCAAATATTCTCCCCAATTCTCCGAATTGACAATTAATAACATCAATTGATAACACTCTCCATAACATTCTCCCCCAAAACATTCTCTCCCTTTTTGACTAATATCAAAAAGGTTTTCTCTCCAAGGAGGTCAATGTCTCATGTCCCAATGAGATCTTACAATCTCCCCCTTGGTACCATCTTCCTAGTGATAAGTCTCATATCACTCAAGATAGCCAATCCTATACACTCTCCCAATTCCCAAATTGGGTATCTCAAAATTCCATTTTCCCCCTCATGAGGAAAAATACCATCCATCATCCCTTAATGGATACTGTTAGTAATATATGAGAGATGTCCAAAGGCAATCGCCTTATGTTTGAACCATTTATATGATAAATGAAGATTCATTATTTGAGTATACATGTTTTCATGTATTTGATTAGATCTTAAACTCATTTACTGAATGTCCATGATACGATTCACAGCATGAGAGAATTTGTGATTGGATTACAACTAGTGAGTATCTCTACATGTGTAATTGTGATGTATCGGAATTATCCCTAGTCGATGAATTGATGGATTTGGACACCATCAATTCTGACGAGACTAGCACGAGGTATACTCCTTGGTGTATCCAAGCAGCTGATTCTCACTGGCTGGAGACATTGTGATGTCCGGAGTTAATCGTGGATGCTAGTTATGGTAACTAGTTCATTGGACTGACCAGCCGTAAGACTTCATATGGTTCTCTGCATATATAGATATGTCAATGAAGTTCTTACTGTAACTTAAGTGCGATGTTCCTTTGACTTGCGGTATTCAAGTCATCTTGATCATGGAGACTTATGCTTTGACATCTTAAGCAAGCATCTCTAAGGAGATGTGGACTCGGGATGATTGGGTATAAGTCGAAGTGATCGAAGGTGTTTGAATAGCCTATAAAGGATTCACCACTCCTTGCGAGGAGATGTATACCCATGACCTCTCGTCGAATTGTTACTAAAGTCTTTGGCCAAAGCATTACATATTTAGAGTAAGGTACTCTTCGATACATGTGGAGTAACTAGAATTTGTAGGACGAGGAAATGACACTTGGGCTAGGTGTGACGTAGTCAACCCAGTAAGGGCTGACACTATGGACCATTACCTGAACCAAGTGGGTATAAGATGAGTGAAGGGAATGGGGCATGATTCATTGTAGCTGTTGAAGGGTTTCAGAAATAGTTTTGGATCAACCGTTGATCTTTTCGGTTAATTGGGAATCATGATGTACTACTAGATGTCACTCATGATCGTTTTATAATTAATGGTTAATTATAGATGACCAACATAAATCGAGAACCTATTTGGTCACACGCACAACGAGCGTAATCCGAAGGATTTAAAACGGGCTTGAGAATGAGATTCTCAGACCGAGAGAAACTAGGTTTGGTTGGACCAAACAAGGAGCGAGCATGAAATCGTTTCAGTCGCAATGGAAGCATGGATGGGCCGTGTCTTATGAAGACATGATGGATGAACCAAATTGGTTTGGTTTTAATCCAATGAAGGAGAATAAACCAAAGGGGTTTGGTTTGTTTTAAACGAATGAACCAAAAGTTGGTTCGGTTCATTTTAACTTAAAATAGACCAACATAGTTTGGTTTATTTTAACTTAAATTAATGGAGCGGGTTAACGGGATTTTGGTTATGATCCGATAACCATTAGGAAAATTTTTTCTCTATAAAATAGGGCTTAAGGATTTTGTTAAGCCCTAATCCAAGCAATCCCTAGTTGCCGCCCACCCCTCCTCTCCTCTAGTGGTCGGCGCCCAACCCTAGTCGCCGCCCAGCTTTGTGTCGCCGTCCAAGCTTGTTGCCGGCGTCCAAGCTTCAGCCGGTGACCCTCCGGTAATCCTCCTTAGCTCCAGTGACCAAGGAATAGCTAGCCCTCTTCTCTTTGGCCGGCACAAACTCCTCCACCAAGCTGTCCAGTTTTCTGGACAGCTTGTCTTCTTCGTGTCGAGCATCGTTTGGGACGCGTTTGGAGCTCCGGACGGTGGCTTACTTGCCGGGGCTTTGATCTCCGGTAATCCTCATAGGTGGAGGACGAAGGATTCATCAAACGGTTGACGAATACCTCTCCGGAGAAGCGAGTTTTTGAGGACTCGTTTTGGATCCCAATTTTGATTCGGTTCGTGATCTTCTCTCGATCACATCGTCTTCAAAACGAGGCTAGTAACTTATACGAAGACGAGGCTTGTGACTTCGTGAAGTCATCCCGAAGATACTCGGCGTGGATACGGATAGAGGTGATTCTAGCGAGGATCACTCCGGTTGATGTCTTTCCCGCTACACGTGATACGTCAGGTATACGTAGAATAAATTTTCTTTTATTACAAAATTTGAAATTACGGTTATGTCTACACATGTTGTACTATGCATGCGTGTGGTGTGTGTGTTGTAATAAATTAGATTTATTATTTTTATTTCTTTCATTGTACACATATTTACGAAACATGTTCGAACACACACTTCGCCAGATCTAAAACCCAACAAAGGGTATCAGAGCCCAGGTTGTGTTTCGACATAATTGTAAAATTGTTTTGCGATAGTCATAATGGTATTTATGGAAATTTTCTACTTTTGGAAAGTTAGAAGCATTTATGGAAATTTTTAATTTTGGAAAGTCTAGAAGTATTTATGGAAATCTTCTACTTTTGGAAAGTTGGAAATATTTATGGAAATTAATATTTTTCATAAATAAAATATTTGATTAGATTTGGAAATTTGTTTCCTAATTTAATCATGATTTGATTTGGAAAATCAAATCTTAAAATATTTTATTTCCATAAATAGTTTTGATGATTTAGGAAATTTGTTTCCTAAATTGACTTTCCTTAATCAACACTTTTCACAAATAAAATATGTGATTAGATTTGGAAATTTATTTCCTAATGTAATCATGATTTAATTTGGAGAATCAAATCTCAAATATATTTTATTTCCATAAATAGTTATGACATATAAGGAAATTTTGTACATGTCATAATTGTATGCCATGTAATTGCATTAGATGCATATCATTATGTCATGCGTGTCGTGACATGTAGATGTATGTCATGTCATGTAGATAATAGTTATTTGCATGCAAAGAGGATGAGACATAAAAACCCTTACTCAATATTAAAGCCTACACCTTCCATTAATATGGTTAGAACCAGAGTTCCGTTTCTTGTTTGGGTTGTTGGACTCTCTCCAAGCCCGGCTCGAACCCGAACATGTTCAAACCATGAAATAGTTTAATATTAATATGGTAAGAGTCAGAGGTCAATCATTAACTTTGGTTGTTGAACTCTCTCCAAGCCGGGCTAATTGGTTGAATGCGCTCTAACCATATTAAAATTATTTCTCGATTAATGGGTTGGCTTTAACCTGGAGCATTGGCTTGTTGGACTCTCTCCAAGGTCGATGTGAAGGGAGGTGAAGTTGGGTGCTATGCATATGATGCATACTTGTTAATGTGTTAACAACCCAATGTATGTGTGAACATTCAATTAGTTGATAGCACATTGTGATAGTTGCATATACGTGATATGCAATCGATATATTTGATACCTACCATCATAGTTATGAATGGCTTGTTGGACTCTCTCCAAGGTTGTTCATATCTATGTTGGATATCAGCCCATTCGGAGATGGACCTACGATCTCCCGAAGTGATTTTGGGGTTTTTGAAATTCGAAAAATGAATGGGATTTATAAATGTATATTGATGCATTTTAAAAATCATTTTCTCATATATGCTCATTTTGTATTTCTAGGTTAATCGATTGATCATGTCGTCTTTGAATTTGCATACTATTTTGGATTCAAACAAATTGATTGGGACTAACTTCCTAGACTGGCTTAGAAACTTGAGAATTGTTCTCAAGGCGGAAAAGCTAGCATATGTCCTTGGAGAGCCTCTTCCCAACCGTCCTAGGGACGATGCAATTCCAGACCAATTGTTGGCCTTTCAGAAATAGATGGCAGATTCTGAACTGGCGAGTTACATCATGCTAGCTGCGATGGTACCTGAGCTGCAAAAGCAACATGACCATATGGATGCTAATACCATAGTCTTCCATCTTCATGAGTTGTTTGATGAGCAAGCGAGATCCGAAAGGTTCGAAGTCTCCAGGCTTCTCTACACCTCTAAGATGCAAGAAGGTTTGTCTGTAGTGCAGTTTGTGCTAAAAATGAATGGGTACATCGAGCGGCTGGCCACCCTCGGGTTTGTGATAGATCATGAATTAAGTATTGACTTAATTCTGCATTGTTTTTCCAAGAGTTTCTCACAATTTATGATGAACTATCGGATGAACAAATTAGAATCCACTATTCCTGAGCTCCTCAATATGCTGAAGACTGTGGAGCCTTCATTAGTGGATTCCTCAAAGAAAGGTTCTAAGAGGAAGGCAAAGGAATAGAAGAAAGGGAAGAACAAGAAGGCTAAGAAGGCAGAACCAGCACAAAAGGACACTTGCCATCATTGTGGCAAGGAAGGCCACTGGCGAAGAAACTACAAGATTTATCTTGAGTCCGTGAAGAAGAATAAGGCATCCGATGCCCCATCCTCTTCAGGTATCTTCATTATTGATTGTCATTCTATTTCCTTAGACACTTGGGTATTGGATACTCGGTGTGGCTCACATATATGTAATGACATACAAGGGCTAAAGAATAGAAGAAGACTCGTCAGAGGGGAGTTAAATTTGCGAGTTGGCAATGGAGCAAAGGTTGCTGCGGTCGCCATCGAAACTTATTTGCTGAAGCTCCCCAGTGGACTAGTCTTGGAACTGGACAATTGCTATTGTGTTCCTTCTCTAATAAAGAACATTGTTTCTATTTCCTGCTTAAATAGAAATGGTTACCATTTGACGTTTAGTAACAATTGTTGTTATATAACTTTGAATGGCGTACTTTATGGAACTGGAACTTTGAGCAATGGTATTTATACGTTGGACGTATCTAGTGACATTTTCAATATTGAAGCGAGCAACAAGCGTGCTCGAAAGGATAATCAATTAGACTCCTACATGTGGCATTGTCGTCTTGGCCATGCAAGCAAGAAACACATGTCCAAATTACATCGATGTGGAATTCTGGAATCGTTTGAATTGGATTCATACGATACATGTGAATCATGCTTAAAAGGCAAGATGACTAAGTTACCTTTTACAGGAAAAGGTGAACGAGTGGGAGAGTTGCTAGGTCTAATACATACTGATGTATGTGGACCTATGTCAACTCAAGCTTTAGGAGGCTATAGCTACTTCATTACCTTCACCGATGATCACTCACGGTTTGGGTATGTGTTCTTGATGAAACACAAGTCTGAAGCCTTTGAAAGGTTCAAAGAATTCAAAAATGAAGTAGAGAAACAACATGACAAGAGTATTAAAATACTTCGATCGGATCGAGGTGGTGAATACTTAAGTCAAGAGTTTCTTGATTATCTAAGAGACAATGACATATTGTCTCAATGGACTCCGCCATATACACCACAGCATCTGAGAGGCGTAACCGGACCTTGTTGGACATGGTCAAGTCAATGATGAATCATGCAAATCTTCCCAAGTCCTTTTGGGGCTATGCACTTCAGACAGTTGTTTACTTGTTAAACAGAATGCCAACCAAGGTAGTCTCTACTACTCCATATGAGATATGGAATAGTAAGAAACCTCATGTATCTTACTTGAAGATATGGGATTGTCCTGCTTATGTGAAGTGGACTGTATCAGATAAATTGGATGTTAAGTCTGATAAATGTCTATTTATTGGATACCCTAAGGAAACAAGGGGTTACCAATTCTATCATCCTGTGGAACAAAAGGTGTTTGTTTCAAGGCATGCTGTGTTTCTAGAGAAAGAGTTTCTCTTGCAAGAATACAGTGGGAGTGTCGTCGAGCTTGAGGAGGCTCGAGAGACTCAAATAGACATTGATGAGATACCTGGTGAAGCACAACAGCCGACAACTCATAGTGATGAGCAATCGGCTGGACCTATTGAAACACCACATCTTCGTAGATCTGGTAGAACACGCAATATTCCTGAGAGATATGGATTTCTCATAAGTGAATCGAACGACGTGTTACTCATTGATGATGAGGAGCCTACTAGTTATGATGAAGTTCTGACAAGTTCAGAAAGGGATAAGTGGTTTGAAGCCATGAAGTCGGAAATGGATTCCATGTATGAAAACCAAGTTTGGAACTTGTTTGACCCACCTGAAGGCATAAAGCCTATAGGGTGCAAGTGGATTTTCAAGAAGAAAACCGACATGGATGGTAATGTGATTACCTATAAGTCTAGATTGGTGGCGAAAGGATATCGTCAAAAGCAAGGTGTTGATTATGACGAAACTTATTCGCCTGTAGCTATGCTTAAATCCATTCGGATGCTCCTGCCATAGCGGCTCATTATGATTATGAGATATGGCAAATGGATGTGAAAATAGCTTTCCTTAATGGAAACCTGCTCAAGGACGTGTATATGTAACAGCCTGAGGGTTTTACATCGGTTGATAAAACCAAGGTATGCAAATTGCGACGGTCCATATATGGATTGAAGCAAGCATCCAGGAGATGGAATATCCGTTTTGATGAGACAATCAAAAAGTTTGATTTCTCACAAAATCCAGACGAACCTTGTGTGTACAAGAAGGTTAGTGGGAGTGTAGTCGTGTTCCTAGTATTGTATGTCTATGACATATTACTTATAGGAAACGATGTTTCAGTCTTACAGTCAGTTAAGATTTGGTTGTCCAAGACATTCTCCATGAAAGACCTAGGAGAAGAAACCTACATCCTCGGGATTAATATCTATAGAGATAGATTGAAACGGTTTCTTGGTCTTTCGCAGTCTACATATATAGACCGAGTGCTAAAGAAGTTTAGCATGTCAGAATTCAAGAAATGTTTCCTACCCATCAGGCATGGGATACACCTTTCGAAGTCTATGTGTCCGCGCACAAAAGACGAGAGGATTTGCATGAGTAAGATTCCCTATTCATCCGTAATAGGATCTATCATGTATGTTATGTTATGTACGAGGCCCGATGTATCGTATGCTCTAAGTGTCACGAGTAGATACCAGTCTGATCCAGGAATGGATCATTGGGCGGCTGTTAAGACAATCCTTAAGTACTTGAGAAGAACTAAGGATGTGTTCCTAATATATGGAGAAGGGGACATGGTGATACGCGGGTATACGGATGCCAGCTTCTAGACAGACAAGGATGATTCCAGGTCTCAGTCTGGATACGTGTTCACCTTGAATGGGGGTGCAGTGAGTTGGAAAAGTTCCAAACAAGACACTGTAGCGGATTCTACCACTGAGGCAGAATACATTGCAGCTTCGGAAGCAGCAAAGGAAGCGGTTTGGATCAAGAAGTTCATTTATGAACTTGGTGTGGTTCCAGCCATTGTTGAAGCAATACCGGTCTACTGCGACAACAATGGAGCAATTGCACAGGCGAAAGAGCCAAGGTCTCATCAACGATCCAAACATGTGTTTCGCCGCTATCATCTGATCAGAGAGATCATTAGTAGGAAGGAAATACAAATCGAGAAAATCCCCACTGAAAGGAACTTAGCGGATCCTTTGACTAAGGCATTACCTCAAAGTAAGTTTGAGGGTCATGTTAGAGCTTATGGTATTGGATACCGTAGCGATTGACATTAGGCCAAGTGGGAGTTTGTTAGTAATATATGAGAGATGTCCTAAGGCAATCGCCTTATGTTTGAACCATTTATATGATAAATGAAGATTTACTATTTGAGTATACATATTTTCATGTATTTAATTAGATCTTAAACTCATTTACTGAATGTCCACGATACGATTCACAGCATGAGAGAATTTGTAATTGGATCACAACTAGTGAGTATCTCTAAATGTGTAATTGTGATGTATCGAAATTATCCCTAGTCGATGAATTGATGGATTTGGACACCATCGATTCTGTCGAGACTAGCACGAGGTATACTCCTTGGTGTATCCAAGCAGCTGATTCTCACTGGCTGGAGACATTGTGATGTCCAGAGTTAATCGTGGATGCTAGTTATGGTAACTAGTTCATTGGAGTGACCAGCCGTAAAACTTCATATGGTTCTCTGCATATATAAATATGTCAATGAAGTTCTTACTGCAGCTTAAGTGCGATGTTCCTTTGACTTGCGGTATTCAAGTCATCTTGATCATAAAGACTTATGCTTTGACATCTTGAGCGAGCATCTCTAAGGAGATGTGGACCCGGGATGATTGGGTATAAGTCGAAGTGATCGAAGGTGTTTGAATATCCTATAAAGGATTCACCACTCCTTGCGAGGAGATGTATACACATGGCCTCTCGTCGGATTATTACTAAAGTCTTTGGCCAAAGCATTACATGTTTAGAGTAAGGTACTCTTCGATACATGTACAAGAATTCAGAATCAGAGGAGGAAATGATACTTGGGCTAGGTGTGACGTAGTCAACCTAGTGGGGGCTGACACTATAGACCATGTCCTGAATCAAGTGGGTATAAGATGAGTGAAGGGAATGGGGCACGATTCATTGTAGCTATTGAAGGGTTTCAGAAATAGTTCTGGATCAAGTTGATCTTTTTTAATTGGGGATCATGATGTACTACTAGGTGCCACTCATGATCATTCTATAATTAATGGTTAATTATAGACAACCAACATAAATCGAGAACCTATTTGGTCACACGCACAACGAGCGTAATCCGAAGGATTTAAAACGAGCTTGAGAATGAGATTCTCAGACCGAGAGAAACTAGGTTTGGTTGGACCAAACAAGGAGCGAGCATGAAATCGTTTCAGTCGCAATGGAAGCGTGGATGGGCCGTGTCTTATGAAGACATGATGGATGAACCAAATTGGTTTGGTTTTAATCCAATGGAGGAGAATAAACCAAAGGGGTTTGGTTTATTTTAAACGAATGAACCAAAAGTTGGTTCGGTTCGTTTTAACTTAAAATAGACCAACATGGTTTAGTTTATTTTAACTTAAATTAATGGAGCGGGTTAACGGGATTTTGGTTATGATCCGATAACCATTAGGAGAATTTTTCTCTATAAAATAGGGCTTAAGGGTTTTGTTAAGCCCTAATCCAAGCAATCCCTAGTTGCCGCCCACCCCTCCTCTCCTCTAGTGGTCGGCGCCCAACCCTAGCCGCCGCCCAGCTTTGTGCCGCCGTCCAAGCTTGTTGCCGGCGTCCAAGTTTCAGCCGGTGATCCTCCGGCGACCCTCCGGTAATCCTCCTTGGCTCCAATGATCAAGGAATAGCTGGCCCTCTTCTCTTTGGCCGGCGCAAACTCCTCCACCAAGCTGTCCAGTTTTCTGGACAGCTTGTCTTCTTCGTGTTGGAGCGTCATTTGGACGACGTTTGGAGCTCCGACAGCAGCTTACTTGCTGGGGATTTGATCTCCGGTAATCCTCATAGGTGGAGGACGAAGGATTCGTCAAACGGTTGACGAATACCTCTCCGGAGAAGCGAGTTTTTGAGGACTCGTTTTGGATCCGAATTTTGATTCGGATCGTCATCTTCTCTCGATCACATCGTCTTCAACACGAGGCTAGTAACTCGTACGAAGACGAGGCTCGTGACTTCGTGAAGTCATCCCGAAGATACTCCGTGTGGATACGGATAGAGGCGATTCTAGCGAGGATCATTCCGGTCGATGCCTTTCCCGCTACACGTGATACGTCAGGTATACATTTTATAAATTTCCTTTTATTGCAAAATTTGAAATCGCGGTTATGTCTACACATGTTGTACTATGCATGCGTGTGGTGTGTGTGTTGTAATAAATTAGATTTATTATTTTTATTTCGTCCGCTGTGCACATGTTTACGAAATATGTTCGAACACACACTCGCCGCAGTGTCGGAAACCCAACAGATACCTCCCCCTAAAGGCTTGCTCCCCCTTGACCATTGCACCAACAATGTCCTTGGGAAGTCCCTAAGCCAATAGGAACTTTAAACCATCAAAATTAAGGTCTAAATTTCAGCACTGAACTTTTCCTCACCTTAAAATTGATACAAACCCTAAACAACTCTCATAATCCATATTCAATGGATTTTCACCCTTTCTAATGCTTCCCAAAACATATTCTAGGGTTAGGAGTGGTTAGGGAACTTTACCCTAGCTGAAACATGGGTTAAACATCCTTGTTTACTCGAAATCAGCATTGGCAGTCGACTATATCAGAAAACAGTCAGCTGAAGTCCATCGATCGGCGACACCAAGCAATGATCGATAACTACGTTAGGGAAGTTCTGCCGGGGCGATTTTCACCAGGGTGGTTTCGCCGAGCGATTACGCCTTCGTGCGCCGCAGGCGATTACGCGCGCGATTCTACGAAGCGATTCGCGGCGGTTCTGCTTAGGCGGTTTCTCATGCGATTACATCTGACATGAACTAAGAACTCAGTTTTTTCAATTATCAAATATGAACTTTGAAAATTGATAAGTAATTATACGTAACTTTAAAAATCGTGAAATTTCATACGTATAATACTTATGACCAATACAATGGGTGAAAAATATTAGAAAAATAATTTACCCATAAAATAGTGAAATTGATAAAAAATTCAAAAGTGAAGAAAAACTTCAATGTTTTAGCTCACTTTGTATCAACTTCATTAATGGTGATTGCTATCAAAAGATAGACTTCACTAAGGTTTTCTAAAGTGATTTTAAAGTGCTTTTAAAAACCTATTTTGAACCATGGACTCTTGGCTAGATATACATGACTTGTACATTAGCTTTCCTTCATGATTCATATTGATGATTGAGATAAGTTTAAGTTCATCTAGATGAACTATCTATGCACCATGAACTTAACTTATTTTTCTAACATCTCACATGTATCTAAGATGTATTAAGCACACAAAATTCAAAGTAATTGTGAGATGTGGGATTAGGGTTATTATAGCCTCATGCATTTTCTAGGCAACTCTATTTGACTCCCTTATAGATGGGACTTCAAATCATGTCATAATCCTTAACTCAATTTTAATTAATGCATGAATAATCATGGCATAAATGATAATCATAAATAAACATAACCAATGATCATGATGTCATGACATATGAATAGGCTCTAAATATGACATAGAAAATAATTCTAAATAATATCATGATATGTCATATGATAAAATAGAATTTGATGTCATGACATGGCAAATTTGAATATATAAACACATTAACACACACAATCAGACAAAAAACATGATTTTTGATAAACAAAATATTTCATTCAAATATAACTTTAGTTTTTACAAGCAAAATAGATGTCTAACACTCTCAACCTCACTACGAAACCAAAAGAAAACAAAAAAAACAAGACCCCTAATCTATGCCTAGCTGTCTTCCTCGGCAGATGGTGGAGGCGATGGAGGTTCTGCTCAGTCTAGGTCCGCATCATCTCGTATATATCCATCCGCGCCGCCTCCATCCGGTTGTGGTGCTCCTCCATCCAGTGGCACTCCTCCATCCGAGCCGCCACCCGTGGAGGATCGCCTGATATGATCTTTGCCAATCGTGAGTCAACCGTCTACTGGTAGTCCTCGAATCTGACCTCTAGCTGTGCAACATGATCTGAGAGACCTACTGTCGGTGCATCTTCGGCACGGTCATCTCGTCAACAAGATGCCCTCATCTCGCCCCGCAGCTCTCCAAGCTCCCCCATGCGCCATGGGCTGAGGCCGAGGTACCATCTCCATCTATCTAGCTCCAGTCCGCAACCCAGCCAATGTGAAGTTAAGCAATGAGATGAAGTCGTATACTTCGGATAGCGCCTGTTAGGGAAATCAACCCGTGTTATGGTTTTGATGTGTGTGGCAAAGGGTTTAAGTTAGGATGATTGGATTTGATATGTGCGTTGGAGTCTTGCAGGACTTAGTAATTCGCACATGGAGCTCAGGCAAATCTCACCACTCACAACCTTGTGCTTGAGTCGGCGAAGGAGCATTGTAGAGCCGTGCGCTTGATGTATCTGAGGGACCACTGGATGAGATGACTTGAAGCAAAGCCAAGGAAGAAGACTTCGAGGGCAAGAGACGCGAAGGAGCATTGCAGAGCCGTGTGCTTGATGCTGTCGAGGGACGTGGCTGCGAACGAAGAGAGCTTCAGCGAGGGACTTCAAGTGAGATGAGAGAATGAGTGAATTGTAAGTAGCTCATTAGGTGAACTTGGCCGAATGGTTGTGTGTTGAAGGCTCGACCGCAAGGGTTGAGGTTTACCCGACCACCGGATGCTCAAACAGATATTAAGTTTGAGGTTTACCCGACATCAGTCGACTGCCATGATATGGCAGTCGACTGCTCCAAGTCAATCATCAATCGACCGTGTTGGCCGCCAATCAAGTCGACATCACGATCAAGAAAGTACGATCGATCGATCGACCGCACGGGCACGTAGGAGTCATCACTGATCGAAGTCGGACATCAATCAACTGATGTCATCATCAGTCGACTGATCATCCGACTGTTGGAGAAGGTGGTCGCGGATCCTGCGAATCCGACCTGGTCAGAAGCCGTTAGAGTCGACATCAGTCGACTGATAGTGTCCAATAGGAAGATTTGTTTCCTCTCTATAAAAAGAGAGGGTGGGGGCTTTTAGATGGTTAATGTTCATGCTCTAAACATCCTACTAAGTGCCCCACAAAGCTCAAACTCCTTCTTCTAGTTTTCTTTCATATCTATTGTAAAAGAAGGAGTGATCTCATTGGTGTAAAGGTTTAACTCCACCTTACTTGGGCTAAAGGGAGAGACCAATAGTGGATTGGTTTCGGAGTGATTCACCGGAGACGAATCAGACCGTGGATTAGCGGCGAGGTCGTGAACCACGTTATGTTCTTTGTTAGCATTGATTTTGTTTTTTTCTTGTCTTAATTGCTTGTTTAGTTTTGTTTCCGTTGCGCTAATATTCTTTGTAGACATGTAATTCCGTTCATACAAATAAAGAGGGCTATTCACCCCCCTCTAACCGGCCACCAACGATCCTATAAGTGGTATCAGAGCCAAGGCGCTTGTTAACGAACTAACCGCCGCAACAAGCACTACATCAAGGATGGATGGCTCTAATATTCACCCACCGAAGTTCGAGGGAGAATTTGCGTGGTGGAAGAAATGCATGGAGGTATTCTTTGAAATCGATTTTGAAATTTTATTAATAATGGAAAATAGTTTCGAGATAGCTAGGGATGAAGAAGGAAAGCCAATCGAGAAGGCTAGATGGACTAAAAGGCAAAGGGAGGAGTACTTGGCGAATTCAAAGGCAAAGCACCATCTCTACAACGTACTCCCCCAACAAGAAGTGAATCGGATAGGGGAGTGTGCCAAGGAAATGTGGGAGAAACTCATAGAACTCCATGAAGGCACTTCCGAGGCCAAGCTTTCAAGGAGAGACATTCTTTGCTCCCAACTAACAAATATCAAACTTGAAAAGGGAGAAAAGGTAACCTCATTACAATCTAGGTTTAAAGAAATTTTAATTGGACTAACAAGTGTAGGAGAAAAGCTATCAAATCGGGACATGATAATGAAGGCTATAGATGTCTTTCCCCGGTCCTCGAAATGGAGCTCAATGGTGGACTCCTTCTACATCTCCAAAAATTTAGAAGTTAGCACCTTGGAGGAGTTCTTCTCAACCATGGAGCTCCATGAAACAAGGCTTGAAGGAATAAGTGAAGAATCAAGTATCAAGCCATCATGAGGAGTAGCCTTAGTAGCCAACAAGGGGAAGAAGAAAAAGATAGAGACTCCCTCCTCATCCAATGAAGCCTCCTCATCATCTTCCATGAATAGCAATGAAGATGCTTATATGGTATGGAAGGTAAGGTGTTCCTTAAAAAATTTAAAATTTAACAAATCTTATGATAGGAGAAGGCACAAGAGGAAGATAATTTGCTACAATTACCAACAAGAGGGACATATAAGAGATGATCAGCAAAGAAGAAAAGAAGAAGGGGAGCAAGAAGAAGGAAGAGGAGAAGCATGCCAAAGAAAAAGGGAAGGCCAAGGCACTCAAGGCAAGGACATGGGATGATCCTTTCTCATCATCATCATCAGAGGAAGAAAATGCCTTTGTCACAAACTTGGCTCTAATAGCTTGATGATCTAGAATCTTCCTCCTCCGAGGAAGAAAAATCAAGCACAAGTAAGGAGGGCTCTAGTGAAGGGGGAGGCTCTTCATCATCCTCTTCATCTGAAGAAGAAGACATAGAAACTAATCTAACTCCCAAGGAAATAGTTTCTATGATTTTTAGCTTAACTAGGAATTTATTTAGGGCCAAAAAGAAAAATAAGAGCATGCTAGATCAAATTAAGGCCTTAGAAAATAAATTAAAACAAGCATGTTTAAATGTTAATAATGATGATGCATGCTCACATGACTATATGCCTTTTGATGTTAATGATGCATGCATTGAGGAAAATAGGATCTTAAGGGAAAAGGTAGACCATTTAACCAAGGCCCTAGAAAAATTTACAATAGGCTCCAACACCCTTAATATGATTATAGGGAGCCAAAGGGCAAGCTTTAATAGGAAAGGCCTAGGATATAAGGGAAAGACTAATGAAAAGGCCTATAAATGTTTGATTGCTAGGGGTCAAGCCAAGAACAAGACAATTGCTAGAAAATGGATCCCTAAGAAATTTTTAGTGAACCCTATAGGAAATAACTTGTATTGGGTTCATAAATCCATCCTTAAGGGTTAGGAAAACCCTAGGTTAGTCAACCATAAGGATTTTACTTATATCATATGTTTTGGTTGACTTAGGATGGTGGGACTAAATTTTGAAATAGTGTTGGGTGATGATAATGCACCCATAAATAGTTTAAATCATGCTTTTGGTGATACTTGAATTATTATCATGATTTTATACCTAATGCATGATTACAAATTGATTGATACATGTGTTTCATGATCATAATGTAAAATCAATGCATATATATTTTTATGATCATGTGGTATGTTAGGGTGATACTTAACCATGGGTAGAATTGCATGAATTTGAAGGTTAAGTATATAAATACCTTTAGGAATATCTCACACTCACCATAAGGATAACCTTGATTGAAAACTTAGCATGGGTGAGATGATAGGATGATACTAATAGTCCACTAATGCCTATGACATTTAGATGGTCATTTTAAGTATCAAAATAGCAATAATAGACCAATCACGGGGAAGACTTATGTTTAATTCATATACATATTGGCCAAAGATCATGGTTGGATATTTCATATGTTTTCAAAACAATTTCTTACTTTAAAATCTGTGCTTTCATGATTTGAAATAATCTAAAGCAAAACTAGGTGTTAACATTGATACAAACTTGATCAAAATACTAGTTGGTTTTGAAACTTTTGGATTTTTGGAAAATCATTGAAAATATAAGTAATTTTCATGAAAGCTCATTTTTCACTGATAAAGGAATTTAAAATAAATGTGTTTTCAAAATTTCATGATTTTTCAAATTTTTTGGAATTTATAGTGCATTTTTGAATTTCATCCAGAAAATCAAAAAACCTAAAATTTGTGTGTCAGTCGACTGGTGGTCTGAACCAGTCGACTAATGTACTATGCACGTACACAGTAACCTGATTTTATCAGGTTTTGTTTGGTTTTTAGTATTTTTTTTTCTTACTTAGAGTTGATACCTTGGATTATAACATTTGGATAATGTTTTTTGATGGTGTCAAAGGGAGAGAATTGATAATGTTTAAGTTAATCATGCTAAAAGGAAAATTTTAGCATGTCTTAAGGGAGAGTTGCATGTTTAAGGGGGAGTTGTTATACTCATATTTTTATTTACATGCTTTCCTTGCTTATGTTATTGTTATTTGTTTACCTAACTTAAATGGATTGTCACACATCAAAAAGGGAGAGATTGTTAAGGCAATCAACCTGTGATGTGGTTTTGATGTGTGTGGCAAAGGGTTTAAGTTAGGATGATTGGATTTGATATGTGCGTTGGAGTCTTGCAGGACTTAGTAATTTGCACATGGAGCTTAGGCAAGTGTCACCACTCACAACCTCGTGTTTGAGTCGGCAAAGGAGTATTGCAGAGTCGTGCGCTTGATGCATCTGAGGGACCGCTGAACGAGATGACTTGAAGCGAAGCCAAGGAAGCAAACTTCAAGGGAAAGAGACGCAAAGGAGCATTGCAGAGTCGTGCGCTTGATGCTGCCGAGGGATGTGGCCGCGAACGAAGAGAGCTTCGGCGAGGGACTTCAACTGAGATGAGAGGATGAGTGAATTGTAAGTAGATCATTAGGTGAACTTGGCCGAATGGCCGAGTGGCCGAGTGTCGGAGGCTCGACCGCAAGGGTTGAGGTTTACCCGACCGCCGGACGTTCAAACAGATGTTAAGTTTGAGGTTTACTCGGTATTAGTTGACTGTCATGATATGGCAGTCGACTGCTCCAAGTCGATCGTCAATCGACTGGTGTTCGCTGCTGAATCAAGTCGACATCAATCGACTGCTTAAGGGAAGCAGTCGACTGATCGCACTGTGCACGGGCACAAAAGCGAGTCATCACTCGACTGGAAGTCGACATCAGTCGATTGATGTCATCATCAGTCGTCTGATCATCCGACTGTTCGAGAAGGCAACCGCGGATCCCGTAAATCCAGCCTGATCAGAAGTCGTTGGAGTCGACATCAGTCGACTGATGAAAGCATCAATAGACTGATAGTGTCCAACGGGAAGATTTGTTTCCTCCCTATAAAAAGAGAGGGTGGGGGCTTTTAGATGGTTAATGTTCATGCTCTAAACATCCTGCTAAGTGCCCCATAAAGCTCAAACTCCTTCTTCTAGTTTTCTTTCACATCTATTGTAAAAGGAGTGATCTCATTGGTGTAAAGGTTTACCTCCACCTTGGGCTAAAGGAGAGACCAATAGTGGATTGGTTTTGAGTGATTCACCGGAGACGAACCTGACGCGTGGATTAGCATCGAGGCCGTGAACCACATTATATTCTTTGTTAGCATTGATTTTGTTTTTGCTTGTCTTAATTGCTTGTTTAGTTTTGTTTCCGTTGCGCTAATATTCTTTGTAGACAAGCAATTCTGTTCATACGACGAAATAGGGCTATTCACCCCCCTCTAGCCGGCCACCAACGATCTTACAACGCCCTCAACAATCCCCTGGATATGTTAATGCCAATGGACTATAACCATGCAATGATAATATGTCCAAAAGGCATATGAACTTTCCCTTGTACAGGGGATATGAAATGGACAATGCAATGAAAAATGTTCAATGCAATGTTCACATCTAACCGATGGCGCATGGCATACATGAGAAAGAGATGGGGAGGTCGGATCTTGGCTCGACTTTCGAGTCACAATCGAAAGAAAGCACCCAACAATGACTTTGTAAAGAACATTGTCAGGTGCAGATAATTCGCTGATAGGGAAGAGGTTCTAAACTGGTGGGCGAGGATGACGGAAGAAGTGCTCATGCATAGAATCTAATGAGATGTGGTCAAAAGGAGAAGGAAGAGGTGCATAAAAAGTAAGATAAAAGATAAAGGTATCATCCGATGCCCTACACTCCAAGAACTCCTGCAAGATCGCAGGAGTGAACTCTAGGTCGCATTTTGCAACACGAGTGGTGTAGGTAGGGCTATCGTCTACCTTCCTCAAGTTTTGGTAAAATTCCTTGAGGAGGTCATCATTGATAGCATGATTGCAAAGGGCGATCTTCATCAGTTGATAATTCAGTAAGATCTCAATGACATCGCCACAGTAGTATCTAAAAAATCGATCATCAATGTACCTAACTACCATCGGTTGGTACAAACGCGATCCACCCTCAATTGGGTCATTCCTACTTTTTCTTCTACATGATTATATGATGAATGCAATGCAATGCAATGTAATGACACAAATACCATGATTAGATCAAAATGTGGTGAAAAAAAAAGGGTTTAAAGGGTTTAGAGATATACTTTGGCGCCATTACTCGACTGATGGTTGTGAGGGCCTAACTGGGCAGCCTACTTGCCGAAGAGAATGTCGGAAGATCACCGGAAGAAGGATCTCGCTGGAAACCTAGAGCTGGAGGAGAAAATGGAGGTTGTGAGACGTTATTTTGGTGATAGAGCGACCAAAAACACAAATGACAGAGATAGCGTTCAAACCTAAGGCGGTTGGGCGCCGGCGTGGACGTGAGAAAGCTGGTCGGAGAAGTTTGGAAGCAACCGGAGAGAAGAGTCGCGCCAAGAGAGCGTGAAGACGCGAACCCTAGCGGTCGGCATTATAAAATCGCGATGTCGGGCCAATCGATGTGGGACATCGCGATCGATAGCGGGTTAGTGAACGCATCGAACCGGTAGTCGAACATTCTCGACTATCGAACACTCGCAACTATCGAACATTCTGCGTGATGAGCTACGGAATATCAATCGATCGATAGTGGTCGCCACGACTAATGTGACCAAGACTGATCGCTAGACGAGCCACTCGACCGCTGGCTCTTCTACCCCGATGAAGCACTCATCGGGCCGATCGATGTACAAACCGGCCGAGTCTCGAAGCAAAGACTCGACTCATCGGACTCGTGGTGTCGTCGCTACTTTCAATTCTGAAATTAAGTGAATTTCGATTTCTTCACTCAATTTATTTTATTTTACCATGTTTATTCATGTATATCGAATATATTAGTGTTATGCCTTTGTTCATGTATTTGTTAATGCATTTTAGTGTTTTATTTCATTTTCACAAGCATTAACATTCAATAGTTTCAAATCCTAACATCTCACCCTTTCTAAGTGTTGAAATACACAATCAAGGTGAATGATCTATTTTGTGAGATGCAATACACCATAAATATTCCTTCCATGCAAACATATGATAAAACACATGAAGCATGGTAAGTATGAGACATCAAGATGTGTAGTACTTGAGTATCAATCTTAAATGTAATTTCTAAGACTTAAGACACTTTTCTTGATACACTAATTCCCAAAGTGTGCCAAAAACCCAAAATGACACACTATGACCTCTAAATTGTGTCAATTTAATTGATTTTTCATAATTCCAAAATATATTGCCACATCCTAAAATATTTTAGGATCATAATATCAAATCTATTTCTAAGGTATCCATAACCTTGAAAATTACCTAAAGTGCCACCTTTACCATGGTTAGGTTAACTACCCTTCCATTTAAAGTTGGCACACCCTAAACCCATTTAGCGTGAATCAATTACGCTCTTAGGAACCCAAAACCTATTTGAGCTCCTAGGGTTAATTAGGTATTCCTTAGGGATAATCTCCCTAGATACCTTCCTAATGACCCCAGCTTGTTAGCCTTGGTCATTTGGGTCTTGTCATGGTTAACTCTAGGGGTGACTCCCCTTGTAACCTTCTTAGTGGCTTCCCTAGGTTTCCTTGAAACCCTAGCCACTAGGCACATACCTTGATCAACCTTAGGGATTACTTCCCTATTGACCTTGGTCTTCCTAGACCTAGGTTGTGTTCCATAATTGAATGAAACACTATGATAAGTCACCTTAGGCTTAGGTTTGTGACCCAAACCTTTCTTGCCCTTGGTTGACTCTTGTCTCTTAGGCCCTAGGTTTTGACTTTGACCATTTGACCCTTTTATTTGGTTTTGCATAATCCTAAGGGTCTTTTCCATTTTTTCAAGCCTTGACCTCAAGGCTTGATTTTCCTTTTCTAATTGCCCAATTTTTGATTTTTCATTCTCTCTTGAGATATTCTTATTTCTAGGCATGTGTCTAGTCCATTTAGGATTGATGCCTAGGTGATTTTCTATTTTCCTAATAGATTCCCTAGGTAATGTTTTTCTAGGGACATTAGTCCTAAATTTCTCCTTATTTTTAACCTTGTAGCTCTTAGCCCCTAAGCAATAAAATTTATTATTCTTAGCATGCTCTTTATAAAACATAGAGAAATTACTTCTAGCATGCTTGTTTTTATTACTTAAAGAATGAACATGGTTTAAATGTACCTTAGGGTTTGCCTTAAAGGCTCCCCCTACATTTGATGCTCCATCTTGACCTCTCTTCTTCCCCTTAGGGCATTGACTTTAGTAGTGCCCTCTTTGGTAACACTTGAAGCATACCACATACTCCTTGTTCTTAGGAATGGTGACTCCGGCATCCTTGTCCTTTTCTTGAGATTTCGGTGCTAGTTGACTTTTCTTGACTTTCCTAGGGCACTTGCTCTTATAGTGCCCATGTTCCCTACACTCAAAACACATAATATGATTTTTATTTGAAATTGAAGTGTTTGAGTTACCTAGGTCAATGGCGGTGGCCGAAGTGAGAGCTTCTTCATCTTGACCGGATGTTGAAGATTCTTCTTCTTGCTTCGGTGTGGGAATTCTCTCCTCCCCCTCAATCCTAGAGGTGGAGGCTTCTTCCACTTCTTCTTCTTCTACCGATCCAGAAGTTGACTCCATCTCAACTTCCAAATCCTCACTTGCTTGTGAGGATGATGATGGTTCTTCCTCGGCTTCCTCCTCTTCTTGAGCCGATGAACATTCTTCTTCTTCTACTTATTCCAAGTGAGGCTTCTCATGGAACTTGGCCAATTTATCCCATAGCTCCTTGGCATCCATGTAATCTCCTAGACTAGACAAAACATCATTAGGTATCAAATCTTCTAAAAGTTTTGTTACTTTGGCTTCGGTCTTGAATTTTAGCCATTGCTCTTGGGTCTATTTCTTCAACTTTAGAACTTCTCCCTTCTTATCCCTAGGAGGTTCAAAGCCTTCTATGAGGATGAACCAATCCTCTATGTCCATCATCAAGAATGTCTCCATTCTTTCTCTCCACGCGCGGAAAATCTTCTCGGTCGTATGGTGGTGGAGTGTTGATGTCCCATCCAAGCTTGTCTTGGAATTCCATCTTCCCTCTAGCATCTTTTGCTCCTGGCGGTTAGTCCGTAGAAGAGCCCCAAGCTCTGATACCAATTGTAGAGGAAACGGTGACCGCTAGAGGGGGTGAATAGATCGTTTCGATGCTCAATGGAATTCGTTGCGTGCTTGTCTCTACAAGTCGTGTTAGCGCAGCGGAAATAAAGCAATAACAAATACAAGCACACAATTACACAATCATATAGCGTGGTTCGGAACCGAACAGTTCCTACTCCACGAATCAAGCTCTAAAGAGCTCTAGCGATGCCAATCACACACCACTAATAAACACTCCTTCTCGACACAAGTCGGAGGCGGAGAAACCCCTTACAATGATTACACTAAGTAATACAAAAGATACAAGCTAATATAAGTATGAAATACAATGCAAGTAAAGAAAAACCAATTTACAATAGCACTTTGGTTGCTTGATCTTTGATTGCTTGAATTGTGGTTGAAGACCCTGATTTGCACCAGCAAATCGCCTCAACAATGCTCAAGAAATCGCTATTGATTTCCTCCTCCACGAGTTCCCTTTAAAGATGCTGCCTGGGCTGGAAATCGCCGATCAGTCGACTGCTCGTGACCATCAGTCGACTGATGCCACTGTTGTCATGAGACAACGGCTAGATCCACACTGAAAAAATCCAATGGATCCATCATCAGTCGACTGATCATACCCATCAGTCGACTGATAGAGCCTTCACTCGATTGCTAACCCTCGCAGTCGAGTCTCGACTCCATTCTGTGCCCAAACTCTCGAGCACTAGTCGACTGATCACATGATCACGACCGCCGAGCGCCAGCTGACTCGCTTGATACTTCCGCACCAAACCCTAGTTGACTCACACCAATCGACTGATACATCTTAAACATGAGGTTTTAACCCAAGTATGGTTCCCCCATACTTGCTAAACCACCCTTAGCCTAGACCTAAGCCTTCTAGTCACCTTCGTCACCTCGCATACCTCGGATCCCTCCAAGTCATCCATACGCTATCCTTCGGTGCTTATTTATGTCATGCTAACGGTGTCTACACCGCCAACGCACATTGGACTTACGCTACCAAGACTCCGCTTGGACTTTACGCCGCCAACCATTGGACTTATGATGCCAAGACTCCTTCTTGGACTTTACGCTGTCAATATCAAACCCCTTGGACTTCTCAAATGCCAAGACTCAAGCTTGGACTTTCCCTTGCCAACCCATGTTGGACTTTCCATGCCACGACCCATGCTTGGACTTTTCCTTGCCAAGACTCATGCTTGGACTTTACATGCCAAGTACTCAAGACTTGGACTTTCCATGACATGGTCAACTCCAGTCAACCATCAAAATCCCCCTCGAGTCAAACTCAAGTCCGGTCAATCATTACCCGGGTCGATTGTACAAAAAATCTCCCCAAAACATTATTAGAAATCAATGTCAAACCTCCATGTCAAACATCAAAACATCGCTCGAGTCAAACTCGAGTCCGATCAATCGTGACCTGGGTCGATTACACCAATAATATAAGCATGACATCAAGTCTAGGGAAAGAAAATACCAAAAACAGCCTTAAAACCTAATAAACTGTGTTATCGCTCGTGTACAAGACATCACGATCGCACCTAAATTTCAGAATTTTTGATTTTCGACATTAAAAATTCCAAAAAATTTAAAAAATCATGAAATTTGGGGAATATATTTCTTGTAAGTCTTTTTATCAGTGAAAAATGATTTTTCATGAAAATTCATTTCATTTTTGAAAATTAGGCAAAAACTCAAAAGTTGAAAAAAGTCTCAATTGTGTATCAACTTGAAAGCTAGTTTTGTCTTAGAAACTTTTCAAAACATGAACTTGCAGATTATCAAACATAAAATGGTTTTAAAACATTTGAAATATCCAACCATGATCTTTGGGCAATATGTCTATGACTTAAACATATGTTTTCCCCATGATTGGTCTAATTATTGCTATCATGATACCTATAATGACTCATCGAAATGTTATAATCATAAGTGAGTCATTTGTATCATCCTAACATCTCACCCATGCTATGTTTTCAATCAAGTTAGCCTATAGTGAGTGTGAGATGAACCTAAAGGTATTTCATACTTAACCATCAATTTTATGCAATTCTATCCAAGGTTAAGTATTATCCTAAAACCTATCATGATCATAAAACAAGTATTATCCATGCTTCCATATTATGATCATACACCAAATATTATCATGCAAATCATAAATCATGATTATTTATCAAGCATAAATCATGATTTAAGCATTTAATTCATGTGTTACACATTATCATCACCCAACACTAAATCAAAAATCATTACCCACATCCTTACAAGTCAACCATTTTACATGATATAAAATAAGTCCACTCATGGTTGACTATTCTAGGGTTTTCCTAACCCTTAAGGATGGACTTAGGAACCCAATATAGATTCTTTCCAATAGGGTTCATTAAGTATTCCTTTGGAATCCATTTTCTAGCTACCATTTGATGGCATTGCTCGAAGGCTCATTGGCTCCCATGTCCCCGGATTAAAATTTTCACTAATGAAAACTAATCCGGATGGGATGAGTTTCCTAAGCTCAACCATTTCGTCGTCGTGCTAACGACTTGAGCAATCGCTTGAACAAACTAGTTGTTCAAGCAACTAAACTCGTCTAGTCGGTTAGCCGCGGAAGAGACGACGGATGGATCGCTGGTTTTTGTGTTTATCTTCGGGGTCCATGATTATACAAATACATATGGATGTGGACATGTATAATCAACACATACAAGCATAATAATAAGAACATGCAAAGATCAATAATAAAACTTGTAAAACTTTTATACCTCTCGATCTTCTATCATATGTCCCAACCTCCTTGTAGACTTCGTGTGGGCGAAGATCCTCCACAAGTTGAAGCTTCCTAGATCTTCTTCAATCGAAAGAAAGAAGAATTCTCCTTCCCTTCTTGCTTGAGCCAACCACCAATCCACAAAGGATTGATGCCGCCGACCCCAAGAATAGAGAGAACAAGATGGCCAACTAAGGAATCGAACAAGGGAACAATCCCTAGTTCCTTTGTGCCGCCGGCCAAGAGGAAAAGAAGAAGAGAAGAGGAATAGATTGAGCACCGACCAAGGTAGAGGGAAGAAGAGGAAGGAGCCGGCCACACCCTAGGAAGAAGAAGAGCTCCTCTCCTATAGTTATCGCCCACCTTCTTGCAAACCCTAGCCGCCCAACCAAAAAACCAAACCCTAATCTAATTAGGGTTTTCTCCTTAGGGTCTCTTTCCGCCCAAGCTATTGATAGGCAAAACCCTAATTTCCAAAAACCAACCTTCTTCAACTTCTTAGCCTTGCCGCCCACCTTAAGCACCCTTATATAGAGTTGGGCTTAAGCCTTGTTTTAATCTCCACCGTCGGTTCTAGGGTTTTAATCTCAACCGTCGGTTCTAGAGATTTAATCTCCACCGTCGGATCTAGGGATTTAATCTCAACCGTCGGATCTAGAGATTTAATCTCAACGGTCGGATCTAGAGATTTAATCTCCACCGTCGGATCTAGGGATTTGTTTTCTATCATTGGATCTAGGCTTCATGAGGATTATATTAGGCTACGATAGGGACCATGAGGAGGAGTTGGATCTTGGCCACCCGATGGATCGGAACCACACAAACTTGATCCATCAATGATGTTTCATTCCACTATAGGATCATCATTGAATTACCTCACCAACCCCCATAAATTAATATGGGCTCCATACATTATTTGTATATCCATCTCCCCGTGTTTAAGATATCGAATGTCCGTCAATTAATTGATTTACTAACCATCAATCAATTAACATCTAACTCCTCGAGTAGTACCACTCAACCTTATCATCATGTTGACTAAGTCAACTTGCAGGGTTTACATGATGAACCTTATGAGCTCCTCAAGGGGACATTATCAACCTAATATATAGGACACAGTTTCCTCCTATAATCAACAACACACCATGTAAATAATATCATTTCCCAACTTACCGGGCATATTGATTTAATCCATATAAATCTCACCCTTTGGTAAATCAAAGAAATAAATACTAAGTATATGTGCCCATTATTATATCGGGATTAAGAGCATGTACAACATAATATCCGAGGTCCGATTCAATTACGTAGTCAGCAATAAATTGAATCACCTCTATGTCGGTCATGCTCAATACACCTAAGTGTACTAGTGTAACTCTATGTTCAAGACAAAACAATACCAAGCTACACTACAACCATGCGAATGGTTTGTCCAAAACCATCTTGGTTGTGAGCCTCTACTTATATTCTACAAGGGACTGATAACATGATCTTCTGTGCCACACCAAGCACCATGTTATCTACAATGTAAAATATTAGACAATATGCACACATATAATAAATATAAAGTGCAAACAATGATCATGTGATTCTTATTTCAAAATAAAAATGTTCATACAAAAAAGCTAGGCTTTCAATATACATCCCAACAATCTCCCACTTATACTAAAAGACTATGCTGTCATCACACTGCCATACATCTGATCCCCATGTCCTCCACATGCCTATCAAACGCTTTCGTTGGAAGGGCCTTAGTGAATGGATCCGCCAGGTTATCCTCTGATGCAATCTTGGCGACAGCTACTTCTCCTCGCTTACGATTTCTCGTGTCGTGGTACTACTTGCTCTATGTGTTTACTCGCCTTATGGGCTCGTGGTTCCTTCGAGTTTGCAATCGCTGATTATCACAATAAATTGTGATAGTTCGGGCAAACCAGAATCACATCCAAGTCCATCAAGAAGTTTCGTACCATATGACTTCCTTCGCCTCAGGTCGCCACATACTCACTTCCATGGTAGAGTCCGCCACGCATTTTCACTCCTCCATACTATGGCTCCACCTCCAAAAGTAAACACAAACCCCGAGGTAGACTTACTATTGTCCCTATCTCGATTGGAAATCGTAATCCATGTAACTCCAGGACTAATTGATCCGCCTTAAACCAAAGATATAATCCCTAGTCCTTCTCAGGTACTTCAATATATGCTTTACCACAGTCCAATGTCCCTGTCCAGGATTACTCTGATATCTGCTAACCATGCCCACGGCAAAGCAGATATCTGGTCTCGTACATAGCATAGCATACATGAGGCTTCCTACTGCCGAAGCATAAGGAACCGCCTTCATCTCTTCTATCTCCTTTGATGTTTTGGGACACATCTCTTTAGATAAAGGTACTCCATGCCTAAAAGGTAGAAAACCTTTCTTGAAGTTCTGCATGCTAAAATGATCAAGGATAGTGTCAATGTATGAAGCTTGAGATAAGCACAACATCCTTTTCTTGCGATCCCTTATTAACTTGATCCCAAGGATGTGTCCCACTTCTCCCAAGTCCTTCATATCAAACTGTTTGGACAATCATACCCTTACGTCTGATAACACTCTGATATTGTTGCCAACTAACAAAATGTCATCTACGTATAGTACAAGAAATACCACTATGTTTCCATCACATCTCTTGTATACACAAGGCTCATCCGTACTTTGAATAAATCCATATGACTGGATTACCTCATCAAAGCGGATGTTCCAAGATCTAGAAGCTTTCTTCAATCCATAAATGGACCGATTAAGCTTACACACAAGATGCTCTTTGCCCTTTGCAATGAATCCCTCTGGTTGCTTCATATAGATGTTTTCCTCAAGACTTCCGTTAAGGAAAGCTGTCTTGACATCCATCTGCCAAATCTCATAATCCTCATGAGCAGCAATAGATAAGAGAATCCGGATAGACTTAAGCATAGCTACCGGTGAAAAGGTCTCCTCATAATCGATACCCTCTTTCTGAGTATACCCTTTCGCAACAAGCCTAGCTTTGAAGGTCTCAACCTTCCCGTCTACTCCTCTCTTTCTCTTGTAGATCCACTTGCATCCAATGGCTTTCACACCATCGGGTGGTTCTACTAGCTCCCAGACATGATTAGAATCCATAGATTCTATCTCTGAATTCATCGCTCTTTGCCAAGATACTGCATCTCTATCTTGGAGTGCCTCGTCATATGTCCAGGGATCAGGTTCATGTTTACCAGGGACTAAGTCCAAAGACTCTCCCAAGAACATGAATCTCTTGGGTTGTCTAACAACCCTCCCACTACGACGAGGTGCCTCCTGTGTATGCTCTGTGACACGCGGTGCAGTCACTTGTGGTATTTCCTCTTATACCGGTGGTACTGAAGTCGGGACTTCCCCTGTCAACTCCTCAAGAACAATCCTACTCGTGGGCTTGTGGTTCATCACATAGTCCTCCTCTAGAAATCTGGCATTCATACTCACGATCACCTTTTGATCTCAAGGAATATAGAACAAACCACCCTTCGTTCCCTTAGGGTAGCCAACAGACAAGCGTACTTCTGTATGAGATTCCAACTTATCAGCATCTCCCTTCAGCACATGTGCTGGACTACCCCAAATCCGAATATGTCTTAGACTCGGCTTTTGCTCAGTCCACAATTCTGTGGGAGTAGAGGGTACTGCATGACTTAGATGAAACTAAGTTCAGAATGTGTGCTACCGTTTCCAGAGCAAACCCCCAGAACGAATCAGGTAACTCAGAATAACTCATCATCGATCTGACCATCTCCATAAGAGTCCTATTCCTTCGCTCCGCCACACCATTTTCTTTGGGGTGTGCAGTCTCGGACAATTGGGATTGAATCCCGCTCCTAAACTCTCCCAAGAGGTACTCGCCACCACGATCAGATCGTAGTGTCTTGATACTTTTACCTTGACGGTTCTCCACATCAGCCTTGAATTCTTTGAACCTGTCAAAGCATTCAGACTTGTGGCGCATCAAGTAAATGTATCCATACCTTGAATAATCATCTATAAAAGAGACAAAGTATTCAAAGCCACCTCTAGCCTGGATAGACATAGGACCGCACAAATCAGAATGAACCAATTCCAATACATCTTTGGCTCTATACCCCTTAGCCTTAAAAGGCCTCTTGGTCATCTTACCTTCCAAGCAAGACTCGCAGGTTGGGAGATCTTCCACCACTAATGAACCCAAAGGTCCATCAGCTATCAACCTTTGAATTCTACTCAGGTTAATATGACCAAGTCTTAGGTGCCAAAGATATGTCTGGTTCATTTTCGAAGGTTCTTTTCTCTTATTAGACTTAGAAGATGAGTTATTCACTTCTATATGCATCGTGGGAGTTTTCGGTTCAAGAGTGTACAAATTGCCAACCAATGTACTGTATCAGATAATCTCCTATTCCTTTTATAACAACTTTGTCATTAAAAGAAATAGAATATCCATCCATAAACAATTTAGAAACCAAATTAGATTCTTTCTAAAAGTAGGTACATAAAGATAATTTCTCAAAACCAAAACTTTATTCCTATCAAAAGATAAATAAACGTCTCCAACTACAATAGCCGCCACCTTTGAAGCATTGCCCATGAAGACAGTAATCTCTCCCTCAGCTAGTCGTCGGATTTCTTAGAACCCCTGCAAAGTATTGCAGACATGATTAGTGACTCCTGTATCTACACACCAGGTACTGGTAGATAACACCGCTAAACATGTTTCAACAACTAAACAAGAAGATATACCTTTGTTCTTTCTGAGGCGGACACCGCCTTCCAATGTCCACCGCATAAGTGAAGCACTTGTCTTTCGGCTTCTTCACTCCTGCCTGAGGTCCTACTGCCACTTTCTTTGCTCCACCTTGATTCTTCTTCTTCTTCTTACCTTTCGGTTTAGAAGTAGAAACTCTCTAAGCAACCATGGCTTGAGCGCTTTGACGAAAAAGCCCCTCTGCCGCCTGGAGTTCTGTCAGAAGCTCCGCCAACGAATACAACCTCTTGTTCATGTTGTAGTTGAGGCGAATCGCCAAAACTCCTAGCGAGATCGAGAATGATATCGACTGGGTTTCCCCATCGATCTCGCTCGACTTCCATCTCATTCAGATGAGCCATCATCTTGAGAACATGGTCCCTGATGGGTGTTCCCTCGATCATGGTGGTCGTCATCAAGTTCCTCATAGCCTCCTGTCTGGCCGCCCTACTCTGATGTCCGAAAAGTTCCTTGAGATTGAACATCATGTCATAAGCCGTGACCATGGCCTGATGCTGATGTTGCAGCACATTTGACATAGATGCCAAAATGTAACACCGCGTCATCTCATCTGCCTTGATCCATTTCTTATAACTTTCTTTCTCCTTTTCATCAGAGCCATCGGTGGGCTTAGGAGGACATACCTCGAAGAGTACAAATTTGTACTCCTCTGCAGTTAAGACAATATCCAAGTTTCTTTTCCAATCGATATAATTTGTTCCAGTAAGTTTATTTTCTTTTAATATCACAGAAGTGGGTTGAAAGCCATTTGAAAAAACCTAAGAATCACAATGATCAAAATATTAGATTTCAAATATCATTGATTCCTCAAACAATAAAATTTCGAAATCAACCAACACCTCAAAACACCGAGAATATCGCATGCCACGATAGTGTGGACGATATCACAATTCTACATTTGTAAGAGGAGGTTTAACCCATTAATTTTATTATCTTGTCAACCTTACTTTTTGACAAATAAAATTAATAGTTGGTTCCTCTTTGGCCCTACAAATAAAAGCAGTGACTCCGATGGGGAGGATATTTTTTATTTGCATCTAAATGTGCACCATTACATGATACTAAGGGAATTATCTCGGATTATGTGCCTTACCGATGGGGAAGTACACACGCTCCTAAATAATTTCCTATAACCATTATTTGACCTAGTGATCCGCAAACAAACTCATCCGATGGGGAGGAAGCCACTCAGAGCCGACGTGCAAGTTTGTTGCATCACACGTCAAATTGTAATGGAGGTCGTGGGAATTAATTAAAATATCCCTCTCCCACTTAGTAAATTGACGGTGAGGAATTTTCAAGCACACACAACATGCATATAAAACAAATCAGCAATAAATATGGAAAAAAATAGAATTTTCCCAACTATTATGGCATTGTTCTCCAATATACGTCCCGTCGTGTCGCCACCTTGTCCGCTCCATCTTTTCCCGTGCGCAAGTCACCAAAGAGATCTGAGCCAAGATGAACTATTTTAATTTACATCCATCGATCTTATACTCCATGAAGGAGTGTACAAATAATCTAGATCGAAAGTAAACTAAAATGAGTGGCTAAACAATGTCATATTTAATTACAAAAATTAAATACTAATTTAGCCTCGTCAACCCCGATGATTCAAATAATATACAATCACACACACATACAATCACATACACACATATATAGCCATAATAGTTGGAACTTATGCCTGCAACCAAAAAGTTATCCTACGCACATCCTACTATCATCCGACATATACAATATATGATAAGTGCATGAAAGTAACCGAATCCAAAACACACAAAACCGGAAACCGTGGCTCTGATACCATTTTTGATGGCATTGCTCGGAGGCTCATTGGCTCCCATGTCCCCGGATTAAAATTTTCACTAATGAAAACTAATCCGGATGGGATGAGTTTCCTAAGCTCAACCATTTCGTCGTCGTGCTAACGACTTGAGCAATCGCTTGAACAAACTAGTTATTCAAACAACTAAACTCTTCTAGTCGGTTAGCTGCGAAAGAGACGACGGACGGATCGCCGGTTTTTGTGTTTATCTTCGGGGTCCATGATTATACAAATACATATGGATGTAGACATGTATAATCAACACATACAAGCATAATAATAAGAACATGCAAAGATCAATAATAAAACTTGTAAAACTTTTATACCTCTCGATCTTCTATCGTATGTCCAAACCTCCATGTAGACTTCGTGTGGGCGAAGATCCTCCACAAGTTGAAGCTTCATAGATCTTCTTCAATCGAAAGAAAGAAGAATTATCCTTCCCTTCTTGCTTGAGCCAACCACCAATCCACAAAGGATTGATGCCGCCGGCCCCAAGAATAGAGAGAACAAGATGGTCAACCAAGGAATCGAACAAGGGAACAATCCCTAGTTCCTTTGTGCCGCCAGCCAAGAGGAAAAGAAGAAGAGAAGAGGAATAGATTGAGCACCGACCAAGGTAGAGGGAAGAAGAGGAAGGAGCCGGCCACACCCTAGGAAGAAGAAGAGCTCCTCTCCTATAGTTGCCGCCCACCTTCTTGCAAACCCTAGCTGCCCAACCAAAAAAACAAACCCTAATCTAATTAGGGTTTTCTCCTTAGGGTTTCTTGCGCCAAGCAACCCTAATTTCCAAAAACCAACCTTCTTCAACTTCTTAGCCTTGCCGCCCACCTTAAGCACCCTTATATAGAGTTGGGCTTAAGCCTTGTTTTAATCTCCACCGTCGGTTCTAGGGTTTTAATCTCAACTGTCGGTTCTAGAGATTTAATCTCAACCGTTGGATCTAGAGATTTAATCTCCACCGTCGGATCTAGGGATTTAATCTCAACCGTCGGATCTAGAGATTTAATCTCAACCGTCGGATCTAGAGATTTAATCTCCACCGTCGGATCTAGGGATTTAATCTCAACCATTGGATCTAGAGATTTAATCTCAACCGTCGGATCTAGAGATTTATTTTCTATCATTTGATCTAGGCTCCATAAGTTTTATATTAGGCTACGATAGGGACCATGAGGAGGAGTTGGATCTTGGCCACCCGATGGATCGGAACCACACAAACTTGATCCATCAATGATGTTCCATTCCACTAGAGGATCATCATTGAATTACCTCACCAACCCCCATAAATTAATATGGGCTCCATACATTAGTTGTACATCCATCGCCCTGTGTTTAAGATATCGACTGTCTGTCAATTAATTGATTTACTGACCATCAATCAATTAACATCTAACTCCTCGAGTAGTACCACTCAACCTTATCATCATGTTGACTAAGTCAACCTGCAGGGTTTACATGATGAACCTTATGAGCTCCATAAGGGGACATCATCAACCTAATATATAGGACACGGTTTCCTCCTATAATCAACAGCACACCATGTAAATAATATCATTTCCCAACTTACCGGGCATATTGATTTAATCCATATAAATCTCACCCTTTGGTAAATCAAAGAAATAAATACTAAGTATATGTGCCCATTATTATATCGGGATTAAGAGCATGTACAACATAATATCCGAGGTCCGATTCAATTACGTAGTCAGCAATAAATTGAATCACCTCTATGTCGGTCATGCTCAATACACCTAAGTGTACTAGTGTAACTCTATGTTCAAGACAAAACAATACCAAGCTACACTACAACCATGCCAATGGTTTGTCCAAAACCATCTTGGTTGTGAGCCTCTACTTATATTCTACAAGGGACTGATAACATGATCTTCTGTATCACACCAAGCATCATGTTATCTACAATATAAAATATTAGACAATATGCACACATATAATAAATATAAAGTTCAAACAATGATTATGTGATTCTTATTTCAAAATAAAAATGTTCATACAAAAAAGCTAGGCTTTCAGTATACATCCCAACACCATTGTTGTTTTAGTTTGACCCCTAGCAATCAAACAATGGTAGGTCTTCTCATTCTTGAATCCCTTATATCCTAGGTCTTTCTTATTGAAACTTTCCCTTTGGCTCCCAATTATCATGTTCAAAGTATTGGAGCCTATTGTGAATTTCTCTAGGGCTTTAGTTAGATGATCTACCTTTTCCCTCAAGGCCTTGTTTTCTTCCATACATGCATCATTAACATTAAGAGGGATATAATCATCATGTGAGCATGCATTTGCTAGTTTTTCTTCTAGGGCCTTAATTTGATCAAACATGCATTTGTTCTTTTTCTTAGCCTTAAACAAATCCCTAGTTAGGCTAGTAATCATAGAAACTACATCATTGGAGGGTAATTTAGTTACCTTTCTTACCCAATCCCCTTCCAATGATGAAGATGAAGATGAAGCTACCCCTTCACTTGAGCTCTCCTCCTCACTTGTGCTTCTTTCTTCTTGCTCGGAGGAGGTGAAGTCCAAGTCTTCTATTGTCATAAGGGCAAGGCTTATGAAGGCTTGATCTTCCTCCGATGAGGATGATGGATCATCCCACATGGCTTTGTGTGCCTTGGCCTTCCCTTTTTCTTTTGATTTTCTTTCTTCTTCCCTTTTCTTGCTCCCCTTCTTCTTATCTTCTTTCTTTCTCCTTTCCTCCTTGTTTTTGTTCAAAAGGGGACAATCATCCCTTATGTGTCCCTCTCCTTGGATATTATAACAAATGATCTTTCTCCTTGGCCTTCTTCCCCTATCATGAGATTTATTAAATTTAAAACTCTTTAAAACATGTCTCACCTTTCTTACCATATAAGCTTCCTCATTGTTATCCATGGATGAGGAAGATGATTCATCAGATGAGGAGGGTGTGCTCTTCTTCTTCTTCTTTCCTTTGTTGGCTACTAGTGCTACTCCCCTTGGCTTTATGCTTGGTTCTTCTACTATCCTTTCAAGTCTAGTTTCGTGAAGCTCCATAGTAGAGAAAAATTCATCTAGAGTACTCACCTCTAGATTCTTCGAAATATAAAAGGAGTCCACCATGGAGCTCCACTTTGATGACCAAAGAATGCATCAATTGCTTTCATTATCATGTCCCGGTTGGAGAGCTTTTCACCTACACTTGACAATCCATTAACTATCTCCTTAAATCTAGAATGCAAAGATAATACCTTCTCCCCTTTGTCAAGCTTTATATTGTTGAGTTGGGAGCGGAGAAGGTCCCGTCTTGCAAGCTTGGCTTCGGAGGTGCCTTCATGAAGCTCAATAAACCTCTCCCACATTTACTTGGCACTTGCACATTCTCCTATTCGGTTGATCTCTTGTTGAAGGAGCACATTGAAAAGGTGATGCTTGGCCTTTGAATTTGCAAGGTGCTCCTCCCTTTGCTTCTTGGTCCACCTTGACTTCTATAGTAGTCTCCCCTCTTCATCCCTAGGCATCTTGAAACTATTTTCCATTATTAACATAATATCGAAGTCAATTTTGAAAAATACCTCTATACGCTTTTTCCACCAAGCGAATTCGCCCTCGAACTTGGGTGGATGAATGTTTGAGTCGGTCATCTCTTGTCGTGCTTGTGTTGGAGATTAGTCCTCGACAAGCTCCTCACTTTGATACCACTTGTTGGAGGATCGATGGCCGGCTAGAGGGGGTGAATAGCCCTTTATCACGTAAGATGGAAGTTGCTCGCTTAATCATCTACAATTAGAATTAGCACAACAGAATATTTGCTAAACAAAAACAATTAAGCTAATGCAAAAGACAAAGAGAAAGCAAATGCAAACACCGAAGACGTAACGTGGTTCACGACCCTTGCCGCTAGTCCACGACCCGATTCGTTCCAGGTGAATCATGCCTAAACCAATTCCACTAGTCTCTCCTTTGCACTAAGATAGGTGGAGGTAAACCTTTCTTACAATCTCCCTCTTTACAATATGATTGAAATAATAGCAAGAAAGAGGGAAGAAAATGTTTAGCCACTTGGGAGTAGGTTTAGAGATGAAGCATTACCCATCCCAAGTGACCCAAGGACCCTTCTTATAGGGAAGAGGTCATTCTTCCTATTGGGCACCGAGCAGTCGACTAATGCAGCCATCAGTCGACTGTTGCTGTAGTTGTTGCCTTGCAATGACTTTATGCACGTTGGATTCCAACCAACGGCTCCCACATCAGTCGACTGATAGAGCCAACAGTCGAGTGGTCAATGAGATCACTCGACTGCCAAAGCTTTTGTGCCCGAACTTGCCTTGATCAGTCGACTATCGTCCCTTGGCAGTCGACTGCCATACCCTAGCAGTCGACTATTGGGCTAGAAACTGTTCAGTCGAACACCGATCGACTCCAATCGACCTAGAGCAGTCGACTACTACTTATAGCAGTCGACTTGTGTCGGATAAAACCTCAAACCAACCTTTAGTTGAGAATCTGACACTTGACTTAGCTATTCAGCCAAGTTCACCTATGAGCTACCCCGTCCCGGGTTACAATTGCTCACTCTCATCTCCCTTAGAGTCCTTCGTGTTGGAGGATCGGTGGCCGGCTAGAGGGGGTGAATATACAATAATGAAAACACAACAAGAATATAAGCACACGACACACGATATACATGGTTTGGATCCTTAGGATTCCTACTCCACGGGGTGAGCTCAATGAGCTCGTGTTATGCGCACGACACTAACAACACTCCTACTCGACAACAACTAGGAGGTGGAGAAATCTCGTACAAGCAATTACAATGTAATACGAAAATGTACAAGCAAATACAAAGAACACAAATGAAATACATAAAGAACACTTTACAACAAATGACTTTGAACTCTTGCTTGTTGCTTACTTTTGTTTGCTCTTGAAGGACTAGAATGTAGCAGCAATTCCCCTCCAAAATCTCCCCAAAAGTCTTGGCGAAATCCTCCATCTCGAGCTCCATTTATAACCTGCATTGAGCTGATTCTGCACCCATCAGTCAACTGATCATGACCATCAGTCGACTGGTCATGTAGCCATTGTCTCACAATGACTCGATCCACGTTGTACAAGTTCCAACGGATCCATCATCAGTCGACTGATCATGCCCATCACCGATCGATGATCCATCGATCGAGTGTTCGAACACTGACCGAAACCCTTCGTGCGAATCCACCGATCACCAACCTGCCATCCCGGTAGTCGATCGATGGTATCGTCGATCGCCATCCCTTGGCGATCGACTATTTAACGAGTTAGTCGAACACCGAACCACTAAGTTGTTTTCAAACACCATGTTTAAGCATCCGACACTCACTCTTAGCCACTTGGCCAAGTCCACCTCATCTTCTCATGGAGTTCCCCACCGAAGCTCTCTTCTCTCGGCCTACGTCCCTCGGATGCACCAAGCGCACGGCTTCGCAATGTCATCCTTCACGTCTCTTGCCCTCGAAGTCTACTTCCCTTGGGCCTCACTCCATTCGCTCCCCGTCCGCACGGTCCCTCATATGCACCAAGCGCACAGCTTCGCAATGTCATCCTTCATCGACTCAAGGACCTCGAGCCTAGTGAACTTGCCAAGTCCTCAAGACTTCCCACACCAAGCCTCATGCTTGGACTTTCACCACCAAGGCTACACACTTGGAATTACGTGGTCAACCCATGTTGGACTTTCCCAACACCAAGCCCTATGCTTGGACTTTTCACAACCAAGGCTACACTCTTGGATTTACGTGGCCAACCCATGTTGGACTTCCCATGTCATACGTTTTGTCTAACATCAAAAAACAGTTCAAGTCAAACTCTAGTCCGGCCAATCGTGACCTGGGCCGATTGCACCAACAATCTCCCCTTTTTTTATGTTTGACAAAACCTCAAACTCAAGTCTACCAATTATCCCCAATTGGCAATTCTCACATCCCAATGAGAATTCCAACTAACCCCAATTGGTAACTTCTCCCCCTTTTTGACATACCTCAAAAAGGTCCTCCCTAAGGGTATGAATGTCTCATATCCCAATGAGATCTTACAATCTCTCTCTTGGAGGAAAACACATGTCTTCAATCTTTCTAGTGATAAGTCTCATATCACTTAAGAGAGGCACTCTCCCAATTTTCCTCCCATGAGGAAAAATACACATCTTCCCATGATGGATACCTCCCCCTAAAGGCTTGCTCCCCCTTGACCATTGCACCAACAATGTCCTTGGAGAGTTCCTAAGCCAATAGGAACACCGAACTATCAAAATTAAGGCAAAGTTCAACAATAAACTCTCACACACCTTAAAATTGATACATACCCCAAAACACTTCTCCTAATCCATATCCAATGGATTTCCACCATTTCTAATGCTTTCCAAAGCATGTTTTAGAGTTAGGAGTGGTTAGGGAACCTTAACCTAGTTGAACATGGGCTTAAAAAATATTGTTTACCCGAATCATCGATCAATTGGCTCACTTACTACAATGACTACCACTAAGTCATGATCGATTGATAACTGAAAAATCTGAATTTCAGTTATAAGAAATGGTTTTCAAAAATTCTTAAGTAATTATACATACAGTGAAAAATCATGAAAATTCATATGCATAATACTTATAACAATCAATATGGGTGAAAAATGTTTGAAAATTATTTTACCCACAAAATAGTGAGATTTATACAAAATTCAAAAGTTGAGAAAAGCTTCAATATTGAGTCCTCTTTGTATCACCTCATTCAATAGTGATTACTATCAAAAGATAGACTTCACCAAGATTTTTCAAAATGATTTTAAAACCTTTAATTCCATTTTCCTAAACATCTCACTTGTATCTAAATGTGTGAAACACATACAAGTCAAGTTTTCTTGTAAGATGTGGGTCTTGGTTATTTAGGGTTTCATGCATATGCTAGGCAACACTATTTGACTCCCTTATGCATGGGACTTCAAATCATGTCATAATCCTTAAAACCATTTTATTTATGCATGAATGATGATTATGGCATAAATGATAATATAAGCAAGCATGTGTCAATAATCATGATGTCATGACATGTGAATGAAATCTAAGCATACATGACACGAAAATATACCCCTAAATATGATCATGATATTTTACATGATAAAAGTAAATATGATGTCATGTCATGACATATGGCAAGTATAAAACACTAAGGTATAAGATACCTAAGTGTTAAGCCCAAATTGTCATTTCTTAGAATTAAATTCATTTTGCCTTAATACCATTTATCCCCCAAGTGTGCCAAAAACCCAAAATGGCACACCATAACTACTAAGACATACTTGTGTCAATTTAATCATTTTTCAAACTTCTCAAAATACATTGGCACATCCTAAAGTATCAACTCACCATGGTTAGGTTAACTACCCATCCACTTAGGGTTGACACACACTAACCCATCTAGTGTGAATCGATTACACTCCTAGGAACCCAATACCTATTGGAGCTCCTTGGGTTAACTAAGTATTCATTAGGGATAACTTCCCTAGATACCTTCCTAATGAGCCTTTTTGGCTTTGAAGCCTTAGTCAATTGGGTCTTTCCTAGGTCAACTCTAGAGGTGACTACCCCTTTGACCTTCTTAGTGGCTACCTTGGATTTCTTTAAATTTTTAGCCACTAGACAAACACCATGGTTAGTCTCAGGGATGACTTCCCTATTAACCTTGGTTTTCCTAGACCTGATGTTGTTCCATAATCAAATGGAACATTATGATAAGTCTTCTTGGGGTTAGGTTTGTGACCCAAACCTTTCTTACCCCTAGACGGTTCTTGCCTTCTATGACCTAGATTTTGACCGTTTGACCCCTTAAATGAATTTGTCATAATTGCTAGGGTCTTCTCCAATTTTTCAAGCCTTGACCTCAAGGCTTGGTTTTCTAATTCTAATTTTCCCAATTTTGAATTTTTATTCTTTCTTTGGGAAGGACTCTTCCTAGGCATATGCCTAGACTTCTTGGGGTTATTATCTAAATTTTCTTTAATTCTCCTAATGGACTCCCTAGGTAAAATAGGTCTAGTGTTATTGGTCCTAGATTTGTCCATAGGCAAGTTTACATGCTTGGCACCTAAACAAAAATATTTATTCCTACTAGCATGCTTTTCATTAATAATAGCAAGTGAATTAAAGTAATTTCTAGCATACTTCTTAGTCCTAGAGCTAGAAGGTGCATTAAGATATACCTTAGGGTCTGCTTTAGAAGCTCCCCCTACTTGTGTAGCTCCTTCTTGCCCTTTCTTCCTCCCCCTAGGGCATTGGCTTCGGTAATGTCCTCTTTGGTTGTATTTGAAGCACACAATGTGCTCTTTGCTCTTCTTGATGAGGACTCCGGCATCCTTTGGCTTTTGATTGACTTTTGGCGCCAGTACCTTCTTCTTAGCCAATTTTGGGTATTTGCTCTTGTAATGCCTGGTTTCCTTACACTCAAAGCATATGAAGTATTTTTTATCTTTAATTACAATGCATGAGTTACCTAGGGAGGTGGAAGCCTCTTGATCTTCACTTCTCCCAGATGTAGATGCTTCTTCTCGTTCTTATTCCGGGATGGAAGACCTCTCCTCCCCCTCAATGCTAGAGGTGAAGGTTTCCTCCAAGTCATCCACATCTTCGAATGTTGATGGAAATTCTTCCTCGGCATCCTTCTCTACTTATGCCGGTTTGGGAGTTTCGTCGAATTTGACCACCTTATGCCACAACTCCTTTGCATCCCTATAATTACCTAATCTAGACCAAATATGGTTAGGTATCAAATCACTTACCAATTTGATTACCTTAGGATTTATCTTGAAATCCTTGATTTGGTCCTTGTTCCATCTCGTCTTTTCAATTTGCCTATTGTCTTCATCCCTAGGCATTTTGAAACCATTTTCTGAAATTAACATTATATCAAAATCGGTTTCGAGATATACCTCCATTTTTCTTTTCCACCATTGAAAATCCCCTTCGAATTTTGGTGGTTGGAGGTTCAAGTCGACCATCTTGTCGTGCTTGTGTTGGCGATGAGTCCGCGACAAGCTCCTCGCTCTGATACCACTTGTTGGAGGATCGATGGCTGACTAGAGGGGGTGAATAGCTCAAATTGCATGGTGGATGGAAATCGATTGTTCGTCATGTATCGCTTGTCTACAATTCTCGTTAGCACAACGGAATATACAATAATGAAAACACAACAAGAATACAAGCACACGACACACGATATACGTGATTCGAAACCTTAGGGCTCCTGCTCCACGAGGTGAGCTCAATGAGCTCGTGTTGTGCACACGACACTAACAACACTCCTTCTCGATAACAAGTCGGAGGTGGAGAAATCTCGTACAAGCAATTACAATTTAATATGAAAACATACAAGAAAATACAAAGAACACTTTACAATAAATGGCTTTGAACTCTTGCGTGTTACTTGCTTTGGTTTGCTCTTGAAGGACTGGAATGTAGCATCAATTCCCCTCCAAAATCTCCCCAAAAGTCTTGGTGAAATCCTCCATCTCGAGATCCATTTATAACCTGCATCGAGCTAATTCCGTGCCCATCAGTCGACTGATCGTGACCATCAGTCGACTGGTCCTGTAGTCATTGTCTCACAACGACTCGATCCATGTTGGACAAGTTCAAACGAATCCATCATCGATCGATCGGATCATGTCCATCACGGATCGATGATCCTATCGATCGAGTGCTCGATCACGAACACCTGACCGAAACCCTTCAGGCCCGAATCCATCTTGATCGGTCGATTGCTATCCTTAGCGGTCGATGATGGTGTCGTCGATCGTGACATCCTTATCGACCGAACCGTCGTCGAACACCGGTCAAACTCATTTGACTTGGGATCGGGCACTTATCGATGTTAGGTAAAAACTCAAACACCAAGTTGTTTGACCATCCGACACTCAGTCTTAGCTACTTGGCCAAGTCCACCTCATCCTCTCATGGAGTTCCCCACCGAAGCTCTCTTCCTTCGACCTATATCCCTCGGATGCACCAAGCGCACAACTTCGCAATGCCATCCTTCGCGTCTCTTGCCCTCGAAGTCTGCTTCCCTTGGGCCTCACTCCATTCGCTCCCCATCCGATGGTCCCTTAGATGCACCAAGCACACAGCTTCGCAATTCCATCCTTCACCGACTCAAGGACCCCGAGCCTAGTGAACTTGCCAAGTCCTCAAGCACACCAAGCCTCATGCTTGGACTTTCACATCCAAGGCTATACACTTGGACTTACGTGGCCAACCCATGTTGGACTTTCCCAACACCGAGCCCTATGCTTGGAATTTTCACAACCAAGGCTACACTCTTGGATTTACGTGGCCAACCCATGTTGGACTTCCCATGTAATACATTTTTTTCTAACATCAAAATACAGTTCGAGTCAAACACGTGTTCGGTCAATGGTGACCTGGGCCGATTGCACCAACACTTCGCCTTGAAGCTCTCTTCATCCGACCACATCCCTCGGATGCACTAAGTACACAGCTTCACAATGTCATCCTTCGCATCTCGCCCTGAAGTCTGCTTCCTTGGCTTCACTCCAATTCTCCTCGTCCGACGGTCCCTTAGATGCACCAAGCGCATGGCTTCGCAATGTCGTCCTTCACCGACTCAAGGATTGAGTCATGAGATGGTGATCTTGCCAATGCTTTGTCAAGTTAACCATGTGTGAATTACTAATTCTTGCACAATTTCAACATACATCAAATTCACAAACAACCTAACTTAAACCTTTTCCACACACATCAAAACACATCATCCATGGGTTGATTGCCCTAATAGACTCCTCACTTGAGCTTCCGACTTCATCTTCCAAAGCCATGAGTGCTAGGTTGCATGTGACATGGCAAATTTCCTCCTCATCGGATGAACCTTCTAGGCTTTGTGTGTTCCAAGTTTGGGCTACCATGGCCTCCTTCTTCTTCTTTTCCTTCTTATCCTTCTTCTTTTCCTTCTCCTCCTTCTTCTGTAGATCCGAGCAATTCGGCTTGATGTGTCCCTTCTTATTGCAACCATAGCAAGTAACGTTAGGAGTAGAAATTGAACTACTAGAGGATTTACCTTTTAAGGATTGGAACATCCTCCTCACATCCTTCTTGGTGAGCTTCCTTGATCTCCCATCAAATCTCTTCACATAGTAAAGCACCTCACTAGCCGATAGCTCCTCATCGCTACTTGAAGACTCCTCCTCCGATTCGGATGAAGAAGAAACCTCCTTCTTTTCTTTCTTCTTTTTCTCTTTTTTATCTACAAAAAGAGCTACACCTTTCTCCTTGGATGAAGTGTTAGCTTGCTCATGCAACTCAAATTCACAAAATAGTTCATCTATCTTAACTAAAGAGAGGTCCCTAGAGACTTTATACTCATCGACCATTGATGTCCATAAAGTTGTTCTAGGGAAAGCTTGAAGGACATACCTTATAAGGTCTCAATTTTCGACCTTCTCACCTATTACATGTAGTCCGTTGACTACCTCCTTGAAGCGACTATGCATTTGGTTCACAGTCTTGTTGGTCTTCATGTTGAAACTTTGGAGCGATCTATCAAAAGGTCCCTCTTTGATCTTCTTGTCTCCTTTGACCCTTCATTTAGTTCGATGAACTTCTCCCAAAGCTCCTTTACGGATTCGAAGGGTCCTACTTTGCTTAGTTGCTCTTTAGACAAACCATATTGAAGTGTGGTTGTTGCTTTGGTGTTGGCTTGTGCTTTCCTCGCCATCTCCCTAGTTCAATCCTTGGTTGGTATTGGCGCTCTGAATTCATCGATCGACTTCTCGAATCCATCTACAATGCTAAACCAATTATCAATATCATTCATAAGGTAGTATTCCATCCTACCTTTCTAATATCTGAAGTCATTGTCGTCGAAGAATGGAGGCCTCACCGTGTTATATCCCTCTTGAAATGTCATCGTGATCTGGTTGATTGTTAGATCTTCCGACGTAATCCGGGCTATGATATCACTTGTTGGGGATCTTTGGAAGTCTAGAGGGGAGTGAATAGCCTCTCTTGAATTCTACAAAAAAAAGTTAGCGGAAGAAAAGACAAATACTAAAAAAAACAAGAGATACAAACACAAGCTCTAACAAGAATGATTTTATGTGGTTTGGAGATTAAGCTCCTACTCCACGGTGATCCTTAAGGTGGATCAACCCAAGTGAAACTCCACTAAGAAAGCTTTCTTTACACAACACTCCTCTTCTTACAAAAGATGAAGATGAAGATTAGAGAAGAGGAAGACTAAAAACACTTAGAAAGCTTAAGAAAATGTGGGAAGCTTGAGAGTAAGTTTGGAATATAAGCACTAGCCTCCTCAAGCACCCCATGGCCTCTTTTTATAGAGAAGAGGCTAATTTTCCCATTGAGCCTCGATCAGTCGACTGATGTACAGCATCAGTCGACTGATACTGCAGCTGACGCCATCCAACGACTTCTGACGAGCCGGATCTGCGATCATCATTGCCCAACAGGACTCTGATCAGTCGACTAATTGAGTAACCAATCGAGTGCTCCAAGCAATCATTCGACTGGAAAATATTCTGTGTCGATGTCCACTTATAGCAGTCGATTGTTGGGATATATCAGTCGACTGATGGTGGACCAGTCGACTGTCAAACCCTAGCAGTCGACTGTTGGCCATAGAACTCAGCCAACTTCAATCGAGTGACTGATCAGTCGACTGGGACGAAGCACCAGTCGACTGATACATTCTAAGTATGATTAAATCATACTTGAATTGACCCCCTAGACCTAGACTTAACCTTCTAGCTCTTCCTTCAGCCTTGTGCCTCCAGGATCCCTCCGAGTCCGCGACTCCTTCATCCTTGCGCTTGCTTCCAAGAGCCTCCCTCAGTTTCGTCATGTCTTGGGTTTCTCTTTTGTTAAAGGATCGCTTGGACTTTACACCGCCAAGACTACATGCTTGGACTTACGCTGCCAAGACCTTGCCTTTGGTCTTGCTTTGTCAAGGTCCGCTTAGACTTTACGCCGCCAAGACTACATGCTTGGTCTTATGCCACCAAGACCTTTCCTTGGACTTCTCTTGCCAAGATCACACTTGGACTTTCCTTCACCAAGTCTTCATACTTGGATTTCCCTGTCAATTAACACATTCTCAATTAAATCACAATTAATGTCTAACTACAAATGATTATCCAAATATCAAAATACATAAATGTTTGGGGCATTGTTGCACCAACATAAAGTTTTTAATACTTTCTTTAGTATAAATTCTTTTTTTTTGGCACAAATATAATATTGCTTAATTTGAGTAACTCTAGGAATATTTTTGAATATTAATTTAAAAAATTAAATAAAAATCTATTTTTATTAGTTATGTCACACTTAGAAGGGTACAACACCATTTGCCCTCCTCTCTTTAACGGAGAGGACTTTTTCTATTGGAAGAGACGAATGGAGTGCTACCTGAATACTGACCTCGAGGTATGATTTTCAATTAGGAAATGTTTTATTTCTCTAGTAGATGACTTGGGAGAGTTGTTAGATCCAGAGAAATGGACCGCGAACATAAGGAAACGAGCTTAGGTTGATTGCAAGGCCCTTAACACCTTGCAATGCGGACTTACCAAAGAAGAGCTCAATAGAGTCGGTCCCTTCGAAAATTATAAGGAACTTTGGGATAAGTTAATTGAATTACACGAAGACACTAATGATACTAGAATAGCTAAATGAGATATATTACTTAATAAACTCTTTAATTGTAAAATGCTTGAAAATGAAAATGCTAGTCAACTCCACACAAAAAAAAACATTAAATGGACTTATCTAATAGGTCATCAAATAGAAAATAGGGATGTAATTAGGTATACACTTAAGGCATTCCCGAGGAATGACTTATAGACATCCATCATTGATGCCTATAAGGTCTCCAAGGACCTTTTCTTAATTAGATTAGACGAACTATTTTGTGAACTTGAACTATACGAACAAGCTAACTCGGGTCAAACTGAGAATGGTATTGCTTTAGTGGCAGGTTCGACTAAAAAGAAAAGGAAAACTAAGAGTGAGTCCGAAAACAAGTCGGAGTTGGACCTAAACAGAGAGGAAGAAATCGTAAACATGGTCCGGAAGATGTTCAATCGGAGAAAAAGATTTACAAAGAAAGATGCCAAAAAGGTCATCGACAACAAGCCAAGACCTAGATCGGAAGTAACATTTTACGAGTGTAACGGAAAATCGGAATGCGCAAATCTAAAGAAGAAAGAAAAACCTAAAAAGGAAAAGAAGAAGAAAGCACTCAAGGCAACTTGGGACGAATCTTCTTCGGAAGAGTCAGATGCAAAAGAGACAAAGAGAAGTTTTGTACCATTCATGGCCAAATCAAGCTCCGAAGTCGAATCAAGTTCCGAGTATGAGTCCGAGTTCGAGAGAAGCCACGGATCCGTATCTATTTCCGAAGGACTAGACAAGGTAACTTCTCCTTTAGAAGATAAACTATACAACATAATTGCATGCCTACATAGAAAATTAGCTAAGTCCGAGAACCGAGTAGACTCACTTCTTAAGGAAGTTCAAGTACTTAAGGAGCAAGTAAACTCAAAGACTTCGTCTTGCCAAGTTGAGCATAGAGACTCAACTCAAGTTGCAAAGCTTGAGGAAGAGAACTCGGTCCTAAAAAGGCAAGTAGGAGATCTTACCGAAATGTTGGAAAGGTTCACCTCGGGCTCCAAGTATCTAAACATGATGCTTGGATCTCAACGAGCTATGTACAACAAGTTTGGACTCGGACACAAAGCTAAATCCTCATATAAATCATACATGCATGTCATTACTTAGCTGAAACGCTAAGAATCGAGTCCAAGCATGGGTTCCTAAGGCTCGCTTAATCAACCAAGTTTGACCAAACCAATTTTGGGTTCCCAAGAGTCAAGTTCACTTAGTGAACAAAACTCAATCAAGTTATCACTTAGGGGGAGCAAACACTTTGCTTGTTTCTTTATTTAGTTAAACTCATGCATGTCTTAGTTTACTTTACTTAATTTAGAATGGACTAGATAGGAAACAAAGTAGTTTAAACTTGAACAACCTAGTACTAAGACAAAGTGAACTGATAGTAAATTAGGAAAGATCTTCAATGTGCATGTCTAGGAAGTGGTCCATCCGATTTCCAAAAAGGTCACATGCCTCGCCACGACCTGGTGCACTAAGTTGAGTGCAACTGAGCGAAGCTAACTCACTGAGTCTTTAACTAGTTAGACCAAAGCTTAATCCAAAGTGAGTCAAGCATTTGATTCCTTCATTGACTTTGTCTAGGAAGTGGTCCATCCAATATCCAAGAAGGTCATATGCCTCGCCACGACCTGGAAGTTAATTTTGGAAAAATCTACTTGATTAGATCAAGCTAAACTTGATTCTAACACAAGTTTAAAAAACTTTGGAATTTTTTATTAAAATTAATTAAGATTAAAATAAATTCTCATCTCACAAAACCTATAGGATTAACGTGTATTGAAAACTTAGATCAAGTGAGATGAATTAGAACTCAACCAAGCTTAAACAATTTAATCAACTCAATGCAATTAAACCTAACCAATTCAACTCAAAATTAACTTAATTCAACTTAATCATTTCGACTCAACCAATTCAAATTATCTTAATCAATTCAACTTAATCGATTCAAATTAACCATCTTAATCAATTCAAATTAACTATCTTAATCAATCCAACTTAACCATTTTTCAACTTAACCATTTCAACTTAATCAATTTAATTTAATGAATTTAATCAACCTAATTTAATCATTTTAATTAACTTAATCAACTTGATCAACCTAATCAACTCAATAAATCAAATTAATCAACTCAATCAACTTAATCAACTAAACCTAATTAATTAACCGTAAAAATTAATCAAAAATAAAAATTTATCGATTCTAGTCGATTGGACCATTTCCAGTCGACTGTAAAAATGTGACTCCAGTCGACTAAAACTAAGTTCATTCGATTGGAATATATCGGTAGATAAGAGTTAAGACTAATCTAGTCGACTCGAGATAATACAGTCGACTGGGTAGCAGACGCAATAAATGAAAAATTTGTTACAATTGACTGGACCAAGTCCAATCGACTAAATTATTTCCAATCAACTGGATTCCATCTATAAAATTAGCACTAGGGCAGCGTTGAGTCGACTCACACTAACCCCAAACAGTCCTCAAACACCCATTTTCAACCCTTAAAAGTGTTTAGGTCATCAAATATCTTTTATAATATCATCTATAATGCCAAGGTAACAATTCTATGTTAGGGCAATCTCTTGCCATGATAAGGTTTTGATGTGTGTGGCAAAGGGTTTAAGTTAGGTTGTGGTTATGGTTTGATATGTGCGTTGGAGTCTTACAGGGCTTAGTAATTCTCACATGGAGCCTTGGCGAGTTTCACCTCTCATGACTCGGTCCTTGAGTCGGTGAAGGATAGCTTTGCGGAAGCCGTGCGCTTGGAGCATCCGAGGGACCGCCGGACAAGGAGCTTAGAGTGAAGCCGGAGGAAGTAGACTTCAGGGCGAGACGCGAAGGATGGTACTATAGAGCCGTGCGCTTGGCTCATCCGAGGGACGTGGTCGGATGAAGATAACTTCGAAGGTGAGGGACTCCGAGGGATGAGAGTGAGCGAATGTAACCCGGGAAGGGGTAGTAGCTCTTAGGTGAAACTTGGTCATTTGGCTAAGTGTCGGATGGGTTTTCCCGACATCAGTCGACTGCCATGAATGACAGTCGACTGCTCTGAGTCGAATGGGTTCGACTAGTGTCCAACTCATGGGCATTTAGCGATCGCCATGGATCGGCAATGATTATTATCGACATCACCGATCGCCAAGGGATGGCAATGATCGATGGCACGCACGTGCACAATGGAGTCGAGCTCGTGGAGCACTCAACTGATGGTACATCAGTCGACTGATGGTAAGATCAATCGACTGATGATGTTGCCGTTGGATGAAATCCAACGTGTAAAGCGGTCGTTATTGGGCAACGGCTACAGGACCAGTCGACTGATCGGGGCATCAATCGACTGCTCCTGTGTCAACGGGAAGAAACCCTCTTCCTCTATAAAAAGGAAGGGGATGAGGCTTTGGGAGGCTAATGCTTGAACTCCAATCTTCTCCCAAAGTGCTATGAACGTCTTACCACTCTTCTTACTTGCTTTTACTTCATTCTTATTGTAAGAAGAGTGATCTTGGTTGTAAAGGTTACCTCCACCTAGCTTGGTGCAAAGGAGAGACCAATAGTTATTGGCTTTGGAGGAGTGATTCACCTTGGACGAATCGGACCGTGGATTAGCGACGTAGCCGTGAACCACGTTACATATTGTGTTAGCATTGTTCATCTCTTGGTTTTAGTATTTCTATTTATATTTGCTTGTCTTGTTGTTTCCGTTGTGCTAATTAGTTTTGTAGACGAGAAAATTACTTCATCCAACGATAAAGGGCTATTCACCCCCCTCTAGTCGGCCGATCGATCTCCAACAAGTGGTATCAAAGCCAAGTCTCTTGTCAAGGACTAACCACCGCAACAAGCACTTCATCAAAAGATGGTCGGCTCCAACATTCAACCACCGAAGTTTGAAGGAGAATTCGCTTGGTGGAAGAAGCAAATGGAGGTATTTTTCGAAACGGATTTTATTATGATTATAATGGAATCCGATTTCGTTTTGCCTAGGGATGAAGAGGGAAAGTCAATAGAGAAGTCAAGATGGACCAAGAGGCAAAGAGAGGAGCACCTTGCAAACTCAAAAGCGAAGCACCATCTCTACAATGTGCTTCCTCAACAAGAAATAAATAGAATTGGAGAATGCCTAAGTGCAAAGGAGATGTGGGAGAAGCTAGTAGAGCTTCATGAAGGTACCTCAGAGGCTAAACTTGCAAGAAGAGACCTCCTCCGCTCCCAACTATCCAACATTAAATTAGAAAAGGGAGAAAAGGTAACTTCATTGCATTCTAGGTTTAAAGAGATTTTAATTGGGCTAACAAGTGTAAGTGAAAAGCTCTCCAACCGAGATATGGTAATGAAGGCCATAGAGGCTTTTCCCCGATCATCCAAGTGGAGTTCAATGGTGGACTCATTCTATATTTCAAAGAATCTAGAGGTAAGTACTCTAGATGAATTTTTCTCTACTATGAAATTGCATGAGTCTAGGCTTGAAGGAATACAAGAAGGTCCAAGAATCCAACCTTCAAGAGGAATAGCATTTTTGGCAAACAAGGGGAAGAAGAAGATAGAGATCCCCTCCTCCTCCGATGATGAAGCTTCCTCCTCCTCCTCCATGGATAGCACGGAAGAAGCTTATATGGTAAGGAGGGTAAGGCATGCATTAAAAGGTTTTAGATTTAACAAATCAAATGATAGGAGTAGAAGACCAAAAGGGAAGATCATTTGTTACAATTGCCAAGGAGAGGGACACATAAGGGACAATTGTCCCCTCTTGAACAAAAGCAAGGAGGAGAAGAAAAAGAAGGAAGAAAAGAAGAAGAAAAAGGGAAGCAAGAAGAAAAAGGAAGAGGAGAAGAAGGCAAAGGAAAAGGGGAAGGCCAAGGCATTCAAAGCAAAGACATGGGATGACCCTTCCTCCTCCTCTTCATCATCATCCGAAGAAGAGAACGCATTTGTCACCAACTTAGCATTAATGGCACTTGATGACTTGGATTGCTCCTCCTCCGAAAATGAAGGATCAAGCTCAAGCGAAGGGAGCTCAAGTGAAGGGGGAGCCTCCTCTACATCCTCATCCGAAGAAGAAGAAGAGGACATGGAAACTATGGTAACAAATCTAACTCCCAAGAAAATAGTTTCCATGGTTTCTAGCTTAACTAGGGATTTATTTAGAGCAAAGAAGAAAAATAAATGCATGCTAGATCAAATTAAGGATTTAGAACAAAAATTAGAAAAAGCATGCTTAAATGATGATATTTCTTCTAGTCATGATAATGATGATGCATGCTCACATGATAACTATATGCCTTTGGATGTTAATGATGCATGCATAGAAGAAAATAGGGCTTTAAGGGAAAAGGTAGACTATTTGACCAAAGCCCTAGAAAAATTCACAATTGGCTCAAATACTTTGAACATGATCATAGGGAGTCAAAGGGCAAGCTTTAACAAAAAAGGCCTAGGATATAAAGAAAAAATAAATGAAAAGGCCTATAAATGTTTAATTGCTAGGGGACAAGATAAGAAGAAGGTAATAGCTAGAAAATGGATTCCTAAGGAATTTTTAGTGAACCCCATAGGCAAGAATTTGTATTGGGTTCCAAAATCCATCCTTAAGGGTTAGGAAAACCCTAGGATAGTCAACCATATGCAATTGACCTATATCATATTTTTGGTTGACTTAGGATGGCGGGACAACATTTTTGAAATAGTGTTAGGTGATGATAACGTGCCTATAAATAGATAAAATCATGCTTTAGATGATGTTTACCTTATTATCATCATGTAATATCTAATTCATGATAACAATTCAATGAATACATTTGTTTCATGATCATAATGAGAAATTAAGTCATATATGTCTTTATGATCATGTGGAAGGATAGGATGATACTTAACCTTGATAGAATTGCATGAATATAATGGTTAAGTATATTCAAATACCTTTAGGATACATTTCACACTCACAATAGGGTACCTTGATTGAAAACTTAGCATGGGTGAGATGTTAGGATGATACAAATGTCCACTAGTGCCTATGGCATTTAGATGGTCGTTTAAAGTATCAAAATAGCAATAATAGACCAATCATGGGGAAGGCTTATGTTTAATTCATAGACATATTATCCAAAGATCATGGTTGAATATTTCATATGTTTTCAAAACAATTTCTTACTTTAAAATCTGTGTATTCATGATTTTGAAACAATTGGATGCAAAACTAGGTGTTAAAATGGATACTATCATGATCAAAAACCTAGTGGTTTTTAAACCTTTTGTATTTTTGGTAAATCTCTGAAAATACAATGATTTTTCATAAAAAACTATTTTTCATTGATAGATATACTTAAAAGAAATATGTTCCCCAAGTTTCATGATTTTTCGAATTTTTTGGAATTTTTAACGCATTTCTGAAATTCATCCAGAAAAATCAGAAATCCCGAAATCCATGTGCCAGTCGACTGTTAGTCTGAACCAGTCGACTAGTAGTCTGATAATATGCCCTGTAATCCTTTTATCCGATTTTAAGGCATGTTGTGGGTTTTATTTCTCTCTAGACTTTATGTCATGCTTAGATAAACCGTGTTTAATATTTTTGATGGTGTCAAAGGGGGAGAATTGTATGTTTAAGTAAGGGGGAATGTATTTAGGGGAGTTTCATATGTTAAGGGGGAGAGTTGCTAATCATGTTATTCACATGCTTTCTTTCCTTAATATTTTTATCAAATATTTTTACCTAACTTAAACGGATTGCCACACATCAAAAAGGGGGAGATTGTTAGGGCAATCTCTTGCCATGATAAGGTTTTGATGTGTGTGGCAAAGGGTTTAAGTTAGGTTGTGGTTATGGTTTGATATGTGCGTTGGAGTCTTGCAGGGATTAGTAATTCGCACATGGAGCCTTGGCGAGTTTCACCTCTCATGACTCGGTCCTTGAGTCAGTGAAGGATAGCTTTGCGGAAGTTATGCGCTTGGAGCATCCGAGGGACCGCCGGACGAGGAGCTTGGAGTGAAGCCGGAGGAAGTAGACTTCAGGGCGAGACGCGAAGGATGGCGCTGCAGAGCCGTGCGCTTGGCGCATCCGAGGGACGTGGTCGGACGAAGATAACTTCGAAGGCGAGGGACTCCGAGGGATGAGAGTGAGCAAATGTAACCCGGGAAGGGGTAGTAGCTCTTAGGTGAAACTTGGCCATTTGGCTAAGTGTCGAATGGGTTTTCCTGACATCAGTCGACTGCCATGAATGGAAGTCAACTGCTCTGAGTCGAATGGGTTCAACTAGTGTCCGACTCATGAGCATTTGGCCCAGCGATCGCGCCATGGGTAGTAGTCGATCATTCGACATCGATCGCCAAGGGATGGCAGGTGATGTGGCATAGCATGGGCACAGAATGGAGTCGAGCTCACGGAGCACTCGACTGATGGTACATCAGTCGACTGATGATGTTGTCGTTGGATGAAATCCAACGTGTAAAGTGACCGTTATTGGGCAACGACTACAGGACCAGTCGACTGATCGGGGCATCAGTCGACTGCTCCTGTGTCAACGGGAAGAAACCCTCTTCCTCTATAAAAAGGAAGGGGATGAGGCTTTGGGAGGCTAATGCTTGAACTCTAATCTTCTCCCAAAGTGCTATGAACATCTTCCCACTCTTCTTACTTGCTTTTACTTCATTCTTATTGTAAGAAGAGTGATCTTGGTTGTAAAGGTTACCTCCACCTAGCTTGGTGCAAAGGAGAGACCAATAGTTATTGGCTTTGGAGGAGTGATTCACCTTGGACGAATCAGACCGTGGATTAGCGGCGTAGCCGTGAACCACGTTACATATTGTGTTAGCATTGTTCATCTCTTGGTTTTAGTATTTCTATTTATATTTGCTTGTCTTGTTGTTTCCGTTGTGCTAATTAGTTTTGTAGATGAGCAAATTACTTCATCTAACGACAAAGGGCTATTCACCCCCCTCTAGCCGGCCGATCGATCTCCAACATTCTAAACTTTATTTGCAATTATTTTTCCATAAATATTAAATTATTGTAATTTAATTAGGGGTAAAAGAAGAGCAGTTGAGGCTGAGTCATCTTCTACTCCCTGTATGGACATTAGGTTTCCCACTGAGGGACATAGGATTAGGTTTGATAGCACTCATTATACTCCCATGCCTACTAGATATATTAGTAGATCATTTTCTAGTACATCATGCATGCCTAGTATTGAAGTCATAGCACATTATGGTCTAGATAAATTAGTTTATTGTAAAAACTCTATTAACATAGATCTATGTGCAGAGTTTTTCAATAACTTCACTAGAATTGATGGTCTCACATATTCCACTAGAGTACAGGGTAAAGATTTTATCTTAACCCCCTCATTATTGAGAGATCATTTAGGACTTATGCATTCATCATGTCCAGTTGTATGTTGTCCATCTATGGAATTACTGTATGGTGATCCCTACTCGCACATCACATTAAATAGGATACATTTGCATCTTTTTAGTGAGGAGAGAACTCCATCTGTGAGTATCTTCAGTTCCACTAGACTTAGAGTACAGGACTATGCCCTATACAGAGTCATAGTGAATTGTATTTTGTCACTCACCACTAGGGACATCGCTATGATGCATCCCTATCATTCATCTCTACTTTATGTATTTAGTCATAGATTAGACTTAGATATTAGTTTACAGATGTTTCATTCTATCATCCATCATTCTAGGGTAGTTACCAGTAGGAAGGCACATCTGCCTTATTATCATGTCATTACATCTTTACTAGCTACATTAGAGTTTGATGTTACCACAGGTAACATCAAAAAACTTTCTGAGTATGACATGATAGGTTTTAGATAGTTTGCATTAGCTAAAATAGGTTTAGATGAAAATAACATCCTAACATAGAGGAGAGATGACCCTCATTTTCAACCCCAGCACCAGCCTGAGTCTGAGCCTGAGCCTGAGCCTGAGCCTGAGATTGACCCAGAGCATCATTCTGATCCTCAGTCTAAGCATCAAGAAGCACCAAGATTTGATAGTTTATCTTCTTTCCTTAGGCTTCCAACACCTCCCACTATAGTAGAGAGATTATCGAGATTGGAGGATGTGATGCAGCGTCAGGAGCAGCAGCATCAATCATGTCATCTCGAGATGATGTAGATGCTTGGGTCACAGAGAGAGGATCATCGAGAGATGATGGAGTTTTTTCGATCTTGGGGCATGAGTCATCCACCTCCTTCTGATTAGGACTGTATTAGATACACTAGTTGTTACAGTTTGCACTTATGTAGTTAATTTGGTAACTTTTAAATTTTGGTTATTATTATACATGACTTGGGTTATGCTTAGTAGACTAAGATGCTTTAATGTTTCCTATTCAAAATCTATTTTGTTAAGTAATATTATTTTCTTAAAGGAAAATTAAAAATTGATCTAGGCTAGGTCAATTTTAGATTTCATGATCCTATATACCTAGGTAAGCCTTCACATCTCGCAAACACCTAGGACTACCTATTTGTGTATTGAGCCACAAAGATGGGCGTGAGATGTTAGGACTGCGTCCTAGGTCCAAGATGTAGATTCAGTGCATCGACATGAACCAACACAGGGCTTAAAAAGTAAATCAATCACTTCGGTGACTAACTATAATTCAAAGCTTGATGATAATTCTATATCACTTGAGCTACTAAGAGTCGGAAATTTGCTTTAAGGATAATTTTTAGATGTGTATTTTCAGTATATAAATTTTGTATAGAAATTCATGATTGGAAATTTCTTATTTCATTTTCATTACTTTAACATTATTTGAGGAGGAGTTTTGAAAATTTTGAAACTTTTTAGCTTTTATTGAAAGGGAGTTTTAAAAGTTTTGAAAATATTTTACCTTTTATTCAGGGAGAGTTTTAAAAGTTTTGAAAAATTGAAATTTAATCTTTAAGGGGGAATTTTGAAAAAAATGAAATCTTTATTTAAGGGGGAGTTTTGAAAATTGAAATATTGAGAGGGAGAAAATGTTATACTTTAACTTTTGGATATTTTCAAAAAATCTTTTAAATTTAGAAAATCTAATTTAAAAGTTTAATTTAAATATTCATTTTTGGAAATTTTTTGAAGAGCCTATGAATTTTAAAATGCTTTTTGAACCTTTAAAATCTTGAAGTACTTTGAAATGAAAATTGCAATGCTTAGGTATTTTTGAAATTTTTAAGTATTTTTTATCAGGCATAACTTTCATATCTATTTGGGTTGAAAAGCTAATTACTTTGAACTCATCTTTGAATTTTTGTATTTGGTGTATAATATTATTTTTGATGTATGCAAAAGGGGGAGAGAAGAGAAAGTTTAAAGTTAGAGAAGTTCAAAGTAAGGAAGCACTTTATGCTTATAAGCATTTCATGCATTTAAATATTATACATTTTCAGCTTAATGCATTGCTAATATATTTTGAACTTAAATATTGCAAATCGATTCTCCTAACTTTAACTGATATGTTGTCATACATCAAAAAGGAGAAGATTGTTGGTGCAGAGAGCACCACTCCTTAGTTTTGATGTATAAACCATAGTTAAAGTTAGGAATTACTTGTGGTTTGATAAATGTATTAAGTGTGCAAGCTAACAAGAAAACCTAATAGGTCAGGCAGACCAGATACTAGGCAATGAGTATTAAAAGTCCTAGTAGATCATGTTGACCGGATACTAGAAAGAAGCCTTGACATATTAGGAGGATCGGACATCAGGCAGGAAGATCAGATGGGTCAAAAGACCGGACATCTGGCATGAAGACCGATTGGGTCAGGAGATCAGACAATCGACATGAAGACCAGCTAGTTAGAGAGACCGGACAGCTGCCAAAAGTCCTGATGGGTCAAATCGGATGTCAAGAATGGTAAGTCCGGCAGGGCAGCTGGTAGGTAAGTCTCGAGTGAAGAGGTGAGGCCGAGTCCTCTGTGGGGAACAAAGCTAGGCGTCGATCCGACGGATAGTCCATGTGAGACTAAGAAGTCGAGATCGAGCAATATTACTACTGCTATTGTATTTTATACTATATGTTTTTGCTAATCTCGTTTTACAAGGAACCAGTCAACTAAAAGAATTCCAGTTGACTGAGGTCCAGTCGACTGGACACCTAGTTGGCAAGATTAGCTGGTGATCGATCGAAGATCTGGCAACCAAGATGGTAAGAGCTCCTGTCGACTAAGGAGGTTCAGTCGACTAGAAAGGCAAATTTCTCGATGCGAAGCCAGGTGACCTTGAGTCGATTGGAACAGGTCCAATCGACTGGGAAGATAGAAGTACCATATCGATGGACTGATGTGGAGTCAACTGGAGAAAGCTTATAAAAGAAGTGCACGACCATCTTCAAAAAATATAATTTTACAACGTCCAAGTGCTATTACAAGTGTTCTTCGTCCGCAGAAGCTACATTACATTGTAACGACGTAACTCCGACACTCCATCGAGGTAGCTCTCGGAGAGCTACGGGTCTTGTAATAGCAACCCGACTAGGGTTGTGAACTAAGTAAATTACTTGTCTTTTTATTTCTTATTTATTTAATTCTGTTTCATAATCTTTTGTCTCTAAAGATAAAGTAAACAATAAGTTTTAAATTATAAAATAAAATTTTTATAACTTTCGAGATTCACCCCCCCCCCCCTACAAATAAGACTGCAGTTTAGGATATATACCCAAGTCAAGCAGGGCTTAGGTCGAAAGGTTCGGTCGAGTTGAGGGGATTGCAACTCAGGGAGCCAAGCTGAGTTATAAGTGTATCGACTAGGTGGCTAGAATGTTGTCGAATGGCGACTCGGGGAAATGAGCCGAATTAAAAAAATGGTGACTTGGAGAAAAGGATCGAGTCAGTAGTAAGAAGAGTTGATTGAAGGAATGATGCATAGGTGAAATGAAGGAAAGGGAGAACCCCATAATACGTAGGAAGTTTGTTATATCTTATAACTACCTGAGGCACCTCGTGGGGCCCCAAAGAAGGCTCCTGGTAGTGCATACTCGCTAACGACATAACAAGATGATTCCTTAAACTGCATGACCCTCCACGTCAATGGTGATTCGGATGGGTTGTTTCACGATAGCTATCCTTAAGAGCAGTAGATATAAAAGAAAGGAAGACGGAAGGAGAAAGGGGAGGGTTCTGGCTAATTAGTTTTCTCTATCAAGACTTGCTGCTTCAAGGGAGAGGAGAGAAGGTCAGCGTGCTTCTTCTACTTCTTCTTCATCCGGGGATATTGAAGGGAAGGAGGATCATAAGGTGAACAAGCAAGGAGAAAGAGTATCAGCGGCAAGGCAAAGTTGAGGGGGAAATACCTGTATATCATTTCTTTTATCTTGTATGAACTCTTATCTATAATAGGTTTCTCCAACTCCAGAAATACTTCTATAAAGGAGGAATTGTAGTAAAGGTGTCTAGTGTCGGAAATCACCGTGGAGCTCATCTATGGAGTAGGAATCTGAATTCCAAATCATATTAAATCTCTTGTCATCATCTGCTTATTTACTGTTGTGGCCAGAGAAAACCCCAAGCCTCTTCAACCTCTTCATTCAAAAGAGGCAGAAAATCTATGCGACATCAATTGGCATCGTCTGTGGGAAACATTTTTGGCTGAACAAGATGTTGAGATGCATCTATAAGAAATTCCTCCTCCTACAGCTTATTCCATGGAGGAGATCCCCATCACTTTTCTGCCATCTCAATTAAAGACTCTGATGGATACAGCGGTATCTGAAGCTTTAGTAAGGGAAAGGAAGAGGATGGGATATCTTCATCCTCATTCTGGCGAGCCTTCTCAAAGGGAGCCACCATTTGAAGGACCTTCTCATATTCCTCCGCCTAGCCTCCAAGAAACTAAAATATTGCTTGGAGAAATACCAACGGGGGAGGGGGCGTATCAGTGTCCTTTCCCAGTGGTGCCAGTGAGACAGGAGGACCAGGGGGAGAGTCATTCCACGAGGGCACCAGAACCATATGAGCCTTGTCCTTTCACTGAAGACATAATGCTAGAGCGACCACTAACACACTTTCGTGCCCCCCAAATGGGGATGTATGATGGCACGTTCGATCTATAAGAACACCTATCCTAGTTTGAAGGTGTTGCTGCCCTTCATTGTTATATTGACGCTCTTAAGTGTCAAGCCTTTTGTATTACCTTGGCATCTTCTGCTCAACGATGGTTTAAGTCTTTACCTCCCGATTCTATTACATGCTTTTATGATTTGAAGGGAGTTTTTCTACAGAAATTTTCTAGTTGTAAAATGTATAAGCATGATGCCTCCATTCTGCTTCATTTGAAACAAGAGTCATCTGAATCCTTAAGGAGTTACATCCACCACTTCACTGCCACTGCCCGGGAGATACCCTCCTCAATACCTAACTTCTTAAGGGTTGATATCCCTCATGGGTTGAATGAGTGACCCTTCCTTAGTTCCTTTCTGATGAGGTCAGCCGCTAATTATGAAGAGTTACTTTGCCTCATTGAAGAATATATTAATGAGGAGGAAGGGTTAAGGGGGAGAAGGGTAGAGAAGAAGCATGCATCCACTTCCGCAGAAAGGAGTCCTCCCCCTGCTCAACAGGGGCCCTCTAGAATGGAATATACCAGACCATTTTTTTTCCCGAGGTACCTCGTCCTCGACCCCTAATATGGAGAGCTCATCCTCACCCTCCCCTCCGAGTTATGACCACTGAGGACTTACCCCTCCCGCGGACATGGAAGGAGCGGGAAATGAAAATATACGATCAGTAGGGTATTAGCCGGGAATCCCTCCATATCCTCTACTGTCGAATATGGAGGGATTCCTCGTAATCCCCCAATGTCGTTCTTTTGTCAATACCACACAGACTATGGGCATACCAGCAACCTGTGTTTCAAATTACAAAATGAGTTAGAGCATATCAGAGCCAATTACTCGCACCTACAATCGTAGTTGGGGGGACGGGCAGGGAGAGGTCTCAGACATAATGTCGTTCATCCTGGGTCTTTTAACAGAAGGCCCCAAGCTCTACTCCCACCGAGGCCAGTGCAACTGATAATTATCATTTTATCGTATTATTTTGGTCCTTAATATCAATGTTTTTATCCTCTCAAGTGATTTATTATTGATTATTAACATGTTTTATGAGTTTGGATTCATTTTGGATCTTATTGTGAATTCTCCTCAATTTTAGACTTATATAAAAATTTTATCTATGTTTGTAGGAGATCGAAATGAGCCAATGGACTAGACTCAAGTTGGATCAAATATGAATTCATCTAGGTTCATAATGAGTGTTTCAAGTTAATTTAATCTGAGCCCTTCATCAAGATCGAAGGCAATCCAATCAAGAGATCAAATCTGAACGATATGGACCGTCCGATAAAAGCAGCTTGATTCTAAGCCATCTATCTAGATGTGGAGAGATCCAGTCTGTACATTAGATCTGGACATCTTAACCCTTCATCTAGATTCGACTGATTGTGATCATCCCTTCAAATTGATCAGATCCGGCCATCCAGAGTTAGATCGATCACCACCATTGGATGGAGCAACCTAATTAAGAAAATAATCGATTCATCAAAACCTAGCTTTAATGGGTGGCTGAGATTAGATGGCCATTTGATCGGACGACTACCAAAATGCAACTTAAAAATCGAACATTTTCCCAATTGCAAATCGCGCAGACACAGAAACACGAGTTCTTCTTCCTAGATGTGCATCGCAACCGATGGCGATGTTCTTCCTCACTTGCGAGCGGCGATGACAACTTCGGCAACTCACTTCCGGCGACATTCCTTCCATCCGATCAACGGAAATCTCCTTCCATTCATCGGCGACGAGATGTTGGGATTCGGACAGCTCATCGGCAGCGAGGAGAGATAGAGATTCGGGCAAATTCACCTCTTCACCGGTTCCACTCCCTTCCCGCAGCACCGATTGGGTCACTCCATCTCCAAAACCACCCATAGGTTGTGCCGATTGGGCAGCTCCACCTTCCACCACCAGTGAAGGAGATCTTCCGCCACTGTACCGTTCCGCTCCTTCCCACGGCGCCGATTGGGCTGCTCCACCTTCAATTCCATCCACAGACTGCACTGATAGGGCAGCTCCTCCATCCATTCGCCGGAGCAGTAGGATCGCATCCCTTCACCTTCAACTCCTTCCCGTTGTGCCAATAGGGTAGCTCCGCCATCCATTCCACCGTCGGAGGCAGCTGTTTGGGTCATCGCTGTCGCCGAAGAGGGAGGTCCCTTCTCCGGGTGTTGAGGATCGGTTAATTATCTTTGGAGTTAATCCATTTAAATGGATAGTTTGTTTATGTTATAATTGGATCATTTGTTGAATTGAGTTTGTTATCATACCCCAAATTGTTGTTGTTGTAGTTTAATTTGTAGTTAGTTTGGAGTTTGATATGTAATTTAATTTGTAGTAGTTTGTAGTTTAACATCTAGTTTAGTTTGTAGATTGACTTATAGTTTAGTTTGTAGTTAGTTCGTAGTTTACATTGTAGTTAATTCGTAGTTTGTCTTAGAGATTAATTAGTAGTTTCATTTGGATGATTATCTTGTTGTTTCCTTTAATGCTTAATTGTGATTCTTGATTCTAGGTTTTAATTCGGTTGTTTTATCCTGTTGTTTAATTAGGAGTTTAGCTGTAGTTTATTTTATCGTTCATGAATTATTTGTGCTAGTTGTAACTTTGCTTAGTTGTTCATTAGGTTAACGATTCCTTAGCTTAGTTCTTCCTTAGTTTAATTATTCTATAGCTTAATTTTTCATTAGCTTAATTTCATCGTACTCATTGTTTAATTTCATGCTTTGCTTACACTCATATTATTCTGCATTTAAATTGTAATTTAAATTCCTACACTATCTCTATGTTTTTGAATACTCTTCTTTGAATGCTTAGTTTATATCTTCTTTAATTTCATTACCATCATAGTTTAGTAAGATTAAGGTTTTAATTACTTGCACTATTTTTCATTTAGTAGGATTAGACTTTTAAATTCCAAACCCAATTTAAAATGAAAAATCCAAAGCAATAATTAATAATCCTAAGACTACTATTCTACCGATTACACTCATTGGAAAACGATTCGGGTCATTCACTATGTTATATTAGTGTAGAGAGGATTTGGTAATTAATTTGGAACGGTACTGTGACAATTCAACCACGTTCACAATCAAATTTTGGCTCCATTGTCGGGGAGTGTAATGGTGCTTAGTAGACATAGGATTGTTTATCCATTTTTCTAAAAAAAATTATTTAGGACTTCATTCTGTCATTTTCTTTATATCCATGTATTTTGTCATGTCTACTTCCTATGTCTTTTGATTTGTTTGTTGGTGTTTCAGGAAAGACCAGGAATTATCTTTTTGAGAAACATGGATCTGTATTATCAGCAGTATAGAGACTACACTGGATCAAATTGCAGCTAGATCAAATTACAACATCCATCAGCCAGATGCAAGCACAAGAGTTCATTCAGCCTCCGTCAGAGACCATTTCTATGGATATCAACGCGCTTAGGGAGATGGATTGTGGAGTGGGTGAGAGGCATATCTGTGATTCAGCTACTGCACAGGACTCTTATGAACAATTATGTTATGATGTGATTTCAGACACTGATAGATGTGAATTCATTGATGAAGTTGTTGTTGTGTCAGATGTTGAGAATGATGACATGGGAGTGGTGGATAGCTAGACACCCCCAGACTGGACACTCCTACCTAAGATCGAGTCTTAAAAAATGTTGTTGATGAAGGCCTTAACAGATAATGCAATAATCCAGCCCCCAAGCTGGAAACTTCTGTTGTATTGCCTCCGACCTTCAGAGAAGACATATAAGAAGGCGATCATATTAGAGAGAGAAACACAAGACTATTCTGATCACATGAAGGAAGTGCTCACTTTCTATCGATCCCTCCCACCTCTAACGTGGAGTTTACTTCTGAACCATCTTCAACCGTCGAGGAGGACTTTTACTCCACTCCTAGCCTGGATATTCTTACTGAACCGCCTCCAATCACCAGAACCTCAGGGGAGTTTCCTCTATCTCATCTTCTTTTCTGTTCATTGTATATACATTTCTTTTACTTTATTTGTTTTTGTTTTATTTGTTATGTTTCATTTGTTGAGGTTTTATTTTGTTAGTGTTTTGAAATAAATTTCCGATGCATTTCTTTATATCATCTTAGAAGTCGTGAAAGCTAGTTAAATTTGATTGTCGAGTTTCGGGAATTTATTGTCATGAATGGATTATTTGATTGCATATGGTTAGTACTTGGTGATGGATTCTGTGTTGATAGATTTAGATGATTTTTTTTTTCATTCCTAATAAAGATTGTGCCTGTTTTTATTGCTTGTGTGTGGGGCACTTGTGGTCATTATAACTCTAGAACTTGCTTTGATTCTTTCTGTTGGTGCAATCAGCCCAGGTCACGGTTGACTAGACTCGAGTTTGACTCGAGCAATATTTTGATGTTAGACAAAACATATGACATGTGATTGTCATGGGAAGACCAAGTGTGTAGCCTTGGCCATGTAAGTCCAAGTATGTAGCCTTGGCGATGAAAGTCCAAGCATGGGGCTTGGCAATGGAAGTCCAACATGGAGTTGGCAAGGGAAGCCCAAGTGTGTTACCTTGGTCACGTAAGTCCAAGTGTGTAGCCTTGGCGGTGAAAGTCCAACATGGGTTGGCAAGGAAAAGTCCAACATGGAGTTGGCATTGGGAAAGTCCAAGTGTGTAGCCTTGGCAATGGGAAAGTTTTGAGTACTTGGCAAGGTCACTTGTCTCATGGCTCGGGTCCTTGAGTCAGTGAAGGATGGCACGTGGAGAATTCGTGAGCTTAGTGCATCTGAGGGACCGCCGGACAAGGAGCAATGGAGTTAAGCCAAAGAAAGCAGACTTTAGGGCAAGACGCGAAGGATGGCATGGGGAGAAGTTGTGAGCTTAGTGCATTTGAGGGACGTAGGCCGGAAGAAGAGAGCTTCGATGGGGAACTCCATGGGAGGATGAGGTGAACTTGACCAAGTGGTTAATATCGGTGTTGGATGCTCAAACATTGGTGTTTGAGGTTTTACTCGACGATCGGATGCTCAAACAACTTGTGTTTGAGGTTTTACCCGACAACAGTCGACTAGTGGTATGTCCCAGTCGACTGGTGAGAAGTCAATTGTTGTTCAACTGCGTCGTATGCCATGTTATGGTGATCGCCAAGCGATCGGTGATCGATGGTTGAGCTGACTACCATGGATGGCGATCATCGCTGGTCGAGGACGCGAGCGTATTGCCGGTAGTGATCGATCACCAACTACGAGGTTGGCAATTGACTATCAGTGTATCCGTTGTAGAGGATCGATTGGCCGGCTAGAGGGGGGTGAATAGCCCTCGTTCGTTGGATGTCGTAATTCATTCGTTCTCGTGTGCTCGTCTACAATTGTCGTTAATATACGCAGCGGAATAACAATAGAAATAACAATAATACTAACAACAATACAAGCACACCAAATACGCAAGCATATACGTGGTTCGGAACCGAATGGTTCCTACTCCACGGGCGAGCTCCTCGAGCTCTAGAGATGCACACGGCAATACTCAAACTCCTTCTCGACTACACGTCGGAGGTGGAGAAACCTCTCACAAGAAATTAAAACAGTAATATACAAATACAAACAAGAATACAAATACAATACAAAAGAAACACTTTTCACCAATTGCTTTTGATCATTTATTTATTGCTTGCTTTGATTGGCTCTTAAAGGACTGGAATGCAGTAGCAATTCCCCTCCAATAGCTCCACAAAAACCATTGCGAAATCCTCCAACTCGAGCTCCATTTATAACCTACATCAAGCTGTTTTCACGCCCATCAGTCGACTGATCGTGACCATCAGTCGACTGGTCCCGTAGTCATTGTCTCACAACGGCCAGATCCACGTTGGTTAAGTTCCAATGGATCACATCACGATCGATGGCACCCATCGATCGTGATCATCCATCGATCCGAGTCTTTGGTGAGCTCGACTCCATTCTCGCGTGCATAGTGTCATCACCGATCATTGCCATCCCTCGGCCGATCGGTGATCCTAACGATGATTGCCCTCCCTCGGCGGTCGATTGATCGGCCAGACTTGGTTGATCGAACCTTTGGTCGAACCCATCGACCTAGAAGCGATCGGCGCTATGCTACCGATCGTGATGTCGGCTAAAACCTCAAACACAAAGTCGTTTGAGCGTCCGACACTCAGTCTTAGCCACTTGGCCAAGTCCACCTTATCCCTCATGGAGTTCCCCACCGAAGCTCTCTTCCCTCGGCCTACGTCCCTCGGATGCGCCAAGAGAACGGCTTCGCAACGCCATCCTTCGCATCTCATGCCCTAGAAGTATGCTTCCCTTTTGGCTCACTCCATTCGCTCCCCGTCCGGCGGTCCCTCGGATGCACCAAGCGCACGGCTTCGCAATGTCATCCTTCACCGACTCAAGGACCCGAGCCTAGTGAACTTGCCAAGTTCTCAAGACTTCCCAAATGCACCAAGCGCACGGCTTCGCAATGCATTTCTCGCCAAGCACCAAGCGCACGGCTTCGCAATGCTTTGGACTTTCTCATGCCAAGGCTTCCCCCTTGGACTTCCACACCAAGCTCCATGCTCGGATTTTCCATGCCAACCCCATGTTGGACTTTCCCATGACAATCCCATGTCGTGAGTTTTGTCTATCATCAAAATATCATCAAGGTACTACTCGAGTCAAACTCGAGTCAACCTGGGCCGATTGCACCAACAATCTCCCCCTTTTTGATGATTGACAAAAACTACCATCTCAAGTCTACCAATTCTCCCATATTGGCAATTCTCATATCCCAATGAGAATTTCAACGAACCCTAATTGGTAACTTGGTAACTTCTCCCCCTTTTTGACATTACATCAAAAAGGTCCTCCTCAAGGGTATGAATATCTCATTTCCCAATGAGATCTTACAATCTCTCCCTTGGAGGAACACATGCCTACCATCTTTCTAGTGATCCCATATCACTTAAGAGAGGCAACTCAATTTTCCTCCCATGAGGAAATACACATCCATCTTCCCATGATGAATACCTCCCCCTAGAGGCTTGCTCCCCCTTGACCATTGCACCAACAATGTCCTTGGAGAGTCCCTAAGCCAATAGGAACATTAACCAAATCAAAATTAAGGCAAAGTTCAACAATGAACTCTCTTCCACCTTAAAATTGATACTCACCCTCAACCCAAATCCTAATCCATATCCAATGGATTTTCACCCTCTCTAATGCTCTCCCAAGCATATCCTAGGGTTAGGAGTGGTTAGGGGACCAAAACATGGCTAAACATGGGCCTAACTATCGACTGATACCAATCGATTGGACTTACCATCGATCGTGACATTACAGTGCAATGATCGATAATCGTCTCGCAATTTTCAGTTTCAGAAAATTGGATTTTCAAAATCCATAAGTAAATATACGTAATTTTAAAAATCTTGAAAATGCATACGTATAATACTTATCCTAAACACTATGGGTGGAAAATATTGGAAAATTATTTTACCCACTAAATTAGGAGATTGATACAAAGTTCAAAAGTTTAGAACAGCTTCAATAAAGAGCCCTCTTTGTATCATCCCATTCAATGGTGATAGCTATCAAAAGATAAGCTTCACCAAGGTTTTTCAAAATGTTTTCAAAAAGTTTTTCAAACCTTTATTTTCTTTTTCCTAAACATCTCACCAATATCTAGATGTGTAAAACACATACAAGTCAAGTTTTTAGTGAGATGTGGGTTTTGTTTTCTTTATGTTCTCATGCATATTTCTAGGCAACATTAATTTGATTCCCTTCAAATTGTGCCATAGTCCTTAATTCCATTTTAAACTATGCATGATATGATTATGGCATAAATATGATTTAGATAAAAATATATGTCAATATCATGATGTCATGGCATGTGAATGAACACTAAGCATACATGACATCTAAAAATAATTCTAAACATGATCATGACATTTTATAGATAAAAATGAAAATGATGTCATGACATGGCAAGGCAAACAAAACATGGCAAGTAAAATATACTAAGGTATAGAATACCTAAGTGTGAAAATCAATTTGTCATTTTTAGGGATTAATTCTATTTTTCCTTATTGCCATTCATTTCCCTAGTGTGCCAAAAACCCAAAATGGCACACCAATACCTCTATGACCTAATTGTGCCAATTTAATCATTTTTTAACTTCTCAAAACATATTGGCACACCCTAATGTGTCAACTCACAATGGCTAGATTAACCACCCATCCACTTAGGGTTGACACACCCTAACCCATTTAGCGTGAATCAATCACGCTTTTAGGAACCCAATATCTATTGGAGCTCCTTGGGTTAACAAGGTATTCCCTAGGGATAACTTCCCTAGATACCTTCCTAATGACCCTTTTAGGCTTTGAAGTCAAATAGTCTTTGTGTCTGGTCAACTCTAGAGGTGACTCCTCCATTGACCTTCTTAGTGGCTACATTTGATTTCTTTGAGGTGTTAGCCACTAAACACATACCATGGCTAGACTTAGGGATGACTTTCCTATTAGCCTTGGTTTGTCTAGACCTAGATGATGTTCCATAATTAAATGGAACATTATGGTAGGACATAGGTTTGTGACCCAAACCCTTCTTGCCCTTAGATGTTTCTTGTTTCCTAGGTCTTGACTTTTGTACATTAGACCCCTTAACCGAATTTGATATTATTGCTAGGGTCTTCTCCAATTTTTCTAGCCTTGACCTCAAGGCTTGGTTTTCTAACTCTAATTTTCCCAATTTTGAATTTTCATTTATCTTTTGGGAAATGTTTTTCTTTTTAGGCATATGCCTAGATTTCTTGGGATTAACACCCAAGTTTTCTTCAATTCTCCTAATTGACTCCCTAGGTAAAATAGATCTAGTGTTTTGAGTCCTAGGTTTGTCCTTAGTTATATGAGCATGCTTGGCACCTAGATAATACACCTTATTATTTCTCTTAGAATTCTTTTCATTGATAATAGCAAGAGAACTAAAATAATTTTTAGCATGCTTTTTGACTTTAGGAATTAAAGGTGCATTAATTAAATGTACCTTAGGGTTAGCTTTAGGAGCTCCCCCTACATGAGTTGCACCTTCTTGCCCTTTCTTCCTCCCCCTAGGGCATTGGCTTCGATAGTGTCCCTTTTGGTTGCATTTAAAGCACACAATGTGCTCTTTGCTCTTGATTTTGGGAACACCGGTATCCTTTGACTTTGGATTGACTTTTGATGTTGATGCCTTTTCCTTAGCCAATTTAGGGCATTTGCTCTTATAATGCCCTTTCTCCCTACACTCAAAGCATATTATGTGATTTTTATTTAAAATAATAACACTTGAGTTACCTAGGTGGTGGAGGCATCTTCCCGATCTTCACTTCTCCCGGATGTGGATGCTTCTTGTTCTTGCTCCGGGATGGAAGATTGTCTCTCCTCCCCCTCAATGCTAGAGGTGGAGGTCTCCACCAAGTCATCAATATCTTCAAATGTTGTGGGTTCTTCTTCCTCGGCATTTTCTTCTACTTGTGCCGGTTGGGAATTTTCTTGGAAATTTATTATCTTATTCCATAGTTCCCTTGCATCCCTATAATCACCCAATCTAGACCAAATAATGTTAGGTAACAATTCACTAATCAATTTAATTACCTCGAGATTTGTCTTGAAGTTCTTGATTTGGTCTTGGGTCCACTTTGATTTTTCAATGGGCTTGTTGTGTTTGTCCCTAGGCATCTCAAAACCATTTTCTATAATAATCATATAATCAAAATCGGTTTCGAGATATACCTCCATCCGTTTTCTCCACCAAGCAAAATCTCCTTCGAATTTTGGTGGTTGGAGGTTGTAGCCGGCCATCTTGTAGTGCTCTCGCAGCGGTTAGTCCTTGAAGAGCGACCTCGGCTCTAATACCACTTGTAGGGGATCGATTGGCTGGCTAGAGGGGGGTGAATAGCCCTCGTTCGTTGGATGTCATAATTCATTCGTTCTCGTGTGCTCGTCTACAATTGTCGTTAATATACGCAGCGGAATAACAATAGAAATAACAATAATACTAACAACAATACAAGCACACCAAATACGCAAGCATATACGTGGTTCGAAACCAAATGGTTCCTACTCCACGGGCGAGCTCCTCGAGCTCTAGAGATGCACACGGCAATACTCAAACTCCTTCTCGACTACACGTCGGAGGTGGAGAAACCTCTCACAAGCAATTACAACAGTAATATACAAATACAAACAAGAATACAAATACAATACAAAAGAAACACTTTTCACCGATTGCTTTTGATCACTTGTTTATTGCTTGCTTTGATTAGCTCTTGAAGGACTGGAATACAGCAACAATTCCCCTCTAATAGTTCCACAAAAACCATTGTGAAATCCTCCAACTCGAGCTCCATTTATAACCTGCATCAAGCTATTTTCGCGCCCATCAGTCGACTGATCGTGACCATCAGTCGACTGATCCCGTAACCGTTGTCTCACAACGACCAGATCCACGTTGGTTAAGTTCCAACGGATCACACATCAGTCGACTGATGGCACCCATCAATCGACTGATCATCCATCAGTCGAGTGTTGGCGAGCTCGACTCCATTCTGCCGCGCAGTGTCATCGATCATCGCCATCCCCGGCGATCGGGATCCTCCCAACGATCGGCCCTCCCTCGCGGATCGGTGATCAGCCAGACTTGGTTCAGTCGAACACTGGTCGAAACCATACGACCTAGAGCAGTCGACTGACACCTATGCCAGTCGACTGATGTCGGCTAAAACCTCAAACACAAAGTCGTTTGAGCGTCCGACACTCAGTCTTAGCCACTTGGCCAAGTCCACCTTATCCCTCATGGAGTTCCCCACCGAAGCTCTCTTCCCTCGGCCTATGTCCCTCGGATGCGCCAAGCACACGGCTTCGCAACGCCATCCTTCGCGTCTCATGCCCTAGAAGTATGCTTCCCTTTGGGCTCACTCCATTCGCTCCCCATCCGGCGGTCCCTCGGATGCACCAAGCGCATGGCTTCACAATGTCATCCTTCACCGACTCAAGGACCCGAGCCTAGTGAACTTGCCAAGTTCTCAAGACTTCCCAAATGCACCAAGCACACGGCTTCGCAATGTATTTCTCGCCAAGCACCAAGCGCACGACTTCGCAATGCTTTGGACTTTCCCATGCCAAGGCTTCCCCCTTGGACTTCCACACCAAGCTCCATGCTCAGATTTTCCATGCCAACCCCATGTTGGACTTTCCCATGACAATCCCATGTCGTGAGTTTTGTCTATCATCAAGGTACTGCTCGAGTCAAACTCGAGTCAACCTAGGTCGATTGCACCAACATCCGTTGGCTTAGATGTTGATGTGGATTAAGTCATTGTGAGACAACGGCTATAGGAGCAGTCGACTGGGGCCTTATGGCAGTCAACTGCTAGGTGCCGAATCAGCCCGAGACAAGCATAAAAGGAGAAGCTTGGGGAGGATTTCCACAACGAGTTTTGGTGAGATTTTGGATGGGAATTGCTGTTGCATTCTAGACCTTCAAGAGCAAACCAAAGCAAACAACAAGAAAGCATTCAAAGCAAAGTGTCGTAAAGTGTTTCTTTACTTGTATTTCTTATTGTCTTTATTCTTTCTTGTATCTTGTTTATTATTGTTGTAATTGCTTGTAAGAGATTTCTCCACCTCCAACTTATTGTCGAGAAGGAGTTTGAGTAGTGGTGTGTTCATCACTAGAGCTCATTGAGCTCGCCCCGTGGAGTAGAAACCCTAAGGTTCCGAACTACATATATCGGTTGTTCTTGTGATTGTGTGTTGTATCTTTATTTCATTTTTATCATTATTATGTTGTGTATATTAACGATCATTGTAGACGAGCACGCAAGAACGATCGATTTCCATCAAGCATCGAATAAGGCTATTCATCCCCCCTTCTAGCTGGGCCACGATTCTCTGACAAGTGGTATCAGAGCGAGGAGGTTGTCATCGGACTCACCGCCGTGACAACAATGGAATGGTCGGCATCAACATCCAACCACCAAAATTCGAAGGAGAATTCTCATGGTAGAAGAAACGGATGGAGGTATACTTCAAAATCAATTTTGATACTATTCTAATCATTGAATATGGTTTTGAAGTGTCTAGGGATAAGGAAAACAAGTCAATAGAAAAATCAAGATGGACCAAGGAACAAATCAAAGAGTTCGAGACAATTATCAAGGTAATCAAAATACTAAGTGATTTGATTCCTAACAATATTTGGGAATTATAGGGATGCAAAGGATTTGTGGAATAAAGTGGTTAAATTCCACGAAAATTATGAATCAGTACAAGTAGAGAAGGAAGCCGAGGAAGAAGGTCCATCAACATCCGAGGTGTAGGGGATCCTTGGAAGCTAGAGGGGGTGAATAGCTTCTTTTTGTTTCGTGATGGAAATTGTTCACGTTTGTCTACAATTTTCGTTAGCATGTAGTGGAATAATAGTAAAATAATAACGAACTAGAAAAACACACAATTACACAAGTATTTAACGTGGTTCGGAACCGAACGGTTCCTACTCCACGAATCGAGCTCTAAAGAGCTCTAGCAATGCCACAAACACACCACTATGCAATAACTCCTTCTTGACAAAAGTCGGAGGTGGAGAAACCTCTTACAAGATATTACAACATTAATATAAGTAAACAACAAACAATTACAAGTGAGTACAACAAAAGAAAGCAAAGAAAAACTTTACACAAATCGTTTGGAAGCTTGCTTGTTGATTGCCTTGGACTAGCAGTTGAAAGCCCTGATTTGCAGCAGCAAATCGCTTCAAAACATCCAAGAAAATCGGTGGTGATTTCCTCCTCCACGAGATCCATTTAAAGCTGCAACCTGGGCTAGAAATCACCGATCAGTCGACTGCTCGGGACCATCAGTCGACTGATTCCACTGTTGTCGTGAGACAACAGCTAGATCCACGCTAGAAAAATCCAACGGATCCATCATCAGTCGACTGATCATGACCATCAGTCGACTGATCTAGCCTCCACTCAACTGCTAACCCCAACAGTCGAGTCAGACTCCATTCTGTGCCTGAAAAACCGAGCATCAGTCGACTGCTCGGCCAATTTCCATAGTCAAACCCTAGTTGACTCCTGCCAGTCGACTGCCACATGGCACCAGTTGACTGGCACACCTCAAACATGAGGTTTTAACCCAAGTATGGTTCCCCCATACTTGCTAGACCACCCTTAGCCTAGACCTAAGCCTTCTAGCCACCTCCGTCAGCCTCACACCTCTCGGATCCCTCCAAGTCATCCATGACTTGTTCATCCATTGCGCTAGCCTTCAGGTGCTTCCATCAGCTATGTCATGCTAACGGTGTCTACACCACCAAGGCACATTGGACTTAAGCTGCCAAGACTCCACTTGGACTTTACACCGCCAACCATTGGACTTATGCTGCCAAGACTCCCGCTTGGACTTTACGCTGTCAATACCAAACCCCTTGGACTTCTCAAATGCCAAGACTCAAGCTTGGACTTTCGCTTGCCAACCCATGTTGGACTTTCTATGTCAAGACTCATGCTTGGACTTTTCCTTGCCAAGACCCATGCTTGGACTTTCCCTTGACATGGTCAACTCCAGTCAACCATCAAAATCCCCTCGAGTCAAACTCGAGTCCGGTTAATCATAACCCGAGTCGATTGTTCCAACAATCTCCCAAAGATATTATTAGACATTAATGTCAACTTACTGTGTCAAACATTAAAACATCACTCGAGTCCAGTCAATCGTAACCTGGGCCGATTGCACCAACAATCTCCCCCTTTTTGATGTTTGACAAAAACACTTACCTTTGAGTTAGAACACTAACCCAAATTCCCTTACCAATTTCCCAAATTGGTAATCTTACCTTTCTCCCCCTTTTTGACATACATCGAAAAGGTTCACCCAAGGAGATCAATGTCTCATATCCAATGAGATCTTACAATCTCCCCCTTTGGTCCAAAAATACCTAGGATGCCTACCATCTTCCTAGTGATAAGTCCCATATCACTCAAGAGAGGCAATCCTATTCACTCTCCCAATCTCCAAATTTGGTATCTCAAAATCTCATTTTCCCCCTCATGAGGAAAAAGTACCATCCATCATCCCATGATGGATACTTCCCCCTAAAAGCTTACTCCCCCTTGACCATTGCACCAACAATGTCCTTGGAAAGTCTCTAAGCCAATAGGAACTCTAAACCATCAAAAATAAGGTTAAGAGTTCAAACATGAACTCTCCCCACCTTAAATTTGATACATTACCCTAACACCTTTCCTAATCCATATTCAATAGATTTTCACCTTTTATAATGCTTCCCAAAGCATATCCTAGGGTTAGGAGTGGTTATGAACCTTTACCGTAGCTGAACACAGGCTAAATATCCTTGTTTTTCTCGAAATCAGCCTGGCAGTCGACTTTATCAGGCATCAGTCGATTGTCGAACCCATCAGTCGACTTCCACTAAGGGCAGTCGACTGATAACTGAAAATCTCAATTTTCAGTTATCAGAAATGAGATTTGAGAATTCATAAATAAATATACATATATCAAAAAATCATAAGTATAATACTTATGACTAATACAATGGGTGAAAATGATAGAAAAATATTTTACCCATAAAATAGTGGAATTGACAAAAAGTTCAAAACCATTGAAATTTTCAATGTTTTGGCCCTACTTTGTATCAACTTCATCAATGGTGATTGCTATCAAAAGATAGACTTCACCAAGATTTTCTAAATTGATTTTAAAATGTTTTTGAAAACCTATATTGGATCATATTCCTTGGGCTCAATGTACATGACTTGTACACAAGCTTTCTCAATGATCCACAAATAGTTAAAGATGAGTTTTAGTTCATCTAGATGCAAAAACTATGCACTTTGAACTTAACTCATATCCTAGCATCTCACATGTATCTAGGGTGTATAAATACACATACATGTCAATGTAATGTGAGATGTGGGTTTTGTTCTCCTAATCTAGGGTTTCATGCATTTTCTAAGGCAACACTACTTGATTCCCTTATAAATGGGACTCAAAGTCATGCCATTGTCCTTAACTCATTTTTAACCAAATTAAATGCATGAATGATCATGGCATAAATAATAGCATAAGTAAACATGGCCAATGATCATGATGTCATGACATATGATACAATTTAAGCATACATGACATTTAACCTAACCCTAAGCATGATCATGACATTTTAAATGATTAAAAATAAATATGATATCATGGCATATTATATGGCAAACAAGGCATGACATATAAAATGTATAGGTATAATAATACTTAAATTTTAAAATTAGTTGTCATTTGATATAATTAGGTGTATTTTGCCATATTGCTACTTTTCCCCAAAGTGTGACAAAATCCCAAAATGGCACACTATAACATTTAATCCTAAATTGTGCCAATTTAATTGATTTTTCATAATTCCAAAAATATATTGGCACATCCTAAAATCATTTAGGATCATAACTCAAATCTATTTCCAAGGTATCCATAATCTTGAAAATAACCTAAAATGTCACCTTTACCATGGTTAGGTTAACTACCCTTCCATTTAAAGTTGGCACACCCTAAACCCATTTAGCGTGAATCAATCACGCTCTTAGGAACCCAAAACCTATTTGAGCTCCTAGGGTTTACTAGGTATTCCTTAGGGATAACCTCCCTAGATACCTTCCTAATGACCTTTCTAGGCTTGTTAGCCCTGGTCATTTGGGTCTTAACTAGGTTAACCCTAGGGGTAACTCCCCTTGCAACCTTCTTAGTGGCCACCCTAGGTTTCTTAGAAATCCTAGCCACTAGGCATCTACCTTGGTCAACCTTAGGGATGACTTCCCTATTGACCTTGGTCTTCCTAGACCTAATTTGAGTTCCATAATCAAATGGAACATTATGGTAGGTCTTTTTGGGCTTAGGCTTGCCCTTGGATGATTCTTGTTTCCTAGGTCTTTGACTTTGACTTTTAGACCCTAGGCTTTGACCATTTGACCCTTTAATTGAATTTTGCATCTTTGCAAGAGTCTTTTCAAGTTTCTCAAGCCTTGACCTCAAGGCTTGATTTTTAACCTCTAATTGCCCAATTTTAGAATTTTGATTTAATCCTTGGGCATTGTTCTTCCTAGGCATATGCCTAGTCCATTTAGGGTTAAAACCTAGGTGGTCTTCTATTTTCTTAATAGACTCCTTAGGAAGGGTTTTTCTAGGGACATTAGTCTCAAATTTCTCCTTATTTCTTAAGTGGACATTTTTAGCTCCTAAACAAAAATATTTGTTATTTCTAGCATGTTTTTCATGATGAATAGCAAGATTACTCTTAACATGTTTTTGCGTATTAATTAAGAAAGGAGCAAAATTAGAAGTTACCTTAGGGTTTGCCTTAGAGGCTCTCCCTACATGTGTAGCTCCTTTTTGGGTTTTCTTCTCCCCTTTTGGGCATTGATTCCGATAGTGTTCCGGTTGTCGGCATTTGAAGCACACAACGTGCTCCTTGCTCTTCTTGGCGGGAACACCGACATCCTTTGACTTTTCTTGACTTTTAGGTGCTGGAGGAGCTTTCCTTACTCTCTTTGGGAACTTGCTCTTGTAATGCCTACTTTCCCTACACTCAAAGAAAATTATATGTTTTTTTATTTAAAACCAAATTACTTGAGTTACCTAGTTCAGTGGTGAGGTCTCTTGACCTTTTTCTTCCTCTCGACCGGATGTGGATGGCTCCTCTTGTTGCTCCGGTGTTGAGGATACTCTAATCTCCTCCCCCTCAATCCTAGAGGTGGAGGTCTCCTCTTCTTCCACCAATCCGGAAGTTGATTCCTTCTCAACTTCCGAACCCTCACTTGCTTGTGAGGATGAGGATTCATCTTCGGCCTCCTCTTCTTGAGTCGGTGATGGGTCTTCATGGAGCTTGGCCAATTCTCTCCAAAGCTCCTTGGCATCCATGCAATCACCTAGGCTACACAAGAAGTCATTAGGTATCAAATCAAAAATGAATTTTACTACCTTCTTATTTTTCTCAAATTGTTGGAGTTGCTCTTCACTCCATCTCTTCTTTTTTAGGAAGCCACCTTTTGGTCCTCTTGGATATTCAAATCCATCCATTAAGATGGACCACTCCTCAAAGTCTCTCATCATCAAAAAATCTTCAATTCTTCTCTTCCAATAATTGAAGCCTTCTCATCCATATAGGGTGTAGGGCACCGGTGTGTTGATGTCCCAACCTAGTTGTTCTTCCAACTCCATCTTCACCCTCTAGTGTCTTTGTCTTAACTCCCCGCAGTTAGTTCGTAGAAGAGACCTGGGCTCTGATACCACTTGTAGGGGATCCTTGGAAGCTAGAGGGGGTGAATAGCTTCTTTTCATTTCGTGATAGAAATCGTTCGCGTTTGTCTATAATTTTCGTTAGCATGCAGCGGAATAATAGTAAAGCAATAACGAACTAGACAAACACACAAGTATTTAACATGGTTCAGAATCAAACGGTTCCTACTCCATGAATCGAGCTCTAAAGAGCTCTAGCGACGCCACAAACACACCACTATGCAATAACTCCTTCTCGACATAAGTCAGAGGTGGAGAAATCTCTTACAATATATTACAACAGTAATATAAGTAAACAACAAGCAATTACAAGTGAGTACAACAAAAGAAAGCAAAGGAAAACTTTACACAAATCTTTTGGAAGCTTGCTTATTGATTGTCTTGGACTAGCAGTTGAAAGCCCTGATTTACAGCAGCAAATCACTTCAAAATGTCCAAGAAAATCGATGGTGATTTCCTCCTCCATGAGCTTCATTTAAAGCTACAACCTGGGCTGGAAATCGCCGATCAGTCGACTACTCGGGACCATCAGTCGACTGATTCCACTGTTGTCGTGAGACAATGGCTAGATCCATGCTAGAAAAATCTAACGGATCCATCACCGATCGATCATGACCATCACCGGTGATCTAGCCTCCACTGATCGCTAACCCCGTAGTAGTCGGACTCATTCATTCAGGCCTAAAATCGAGCACTAGTCGATGATCACATGATCACGACTCACTCAATTCCGCATAAACCCTAGTTGACTCATGCCAGTCGATGTCACATGGCACCAGTCGACTGGCACACCTCAAACATGAGGTTTTAACCCAAGTATGATTCCCCCATACTTGCTAGACCACCCTTAGCCTAGACCTAAGCCTTCTAGCCACCTCCGTCAGCCTCACGCCTCTCGGATCCCTCCAAGTCATCCATGACTTGTTCATCCATTGTGCTAGCCTTCAGGTGCTTCCATCGGCTATGTCATGCTAACGGTGTCTACATCACCAAAGCACATTGGACTTATGCTACCAAGACTCCGCTTGGACTTTACGTCGCCAACCATTGGACTTATGCTGCCAAGACTCCTGCTTGGACTTTACACTGTCAATACCAAACCCCTTGGACTTCTCAAATGCCAAGACTCAAGCTTGGACTTTCCCTTGCCAACCCATGTTGGACTTTCCATGCCAAGACCCATGCTTGGACTTTTCCTTACCAAGACCCATGCTTGGACTTTCCCTTGACATGGTCAACTCCAGTCAACCATCAAAATCCCCTCGAGTCAAACTCGAGTCTGGTTAATCATAACCCAGGTGGATTGTTCCAACAATCTCCCAAAGATATTATTAGACATCAATGTCAAACATCAATGTCAACTTACTATGTCAAACATCAAAATATCACTCGAGTCAAACTCGAGTCCGGTCAATCATGACCTAGGCCGATTGTACCAACACGAGGATGTGGATGAATCGGAGGTTAGATCACCGGAGCAAGAGGAAGAACAAGAAGAAAATTCCCTAGGTAACTCAAGCATTGTAATTAAGAATAAAAATCACATTATATGTTTTGAGTGTAGGGAAGCGGGGCATTACAAGAGCAATTGCCCAAAATTGACTAAGGAGAAAGTGTCAGCACCAAAAGTCAAGGGCAAGTCAAAGGATGTCGGAGTCCTCGCTAGGAAAGCAAAGAGCACATTATGTGCTTCAAGTGCAATCAACAGGGACACTTCCGAAGCCAATGCCCTAGGGGGAGGAAGAAGGGGCAAGAAGGAGCTACACAAGTAGAGGGAGCTTCTAAAGCAAACCCTAAGGTATACTTTAATGCACCTTCTAGTTCTATGGTTAAAAAGCATGCTAGAAATTATTTTAGTACTCTTGCAATTGTTAATGAAAAGCATGCTAGTAGAAATAATAGATTTTATTGTTTAGGTGCTAAGCACGTTAATTTACCTAAGGACAAATCTAGAACTAATAACTCTAGACCCATTTTACCTAGGGAGTCCATTAGGAAGGTAGAGAACCACCTAGGCCTTAATCCCAAGAATCATAGACATATGCCTAGGAAGAGTCATTCCCAAAAGATCAATGAAAAATTAAAATTGGGAAAATTAGAATTAGAGAACCAAGCCTTGAGATCAAGGTTTGAAAAATTATAAAAGACCCTTAGGAAGATGCAAAATCAAATTCAAGGGTCTAATGGTCAAAATCTAGGTTCTAGGGGGTAAGAACCATCAAGGGGGAAGAAAGGTTTGGGTCATAAACCTAACCCTAAGAAGACCTACCACGATGTTTCATTCGATCATGGAACAATATCTAGGTCTAGGAAAACCAAGGTTAATAGGGAAGTCATCCCTAAGACTAACCATGGTGTGTGTCTAGTGGCCAAGTGTTCTATAAAACCTAGGAAGACCACTAAGAAGGTTACTAGGGAGGCAATCCCTAAGGTTAACCGTTACAAGACCCAAATGACTAAGGCTTCAAAGCCAAAAAGGGTCATTAGGAAGGTATCTAGGGAAGTTATCTCTAGTGAATACCTTGTTAACCCAAGGAGCTCCAATAGGTAATGGGTTCCTAGGAGCGTGATCGATTCACGGTAGATGGGTTGGGGTGTGTCAATCCTAAGTGGATGGGTAATTAACCTAACCATGATAGAGTTGACACTTTAGAATGTGCCAATGTGCTTTGAGAAGTTGAAAATTGATCAAATTGGCACAATTGGGGTTAGAGGTCTTGGTGTGTCATTTTGAATTTTGGCATACTTGGTAGAGTTGGTTAATATGGCAAAATAAACTTAATTCTATCAAATGGCAACTAATATTAAAATTTAGGTATTCCTATGCCTTTATATTTTAATTGACATGCTTTGATTGCCATTACCATGTCATCATATTTATTTTTATCATATAAAATGTCATGATCATGTTTAGGTTTATTTATAATGTCATGTTATGCTTAAGTTAGAATCACACGCCATGACTTCATGATTATTGGCACATGCTTATTTATGTTATCAATTATGCCATAATCATCATTCATGCAATAATTAAAATGGATTTAAGGACTATGGCATGATTTGAAGTCCCATGTATAAGGGAATCAAATAGAGTTGCCTAGCATATGCATGAGACCCTAAATGAACAAAACCCACATCTCACTAGAACACTTGACTTGTATGTGTTTTATACACATTAGATACAATTGAAATGTTAGGAAATGAATTTAAGGTTTTAAAATTAATTTCAAAATCATTTTGAAAAACCTTGGTGAAGTCTATCTTTTGATAGCAATCACCATTATATGAGGTGATGCGAAGTAAGGTTAAACATTGAAAATTTCAATGGTTTTGAACTTTGTGTCAATCTCACTATTTTATGGGTATTTTATTTTTTAAATATTTTTCACCCATAATGTTTGTTATAAGTAATGTACGTATGAATTTTCAAGATTTTTCAAAATACATATTTTTACTTATGAATTTCAGAATTTCATTTTTGAACCAGATTTACGCATCGAAATCATGGCGATCAATTGCCATCAAGGGCGTAAACAAGATTTGTTAGGCCCATGTTCAGCTATGTCTAGGTTCCCTAACTACTCCTAACCCTAGGATATGCTATGGAGAGAATTGGAAGGGTGAAAATCCATTGGAAATGGATTAGGAGAATTGTTTAGGATTTGTATCGAATTTTAAGGGAGGTGAAAGTTCAATGTTGAATCTTTGCCCTTAATTTCGATTGCTTAGTGTTTCTATAGGCTTAGGGACTCTCCAAGGACATTGTTGGTGCAATGGTCAAGGGGGAGCAAGCCTTTAGGGGGAGGTTATCCATCTTGGAATGATGGATGTATTTCTCCTCATGGGAGGAAAATTGGAGATTGCCTCTCTTAAGTGATATGGGACTTATCACTAGGAAGAGTGAAGGCATCCTAGATGTGTTTTTGGTCCAATGGGGAGATTGTAAGATCTCATTAGGATATGAGACATTGATACTCTTGAGGAGGACCTTTTTGATGTATGTCAAAAGGGGGAGAATGTACCAATTGGAGTTAGTTGGAATTCTCACAAATTGTGAGAATTGCGAATTGCAGATAATTGGTAGACTTGAGTTAGGTCACCTAACTCAAAGGTGTTTGTGGTTTTGTCAAACATAAAAAAGGGAGAGATTGTTGGTGCAATCAGTGCAAGTCACGATTGATAGGACTCGAGTTTGACTCAAGTAGTATTTTGATGTTTGATAAAACATATGACATGTGATTGTCATGGGAAGACGAAGTGTGTAGCCTTGGCCACGTAAGTCCAAGTGTGTAGCCTTGGCGGTGAAAGTCTAAGCATGGGCCTTGGCATTGGAAGTCCAACATGGAGTTGGTAAGGGAAGACCAAATGTGTAGACTTGGTCACGTAAGTCTAAGTGTGTAGCCTTGGCGATGAAAGTCCAACATGGGTTGGCAAGGAAAAGTCCAACAACGAGTTGGCATTGGGAAAGTACAAGTGTGTAGCCTTGGCAATGGGAAAGTCTTGAGTACTTGGCAAGGTCACTTGTCTCATGGCTTGGGTCCTTGAGTCAGTGAAGGATGGCACGGGGAGAAGTCATGAGCTTAGTGTATCCGAGGGACCGCCGGACAAGGAGCAATGGAGTTAAGCCAAAGGAAGCAAAATTTAGGGCAAGACGCGAAGGATGGCACGGGGAGAAGCCATGAGCTTAGTGCATCTGAGGGACGTAGGCCAGAGGAAGAGAGCTTCGATGGGGAACTCCATGGGAGGATGAGGTGAACTTGGCCAAGTGGATAAGATCAGTGTTGGATGCTCAAACATTGGTGTTTGAGGTTTTACCCGATGGTCGAATGCTCAAACAACTTGTGTTTAAGATTTTACCCGACAACAGTAGACTAGTGGTATGTCCCAGTCGACTGGTGAGAAGTCGACTACTGTTCAACTATGTCATATGCCATGACAGTCGACTGCCAACACTAGGCAATCGACTAATGGCTTAAGCAGTCGACTGTCATGGATAGCAATCGACTGCTGGTCGAGGACGCGAGCAGAACGCTCAGTAGCCGACTGATCAGTCAGCTATGAGGTTGGCAGTTGACTGTCAGTGTATCCGTTGGCTTGAATGCCGACGTAGATTAAGTCGTTGTGAGACAACGACTATAGGAGTAGTCGTCTGGGGCCTTATGGCAGTCGATTGTTAGGTGCGGAATCAGCCTGAGACAAGTATAAAAGGAGGAGCTTGGGGAGGATTTTCACAGTGATTTTTGGTGAGATTTTGGAGGAGAACTGCTGCTGTATTCTAGACCTTCAAGAGCAAACCAAAGCAAGCAACAAGAAAGCATTCAAAGCAAAGTGTTTCTTTACTTGTATTTCTTATTATCTTTGTTCTTGCTTGTATCTTGTTTATTACTATTGTAATTGCTTGTAAGAGGTTTCTCCACCTCCGACTTGTTGTTGAGAAGGAGTTTGAGTAGTGGTGTGTTCATCACTAGAGCTCATTGAGCTCGCCCCGTGGAGTAGGAACCCTAAGGTTCCGAACCATGTATATCGGTTATTCTTGTTCTTGTGTGTTATATCTTTATTTCATTTTTATCATGATTACACTGCGCATATTAACGATCATTGTAGACGAGCACACAAGAATGATCAATTTTCGTCAAGCATCGAATCGGGCTATTCATCCCCCCTTCTAGTCGGGCCACGATCCTCCAACACTTTCGAGACCACACAACCATAGGTTTGCATGATTATTATGAAGGCATTCTCACATATTTCCCTTTACTTCTTTTATCTCCACATGCTTACTGAATAATAGTGTAGTTGTTCATCATGTCATTTTTATTTACTTCCATTACTTCCTTCTTTGTTACTCTTCTAGATGTAGAATACTTGAATGTTCTATGATGAGTATTTTGCCCGGGACGGACAAAAGTTTAAGTGTGGGGGAAAGAGTAGCTCAGGAAAATTCAATGTAAGTATAGGCATGTCATGCTTGATCACCATGGACAAGCCATGTTATTATTTTATAGTTGAGCTTGATGTTTTTCTTTAGAGCATAGAAAAGTGTACTGAATGTCAAAAAAAATTGAAAAAAAAAAGTTAAAAAAAAACATTTGGCCAAAACAATAAAGCAATAAAAAAATCTTTAACATGTTGTGCAGTTTTTTATGTGTGTGATAGTATTTTTGTGATAGACATCCCTTATTGCAACTATTGAGAGATTTATTGTATATCATATATGGATTTGTATTGTGGAAGTGATAAGGGTTGTTTACATGTTTAGTGAATTGTGAAAAGCTAGATTGGATGAAAACTTTTGGGACATTACTTTCTTATACTCATCTATGTAGCATTTCAGTATTACCATATCTTCTTGTATTTCTATAGCTATTTCATTTCTTACCTTTCTTTCCTTACACACATACTATCATTTTCTTGCATTCATGTTTCCTTTACATTCCTAATAAGCCTTCAATGATTGTGCATTCTTATGTGTATATAGTGGTGAAGGTAGAAGAAAAGCAAGCATATAGGAGTGCATAAACCATGAGTAGCTTGAGTGAACTCCACTATTATATGCTTATGAGAGCGAGAGAAATCACCACTTATCTTGTGAGGCTTAATCATTCATAGTCTATTCGGGATGGATTGAAGTCACCATGTTTGTTAACCTGTGTAAGATTTGAGTCCATAATTGCTTGAGTCTTTGATATTGACAATCCTAGGTAACTTTCTTTCACGATTTTCTATGTATACTTGGGAATTGCTAGGGAAATATACCTTCAGTTTACTTTTAGTTTTCTTTGCATGCTCAGGATGCGCAAGAATAAGTGTGGGAGAATTGATAACTGTCATTTTATCATATTATTTTGGTCCTTAATATCAATATTTGTTTCATCTCGAGTGATTTATTATTGATTATTAATATGTTTTATGAGTTTGGATTCATTTTGAACCTTATTGTGAATTCTCCTAAATTTTGGACTTATATGCAAATTTTATCTTTATTTGTAGGAGATTGAGATGAGCCAATGGACTAGACTCAAGTTGAATCAAATATGAATTCATCTAGGGTCATAATGAGCGTTTCAAGTTAATTTAATCTGATCCCTTCATCAAGATCGAAGGCAATCCAATCAAGAGATCATATTTGAACGATATGGACCGTCCGATGAAAGTGACTTGATTCTGAGCCATCTATCCAGAACTGGAGAGATCCAGTGCGTACATTTAGATCTGGACATCTTAGCCTTTCATCTAGATTCGACCGATTGTGATCATCCCTTCAGATTGATCAGATCCGGCCATCCAGAGTTAGATCGATCACCACCGTTGGATGGAGCAGCCTAATTAAGCAAATAATCGATTCATCAAAACCTAGCTCTAACGAGTGGCTGAGATTAGATTGCCATTTGATCGGACGACTACCAAAATGCAGCTTAAAAATCCAACATTTTCCCAATTGCAAATTGCGCAGACACAGAAACACGAGTTCTTCTTCCAAGACTCGCATCACAGCCGACGGCGACATTCTTCCTCACTCGCGAGCGGCAGCCTCCCTCCACGAGCAGCGACGACAACTTTGACAGCTCACTTCCAGTGACATTCCTTCCATCTGGTCGACGACAATCTCCTTCCATTCATCGGCGATGAGATGATGGGATTCGGACAGCTCATCGACAGTGAGGAGAGATAGAGATTCGGGCAAATTCACCTCTTCATTGGTTCCACTCCCTTCCCACGGCACTGATTGGGCCGCTCCGTCTCCAAAACCACCCACAGGTTGTGCCGATTAGGCAGCTCCGCCTTCCACCGCCGGTGAAAGAGATCTTCCGCCATTATACCGGTCCGCTCCTTCCCGCAACACCGATTGGGCTACTCCACCTTCAGTTCCATCCACAGGTTGCGCTGATAGGGCAGCTCTACCATCCATCTGCCGGAGCAGTAGGATCCTCCACCTTCAGCTCCTTCCCACTGCACCGATAGGCCAGCTCCGCCATCCATTCCACCATCGGAGGTAGCTGTTCGGGTCATCGTCATCATCGAAGAGGGAGGTCCCTTCTCCGAGTGTTGAGGATCGGTTAATTATCTTTAGAGTTAATCAATTTAATTTGATAGTTTGTTTACATTATAATTGGATTGTTTGTTGAATTGATTTTGTTATCATCCCCCAAATTGTTGTTGTTGTAGTTTAATTTGTAGTTCATTTGTAGTTTAATTTGTAGTAGTTTATAGTTTGACATGTAGTTTAATTTGTAGTTTGACATGTAGTTTAGTTTGTAGTTAGTTTGTAGATTGACTTGTAGTTTAGTTTGTAGTTAGTTCATAGTTTACATTGTAGTTAATTCATAATTTGTCTTAGAGTTTAATTAGTAGTTTCATTTGGATGTTTGTCTTGTTGTTTCCTTTAATGCTTAATTGTGATGCTTGATTCTAGGTTTTAATTCGGTTGTTTTATCTTGCTGTTTAATTAGGAGTTTAGCTATAGTTTATTTTTTCATGTTAGTGTCAGCCCTTAGTGACAATCAAGAGATGATTGATTAGGGATAATATGTATCATATTTCATTAATAACATGCAAAGATTGATTATTATATTTACTTTATGCGTGTGCCAGCCAAATAAATATAATAATGCCCTTGAATAGTAGGTTCTAATCTACAGTATATCAATTGATAGAATTGATTATGAGAAGCTGTAGAGAACACTATACTTAAACATTCCTAGTCAAGCATTGTATTAATAGACAAAGGGATATATTGATACATTAAGACTATCATGTAGGTCAATGGATGACTTGATCTCACAAGTCATGGATATGTGATATCGCATTGACACATGGGTATATATATTGGAGAATATATGTACTGAATTGACCCGCAATGAGAAAGTATCATGGATCGTTATATGAGTGTCATATACTTTCTCATGTAACTATTGATATGAATAGTCCTTAGACCTGAAGAAACTACGGTTCCTTACATAAGGAGTTATGTACTTTGGTATTGTCTAATGTCACCCGTAACAGGGTGCACTATAACGGCGATTGCTAGGTATGTAACGAATTATGTGAAGGGATGTGAGTGATGTAGATGGGATCTATCCCTCCCATATGACGGGAGTGATATCTTTGGCCTCTTGATAGAGTATGACCACGAAATACATGGTCATGCTCAAATGAGTCAATATGAGATATTGAGCTCATTTGTTTGAGTGAGTCTACTTGGGGATCAAGAAACATAAAGGTCGATAAGGGGATGACACGGTTTATGCCTCATTGATCGATCTAAGATATCAAGGATAGAAAGACACCATCATATATGATAATAGTCATGGAAAGGTTGTCGGATCTCGACTTTCTTGTAGCTTGGGTAGCAATGATGTATTGCTAGATGTCGCTCATTGCTTATGTATCTAAAATGGTTTTAGATGCATTACCAACGCTATGAGAGCCTATAGGGTCACACACAAAGAACATATTTTGGAGAAGTGTTCATCTTAGTTTGACTAAATGAATCATTAGTTAATTGAATGGACTAGAATGAGTTAGACTCATTGCTTGGCCAAACTTAAGTTGGACTCAAATTGGTTTAACTTGAGTTAGACTCAAGTGAAATCAATTGAAGAAGGTTAGCATGATTAATGATGATTAATCATGCATGCAAATGAGATTTGAGAAATATCCTTAACATTGCATTATTAATCTTGCATAAAATGGAATTCTAAAAGGTTCCTTAACGTTGTGGGATTTCAAAAGCCTTCCAATGTTGCATTCAAATGGGGTTAATGCATGCAAATATAATTTATTGCATGCAAATGGGTTAATGCATGTAAATGTGGATTATTGCATGATGAAGGGGATTTGAGAAATCTCCTTAACGTGGAGATGTGATCTCATTCTTATCCTTGCATCCCATTTTTGTGCCTTGCATCCCTATTTTCCCTTCTTCCTCTTTGTGGAGAGCCTTGGTTTTGGTTGCTAGCACAACCAAAGGTGTTATCTCCATCTCCAAGATATAATTTGTGTGGATACCTTAGAGATACGGTTGTCCTTACCGTATTGAGATCCAACTGCATTTGGATTAGCGGGATTTCGAAGGGCTCGTATCGAAGGTATATTTCTTCTTCTAGATAAGATCTAGATTAAAGAAAATGATTTATATGTTTTTCATGGATCTCTGAAGGGATCCGACCGATTTATATTTTGTTTCCGTTGTGGTTGTGCGAAGTATTTGTAGGATCGAGTAAGCCGAGAGAGGGGGTGAATCTCGGTGTTTAATAATTTTTTAGTAATTTTAATACGAGTACGCAGTGGAAATGAAATGCAATTAAAGACACATGAAATTTACTTGGTTCACAACCCGGACTGGGTTGCTACTCCAAGGCTCGTAGCTCTACCACAAGCTACCTCGATGGGCAATCTCTATAATGCCCTCCGATTCGAGAACTCTCGACTTCAGAGGGAGTTCACTTTTTACAAGTATGAGAGAAGGATGACAATCTACCCTCTCTTGAATTATAATACAAAAGCGAAATAGAAAATAAAGCTAAGACTACTTTATACCGACACTACTGAAGATTCGGATGCAACTCAAGGTGTCAGAAAAGAGTCCTTTCTGAAGGTTGAAGCTCTTGTGATCGTGAGGAAATTTTGGCAGCACTTCGAAATTGATTGATTTCGATAAATGGATCTGGTCAAGCACAACTTTTATAAACTCTTTCCAGTCGACTCCACATCAGCCCGTCGATATGGAATTCGTGGTCTTCCAGTCGACTAAATCCTCTCCAGTCAACTCCACGTCACTCGGCTCCGTATCAGAAATTTTTCCTCTTCAGTCGACTCAAGCCCTTTCCATCTGCATCGCACGATCTCCAATCGATCACCAGTTGATCCTGCCAAATAGGAATCCAGTCAACTGATACAACTCCAGTCGACTGGAGTTCAGTCGACTTGAATCCATTCAGTCGACTGTTCTCTGCAAAATAAGATTAGTACAAGATATGAAATATGATAGCAGTAGTAATACTGCTCGATCTCGACTACTACGTCCCACGCGGACTTTTCGTCGGATCGACGCCTAGCTTTGTCCCCCTAAAGAGGACTCAGCCTCACCTCTTTCACTCGAGGCTTACCTATCGACAACCTGCCAGACTTACCATTCTTGACATCCGATCTGACCCACCAGGGCTTCCACCAGCTGTCCGGTCTTCCTGACCTAGCTGGACTTTTTGTCGATTGTCTGGTCTCCTGACTCAACCGGTCTTCATGCCAAATGTCCGATCCACGCGACCCATCTGGACTTCATGTCTAGTGTCCGATCCTCCTGATCTATCAAGATACGTGCCTAATATCCGGTCAACATGACCTACTAGGACTTTCTGTTAAGCCTGCACACTTAACACCTATATTAGATCACAAGTGGATCCTAACTCTTAACTGTGGTTAATACATCAAAATTAAGGAGTGATGCTTACTGCATCAATAATCTCCCCCTTTTTGATGTATGACAACACATCAATTAAAGTTAGGAGAATCAAATACCAATCTCGATATTTTGACATGTATAAAATATGAACTAACACTTTTTGTCATGCATAAATTTAACCATGTATGAGATGCATTGGTCTTATCAAATTTTTGCATTCACTTAACTTTATATCTCTTTTTAAGTCTATAATTTTATATCTCTTCTCTTCCCCTTTGGCATACATCAAAATAAGGATTAAGTTAAAAATATGCCAACATAATGTAGTGGAGAGTTAAGGTTTCACAAACATGACAAATTATCAAACTAAAAAAAAACTTTGAAATTTGATTTACTTTATGCTTTTCAACAATATTTCTAACTTCAAAAATTGTCAAACTATAAAAATTTTCAAACTTAAAACTTTGCAACTTTTTAACACTCCCTGAATAATATATATATTTTTCAAAATTTTCAAATATTTTAAAAACTCCCCCTGAATAATTCAAAAAATTAAAAATTTTCAAAAAATTTCAACTTTTTTCAAAACTCCAAAATCTCCCCCTGAATAATTCAAAAAAAATTTAAAATTTTCAAATATTTCAAAAAATTTCAACTTTTTTTAAAACTCCAAAATCTCCCCCTGAATAAATCAAAAAATTTTAAATTTTTCAAATTTTTTTAACTTTTTTAAAAATTCCAAAATCTCCCCCTGAATAATTCAAAAATTATTTTTAAATTTTCAAAAAATTTCAACTTTTTTTAACTCCAAAATCTCCCCATGAATAATTCAAAAAATTTCAAAATTTTCAACTTTTTCAAAACTTCAATGCAAAAGTGATAGGGGATAAGTCCAAGCATGAATTCCTAAATATTAAATTTAAATATTGAAAATACACATCTAAAAATTGTCCTTAAAGCAAATGTTCAACTCTTTACTAGCTTAAATGATATAGAACTAATCATCAAGCTTTGAATTAGAGTTAGCCACCGAAGTGATTGATTTGCTCTTGTAAACCCCATGTTGGTTCATGTCGATGCACTTGATCTACATCTTGAACTAGGGGTGCAGTCCTAACATCTCACGCCCATCTTCGTGACTCAATACATAAACAGGTAATCCTAGGTGTTTGTGAGATGCGAAGGCTACCTAGATCTATAGGATCATGAAGTCTAGATTAACCTAATCTAGATTAATTTTCAATTTTCGTAAAAATATAATATTACTTTTCAAAATAATTTGGAATGATAAGCACGAAAAATTCCTAATCTACCAAGCATAAACTAAATGCATACACAAGAAGAAGAAGAAATATTTTATTAAGTTCAAGTATCATAATACTCCTAATCAGTAGATAGAGGATGAGAAGGGCCCATGCCCCATGACCTAAGAAGCTCCATCATCTCTCTATGGTCTGCTCTCTACTCCTGCAAGATCTGTATCATCTCAAGATGTTGTTGCTCCTGGCGCTGCATCGCATCCTCTAACCTAGATAGTCTCTCTGCTACGGTAGGAGCTACTGGAATCCCAAGAAATGGTGATAAACTATCAAATCCTGGGGCTTCCTGATGCTCGATCTCTGAGTGGTGGTCGGGGTCAATCTCTGGTTCATGCTCCTGCTCCAGGTCAGGTTGGGGCTGAGGCTGAGGTCCATCTCTCTTCCATACAAGGATATTATTGTCATCTAAACCTACCTTTGCTAAACCAAACTAACTAGACCCTATCATGTCGTACTCAATAAGTTGTTTGATGTTACCTGTGGTAACATCAAACCCTAATGCAGCTAAAAGAGATGTAATGACATGGTAGTAAGGCAAATGTGCCTTCCTGCTAGTGACTGACCTGGAATGATAAATGATGGAATGGAACATATGTAGGTTAATGTCTAAATCTAACCTATGACTAAGTGCATAAAGTAAAAATAAATGATAAGGGCGCATCATAGCAATGTCCCTAGTAGTGAGCAAAAATGTTCCACTATGACTCGATCTGAGGCATAGTCCTGTACTCTGAGTCTAGTAGAACTAAAGATACTCACAGACAAAGTTCTTTCCTCACCAAAAAGATGCATGTGAATCCTATCTAATGTAATATGAGAGTAAGGGTCACCGTATGGTAACTCCGTGGATGGAAAACATGCAATAGGGCATGTCGAATGCATAAGTCCTAAATGCTCTCTTAACATGGTAGGGGTAAAAATTAAGTCCTTAACCTGTACCCTAGTCGAGTATGAAAGATCATCAATTTTACTAAAGTTATTGAAAAACTCCGCACATATGTCTATGTTAATGGAGTTTTTACAACAAACTAGATTTTCTAATCCATAGTGTGTGATGACCTCCATGCTAAGCATGCATGCATTACTAAAATGTGATCTACTAATGTACCTAGTCAGCATTGGAATGTAAATGGTTCTTTCAAACCTAATCCTATGCCCCTCAGTGGGAAACCTAATATCCATGCATAGAGTCGAGGACTCAAACTCAATAGCTCTTCTTTTACCCCTAATTGAATTATAGATATTCAATATTTATTGAAAATAATTCGAACTAACATTTTAGAGTTATTACCTCGGCATTTTAGATGATTTTAAAGGAATATGATGACCTAAGCACTTCGGAAGCCTGAAGTTAGGATTTTTGCGGTGGAATATCGGTTGTTGTGAATGAATTTGGCATGGCTCGGCGTTGGTCTTATAGACAGGATTCAGTCGACTAAAAGCATTCCAGTCACCTGAAATTAAGTCAACTGAACACATTTCAGTTGACTGTAATAAATGTTACCATTTACTTAGCCATCTAAACTTTATCTACCGACTCATTTCAGTCGACTGAATTGACTTCAGTTGAGTGAAGTTACATTTTTACCTTCCCGATACTCTGAGGCAACTGATTTTTGTAAGGTCGATGTTGGCCGACTAGAGGGGGTGAATAGCCTTTATCGTAGACGGTGGAAGTCGTTCGTTCGTTGCTCGTCTACAAACACTATTAGTGCAAGTGGAATATACTAATACAAACAATTCAAGACTAAGCAAAGGAAGAATAGAAATACAAACGCTAACACCACAATGTAACGTGGTTCACGGCCTCGCCGCTAATCCACGGTCCGATTCGTCCAAGGTGAATCACGCCTCAAGCTTTCACTATTCTCTCCTTTGTACCAAGCTAGATGGAGGTAACCTTTTACACAAGAATCCACTCTTCTTACAATGGAATGAATAATAGCACAAGTAGAAGAGTGGAAGACCTTTAGAGCAATTTAGGAGATGTTATGACTTGAAGCATTAGCCTCCCAAAAGCCCACACCCTCTCTTTTTATAGAGAGGGCTGATTTCTTCCCGTTGGTCGCCATCAGTCGACTGTTGTCCTTGGCAATCGATTGTCACCACTACAACGGCCTCTGAACACGTCAGATCCTGATCGTTGTAGTTCAACGGGAACCTTGGCAGTCGACTGATGTATCCGTAGCTGATTGATCAATCGGCTACGAGAGGTTCTGTGCCCCAAACCCTCTCGACGATCGGTTGATGGTCTTGGCGCATTGCCAATCCGTGCGATCTCGATGGCACATGAACTCGTATACGATCAGTCTGATCAATCGCCATGACATGGCGATCGGTCGATGTCGGGAAATCTCATCCGACACTTAGCCAATTGGCTAAGTTTCACCTAAGCGCACTACCCTGTCCCGGGTTACATTCGCTCACTCTCATCCCTTGGAGTCCCTCACCTTTGAAGTTGTGTTCGTCCGATCACGTCCCTCGGATGCACCAAGCGCACGGCTCTGTATCGCCATCCTTCGCATCTTGCCCTGAAGTCTACTTCCTCCGGCTTCACTCCAATGCTCCTCGTCCGACGGTCCCTCGAATGCCCCAAGTGCACGGCTTCTGCAAAACTATCCTTCACCGACTCAAGGACCGAGTCATGAGAAGTGAAACTCGCCAATGCTCCATGTGTGAATTACTAAGTCTTGCAAGACTCCAACGCACATATCAAATCCAATCATCCTAACTTAAACCCTTTGCCACACACATCAAAACCATATCACGGGTTTATTGCACTAACAATTTTGATTCAGTCGACTCTTATTGAGTCAACTGAACACAATTCAGTCGACTTAATTTAAGTATATTCGATTTTTGACTATTTAATTTGATTTACTCAAAATTTAAATTTAAATTTATTTACTTAATTATTCTTATTTGATTAAGTTTAGTTATAATGATTAAATTTAGTAGGTTACCTAATTTGGTGATTAAGTTCGTTTTAATCTTGCTAACTTAGGTTTAACTTAAGTTTAACCCTTGTTATTAATTAATTTGTTAAGTTAATTTGTTTTAGTTGGGTATGTTTAAGTTTGAGAATTGTTGAGTGAATTTGTTTTGGTTAGATATGTTTGTTTAGTTTAAGTTTAAGTATAGTAAATTAAGTTGAGTTGAATTAAGTTAAGTTTAATTAAAGTAAGTTTTTAAGGTAAACTAATTAAGTTTATTAGGTTGAGTTAAGCTAAATTAAACTCAATTAAGTTCTAAATCATCTCGCCCAAGCTAAGTTTTCAATACACTTATCCCTATGTGTTTTGTGAGATGAATATTTCTTTTATTTTAATTAAATTTAATGAGCAATTTCAAAGTGTTTAAACTTGTGTTAGATTCAAGCTTGGTTTGAGCTAGTCAAGTAGGTTTTTTCAGTATTGACTTCTAGGTCGTGGCAAGGCACATGGCCTTCTTGGTTATCGGAGCAACGACCACTTCCTAGATAAAGTCAATAAAGGAATCAAGTACTTGATTCACTTTAGACTAAGCCTTGGTCTAACTAGTTAAAGACTTAGTGAGTTAGCTTCGGTCAGTTCCACTTGACTTAGTGCACCAGGTCGTGGCGAGGCAGATGGCCTTCTTGGTTATCGGAGCAAAGACCACTTCCTAAACATGCACTTCGAAGAGCTTCCCTAACTTACTATCAGTTCACTTATCTTAGTACTAGGTTGTTCAAGTTTATACTACTTTGTTTTCTATCTAGTTCGTTCTAAATTAAGCAAGTAAAGTAAACTAAAACATTCAAGTGTTTAACTAAAACAAGTAAAGTAAACTAAAACATGCAAGTGTTTTAACTAAACAAGGAAACAAGCAAGGTGTTAGCTCCCCCTAAATGGTAGCCAGTTTGAGTTTTGTTCACTAAGTGAACTTGACTCTTAGAAACCCAAAATTGATTTGGTCCAACTTGGTTGACTAAGCTAGACTTAGGAACCCATGCATGGACTCGATTCTTAGCATTTCGGCTAAGTAAAGACATGTATGATTTATAGGTGGACTTAGCCTTATACTCGAGTCCGGATCTGTGGTACACAGCTCGCTGAGATCCAAGCATCATGTTGAGATACTTGGAACCCGAAGTGAACCTTTCCAAAGATCCGATTAGGTCTTCTACTTGCCTTTTTTAGGACTGAGTTCTCTTCCTCAAGCTTTGCAACTTGAGTTGAGTCTCTATCCTTAATTTGACAAGTCGAAGTCTTCGAGTTGACTTGCTCCTTAAGTACTTGGACTTCCTTAAGTAGCGAATCGACCCGATTCTCGGACTTAGCTAATTTCCCACCTAAGCATGCAATAATGTTATATAATTTATCTTCTAATGGAGAAGTTACCTCATTTGAACCTTCAGAAACGGATATGGATCCGTGGCTTATCTCGGACTCGGAATCGGACTTGTACTCGGAACTTGACTCAGCTCCGGATCTCGATTCGGCCATAAATGCAATGAAGCTTCTCTTCATCTCTTCCACGTCGGACTCCTCCGATGATGATTCATCCCATGTCGCCTTAAGCGCCTTCTTCTTCGTTTCCTTTTTTGGTTTTTCTTCCTTTTTTAAGTTTGCGCACTCTGACTTGTAGTGTCCCTTTCCGTTGCATTCGTATCATGTTACTTTCGATCGGGGTCTCGGCTTGTTGTCAATCACCTTTTTGGCATCTTTCTTCGTAAATCTCTTCCTCCGGTTAAACATCTTCCGGACCATATTTACGATCACCTCTTCTCCATTTGACTCTAACTCCAGCTCGTCTTCGGATTCACTCTTCACTTTTCTTTCCTTTTTAGTTGAACCTGCCATCAAAGCTATACCATTCTCGGTTTGACCCGAGTTAGCTTGTTCGTGCAGTTCGAGTTCACAAAATAGTTCGTCTAACCGAATTGTGGAGAGATCCCTAGATACCTTATAGGCATCGACAATCGATGTTCATAAGGCATTTCTCGGGAATGCCTTAAGGGTATACCTAATTAAGTCCCTATTCTCTATTTGATGTCCTATTAAATGCAATCCATTTAATATGTCTTTAATTCTAGTATGAAGTTGACTAGCATTTTTGTTTTCGTTTATTTTATAATTAAATAATTTATTTAATAGCATGTCACATTTGGCTATCCTAGTGTCATTTGTACCCTCATGTAGTTCAATTAATTTGTCCCATAATTCCTTAGAATTTTCAAATTGTCCTACCCTATTGAGCTCTTCTTTGGTAAGTCCGCATTGCAAGGTGTTAAGTGTCTTGTAATCGACTTGAGCTCTCTTCCTAATATCCAAGGACCATTTCTCCAGTTCTAACAACTCACCCGAGTCGTCTACCGAAGTTGTGAATCCTTTCCTAATTGAGAACCAGACCTCTAGATCGGTCTTCAAGTAGCACTTCATTCGTCTTTTCCAGTAGAAAAAGTCCTCTCTATTGAAGAGAGGAGGGCGAACGGTGTTGTATCCCTCTAGGTGAGACATTATTAAGGAAATGTTCTCTAAATACAGAAAAAATAAATTAAATAACTCTAATGTACAGAAAATTAAATTAAATTAAATATAATGTGCAGAAAATTAAATAAGAAAATTAAATTTAATGCTGAAAATATTTTAATTGATTTAAAAATTCAAAAAATATTTTAATTGATTCAAATATGTAGAAAATGATTTTAAATTAAATTAAATATGCATAATATATTTTAATTGATTTAAATATGCAAGAAATGATTTTTAATTAATTTAAATATGAAAAAAATATTTTAATTGATTTAAATATGCAGAAAATGATTTTTAATTAATTTAAATATACATAAAATATTTTAATTGATTTAAATATGTAGAAAATGATTTTTAATTAATTTAAATATGAAAAAAAATATTTTAATTGATTTAAATATGTAGAAAATGATTTTTAATTAATTTAAATATGCAAAAAAATATTTTAATTACAAAAAAATTATTTTAATACACAGAAAATTATTTTAATACATAGAAAATTATTTTAATATGAATTTAAAAATTATCTAAAGCAATAAAAAATTATCTAAAGCAAATCTAAAACTCACGATGGTGGTTTCACCAATCCAGAGTGCCCCTGCTCTGATACCAAATGTAGGATCGAGTAAGCCAAGAGAGGGGGTGAATCTCGATGTTTAATAATTTTTTATTAATTTTAATACGAGTACGCAGCGGAAATGAAATGCAATTAAAGACACAGACAATTTACTTGGTTCACAACCCGAACTGGGTTGCTACTCTAAGGCCCGTAGCTCTATCACGAGCTACCTCGATGGGCAATCTTTGTAATGCCCTCCGATTCGAGAACTCTCGACTTCGGAGGGATTCGCTTTTTACAAGTATGAGAGAAGGGTAACAATCTACCCTCTCTTGAATTATAATACAAAAGCGAAATAGAAAATAAAGCTAAGACTACTTTATACCGACACTACTGAAGATTCGGATGCAACTTAAGGTGTCGGAAAAGAGTCCTTTTTGAAGGTTGAAGCTCTTGTGATCGTGAGGAAATTTTGGCAGCACTTCAACGTTGATTGATTTCGATAAATGGATTTGGTCGATCACAACTTTTATAAACTCTTTCCAGTCGACTGAAATGTCTTTCAGTCAACTCCACATCAGCCCGTCGATATGGAATTCGTGGTCTTCCAGTCGACTGAATCCTTTCCAGTCAACTCCACATCACTCAACTCCGCATCGGGAATTTTTCCTCTTCAGTCGACTCAAGCCCTTTCCATCTACGTCGCACAATCTCTGATCGATCACCAGCTGATCCTGCCAAATAGGAATCCAGTCGACTGATACAACTCCAGTCGACTGGAGTTCAGTTGACTTGAATCCATTCAGTCGACTGTTCTCTACAAAATAGGATTAGTACAAGATATGAAATAAGATAGCAGTAATAATACTACTTAATCTCGACTACTACGTCCCACGTGGACTTTTCGTCGGATCGACGCCTAACTTTGTCCCCCTAAAGAGGACTCGACCTCACATCTTCACTCGAGGCTTACCTGCCGGCTACCTGCCAGACTTACCATTCTTGACATCCGATCTGACCCACCAAGGCTTCCACCAGCTGTCCGATCTGCCTGACCCAACTGGACTTTTTGTCGATTGTTTAGTCTCCTGACCCAATCGGTCTGTTGGAGATTTGACGCCGCTAGAGGGGGGGTGAATAGCATTGACCGTAGGAAGATGGAATTCGTTCGCAATCGTCTCTACAAAACTCATTATGCGCAGTGGAATAGAAATAATAAAAGCAATAATGAAAAGATACAATCACGAACACAAGGATATAACGTGGTTCGGAACTGAACGGTTCCTACTCCACGGATCGAGCTCTAAAGAGCCCTAGTGATGCACACGCACTCACTAATCACAAATACTCCTTCTCGACACAAGTCGAAGGTGGAGAAACCTCTTACAATAAGATTACAACAATAATCTAAATACAACAAGCAAATATAAGAAGAAATACAACAAGAGAAGTAAAGAACACTTTACAAAAACTCTTTAGAAGCTTGCTTGTTGATTGCCTTGGACTAGCACTTGAAAGCCCTGATTTGTAGCAACAAATTGCTTCAAAACGTCCAAGAAAATCGGTTGCAAAAACCCTCCCGTCGAGCTCCTTTTATCCTTGCGCACGACCTGGATTTCCGCCATCACCAACCGCCATAAGTCACCATCGATCGATGCCACCGCTGTCGTGAGACAACGGCCCGATCCACGCTGCAAAAACTCCAACGGATCTCTTGGTACGATCGCTAATGCCCGTAGTCGATCCGCTACGGCTACGGCCGCCTGTGCTCGACACAAAACTTAGCGATCGCCGACTTGGCAATGATCGCCAGAGATCGGCCCTGATCGCTTCCACGAGCAGCGACCGCCGTGAGCAGCCTAGCTTAAACGGCAATAACTGTCGACTACGGCAATGAACCGCCATAATGTCACGATCGCCAACCTCAAAGATGAGGTTTTAACCCAAGTATGGTGCCCCCATACTTGCTAGACCACCCTTAGCCTAGACCTAAGCCTTCTAGCCACCTCCATCAGCCTCATGCCTCTCGGATCCCTCCAAGTCATCCATAACTTGTTCATCCATCGCGCTAGCCTCCAGGTGCTTCCCTCGGCTATGTCATGCTAACGGTGTCTACACCACCAAGGCACATTGGACAAGCCGCCAAGACTCCGCTTGGACTTTACGCTGCCAATATCAATCCCCTTGGACTTCCCAAATGCCAAGACTCAAGCTTGGACTTTCCCTTGCCAACCCATGTTGGACTTTCCATGCCAAGACTCATGCTTGGACTTTCCATTTGCCAAGACCCATGCTTGGACTTTCCATTTGCCAAGACCCATGCTTGGACTTCTCATTTGCCAAGACCCATGCTTGGACTTCTCATGCCAAGTACTCAAGACTTGGACTTTCCCAAATGTCAAGTACTCATGACTTGGACTTTCCATGCGCCAAGTGTCCCACTTGGACTTTTCATGCCAAGTACCCATGACTTGGACTTTACCTTGCCAAGACCCATGCTTGGACTTTCCCATGATCACATGGTCAACCCTACCAACTATCAAGGTCTTCCTCGAGTCAAACTCAGTCCTGGCCAACATGACCCGGTCGATTGCTCCAACAATCTCCCCAACATATTAACCGACATTAATGTCAAACATCAATGCCAAACCACTTTGTCAAATCCCTTTGTCAAACATCAAAACATCACTCGAGTCAAACTCAAGTCTGGTCAATCGTGACCTGGGCCGATTGCACCAACAATCTCCCCCTTTTTGATGTTTGACAAAAACCAAACAAATCATCTGAGTTAGACCACTAACTCAAATCCCTTACCAATTATCCCAAATTGGTAAACACTCTCCAAATGTTCTCCCCCAAACATTCTCCCCCTTTTTGACTAACATCAAAAAGGTTTTCTCTCCAAGGAGGTCAATGTCTCATATCCCAATGAGCTCTTACAATCTCCTCCTTGAACCAAAAATAAATACCTAGGATGCCTACCATCTTCCTAGTGATAATTCACATATCACTCAAGAGAGACAATCCTATACTCTCTCCCAATTTCCAAATTGGGTATCAAAAACCCATCAATTTTTCCAATTGATGATACTCTCCCAATAACTTCTCCTCTTCAAGGAGAAAAACACATCCATCATCCCAAGATGGATACCTCCCCCTAAAGACTTGCTGCCCCTTGATCATTGCACCAACAATGTCCTTGGGAAGCCCCTAAGCCAATAGGAACTCTAAACCAACAAAATTAAGGTTCTAAGTTCAACATAGAACTTTCACTCACCCTAAATTTGATACTTTGACCTAACACAGCTCCTAATCCATATCCAATGAATTTTCACCCTTTATAATGCTTCCTAAAGCATATCCTAGGGTTAGGAGTGATTAGGAACCTTTTCCATAGCTGAACACGGGCTAAACAAACTTTGTTAACCCGAAATCAGACCTGGCAATGACTGACAATGGCCGATCAAGCCACTCATCGATCGACTACCACAAGGCCGATCGTAATCAAAATCTCGATTTTCAGCTATCAGAAATGAATTTTGGAAATTCATAAATAATTATACGTAATTCGAAAAATCGTGAAAATTCATACGTATAATACTTATGACACACACAATGGGTGAAAAATATTTGAATTTTACCCACAAAATAGTGAGTTTGATACAAAACTCAAAACCATTGAAATTTTCAATATTTTGGCCCTATTTTGTATCAACTCTATCAATGGTGATTGCTATCAAAAGATAGACTTCACCAAGGTTTTTCAAAATGATTTTAAAATGTTTTCAAAACCTTATTTTGGATCATATTCCTTGGGCTCTATGTACATGACTTGTACACATGCTCTCCCAATGATCCACAAATTGAAACAAGATGAGTTTTAGTTCATCTAGATGCAAAAACTATGTACCTTGAACTCAACTCATATCCTAGCATCTCACATGTATCTAAGGTGTATAAATACACATACATGTCAATTGGATGTGAGATGTGGGTTTTGTTCATCCTAATCTAGGGTTTCATGCATTCTCTAAGGCAACCCTACTTGATTCCCTTATAAATGGGACTTCAAGTCATGTCATAGTCCTTAATTCAATTTCCAACCAAATTGTCTTAAATGCATGAATGATTATGGCATTAGAAATGATATAAATAAGCATATGCTCATAATCATGATGTCATGGCATAAGATGAAATCTAAAAACACATGACATTTGAAACCTTAATCCTAAACATGAATCATGACATATAAAATTATAGAACTAGGCATGATGTCATGACATGGCATATGGCAATCAAAGCATGGCATATAAAATATATAGGTATAGTAATACCTAAATTTTAATATTAATTGTCATTTGATATAGTTAGATATATTTTGTCATATTGTCATTAATCTCCTTAGTGTGCCAAAAACCCAAAATGGCACACTAACCTCTAAACCTAAATTGTGCCAATTTAATTGATTTTTCTTAAATTCAAAAGTGCATTGGCACATCCTAAAATCTTTTAGGATATTGATTCAAATCTATTTCCAAGGTAACCATAACCTTGAAAACATCCTAAAGTGTCACATTTACCATGAGTGAGTTAACTACCCATCCAATCAAAGTTGGCACACCCTAAATCCATCTAGCGTGAATCAATCACGCTCTTAGGAACCCAAAACCGATTTGAGCTCCTAGGGTTAATTAGGTATTCCTTAGGGATAACCTCCCTAGATACCTTCCTAATGACCCTCCTAGGCTTGTTAGCCTTGGTCATTTGGGTCTTACCTAGGTTGACTCTAGGGGTAACTCCCCTTGCAACCTTCTTAGTGGCCACCCTAGGTTTCCTTGAAACCCTAGCCACTAGGCACACCCTTTGGTCAATTCTAGGGATGACTTCCCTATTGACCTTGGTCTTCCTAGACCTAGTTTGTGTTCCATAGTCAAATGGAACACTATGATAAGCCACTTTAGGCTTAGGTTTGTGACCCAAACCTTGCTTACCCTTGGTTGACTTTTGACTCTTAGGTCCTAGGTGTTGACTTTGACTTTTGGACCCTTGATTTTGACCACTAGACCCTTTAAATTGATTTTGTATCTTATTTAGGGTCTTTTCAAGTTTTTCAAGCCTTGACCTCAAGACTTGATTTTCCTTTTCTAATTGCCCGATTTTAGAATTTTGATTTAAATCTTGGGCATTGGACTTCCTAGGCATATGCCTAGTCCATTTAGGATTTAGACCTAGGTTCTCTTGCACCTTTCTAATTGTCTCCCTAGGTAAAATTGATCTTGAGTTATTTGACCTAGGTTTGCCCTTAGGTAAAATATTTTTAGGGACATTAGTCCCAAATTTCTCCTTACTCCTAAGGTAAACATTTTTAGCACCTAAGCAAAATTCCTTACTTCTAGCATGCTCTTTATGAATTGCAAGAGAATTAAAATTTCTAGCATGCTTTCAACTTTTAAATTTAGAAAGTGCATTATTTAAATATACCTTAGGGTTAGCTTTAGAAGCTCCCCCTACTTGTGATGCTCCTCCTTGCCCCTTCTTCTTCTCCCTAGGGCATTGACTCCGATAATGCCCCTTTGAATTGCACTTGAAGCATATGATGTGCTCCTTGCCTTTAGGTGTTAGGGAACCGGCATCCTTGACTTTTGGTGCCGGTGGAGCTTTCCTAATCTTCTTTGGGCACTTGCTCTTGTAGTGCCCGGCTTCCCTACACTCAAAACATATGATATAATTTTTATTACAAATTGACATGTTTGAGTTACCTATGGTGGTGGAAGGTGTTGGAATTGAAACTTCTTCATCTTGACCGGATGTGGAAGCTTCTTCTTGATGCTCTGGTGTTGAGGAAACTCTAATCTCCTCCTCAATCCTAGAAGTGGATGCTTCTTCCACTTCCTCCACCTCTTCCGATCCAGATGTTGATTCTCTATCAACCTCCGAATCCTCAAGCTCTTTGGATGAAGATGTATTTGCTTCTTTTTGAGCTTGAGAGGATGAGCACTCTTCTTCTTCTTCTTCTTCTTCTTGGACCAATGATGAGTTTTCATGGAGCTTTGCTACTTGGCTCCACAACTCCTTAGCGTCCATATAGTCCCCTACCATACACACAATCTCATTAGGGACCAAATCAAGAATAAATTTTACTACCTTCATGTTTTTCTCGAAGGCTTGGAGTTGATCTTCACTCCACTTCTTCTTCTTGAGGAATCCTCCCTTTGGTCCTATTGGATAGCTAAAACCCTCCATCAAGATAGACCATTCTTCGAAGTCCCTCATCATTAGGAAGTCTTCAATTCTTGACTTCCATTGCTTAAACCCTTCTTGTCCATAGAAGGAGTAAGGGATTGGTGTGTTAATATTCCATCTCAATTGTTCTTCCATCTTCACCCTCTAGCTTCTTTATCCTAGCTTCCGGCGGTTAGTCCGTAGAAGAGCCCCGGGCTCTGATACCACTTGTTGGAGATTTGACGCCGCTAGAGGGGGGGTGAATAGCGTTGACCGTAGGAAGATGGAATTCGTTCGCGATCGTCTCTACAAAACTCGTTATGCGCAGCAGAATAGAAATAATAAAAGCAATAATGAAAAGATACAATCACGAACACAAGGATATAACGTGGTTCGGAACCGAACGGTTCCTACTCCACGGATCGAACTCTAAAGAGCCCTAGTGATGCACACGCACTCACTAATCACAAATACTCCTTCTCGACACAAGTCGGAGGTGGAGAAACCTCTTACAATAAGATTACAACAATAATCTAAATACAACAAGCAAATATAAGAAGAAATACAACAAGAGAAGTAAAGAACACTTTACAAAAAATCTTTAGAAGCTTGCTTGTTGATTGCCTTGGACTAGCACTTGAAAGCCCTGATTTGCGTGAAATCGCCTAAAATGTCCAAGAAAATCGGTTACAAAACCCTCTGTCGAGCTCCTTTTTATCCTTGCGCGACACTGGATTTTCGCCCATCGCCATCGCCATAAGTCACCAATGATCGATGCCACCGTCGTGAGACAATGGCTCGATCCACGCTGAAAAAACTCCAATGGATCTCTTGGCGATCGCCAACATTGGCCGATCGCTAACGTAGTCGACCGTCGGCTACAAAGTGTTCGCGGCTCGACGAACTTAGCGATGATCCGACTGGCGCGATCGCAGAGACATCGGGCCTGATCGCTTCCATCGAGCGCTGACCGCGAGCAGTTCCAGCTCTTAAACGGCAGTCGAACTCAAGTCGACTCATGGCAGTCGAACCGGCCATAATGCCAGTCGACTGCCAACATCAAAGATGAGGTTTTAACCCAAGTATGGTGCCCCTATACTTGCTAGACCACCCTTAGCCTAGACCTAAGCCTTCTAGCCACCTCCATCAGCCTCACGCCTCTCGGATCCCTCCAAGTCATCCATGACTTGTTCATCCATCGCGCTAGCCTCCAGGTGCTTCCCTCGGCTATGTCATGCTAACGGTGTCTACACCGCCAAGGCACATTGGACTTACGCCGCCAAGACTCCGCTTGGACTTTACGCTGCCAATATCAATCCCCTTGGACTTCCCAAATGCCAAGACTCAAGCTTGGACTTTCCCTTGCCAACCCATGTTGGACTTTCCATGCCAAGACCCATGCTTGGACTTTCCATTTGCCAAGACCCATGCTTGGACTTCTCATGCCAAGTACTCAAGACTTGGACTTTCCCAAAAGCCAAGACCCATGACTTGGAATTTCCATGCGCCAAGTGTCCCACTTAGACTTTTCATGCCAAGTACCCATGACTTGGACTTTACCTTGCCAAGACCCATGCTTGGACTTTCCCATAATCACATGGTCAACCCCAGTCAACCATCAAGGTCTTCCTCGAGTCAAACTCGAGTCCGGTCAAACATGACCCCGGTCGATTGCTCCAACAATCTCCCCAACATATTAACCGACATTAATGTCAAACATCAATGCCAAACCACTTTGTCAAATCCCTTTGTCAAACATCAAAACATCACTCGAGTCAATCTCAAGTCTGGTCAATCGTGACCTGGGTCTTCATGCCAAATGTCCGATCCATGCGACCCATCTGAACTTCATGTATGGTGTCCGATCTTCCTGATCTGTCAAGATACGTACCTAGGTCAACACGACCTACTAGGACTTCCTGTTAAGCCTGCACACTTAACACATATATTAGATCACAAGTGGATCCTAACTCTTAACTGTAGTTCATACATCAAAATTAAGGAGTGATGCTTACTGCATCAACAATATTTGCCCGCGATATTGTGAATGTCATGATCCGTAATTTCCCTATAGTTCATTAGGTTAATGGTTCCTTAGCTTAGTTGTTCCTTAGTTTAATTGTTCTATAGCTTAATTTCATGCTTTGCTTACACTCATATTATTCTGCATTTAAATTGTTGTTTAAATTCCTGCATTGTCTTTATGTTTTTGAATGCTCTTCTTTGAATGCTTAGTTTATATCTTCTTTAATTTCATTACCAGCATAGTTTAGTTAGATTAAGGTTTTAATTACTTGCATTATTTTTTCATTCAGTAGGATTAGACTTTTAAATTCCAAACCCAATTTAAAATGGAAAATCCAATGCAATAATTAATAATCCTAAGACTACTATTCTACCAATTACACTCGTTGAAAAACGATCCCGGTCATTCACTATGCTATATTAGTGTAGAGAGGGTTTGGTAATTAATTTGGAACGATACCACGACAATTCAATCATTCACAATCAGCAACCCAACCCCGAAGGCGTCTCTCAAGAAGGATCAGCCAGCAAGGGGACTTTAGCTACTTTGGGGAAAGCACCCATTAGAGGGGTTATCAATGTTATTGCAAGAGGACCCACTGATGGAGACTCCGACAGAGCTCGGAAGTCTTACGCTCGCAAGATGGAATGCTTGGCTATAGGGGAAGGTTAGGCCATCCAGGGCACACCCCAGGTATACTTTGGACTCGAAGACCTTCAAGGTATTCTTCTACCTCTCACTGATGCCTTGGTAATTAGGGTCTCACTTGCAAATTATGAGGTGACTCGAGTCTTGGTGGACTCGGGAAGTCCTGTTAACATTCTCTTCCTAGAAGCCTTTGAACAAATGAAACTCAGGAATGCACATCTAGATGATGTGGCAACCTCTTTTGTTTGGGTTTGCTAGGCACATGGTGCACCCTGTAGGGAAAATCTCTCTACCTCTTACCTTGGGGATAAAGCCCAGCCAGAAAACTAATATGGTTTCCTTCCTTGTGGTGCATGCTCCTTCCACTTATAATTCTATCTTGAGTCGCCTTTTTTTATCAATCTTTCAGGTAGTGACTTCTCCCTACCATCAGAAGGTCAAGTTTCCTGTAGGCCAACTCATTGGAGAAGTCTGAGGAGAGCAAAAGGCAGCTTGGAGCTATTATATCTAGATGGTGCATGATGACAAGAAAAAACCCCGAGTTGATGATCCCAAAAGGAAAGTAGTCGCTGCATCTGGAGTATATGTGATGGAAGAAGTCTTACCCTCAAAAGAGAAGATAGAAGAAGGAGAGTCTGTGGAGATAGCTCCTGGGAAAATAACTCGGATAGCACAGCAGTTGGAGGTAAAGGAAGAACTCATTGCCTGCCTATAAAGAAACAAAGATATCTTGGCCAATGACGTACATGACCTGACGGGGATCGATCCCTGAATTGTAGAGCATCATCTAAACCTTATCCGAAGAGTGTGGCCAGTCTAACAGAAGAGGCGACACTTTGGACTCAAAAAAGACAAGGTCATTGCAAAAGAAGTGGATAAGTTGTTGCTGTTGGGTTTCCTCGGCACCGCGGCGAGTGTGTGTTCGAACAAGTTTTGTAAACATGCACACAGCGGAAGCAATAAAAGCAATAAATCTAATTTATTACAACACACACATCACACGCATGCAGGATACAACATGTGTAGACATAATCGCTATTTAAAATTTTGCAATAAAAGGAAATTACTCTAGTTATACCTGACGTATCACGTGTAGTGGGAATGACATCAACCGAAGCAACTCTCCCTAGAATTGTCTCTATCCGTATCCATGCCGAGTATTGTCGGGATAGCTTCACCAAACTACGAGCCTCATCTTCGTAGGAGTTACTAGCCTCGTGTGGAAGACGATGTGATCCGAGAGAAGATCACAATCCGAATAATATTCGGATCCAAAAATTGAGTGGAGCGGTTTTTCGTCAACTCGCCGATTGAAAACTCAACCCTCCACCTATGAGGATTTCCAGAGAACCAATCCCCGGCAAATAGGTCATTGTCGGAGCGCAAAACGCCGACCAAACGACCTCTCCACAAAGAGGAGAACAAGCTGTCTAGAATCTGGACAGCTTGTTTGATGGAAGATATGACCGGCCAATCAATGGTCGATTGCTCCTTGGTCGCCGGCAGCCAAGGGAGGAAGGCCGGAGGAGTCGCCGGCGGCTGGTGGGTGGCCGGCAATGACTTGGGCAGCAGCAAAACCTGGGTGGCAGCTCCTCTTGGGTGGCTAAAGCAAGGAGGAGGGCTTGGGTGGCTAGGGTTTCCAATAACCAAAAGTTCTCCACGAAAAACCCTAAAGCCGTGTTTTATAGAGAGCATATTTCTTGACCATCAAGAAACCTTCTCCTAGCACTTATTGGTTCATAATCAATAACCCGTTAACCTGCTCTAATAACTTAAGTTAAAATAAATCAAACTGCATTGATCTATTTTAAGTTAAAACGAACCGAACCAACTTTGGTTCATTCGTTTAAAACAAACCAAACCACTTTGGTTTATTTTCGACCATTAGATTAGAACCAAACCAATTTGGTTCATCCATCATGTCTTCAAAAGGCACGGCTCATTCATACTTCCGATGCGACTGAAACAATTTCATACTCGCTCTTTGTTTGGTCCAACCAAACCAAGTCTCTCTCGATCTGAGAATCATAATCTCAAACTCGTTTTAAATCCTTCGAATTACACTCGTTGTGCGTGTGACCAAATAGGTTCCCGGTTTATGTTGGCCATCTATAATTAACCATTCATTATAGAACGACCATGAGTGGTACCTAGTAGTACATCATGATCCCCAATTAACCGAAAAATCAACGGTAGATTCCAGAATCTTTTCTGAAACCCTTCAGCAGCTACAATGAATCGTGTCTCATTCCTTTCATTCATCTTATATCCACTTGGTTCAGGACTGATCTATTGTGTCAGTCCCCACTAGGCTGACTACGTCACACCTAGCCCAAGTATTACTTCCTCATCCTCCGGATTCTAGTTACTTCACATGTATCCAAGAGTACCATACTCTAAACATGTAATGCTTTGGCCAAAGACTTTAGTAACAATCCGACAAGAGGCCATAGGGTATACATCTCCTCGCAAGGAGCGGTGAATCCTCTGTAGGTTATTCAAACACCTTCGGCCACTTCGACTTATATCCAATCATCCCGGGTCCACATCTCCATGGAGATGCTTGCTTAAGATGTTAAAGAATAAGTTTTCATGACCAAGATGACTTGAATACCGCAAGTCAAAGGAACATCACACTTAAGCTGCTGTAAGAACTTCATTGACATATCCATATATGCAGATAATCATATGAAGTCTTACAACTGGTCACTCTAATGAACTAGTTACCATAACTAGCATCCACGATTAACTCCGAACATCCCAGTGTCTCTATCCAGTGAGGAACAGCTGCTTGGATAAATCAAAGAGTATACCTCGTGTTAGTCTCAACAGAATCGATGGCGTCCGAATGCATCAATTCATCGACTAGGGATAATTCAAATAGATCACAATTACACATGTAGAGATACTCACTAGTTCTGATCTAATCACAAAATCTCTCATGCTGTGAATCGTATTGCAGACATTAAGTAAATGAGTTTAAGATCCAATCAAACACATGAAAATATTTATACTCAAATAGTGAATCTTCATTTATCAAATAAATGGTAAAACCTTAAGGCGATTGCCTTAGGACACCTCTCATATATTACCAACAAACTTTCACTTGGCCTAATGTCAATCGTCATGGTATCCAATACCATAAGCTCTAACATGACCCTCAAACTTACTTTAAAGTAAGGCCTTAATTAAAGGGTCCGCTAAGTTCCTTTCAGTGGGAATCTTCTCAATTTGTATTTCCTTCCTACTTATGATCTCTCTGATCAAATGATAGTTGATGAAACATGTTTGGATCGTTGATGAGACCACATCAAGTTTAGAGATGAACTTCTTGATCCAAACCGCTTCCTTTGCTGCTTTTGAAGATGCAATGCATTCTACCTCAGTGGTAGAATCCACTATAGTGTCTTGCTTGAAACTTTTCCAACTTGTTGTGCCTCCATTTAAGATAAATATGTAACCAGACTGAGACCTGGAATCATCATTGTCTGTCTAGAAGCTGGCATCCGTATACCCACGTATTACCATATCACCCTCTCTATATATTAGGAACACATCCTTAGTTCTTCTTAAGTACTCAAGGATTGTCTTAACAGCCACCTAGTGATCCATTCCTGGATCAGACTGATATCTGCTCGTGACACTCGGAGCATAAGATACATCGGGCCTCGTACATAACATAGCATATATGATAGACTCTATTGCGGATGCATAGGGAATCTGACTCATGCAAATCCTCTTATCTTCTATGCATGGACACATAGACTTTGAAAGGTGTATCCCATGCCTGATGGGAAGGTAACCTTTCTTGGATTCTGACATGCTAAACCTCTTTAGCACTCGGTCTATATATGTAGACTGTGAAAGACCAAGCAACTATTTCGATCTATCTCTATAGATCTTAATCCCGAGGATGTAGGTCGCTTCTCCTAGGTCTTTCATGGAGAATGTTTTGGATAACCAAATTTTAACTGACTATAAGACAGATATATCATTTCCTATAAGTAATATGTCATCGACATACAACATTAGGAACACGACTGTACTTCCACTAACCTTCTTGTACACACAGGGTTCGTCTGGATTTTATGAGAAATCAAACCTTTTGATTGTCTCATCAAAATGGATATTCCAGCTCCTGGATGCTTGCTTCAATCCATAAATGGACCGTCGAAGTTTGCATACCTTAGTTTTATCAACTGATATGAAACCCTCAGGTTGTATCATATACACGTCCTCGAGTAGGTTTCCATTAAAGAAATCTGTTTTCACATCCATCTGTCATATCTCATAATCATAATGAGCCGCTATGGCCAAGAGCATCCGAAAGGATTTAAGCATAGCAACTGGTGAATAGGTTTCATCATAATCAACACCTTGCTTTTGACGATAGCCTTTCGCCACTAATCTAGCCTTATAGGTAATCACATTATCATTCATGTCAGTTTTCTTCTTGAAAACTCACTTGCACCCTATAGGCTTAATACCTTCATATGGGTCCACCAAGTTCCAAACTTGATTTTCATACATGGAATCCATTTTTGACTTCATGGCTTCAAGCTATTTGTCCCTTTCTGAACTTTTCAGAACTTCTTCATAACTAGTAGGTTCTTCATCGTCAATGAGTAACACGTTGTTCAATTTAGGGCAATCAACCCATGTGATGTGGTTTTGATGTGTGTGGCAAAGAGTTTAAGTTAGGTTGTTATTTTTTTAATATGTGTGTTGGAGTCTTGCAGGACTTAGTAATTCGCACATGGAGCTTTGGAAAGTTTCACTAACTCACAACCTCATGCTTGAGTCGGTGAAGGAGCATTGTGAAGTCGTGCGCTTGATGCATCCGAGGGACCGCCGGACGAGATGACTTGAAGCGAAGCCAAGGAAGCAGACTTCGAGGGCAAGAGACGTGAAGGAGCATTACTAAGTCGTGTGCTTGGTGCTACCGAGGGACGTGTCCACGAACGAAGAGAGCTTCGGTGAGGGACTTCAAGTGAGATGAAAGAATGAGTGAAATGTAAGTAGCTCATTAGGTGAACTTGGCCGAAAGGGCTAAGTGTCAGAGGCTCGACCGAGAGGGTTGAGGTTTACCCGACCGTCGGACGCTCAAACGGATGTAAAGTTTGAGGTTTACTCGGCATCAATCGACTGCCATGTCATGGCAGTTGACTACTCCAAGTCGACTGTGACTCGACTGGTGTTCGAGTCCATTTTGTGTCCCATCAGTCGACTGCCAAGGATTGGTAGTCGACTGACAAAACCACCAGTCGACTGATGATGGCATCAGTCGACTGGTCGCAAGAGTTTCAGGCACAGAATGTTGATCAGTCGAGTGCTCGCTTCCGGCACTCGACTAATAGCTCCATCAGTCGACTGATGTGGGAGCCGTTGGATGAAATCCAACGTGGAAGAAGCCGTTATTGGGCAACGGCTACAGGATCAGTCGACTGATCGGGGCATCAGTCGACTGTTAGGCGCCCAACGAGAAGAATGAGTTCTTCTCTATAAAATGGGGCCTTTGGACACTTGGGTAGGTTAATGTTCATGCTCCAAACTATCATCCAAGTGCCCCACAAGCTCTAAACTCCTTCTTCTTGTTCTTACTTAAATCTTATTGTAAGAAGGAGTGTTTTGTGTTGTAAGAAGGTTTACCTCCACCTTGCTTTAGCTAAAGGGAGAGACCATATTAGATTGGTTTCGGAGTGATTCACTGGAGACGAATCGGACCGTGGATTAGCAGCATAGGGTCATGAACCATGTTATATCTCGTGTTAGCATTGCTCTTACTTTGTGTTGTTTTTAATTGTCTTAGTTTTATATTTCTGCTTGCGCTAATCACATTTGTAGATGAGCAATTAAGAGTGAATTCCACCGTACCAAGGAAGAGGGCTATTCACCCCCCTCTAGCTGGCCACCTACATTCCAACAAGTGGTATCATAGCCAAGGCGCTTGTCAACGGACTCACTGCCGCAACAAGCACTACATCAAGGATGGTCGGCTCTAACATTCATCCGCCGAAGTTTGAAGGAGAATTCGCTTGGTGGAAAAAGCGAATGGAGGTATTCTTCGAGACCGATTTTGAGATAATGCTAATCATGGAAAATGGTTTCGAAGTTCCTAGGGATGAAGAAGGGGAGCCATTGGAAAAATCGAGATGGACAAAGAAACAAAGGGAGGAGCACTTGGCGAATTCAAAGGCCAAGCACCATTTATTCAATGTGCTTCCCCAATAAGAGATCAACCGGATTGGGGAGTGCTCAAGTGCCAAAGAGATGTGAGAGAGATTAATTGAGCTTCATGAAGGTACTTCGGAAGCCAAACTAGCAAGGAGAGATGTCCTTCGCTCCCAACTCAACAATATCAAACTCGATAAAGGGGAGAAAGTAACATCTCTACATTCTAGATTTAAAGAAATTCTTAATGGTTTGTCTAGTGTAGGTGAAAAGCTCTCCAACCGGGATATGGTAATGAAAGCTATAGATGTCTTTCCCCAGTCCTCAAAGTGGAGTTCCATGGTGGACTCCTACATATCGAAGATTCTAGAGGTGAGCACCCTAGAAGAATTCTTCTCCACTATGGAGCTACATGAAATAAGGCTTGAAGCACTACAACAAATATGACTTTCCGTAGTACGTTATCAACAACGCATAATTTTAGCACGTTGTTAATAATAGTTTTTACAACGCGCCTAATTTTGTACGTTGTGGATAATATTATATTTTTACAAACAACAGCATGCAAAAATAATACGCTGTCAATACTCATTTTAACAGCGTGCAGTGCACGCTATTAATATTAAATAATAACAGCATACATTTTGCGCACTGTTAAAAATTTTATTATAAAAAATTAAACTTTTCGCAGTGCACCAATCATGTGCGCTGCGGATAATATTAGATTTACTAATATGAGACTTTTTAACAGCATACAATTTGCAAGCTGTTAAAAATCTCACTATAAAAAATTAAATTTTTTGCAGCGTGCCAATCAAGTGCGCCGTGGATACAATGTTTGTTAATATGAAATAATAACGGCGTACAATTTGCATGTCGTTAAAAGTATCATTATAAAAACTTAAATTTTTCACAGCGTGTCGATCAAACGTGTTGCGGATAATACTAAGCTTGTTAATATGAAATAATAATAGCATACAATTTGCACGCCATTAAAAGTTTCATTATAAAAAAATAACTATTTTGCAGCGTGCCAATCAAGTGCACTGCGGATAATATTAGCATTGTTTATATTATCCGCAGCGTGCATTTTGCACGCCGTTAAAAGTATCATTATAAAAAATTAAATTTTTTACAGTGCATCAATCTAGTATGCTGCGACTAATATTATATTTGTATAATTACAAAAATAAAATTTTTAAAATTTAACGATACATTTTCTATTAGTATTAAATAATTTATTATTTTTTAATCTGAAAATAAAATTTTTAGTGAAGAACCAATTATCAAGCCATCAAGGGGAGTGGCACTAATGGCCAACAAGGGGAAGAAGAAGAAGGAGACTCCCTCCTCCTCCTCCTCCATGGATAGCACAGAAGAAGCCTACATGGTAAGGAAGGTAAGGCGTGCACTTAAAAGCTTTAAATTTAACAAATCTCATGATAGGGGGAGAAGGCCAAGGAGGAAGATAATTTGCTACAATTGCCAATGAGAAGGGCATATAAGAGATGATTGTCCTCTCTTAAACAAGAGAAAAGAATAAAGGAGGAAAAAAGAAGAAAAGAAGAAGGGGATCAAGAAGAAGGAAGAAGAAGAGAAGAAAGTCAAGGAGAAAGAGAAGGCAAAAGCACTCAAAGCAAGGACATGGGATGATCCTTCATCATCATCATCGGAGGAAGAAAATGCCTTTGTCTCAAATCTAGCTCTAATGGCAATAGAAGATTTGGACACTTCCTCCTCCGAGCAAGAAGAAAGAAGCACAAGTGAGGAGAGCTCTAGTGAAGGGGGAGCTTCATCCTCATCCTCATCGGAATCGGAGGAAGAAGACATAGAAACTATGGTAATGAACCTTTCACCTAAGAAAATAGTTTCCATGATTTCAAGTTTAACTAGGGACTTATTTAAGATGAAAAATAGAAATAAATGAATGCAAAATGAGATTAAGACTCTAGAAGATAAACTAGAAAAAGCATGTTTAAATATTAATGATGATGATGCATGCTCACATGATCATTATATGCCTTTTGATGTTAATGATGCATGCATTGAGGAAAATAGGCTTTAAGGGAAAAGGTAGACCATTTGACTAAGGCCCTAGAAAAATTTACCATAGGCTCCAATACTTTGAACATGATAATTGGGAGCCAAAGGGCAAGCTTCAATAGAAAAGGCCTAGGATATAAGGGAAATAAAAATGAAAAGGCTTATAAATGTTTAATTGCTAGGGGTCAAGCAAAAAAACAAAACAATTGCTAGAAAATGGATCCCTAAAGAATATTTAGTGAACCCTATAGGAAAGAACTTGTATTGGGTTCCTAAATCCATCCTTAAGGGTTAGAAAAACCCTAGGATAGTCAACCATGAGGTTTTTACTTATATCATGTTGATTGGTTGACTTAGGATGGTGTGGGACTTAATTTTTGAAATAGTGTTGGGTGATGATAATGCACCCATAAATAGCTTAAATCATGCTTTGGGTGATACTTGACTTATTATCATGATTTTATACCTAATGCATGATTAAAAATTGATTGATACATTTGTTTCATGATCATAATGAGAAATCAATGCATATATGTTTTTATGATCATGTGGTATGTTAGAGTGATACTTAACCTTGTGTAGAATTGCATGAATTTGAAGGTTAAGTATATAAATACCTTTAGGAACATCTCACACTCACCATAAGGATAACCTTGATTGAAAACTTAGCATGGGTGACATGTTAGGATGATACTAATGGTCCACTAATGCCTATAGCATTTAGATGGTCATTTAAAGTATCAAAATAGTAATAATAGACCAATCATGGGGAAGGCTTATGTTTAATTCATAGACATATTGCCCAAAGATCATGGTTGAATATTTCATATGTTTTCAAAATCATTCCATACTTTAAAATCTGTGTTTTCATGTTTTGAAACAATCTAAAGCAAAACTAGGTGTTAAAATTGATACAAACTTGATCAAATACTAATTGTTTTTGAAACTTTTAGATTTTTGGAAAATCATTGAAAATATAAGTAATTTTCATGAAAACTCATTTTTCACTGATAAAGGACTTTAAAAGAAATGTGTTTTCAAAATTTCATAATTTTTCGAATTTTTTAGAATTTCTGGTGCATTTCTGAATTTCGGTCCGAAAATCAGAAATTACTGAAACCAACGTACCAGTCGACTGATGTCTGATTTAGTCGACTGGTGGTACTATTCACAGCCTAATTTTAGTGTTTTCAGGATGTTTTGATGGTGTTTCAACCCTTAGACTTTGATGCCTTGGATTATAACATTTGGATAATATTTTTGATGGTGTCAAAGGGGGAGAATTGATAGGTTTAAGGTTAACCATGCTAAGGGGGAAATTTAGCATGTCTTAAGGGGGAGTTGCATGTTTAAGGGGGAGTTTGATACTCATATGATTTACATGCTTTCTTGTCTTATGTTGTTATTGTTATTTGTTTTTCCTAACTTAAACGGATTGCCACACAACAAAAAGGGGGAGATTGTTAGGGCAATCAACCCATGTGATATGGTTTTGATGTGTGTGGCAAAGGGTTTAAGTTAGGCTATTATTGTTTTGATATGTGCGTTGTAGTCTTGTAGGACTTAGTAATTCGCACATGGATCTTTGGCAAGTTTCACCAACTCACAACCTCGTGTTTGAGTCGGCGAAGGAGCATTGCGAAGCCGTGCGCTTGATATATCCGAGGGACCGCCGAACGAGATGACTTGAAGCGAAGCCAAGGAAACAGACTTCGAGGGCAAGAGACACGAAGAAGCATTGCGAAGTCGTGCGCTTGGTGTTGCCGAGGGACGTGGCCGCGAACGAAGAGAGCTTCGGCGAGGAACTTCAAGTGAGATGAGAGAATGAGTGAAATGTAAGTAGCTCATTAGGTGAACTTGGCCGAAAGGGCTAAGTGTCAGAGGCTCGACCGAGAGGGTTGAGATTTACTCGATCGTCGGACGCTCAAACGGATATATGTTAGTGCAATCGGCCTAGGTCACGATTGACCAATACTCGAGTTTGACTCGAGTGATGTTTTGATGTTCGACAAAAACATATGACAATGTGATTGTCAAGGGAAAGTCCAAGCATGTGTCTTGGCAATGGAAAGTCCAACATGAGTTGGCATGGGAAGTCCAAGTCTTGAGTACTTGGCATGTAAAGTCCAAGCATGGGTCTTGGCAAGGAAAAGTCCAAGCATAGGTCTTGGCATGGAAAGTCCAACATGGGTTGGCAAGGGAAAGTCCAAGCTTGAGTCTTGGTATTTGAGAAGTCCAAGGGGTTTGATATTGGCGGCATAAAGTCCAAGCGGGAGTCTTGGCAACATAAGATCAATGGTTGGCAGCGTAAAGTCCAAGCGGAGTCTTGGCGGCGTAAGTCCAATGTGCCTTGGCAGTGTAGACACCATTAGCATGACATAGCCGATGGAAGCACCTGAAGGCTAGCGCGATGGATGAACAAGTCATGGATAACTTGGAGGGATCCGAGAGACGTGAGGCTGGTGGAGGTGACTAGAAGGATTAGGTCTAAGCTAAGGGTGGTCTAGCAAGTATAGGGGAACCATACTTGGGCTAAAACCTCATGTTTGAGGTGTTTCAGTCGACTAGTGTCATATGACAGTCAACTGGTGAGAGTCAACTAGGGTTTGACTGCGGGAATTAGCCTAGCAGTCGACTGCCAGAGGAGGGTAGTCGACTGATTGGCCAAGCAATCCACTGATCATGCGATCAGTCGACTGGTGCTCAAGTTTTGGAGCATAGAATGAAGTCTCACTTGACCGCTGCGGTCAGCAGTCGAGTGATGGCTTGAACAGTCGACTAATGGTCATGATCAGTCGACTGATGTCCTAGCCGTTGGATTTTTTCAGCGTGGATTACACCGTTGTCTCACAGCAATAGTCTGATCAGTCGACTGATCGACGTTTTCCAACACAGGCAGAACCTTTAAAGGGAGCTCATGGAGGAGGAAAAAGGCAGCGATTTTCTTGGGCGAATTGAAGGGGATAGTTGGTGCTTTCCAGTCCTTCAAAGCTAGTCCAAGGCAATCAAAGATCAAGCAACCAAAGTGCTCTTGTAAAGTGTTTTTCTTTACTTGCATTGTATTTCTTATTTGTATTAGCTTGTATCTTTTGTATTACTTAGTGTAATCATTGTACGAGGTTTCTCCACCTCCGACTTGTGTTGAGAAGGAGTTATTTGTGATTAGTGATTGTGTGTGCATCACTAGAGCTTTTTAGAGCTCGATCCATGGAGTAGGAACCGTTCGGTTCCGAACCATGTTATATTCTTGTGTTCATGTTTGTCTTATTTCATTATTGCTTTTATTATTATTATTCCGCTGCGCATAACGAGTTTTGTAGAGACAAACGTGAACGATTTCCATCGACGTATAGCACGACGCTATTCACCCCCCCCCTCTAGCGTTCCAATGATCTCCTACAAGTGGTATCAGAGCGAGACTGCTCTTCAAGGTTTAACAACTAAGGGAGCACGCTAGAGGGTGAAGATGGAAGTCCAACAACAATTAGGATGGGACATTAACACACCGGTCCCTTATTCTTTCTATGGACGAGAAAGCTTCAGTTCTTGGAAGAGAAGAATTGAAGATTTTTTTATGATGAAGGATTTTGAGGAATGATCCATATTAATGGAAGGATTTGAGTATCCAAGAGGACCAAAAGGTGGTTTCCTCAAAAAGAAAAGATGGAGTGAGGAGCAACTCCAACAATTTGAGAAAAGCAAGAAGGTAATCGAATTCATTTTTGATTTAATTCCTAATGACTTGTTGTGTAGCCTAGGTAATTATATAGATGCCAAAGAGCTTTGGAGTGATTTAGCCAAGCTTCATGAAAGTCCATCACCGGTCCAAGAGGAAGGGACTGAAGAGGCAAATGCATCATCCTCACAAGTAAGGACTTGGAGGTTGAGAGATCATCAACATCCAAGGAGGAAGAGGAAGTAGAATCGGAGGATACCTCCACCTCTAGGATTGAGGGGGAGGAGATTAGATCACTGGAGCAACACCAAGAAGAAGCTTCGACATCCGATCAAGATGAAGAAGCTCAAAATCCAACTCCGGCCTCCATTGACTTAGGTAACTCAAACACCGTAATTCAAAATAAAAATAATATTATGTGTTTTGAGTGTAGGGAACTTGGGCACTATAAGAGTAAGTGCTCAAAGAAAGTTAAGAAGACTCCTCCGGCTCCAAAGATCAAAGATGTCGGTGCCCAAAGTCAAAAGAGCAAGGAGCATATCATATTCTTCAAGTGCAATTCAAAAGGGAATTACCGGAGTCAATGTCCAAAAGGAGAGAAAAAGAGAGCATCACAAGTAGGGGGAGCCTCTAAGGCAAACCCTAAGGTATATCTAAATAATGCTCTTTCTTTCAATTATAGGAAAAAGCATGCTAGAACTAATTTTAGCAATCTTGCTATTTATCATAAAGAGCACGCTAGGAATAACAAATATATTTGTTTAGGTGCCAAAAATGTTAATATTTCAAAGAAGGAGAAATTTGGGACTAATGTCCCTAGAAAAGTTTTACCTAGGGAATCTATTAGGAAAATAGGAGAACACCTAGGTCTTAATCCCAAATGGACTAGGCATATGCCTAGAAAGGACAATGCCCAAAGACCAAATCAAAATTCAAAAATTAGGCAATTAGAATTAGAAAATCAAGCCTTGAGGTCAAGGCTTGAAAAAATTGAGAAGACCCTCAAGATTATGCAAAATCAACTTCAAGGGTCAAATGATCAAAAGTCTAGGTCCAAGAGTCAAAGTCAAAACCTAGGATCAAAGAGAGAAAAGTCAACCAAGGGCAAGAAGGGTTTGGGTCACAAACCTAAGCCTAAGGTGGCTTATCATAGTGTTCCATTTGATTATGGAACACAAATTAGGTCTAGGAAGACCAAGGTTACTAGGGAAGTTATCCCTAAGAGTAACTAAGGTTTGTGCCTAGTGGCTAGGGTTTCAAGGAAACCTAGGGTGGCCACTAAGAAGGTTACTAAGGAGGGTCTTCCTAAGGTTAACCATGGCAAGACCACAATGACCAAGGCTAACAAGCCTAGGAGGGTCATTAGGAAGGTATCTAGGGAAGTTATCCCTAAGGAATACCTAGTAAATCCTAGGAGCTCAAATAGGTTTTGGGTTCCTAAGAGCGTGATTGATTCACGCTAGATGGGTTTAGGGTGTGCCAACCTTGATTGGATGGGTAGTTAACTCAACCATGGTAAAGGTGGCATTTTAGGATATTTTCAAGGTTATAGATACCTTGGAAATAGAATTGATATTGTGATCCGATTTTAGGATGTGCTAATATATTTTTGGGATTATGAAAAATCAATTGAATTGGCACAATTTAGGATTAGAGGTTATAGTGTGTCATTTTGGGTGTTTGGCACACTAGGGAGAAAAGTGATAATATGATAAAATATAATTAATAATATCAAATGGCAATTAATATTGAAATTTAGGTATTATTATACCTATATATTTTATATGTCATGCTTTGTTTGTCATATAACATGTCATGACATCATGTTTATTTTTATCATTTATATGTCATGATCATGTTTAGGATTAAGGATAAAATTTCATGTTTGTTTTTACATTATATCATATGTCATGACATCATGATCATTGGCCATGTTTTATTATTGCTATCATTTATGTCATGATCATTCATGCATTTAACTTGATTAAAATTGAGTTAAGGACAATGACATGACTTGGAGTCTCATTTATAAGGGAATCAAGTAGGGTTGCCTAGAAAATGCATGAGGCTATAATAATCCTAACTCCACATCTCACATCTAAATTTACATGTATGTGTGTGTATACACCTTAGATAACATGTGAGATGTTAGGATAATAAGTTAGGTTCAAGGTGCATAGGTAGTGCATCTAGATGAACTTAAACTTATTTAAATCATCACTAAGAATCATGAGGAAAACTATTATACAAGTCATGTATATCTAGCCAATCATCCATGGTTCAAAATAGATTTTCAAAAACATTTTAAAATAACTTTAGAAAACCTTGGTAAAGTCTATCTTTTGAAAGCAATCATCATTGTAGAAGTTGATACAAAGTAGATCAAAAACTTTAAAATTTTAATAGTTTTTGAACTTTGTATCAATCTCCTATTTTAATGGGTAAAATAATTTTCAAATATTTTTCACCCATTGTATTGACTATAAGTAATATACGTATGAATTTTCACAATTTTTCGATATATGTAGAATTATTTATGATTTCTCGAATTTCATGATAACCAAATTCTGAATTTCAGTTATCACGACCGCCTTGGTGGCCGATCGATGAGAGAGTGGCAATGATCATTATCGGACAGAGTCGACTGCCAAGGCTGATTTTGGGAAAACAATGTATGTTTAGCCCGTGTTCAGCTGCGGTTAAGGTCCCTAACCACTTCTAACCCTAGGATATGCTTTAGGAAACATTATAAAGGGTAAAAATCCATTGGATATGGATTAGGAGAGGTGTTAGAATAATGTATCAAATTTAAGGTATAGGAAAGTTCATGTTTGAACTTTGAACCTTAGTTTTGATGGCTTAGAGTTCCTATTGGCTTAGGGACTTCCCAAGGACATTGTTGGTGCAATGGTCAAGGGGGAGCAAGCCTTTAGGGGGAGATATCCATCATGGGATGACGGATAGTATTTTTCCTCATGAGGAGGGAAAATGGGATTTTGAGATACCCAATTTGAAAATTGGGAGAGTGTATAGGATTGCATCTCTTGAGTGATATGGGACTTATCACTAGGAAGATGGCAGGCATCCTAAGTATGTTTGGACCAAGGGGGAGATTGTAAGATCTCATTGGGACATGAGACATTGCCCTCCTTGGAGAGAATCTTTTTGATGTTGGTCAAAAATGGGGAGAATATTTTGGGGGAAAAGTTAAAATTACCAATTTGGGATAATTGGTAAGGGATTTGAGTTAGTGTTCTAACTCAATGGTTTGTTTGGTTTTTGTCAAAAATCAAAAAGGGGGAGATTTTTGGTGCAATCGGCCCAGGTCACGATTGACCAGTACTCGAGTTTGACTCGAGTGATGTTTTGATGTTCAACAAAAACATATGACAATGTGATTGTCAAGGGAAAGTCCAAGCATGTGTCTTGGCAATGGAAAGTCCAACATGAGTTGGCATGGGAAGTCCAAGTCTTGAGTACTTGGCATGTAAAATCCAAGCATGGGTCTTGGCAAGGAAAAGTTCAAGCATAGGTCTTGGCATGGAAAGTTCAACATGGGTTGGCAAGGGAAAGTCCAAGCTTGAGTCTTGGCATTTGAGAAGTCCATGGGGTTTGATATTGGCGGCGTAAAGTCCAAGCGGGAGTCTTGGCAGCATAAGACCAGTGGCTGGCGGCGTAAAGTCCAAGCGGAGTTGTGGCGGCGTAAATCCAATGTGCCTTGGCGGTGTAAACACCATTAGCATGACATAGCCGATGGAAGCACCTGAAGGCTAGCACGATGGATGAACAAGTCATGGATGACTTGGAGGGATCCGAGAGACATGAGATTGATGCAGGTGGCTAGAAGGCTTAGGTCTAAGCTAAGGGTGGTCTAGCAAGTATGGGGGAACCATACTTGGGCAAAAACCTCATGTTTGAGGTGTGCCAGTCGACTGGTGTCATATGGCAGTCGACTGGTGAGAGTTAACTAGGATTTGACTGCGGAAATTAGCCTAGCAGTCAACTGCCAGAGGATGGTAGTCGACTAATTGGCTAAGCAGTTGACTGATCGTGCGATCAGTCGACTGGTGCTCAGGTTTTGGAGCACAGAATGAAGTCTCACTCGACCGCTGCGGTCAGCAGTCGAGTGATGGCTTGAACAGTCGACTGATGTCCTAGCCATTGGATTTTTCCAGCGTGGATTATGAAGGGAGTTCCTTCGGTGGCTCATTGGCTCCCATGTCCCCGGATTAAAATTTTCACTAATGAAAGAACTAATCCGGATGGGATGAGTTTCCTTAGCACAACCAATTCGTCGTCGTGCTAACAACTTGAGTGATCGCTTGAACAAACTAGTTGTTCAAGCAACACAACTCTTCTAGTTGGTTAGCCGCGGAAGAGACGACGGACGGATCGCCGGTTTTTGTGTTTGTCTTCGGGGTCCATGATTATACAAAATATATACTAATGCACACTTGTATAATCAACACATAAAAGAACATGCTAAAATCAGAAAATAAAGTTGTAAAACTTTTATACCTCACGATCTTCTACCGTATGTCCTATCCTCCTCGTGGACGACGTGTGGGCGAAGATCCTCCACGAGTAGAAGGCTTCTAGATCGCGTTCTTCCCTTCCTTGTTCGTTGCGAACAAAGAGAAGAACCAACAAAACTTTTCCTTTCTAGAACCGGCCACCAAGCAAGGGAGTTTGATGTAACCGCCGGCCAAGGAATGAATGGATGAAGCGCCGGCCACCAATGTATGGAGAACCGCCGGCCACCTTGGAGAGAATGGAGGAATGAACGCCGGCCAACCTTGAAGAGAGGTTGCCGCCGGCCAAGGAATGAGAGAGGGAACAAAGAGGATGGGCGCCGGCCACACTTTGTTGGAAGAAGATGGGCGTCGGCTTCTTGTCCAAGAGTTGCCGCCCAAGCCAAAGCTTCCAAACCCTAGCCGCCCAACCTAAAACCCTAACTCCAATTGAACCATCCTTGCCGCCCAACCTAAGTCCTCTATTTATAGAATTGGGCTTAAGCCTCCTTTAATCTCCACCGTCGAATCTAGGGATTTAATCTCCACCGTCGGATCTAGGGTTTTTTCCTAATCGTCGGATCTAGGGTTTCATCCCAACCGTCGGATCTAGGATTTCATCCCAACCGTCGGATCTAGGGTTTCATCCCAACCGTCGGATCTAGGGTTTCTTCCCAACCGCTGGATCTAGGGATTTAATCCCAACCGTCGATTCTAGGGTTTCATCCCAACCATCGGATCTAGGGATTTAATCTCAACCGTTGGTTCTAGGGTTTTATCCTAACCATCGGATCTAGGGATTTAATCCCAACCGTTGGTTCTAGAGTTTTGTTTTATATTCTTGGATCTAGACTTCACGAGGATTATATTAGGCTACGATAGGGACCATAAGGAGGAGTTGGATCTTGGCCACCTGATGGATCGGAACCACACAAACTTGATCCATCAATGATGTTCCATTCCACTAGAGGATCATCATTGAACTATCTCACCAACCCCCATAAATTAATATGGGCTCCATATATCATTTGTACATCCATCTCTCCGTGTTTAAGATATCGAATGTCTGTTAATTAATTGATTTACTGACCATCAATCAATTAACATCTAACTCCTCGAGTAGTACCACTCAACCTTATCATCATGTTGACTAAGTCAACCAGCTGGGTTTACATGATGAACCTTATGAGCTCCTCAAGGGGACATCATCAACCTAATATATAGGACACGGTTTCCTCCTATAATCAACGGCACACCATGTAAATAATATTATTTCCCAACTTACCGGGCATATTGATTTAATCCATCTAAATCTCACCCTATGGTAAATCAAAGAAATAAATACTAAGTACATGTGCCCGTTATTATATCGGGATTAAGAGCATGTACAACATAATATCCGAGGTCCGATTCAATTATGTAGTCAGCAATAAATTGAATCACCTCTATGTCGGTCCTGCTCAATACACCTAAGTGTACTAGTGTAACTCTATGTTCAAGACAAAACAATACCAAGCTACACTACAACCATGCCAATGGTTTGTCCAAAACCATCTTGGTTGTGAGCCTTTACTTATATTCTACAAGATACTGATAATATGATCTTCTGTGCCACACCAAGCACCATGTTATCTACAATGTAAAATATTAGACAATATGCACACATATAATAAATATAAAAAGTGCAAACAATGATCATGTGATTCTTATTTCAAAATAAAAATGTTCATACAAAAAGAGCTAGGCTTTCAGTATACATTCCAACATATTACACCGTTGTCTCATAGCAACAATGTGATCAGTCGACTGATGGTCCCGATCATTTGACTGATTGACATTTTCCAGTACAGGCGGAACCTTTAAAGGGAGCTCGTGGAGGAGGAAAAAAACAGTGATTTTCTTGGGCGAATTGAAGGGGATAGTTGGTGCTTTCCAATCCTTCAAGGCTAGTCCAAGGCAATCAAAGATCAAGCAACCAAAGTGCTCTTGTAAAGTGTTTTTCTTTACTTGCATTGTATTTCTTATTTGTATTAGCTTGTATCTTTTGTATTACTTAGTGTAATCATTGTACGAGGTTTCTCCACCTCCGACTTGTGTCGAGAAGGAGTTATTTGTGATTAGTGATTGCGTGTGCATCACTAGAGCTTTTTAGAGCTCGATCCGTGGAGTAGGAACCGTTCGGTTCCAAACCACGTTATATTCTTGTGTTTATGTTTGTCTTATTTCGTTGTTTCTTTTATTATTATTATTCCGCTGTGCATAACGAGTTTTGTAGAAACGAACGCGAACGATTTCCATCGATGTATAGCACGATGTTATTCACCCCCCCCCCTCTAGCGTTCCAACGATCTCCTACAATATAAAGTTTGAGGTTTACCCGGCATCAGTCGATTGTCATGTCATGGCAGTCGACTGATCCAAGTCGACTGTGATTCGACTGGTGTTCGAGTCCATTTTGTGTCCCATCAGTCGACTGTCAAGGATTGGCAGTCGACTGACAAAGCCACCAGTCGACTGATGATGGTATCAGTCGACTGGTCGCAAGGGTTTTGAGCACATAATGTTGATCAGTCGAGTGCTCGCTTCCGGCACTCGACTGATAGCTCCATCAGTCGACTGATGGGATGATCAGTCAACTGATTTGGGAGTCGTTGGATGAAATCCAACATAGAAGAAGTCATTATTGGGCAACGACTACAGGATCAGTCGACTGATCGGGGCATCAATCAACTGCCAGGCACCCAATGGGAAGAATGAGTTCTTCTCTATAAAATGGGGTCTTTGGACACTTGGGTAGGTTAATGTTCATGCTCCAAACTATCATCCAAGTGCCCCCACAAGCTCTAAACTCCTTCTTCTTGTTCTTACTTAAATCTTATTGTAAGGAGTGTTTTGTGTTGTAAGAAGGTTTACCTCTACCTTGCTTTGGCTAAAGAAAGAGACCATATTGGATTGGTTTCGAAGTGATTCACCGGAGACGAATCGGACCGTGGATTAGCGACATAGGGTCGTGAACCACGTTATATCTTGTGTTAGCATTGATCTTACTTTGTGTTGTTTTTAATTGTCTTAGTTTTATATTTCTGCTTGCGCTAATCACATTTGTAGACGAGCAATTAAGAGTGAATTACACCGTACCAAGGAAGAGGGCTATTCACCCCCCTCTAGCCGGCCACCTACGTTCCAACACTTCATAACTGGTAGGTTCCTCATCGTCAATGAGTAACACGTCGTTCGATTCACTTACGAGAAATTCATATCTCTCAGGAATATTGCGTGTCCTACCATATCTACGAAGATGTGGTGCCACAATAGGTTCAGCCGATGTCTCATCACTATGAGTTATCGGTTGAGGTGCTTGACTAGGTATCTCATCAATGTCTATTGGAGTCTCTTGAACCTCCTCAAGTTCAACAACACTCTCACTGTTTTCTTGCAAGAGAAATTCTTTCTCTAGAAACACAGTATGCCTTGAAACAAACACCTTTTGTTCCACAGGATGATAGAATTGGTAACCCCTCGTTTCCTTAGGGTATCCAATAAATAGACATTTATCAAACTTAGCATTCAGTTTGTCTGATACAGTACGCTTCACATAAGCAGGACAACCTCATATCTTCAAGTAAGATAAATGAGATTTTTTACTATTCCATATCTCATATGGAGTAGTAGAGACTACCTTGGTCGGGACTCTGTTTAATAAATAAACAGTAGTCTAAAGTGCATAGCCCCAAAAGGACTTGGAAAGATTCGCGTGAATCATCATCGACCTAACAATGTCCAACAAGGTTCGGTTTCGCCTCTCAGATACACCATTATGTTGTGGTGTATACGGCGGAGTCCATTGAGACAATATATCATTGTCCCTTAGATAATCCAGAAACTCTTGACTCAAGTATCCACCACCTCGATCCGATCAAAATATTTTAATACTCTTGTCAAGTTGTTTCTCTACTTCATTTCTGAATTCTTTGAACCTTTCAAAGGCTTCAGACTTGTGTTTCATCAAGAACACATACCCAAACTGTGAGTGATCATCATTGAAGGTAATGAAGTAGCTATAGCCTCCTAGAGCTTGAGTTGACATAGGTCCGCATACATCAGTATGTATTAGACCAAGTAACTCTCCCACTGGTTCACCTTTTCCCGTAAAAGGTAAGTTAGTCATCTTGCCTTTTAAGCATGATTCGCATGTATCGTATGAATCTAATTCAAACGATTCCAGAATTCCACATAGGTGTAATTCAGACATACATATTTTGCTCACATGGCCAAGACGACAATCCCACATGTAGGAGTCTAATTGATTATCTTTTCGAGCATGCTTGTTGCTCGCTTCAATATTGAGAATGTCACTGGATACGTCTAACGTATATATACCATTGCACAATGTTCCCGTACCATAAAGCACGTCATTCAAAGTTATGTAACAATAATTGTTACTAAAAGTCAAATGATACCCATTTCTATTTAAACAAGAAATAGAAATGATGTTCTTTATCAACGAAGGAACATAAAAGCAATTGTCCAGTTCTAAGACAAGTCCTGTAGGGAGTCTCAACAAATATATTTCGATGGCGAGTGCAACAACCTTTGCTCCATTCCCAACTCGTAAATTTGACTCTCCCTTGACGAGTCTTTTCTATTCCTTAGCCCATGTATGTCATTATATGTAAAATACGGAAAAAAAAATTAAATCTATGAATTAACCCTTTAATTAATTGAGGTTAATGAGTAGATTAATTGGGCTTAATTAGTGGGCTAATTGGGTTGATTAGCTTGTTGGGCTGAGCCAATTGGGCCAAATGATTGGGCTTGAAAATTTATTTGGAATCATTGGATTAATGGGATTGATTGGGATTTAATTAATTAAACCTAAGGTTTAATTACATATATAAATAGTTTTGGCCTTTAATCAAATCCCCAATCCCGTTTTCCTATTTCCCCGATTTCTTCGATCGCGTTCTTCTCCCTCATTTTCCCGATCGCATTTCTTCTCCTCCTCATCGCCGTCGTGGATTCCTCATCGTCCGATTCACCGTGGCGAGGCTCGCCGCCGCCCTCTTCGTTTCCTCGCCTTGAGCTCGATCACAGTGAGCTCGCACTGTCGACCATCTTCATCGCCGGCTACTTCCTATTTCTTTCCCGATTCGAGCTGCTCCTCGCCAAGGGCTCTCCGCCGTTTCTTCTCCTTCACTAGAGCATCATCGGAGCGATCGCCAGCTCCGTCGAACACTGCGTGGGCAAAGATCGCTCGATCTCGCTACACGACGCCGGGCGAGCTTGACGCCGCACGGGCCGTTTTGTCTCTTGGTCGTGTTTTCGATTCGACAATAGCAGCAGATGCCACCGCTACCTGAGCTCAATTTGTTGTCGCCGATCTAGACGAGGGGCACCTTCGACTGACTCTGCACCGTGTGTAGCAGCGTCGGTTGCCAAGCTCAGATCGTCGTGGTTGTCTCCCTCAGCCACCACCGCGAACTCTACTTCTGGCCGCCGCCGCCGCTGGCCACACTCTTATCTCAGATCGCTAGCTCCTTACCACAGGGATAGGTTACTATTTCGATGTCCCTGCCCACACGAGCGATCTGTCGTCGCTACCTATTGCTGAGGGTAAGACCAACAGTTCCATTATTACCAATCACCATAGTTTACAAATCTCCTCATTTGATATGTGTGGAAGAAGTTACAGCTGGGTTGATTGGCTCAGAACGAGGATGTAGGATGGTGGTTGTGCTGTGAACGATGGTTTAGATGTTTCAATAAGCTGTTGGAGCTGTGGATTGTGCTGTGAGGTAGGTTTTAGTTGTGTATTTTGTTCACAGCAGTTGATGAGGATGAGTTATTGTTGTTCACAGTATCATTAAACTTGGATAACTCTGTTTGCAACAGAGCTTGGATGTTCCAGCAGCAATCAGGGTCATTGAGCTGTTTTCCCTATGGTGTGATCCGATTGGTGTGTGAGACTGAAGGTAAGCTTTGATTCTGAATGTTATGTTATAGGTTATGTTATAGCTGTGTAACAGATGTACAGGGCTTTGATTTAGGATTGTCTTGTGGACGTGAGGACAAATGATGTTTTCAGAGGAGTCTTCGTATCAGGTGGGTGATATCTACCTGGTCCGGTAGTTTTGATCAAATTCCTGTGCATGATCTTGGATATATGTTTATACCTATTTACCTTAAATCAACTCTTATTTAATCATATGCTTGTACTGCCTTGACCTTTGAGATATATACTCTGTTACTCATTGATTATCTATCACGGATAGGAACTATAAACCCTATTATGTATTAGCTGATAGATGTTCAGTAAGTACATGTGGTTAGGGTTATCTTTGTGACCTCAGATAGGGTTACTGTGTTACCTAACTAGAGTTAGGTGATGGATTGGATTATGGAGTCGATCGTTATATCATAACCGTATTAGTGGTGCATTTATGGTGGATCTAGTTGTCTGTGCATAGATAAGTGTATGGTTGTCAGTATGTGACCATGGACTAGAGGTCCTAGCGCGATGGTATATCCATTATGGATTGTGTGTCTGTGTATGGTTATATGGAGGGTCGATTGTATATCGCTACTGACTAGAGGTCTTAGCGTGGTGGACTGTCAGATGAGTATGACTCTTTGTGCGATAGAGAGAGTCTTGTGATTGTAGTCCTTGCATAGTTGACTTTTGGTTGACCAGGACTCCCCATGGGATAGGGAGTGAGGCGAGGATACATGTATGGAGCTATGCATCATTACATTGCATGCATGCTGACGACTGGGTCTCCCTTGTGGATGAGACGGGTCGTCAGTCATCCTGCCTCCCCGGCAACTCGGGGTAGTAGTAGCAAGGTTGAGGGCAGAGCATTGGATGGCGCCTACCACTAGGGATGGTGGTAGGGAGCGCGACCGCCACCGAGCAGAGTGGTGTTAGTACTCCCACCATAGACTGGCGGTTGTGTGACGTAGTAGTTGTCCTGCGTCGAGCTCGTCTACTCATGGGTAGTGACGAGCGACGCAGGACCCCGGGAGTAGTTAGCTCTTTACGCTTATATGCTACTCATTCATATTACCCAACTCGGTCACTCGAGTAGTGGACCGGAGTCGGGCTAGTCATGCCGTACACCCGCCATCTTGGGTCGTGGTTGACGGTCCATGACATGGCCATGCATATGCACTGCTGATATATATATGTATGCATGTATTTGATATATGTTTTACATATGCTTGTGAGATGCTGCATTTGATTGAGCTATGATTGCTGCATATGGTTGTTCATCATGATACATGCCATCTGCATTTTTATTTACTGCTATGTGTTGAGCATGATTCATGCGTTGATTCAGACTGTTATATGCATTTGATTAGCATCATGTCATTGTGTGGTACGGACCGGGTTGTTATTACAGGTGTTCATATATTGTTCATATGTTGGAGTATTGGTCAGGTATGGGATTGACTTGATACATTATATGGGTTATGTTATTGTATACCTGTCAGGATGATATAGCTTATGGTGTTGCGCCGATGCACGTTGGTACATTACTTCTTGTTCAGTTGATCAGTTAGTATATACATTGAGTATGACTTTACTATAGTTACTTGTTATTAGATTTGTATATGACTGTATGTCTATTGGACTCATGTTGTATACCTGTAGATCTTCACATGTATACTTGTAGATCTATCCTTATATGTTGTTCATGCACTTTCTATATATTACCCCTGAGTTTATACTCACCACCCTAGGGCCCTGGGCTTCCTGTCGCCCAGATAACAGGTAGAAGATTCCTTGGACGTTCGGAGCTCCGCCAGCTGATCTCATCTCACACCGAACGAATGGATATGTTTTCCGTGTTGTTGTATCCTTACAGATTGTTGGTTTGGGTTTTTCCCTGTATTGTTTCTGTATTTGTGATATACGGACATATTGTATGTATTTGGTCTTTGATTCGATTTCTGTTATGATTCTTGTCGTGTCAAGTCACTCCAGAGTGCACAGTTGGTCTTTGTATCTTGTTGATCTGTTTATATTGTTTCCGCTGTGTTTAGTATGTTTGATATGTTGATATCTGTGTATATCATATTGTTGTTGTGGGCCTACGGGCCTTGTATCCGATATGTTGCCACGCATGTGGAGATGTCGCTTTGCTTTTCTAAGCACGGCATACTCTCGGGGCGTGACAATTTTATTGGTATCAGAGCCCTAGGTTGCGAAGTCCATTTTCGGATTTTATTTCGTTCGGACAACGAGTTTTGCTTTACTCAGTTTTGGTTTTGTGAGTTCTGGGATCTAGCTGTTGCGGGACATCTCCGAGCTACAAGGTTTAAGGTATGTTAGTTGTTATTACATATCCTTCTGTTGGCTATGCATTTAGTTGCGTATAACATTGATGACTTGTAGGATATTGGTTAGTATTCGTAACCGTGGTTTGAGTTGACCACGGAAACGATATGTTGAGGTTATTAGACATGTACCTGCTATCGAAAAGGTAATTACCTTTGAGAACCGACTGATACCGAGTCGGAAAGCAGAGATTAGGTACTCACATCTATTGTGGAGATTAAGGATTTCGGTCCTAAGATTTTCACTAATTATATAGTCAGATCATTACCTATGGGGTAATGGACTAAGCGAGCATACTATTGCTAGTGCAGATGGTAGAAGATTAGTTTGCGATGTATCATAGGGATTTTAATCCCTGAGTTGATCATTCTAGGTTGTATAACATTGGGAGTATTTTTGTAGTACTTGACTCGGGTTATACGAAGATAGAAGTGGTAGTTGAATACCATTATCCGGATTTAGCCGGTACTTGATGGAAGATATAGGAAATAACCTACGGGAAATGATGTATCACTTAGTCACAGTTCAGTGATGTTGTGAGATAGTATTTTCTCACGTCATCTTCTTTGACTCATTGTCAGGGAATTCTTGGGCATCGAGTAGGGTGATCGTTTGGTTACGAAGGTGCTATGTAGAGTCGCTAGACTTGTGAGGGTTACGACCACCTAATAACTCGAGAATGTGATCGATATGTCTTAAGCCACCTACGGTTTATCGATTGACATCTTGATCAGGATGTTTGGATCTCCTACTAGATTCTACCAGAAGTGTATAGACCGAGTCATGTGTATAGAGATGACTTCGTAGTAAGTGTTTTAAAGAGTTGGAGATTTGATAAGCAGATATTGCGAGTCAAATTATTGGAATTCGAAATCTCCAAATGTTGGATAAAAGGAGAAAGATTAAAGTCGTAAGTCACGAGCGACTATTGGAGAGTTTTCCGATCATAGAAGAGCGATTGTAGATTGTCAGCAGCTTCTCATGTTTATCAGCGAGCTCAGAGGAAAGACTCCGAAGGGAGATTATGTGTGTGCGGTGCGGGTCACGACGACACCAGAGTCAGATTATCCGATGAACCATTGTATCTGTTTCTACTATAAGCAGCCGGTATCTACGAGGAGAGTATGTATTTTGAAGACTCAGTTGAAGACTATGAATGATGCTTTCGAGCGGACGATCCACAACCTCGAAAACCGAGATTATTACAGAAGATTAGGTTATCACATCAGCAGCGATCTACTAACTCAGATATAGTTGGAGCTCTTTGATACTTTCATCTGAAAGAAGTAAGTTACTCAAAGAAGATCACCAAGACATCTCAAGACTAGAAGACGTTACCTGCACGACAAGAATCGCTTATCTTCCCAAAGCGTAGTTATGATTTGTTCAGAGGAGAGATTTTACGACGATGGTCGTATCTACACAGTATTCTCCAGTTGCAGCTATACCTTTCACAGAGATGGAACGTGCTATGATGTTGACAGTTCTTCAGTATTTTATACGATGTGTATATCTTTGCCAAGACAACAAAGTGTTTACCATCTCATCTCATTGCATTGTTTCAATTGTACCTGCTCCAAAGAGCTTGATTGATTTCCTCCATGATAGTCTTTGCATCTACATGAGCTCAACCGTCCAGAATAGATGTTGAACAAGCTTACATGATTACTCGAGAAAAAGTATAGAAGACCGAAGGATCGGTCCTTCGGGGTATTACTTTAGGTTATCCTATTTGCAGATATATCGAGAGATACTGGTAGTTTATAGGTATCTTTGTCTAGAATATTCTTGGACGGGGTTCGAAGGGTTTCTATCGGCTTGTGGGTTGGTGATTTTCTCTACCGTCAGGTGAGATGTTGATCAACAACCAAGAAGTCAAGGGATACCCTTAGCCTTTGCTAGACATACCTCCACTATAGATATATCCTTATGGATAGTTAGATTGTTGGAGCGTTGATATACTAGGACTCTCGGATGTATGTATAATTCGAGAGTATTCGGATATAGTTTTGGATGAACTCTCGAGCTTGACACTGTATGGGCAAGTGGAGTAAGCGATTGAGGTGATTTCGGGAATAGTCCTAATATTGGGGACCTCATACCGGGAGATGATTTTATGGGTATCAGTGTTGCTAAACACTATGGCCTCGTTGTTTCTTCTTGAGAAGACTTGTAACTCTTTGTTAGAAGAGAGTCGACCTTTGAGGTTATGCATCGATTATCGATGATTGGAATGCGAATTGGGAATGAGTATCCTTCGTGGTGGATAGAGGATCCGTTAGATCACCTAAATGACACTGTGTATACCCTAGGGTTGATCTACGATCGGAGGGTTGATATTGTAGTGACTTAGTGTCATACAATTATCATTGTTTGTGATGATTGAGCTATCATAGCTTAGAGTAAAAGGATACGGTGTGTAGAAGATGACATCTCATACTTGGTATGAATTTTAGGAGATGATTGATAATGTCGTTAGACCTATCGACGATTTAGTCATTCATGGACTTGAGGAATCAAGTACTCTTGGAGTATTTGAGATCGATTGTCATCATATCCGTGGAGGATATATTTATGGATATATTCCCAATCTTGAGGGAAGTTGTGGTTTCTAGATTGATTTGGTATTTACGTGGAGATAGGAGATGTTCTAGCGATACTATACCGTCGATTGTTGACCAAGAAGGTGATGAATCACTCAAGTTTGTGAAGCTAGGTTTCGTGGCCTAGAAGGTGGATGACTTTGTGTCGTTGTTAGTTAATCCGTTGATATGGATGGAAGGGTATTGTACGCAGATGCATCATTTCGTGGATTAGGAGCGATCCCGATGCGCTTGAATGAGACGATATTATGTGTATGCTAGTTGAGAAACTAGAGATTAGTCATTATAGTCTTCCGATTACTTTCTAAGTGAGTAATGAATTTTGGACATTAGATTAATTTCTCTTGTGAGAATAAATCTCCGCCTAGGAAGGATAGTGGTTCGAGAGTTGCATTCGATTTAGGAAGAGTTGTTTAGAGACTCTTCATTCGAGAGTGATGATTTATTCGGAGTGTATCCAAAATAGTGAGTATTGAGACGTTCGGTTGGTGGAACGATATGGGACATGGATGATTCGTAGTTTGATGTTGGTATGCCAACAAGCAAAGGTGGAATATTGTGATCGGTAGGGTTACGCATCGTGATGAAGTGAGCCTAGTACATTAGGACCGTGTTGGGAGATTATCTAGAATTCGGAAAGGACTTGATAGGATTTGGGTAGTCGATGATCGATTAGCTAGGTCCGCTCATTTTCTTCCAAGCTGTAAGATGGACTCCGTTGGATCGCTTGATGGAATTATATCCATGGAGTAACCTTGAGTATCATTTCTGATAGTGATTCATGATTCACCTTACGATTCTGGCAAAGTTTCCCATCGGTTACGGGTATAGAGCTCCACTTTGGTACAGAAATTGACCTCTTAATAGGTGGGCTGAGAAAGTATAAGAGCTGGAATATAATATTCGAGCTCAGTACCCCACTTAGTCACTTGAGATGTGTGACTTTCCTCCGGATACTTGAGATGATTATTGTGACATCTCGCTTGTACATGAGTCGGAAATTTGGGGACCAAATTTTTATAAGTGGGGGAGAATGTAAAATATGGAAAAAAAAAATAATAAATAAATAAATCTATGAATTAACCCTTTAATTAATTGAGGTTAATGAGTAGATTAATTGGGCTTAATTAGTGGGCTAATTGGGTTGATTAGCTTGTTGGGCTGAGCCAATTGGGCCAAATGATTGGGCTTGAAAATTTATTTGGAATCATTGGATTAATGGGATTGATTGGGATTTAATTAATTAAACCTAAGGTTTAATTACATATATAAATAGTTTTGGCCTTTAATCAAATCCCAATCCCGCTTTCCTATTTCCCGATTTCTTTGATCGCTCTTCTCCTCATTTTCCGATCGATTTCTTCTCCTCCTCATCGCGTCGTGATTCCTCATCGTCCGATTCACCGCGGGTGGTCGCGATCAGCTGCCGCCTCTTCGCTTCTCGCCGAGCTCGATCTTGAGCTCGACCGCCGACCATCTTCATCGCTTCGCTACTTCCTATTTCTTTCCGATTCGAGCCGCCCGCCAAGGGCTCTCCGCTGCTTTTCTTCTCCTTCACTCGAGGCCATCGAGCGATCGACCGAACGCGCCATGACGGCTGATCGCTATCGCCGACGGGCGAAGCCGGGATCGCCGCATCCGCTTGTCTCGGTCATGCCTTTCATTTGATTCAACAACAATGGATGTCGCACTCGAGCTCAATTTATTGTCGCCGATCTAGACGAGGGGCGCCGACCGACTTGATCGTGGAGCTGTGGATCGTGGTTGTCACCACCACCGGAACTCTACTTATTGCCGTGCGGAGGTCATTATCTCGATCGCTAGCCCTACGTGATAGGTTACTATTTCGAGCCCTCGCCACACGAGCGATGTGCGCATTTATGGAGGGTAAGACCAATGTCCATTATTACCAATCACCATAGTTTATAAATCTCCTCATTTGATGTGTGGGAAGAAAAATTGGTTATTGGCTCGAACGAGGATGTAGGATGGTGGTTGTGTGAACGATGGTTTAGATGTTTCAATAAGTGAGCCGTGGATCATGAGGTAGGTTTTGATTGTGTATTTTGTTACAAATGCTTGATGAGGATGAGTTATTGTTGTTCACGATCATTAAACTGATAACTCGCTTGCAACAGAGCTTGATGTTCCAAAGGAATCGTTTGAGCTATTTTCCATGGTGTGATCCGAAAGAGAAAGGTAAGCTTTGATCAATGTTATGTTATAGGTTATGTTATAGCTGTAAATGTATGCATGTGGCTTTGATTTAGGATTGTCTTGTGGACGTGAGGACAAATGATGTTTTCGAGGAGTCTTCGACGTGGGTAATATCTACCGGTCCTAGTTTTGATCAAATTCGCATGATCTTGGATATATGTTTATACCGCTTACCTTAAATCCACTCTTATTTAATCATATGCTTGTACCGCTTGACCTTTGAGATATATACTGCTACTCATTGATTATCTAGCACGATAGGAACTATAAACCCTATTATGTATTAGCCGATAGGATGTTCAAGAAGTACATGTGGTTAGGTTATCTTTGTGACCTTTATAGGGTTATTATGTTACCTAACATCACTAGAGTTAGTGATGGATTGGATTATGGAGTCGATCGCTATATCATAACGATCTAGTTATGCATGCATAGATAAGTGTATGGTTGTCAGTATGTGACCATGGACTAGAGGTCCTAGAGTGATGGTATATCCATTAGGGTTTGTGTGCCTGTGTATGGTTATATGGAGGGTCGATTGTATATCGCTACTGACTAGAGTTCTTAGCGTGGTTGACTGTCTTATGAGTATGACTGTTTGTGCGATAGAGAGAGTCTTGTGATCGTAGTCCTTGCATAGTTGACTTGGTTGACCAGACTCCCATGGGATAGGGAGTGAGGCGAGGATACATGTATGGAGCTATGCATCATTACATTGCATGCATGCTGACGACTGGGTCTCCCTTGTGGATGAGACGGGCCGTCATCCCGCCTCCCGCCACCTCGGGGTAGTGGTAGTAGGGTTGAGGGCAAAGCATTGGATGTGCCGCGCTCGGCCACTAGGGATGGTGGTAGCTGGAGATGCGCACCTGGCCACTGAGCAGAGTGGTGTTAGCACTCGCCCACTATAGACGGTGGTTGTATGACGTGCAGTTGTCCTGCGTGCAGAGCTCGTCTACTCATGGGTAGTGACGGAGCGACCAGCAGCAAGGACCCCCGGGGAGTAGTTAGCTCTTTACGCTTATATGCTACTCATTCATACTACCCAACTCGGTCACTCGAGAGTAGTGACAGCTGGAGTCGGGCTAGTCGTCATGTCGTGCCACCCGGGCCATACTGGGTCGTGGTTGGACGGGTCCGCAGACATGGTCATGCATATGCACTGCTGATATATATATGTATGCATGTATTTGATATATGTTTTACATATGCTTGTGAGATGCTGCATTTGATTGAGCTATGATTGCTGCATATGGTTGTTCATCATAATACATGCCATTTGCATTTTTATTTACTGCTATGTGTTGAGCATGATTCATGCGTTGATTCAGACTGTTATATGCATTTGATTAGCATCATGTCATTGTGTGGTACGGACCGGGTTGTTATTACAGGTGTTCATATGTTGGAGTATTGGTCAGGTATGGGATTAACTTGATACATTATATGGGTTATGTTATTGTATACCTATCAGGATGATATAGCTTATGGTGTTGCAGACCGTCGGGTATGTTGGTACATTACTTCTTGTTCAGTTGATCAGTTAGTATATACATTGAGTATGACTTTACTATAGTTACTTGTTATTAGATTTGGATATGACTGTATGTCTATTGGACTCATGCTGTATACCTGTAGATCTTCACATGTATACTTGTAGATCTATCCTTATATGTTGTTCATGCACTTTCTATATATTACCCCTGAGTTTATACTCACCACCCCGGGACCCTGGGCTTCCTGTCGCCCAGATAACAGGTAGAAGATTCCTTGGACGTTCGGAGCTCCGCCAGCTGATCCCATCTCACACCGGACGAATGGATATGTTTTCCGTGTTGTTGTATCCTTACGGATTGTTGGTTTGGGTTTTTCCCTGTATTATTTCCGTATTTGTGATATACGGACATATTGTATGTATTTGGTCTTTGATTCGATTTCTGTTATGATTCTTGTCGTGTCAAGTCACTCTAGAGCGCACAGTTGGTCTTTGTATCTTGTTGATCTGTTTGTATTATTTCCGCTGTATTTAGTATGTTTGATATGTTGATATCTGTGTATATCATATTGTTGTTGTGGGCCTACGGGCCTTGTATTAACCCGATATGTTGCCACGTACAGGGGAGATGCCGTCCGTTTGCTTTTCGGCACGGCATACTCTCGGGGCGTGACATTATATATATGTGAGCTACACCTAGTATCCAATACTCAAGTGCTTGAGGAAATAGAATAACAATCAATAACGAAGATATATGAAGAAGATGGCGCATCTGATGCCTTATTCTTCTTCACTGACTCAAGATAAATCTTGCAATTTCTTCGCCAATGGCCCTCCTTGCCACAATGATGGCAAGTGCCCTTTTAAGCTGGTACTGCCTTTTTATTCTTCCCCTTCTGTTGTTCCTTTGACTTCCTCTTAGAACCTTTCTTCGAGGAATCAACTAACAGCATCGTCCCCTGCTCATGCTTCACAGAAGGCTCCACAGTCTTCAACATGTTGAGCAGTAACACAGATGAACCTTCTTGCATCTCAGAGGTGAAAAGGAGCTTGGAGACTTCGAACCTTTCGGATCTCACTTGCTCATCAAACAACTTATAAAGATGAAAGACTATGGTATGAGCATCCATATGCTCATGCTGCTTCCGCAGCTCGAGTACCATCGCAACTAGCATGATGTAACTCACTAGCTCAGAATCACTCACATGTTTCTGATGGGCCAACAATTGGTTAAGAGTTGCTTCATCACTAGGACGGGCGAGAAGAGGCTCCTCGAGGACATACACAAGCTTTTCCGCCTTGAGAATAATTCTCAAGTTTCTAAGCCAGTCCAAGAAGTTTGGCCTAGTCAATTTATTCAAATTCAAAATAGAGCTCAAATTCAAAGACATCATGATCAAGCGATTAACCTAGAAATACAAATCAAGCATATGTGAGAAAATGATTTTAAAATGCATCAACATACATTTACAAAATCCCATTCATTTTTCGAAATTCAAAAACCCTCAAAATTAATTCGGTAGATCGTAGGTCCATCTCTGAATGGGTTGATATCCAACATAGATAAGAATAACCTTGGAGAGAGTCCAACAAGTCATTCTTAGCTACGATGGTAGGTATCAAGTATACCAATTGCATATCACATATATGCAACTATCACAATGTGCTATCAACTAATTAAATGTTCACATATACATCGGGTTGTTAACTCATTAACAAGTATGCATCATATGCATAACATCCAACTTCACCTCCCTTCACATCGACCTTAGAGAGAGTCCAACAAGCCAATGTTCCAGGTTAAAGCCAACCCATTAATCAAGAAATAGTTTTAATATGGTTAGAGTACATTCAATCAATTAGCCAGGCTTGAAGAGAGTCCATCAACTCAAACTAACGATTGACCTCTGACTCTTACTATATTAGTAATAAACTATTACAATGGTTTGAACATGTTCAGGTTCGAGCCGGGCTTGGAGAGAGTCCAACAACCCAAACAAGAAACAGAATTCCGATTCTAACCATATTAATGGAAGGTGTAGACTTTAATATTGTGTAAGGGTTTTAATGTCTCATTCTCTTTGCATGCAATAACTATTATCTACATGGCATGACACACATGGCATACATCTACATGTTACGATACGCGTGGCATAATAATATATATCTAATGCAATTATATGGTATACAATTATGACATGTACAAATAGTTTCCTTATTTGTCATAATTATTTTGGAAATAAAATATGTTTTTGATTTGATTCCCAAATCAAATCATGATTAAATTAGGAAACAAATTTCCAAATCTAATCACATATTTTATTTATGGAAAGTGTTAATTAAGAAAAGTCAAATTTAATTTAGAAAACAAATTTCCTAAACTGTAATTTCCTAATCATATTGGAAAATTTCCCATTTGAATTTCCTTATTTGTCATAACTATTTATAGAAATAAAATATGTTTGAGATTTGATGTACTACTATTTATTCGTCAATCGGTTGATGAAAACTCAACCCTCCACCTATGAGGATTGTCGGAGAACCAATCCCCGACAAATAGGTCACTGTCGGAGCACAAAACGTAGACCAAACGACCTCTCCACAAAGAGGAGAACAAGTTGTCCAGAATCTGGACAACTTGTTTGGTGGAAGATATGGTCGGTCAATCAATGGTCGACTGCTCCTTGGTCGCCGGCAGCCAAGGGAGGATGGTCGGAGGAGTCGCCGGTGGCTGGTGGGTGGCCGGCAGCGACTTGGGAAGTAGCAAAACCTGGGCGGCAGCTCCTCTTGGGCGGCTAAAGCAAGGAGGAGGGCTTGGGTGGTTAGGGTTTCCAATAACCAAAAGTTCTCCACTAAAAACCCTAAAGTCGTGTTTTATAGAGAGTATATTTCTTGACCATCAAGAAACCTTCTCCTAGCACTTATTGGTTCATAACCAATAACCCATTAACGCGCTCCAAAAACTTAAGTTAAAATAAACCAAACTGCGTTAGTCTATTTTAAGTTAAAACGAACCGAACCAACTTTGGTTCATTCGTTTAAAACAAACCAAACCACTTTGGTTTATTTTCCACCATTGGATTAGAACTAAACCAATTTGGTTCATCCATCATGTCTTCAAAAGACATGGCCCATCCATGCTTCCGATGCGACTGAAACAATTTCATACTCGCTCTTTGTTTGGTCCAACCAAACCAAGTCTCTCTTGATCTGAGAATCCTATTCTCAAACTCGTTTTAAATCCTTTGGATTATACTCGTTGTGCATGTGACCAAATAGGTTCCCGATTTATGTTGGTCATCTATAATTAACCATTCATTATAGAATGATTATGAGTGGTACTTAGTAGTACATCATGATCCCCAATTAATCGAAAAATCAACGATTTATCCCAGAACCTTTTCTGAAACCCTTCAGCAACTACAATGAATCGTGCCCCATTCCTTTCACTCATCTTATACCCACTTAGTTCAGGACATGGTCTATTGTGTCAATCCCCACTAGGTTGACTACGTCACACCTAGCCCAAGTATTACTTTCTCGTCCTCCGGATTCTAGTTACTGCACATGTATCCAAGAGTACCATACTCTAAACATGTAATGTTTTGGCCAAAGACTTTAGTAACAATCTGATGAGAGGCCATAGGGTATACATCTCCTTGCAAGGAGCAGTGAATCCTCTGTAGGCTATTCAAACACCTTCGGCCACTTCGACTTATATTCAATCATCCCGGGTCCACATCTCCTCTAAGATGCTTGTTTAGGATGTCAAAGCATAAGTCTTCATGACCAAAATGACTTGAATACCGCAAGTCGAAGGAACATCGCACTTAAGCTGCTGTAAGAACTTCATTTACATATCCATATATGCAGATAATCATATGAAGTCTTACAGCTGGTCACTCCAATGAACTAGTTACCATAACTAGCATCCACGATTAACTCTGAACATCCCAATGTCTCTAGCCAGTGAGGAACAGCTGTTTAGATAAACCAAAGAGTATACCTCGTGCTAGTCTCAACAGAATCGATGATGTCTGAATGCATCAATTCATCGACTAGGGATAATTCCAATACATCACAATTACACATGTAGAGATACTCACTAGTTGTGATCCAATCACAAATTCTCTCATATTGTGAATCGTATTGCGGACATTCAGTAAATGAGTTTAAGATCCAATCAAACACATGAAAATATTTATACTCAAATAGTGAATCTTCATTTATCAAATAAATGGTACAATCTTAAGGCGATTGCCTTAGGACACCTCTCATATATTACCAATAGTTGCAGGTTGGCCATATTAAAGAAATTTAATTCCTTGAGTGGGTTTCAAATGTAGTTTTGGTCTCCAAACCTTCAAGGCAGTAGAGGATGTGTATTGATTTTTTTGATTTAAATAAAGTTTCCCTAAAGACTGCTACCTCTTGCCTCGTATTGACCAATTAGTGGATTCTACTGTAGGATATGAAGCGGTATCACTTATAGAAGCTTATCAGGAATACCATCAAATCTCATTAGCGTAGGATTATCAAAAAAGGGTTAGCTTTGTAACTGCAGGAGAATTATATGCCTATGTAGTGATGCTCTTGGGGTTGAAGAATGTGGGATCCACTTACCAGAGGCTCATTAACAAGATATTCGCCACACAAAAGGGTAAGAATGTGGAAGTGTTTGTTGATGATTATCCTAGTAAAGTCAAGGTTTGCTCGGGATCTGGTCCAGGATCTTGAGGAAACGTTTGCTACTCTTAGACGGTATAATATGAAGTTGAACCCAAAGAAGTGTTGGTTCAGGGTGAAGAGTGGGAAGTTCTTGAGATATATTGTAACAGAGAAGGGGTTGCAAGCTAATCCTGAGAAGGTACAAGCACTTTGCAATATGAATTCACCTACTAATTTGTGGGAAACATAAAAATTAGTAGGAAGGATAGTCTCTTTGTCTTGATTTATAGCCAGGTCGGCGGATAGGGGCTAACTTTCTTTCGAGTTTTAAGGAAGGATGCTCAATTTCAGTGGGACGAATAGTGTGAACAAGCTTTTCATGAATTGAAGAATATTTGGTTGAACTCCCTTTATTAGCTAAGCCCACTTCCGGAGAACCGCTGTGGGTATATCTAGTTGTATCAAAGGGGGCAGTCAGTTCCATTTTATTAAGACAGGAAGATTCTCAGCAACAACCTATTTATTACACCATCCATATATTGAAGGGGGCCGAGTTGCGATACACTAAGTTGGAGAAGCTAGCATACATTCTAGTCCTAACTACTCGCAAGATGAGGCATTATTTCTTAGCTCATCCAGTGAATGTGTTGACAAATAGTGAGTTAGGTCGAGTGGTCACTAAATCTAATTTCTCGGGAAGGTTAGCCAAATGGGATATGGAATTGAGTGAATATGATGTGCATTATCGTCCCCGAACTGCAATCAAGGCTTAGTCATTGGGTGATTTTTTAGTCAAGTTGCTAGTGGGTCTAAAAAATAGTTCGACTCAAGAAGGAGAAGAAGGAAGTATGTGGAAAATCTTCATGGATGGATCTTTGGGGGTCGGTGGGTGTGGAATGGGAGTAGTTCTCATATCTCCCATTGATGAAGAAACCCGTTTAGCCATTCGATTGGGGTACAAGGCATCCAACAATGAAGTAGAATATGAAGCTATTCTAGCAAGATTGCAAGTAGCTTGGGCTATAGGTGCTGCCTCCATTGTGGTGTATTCAGATTCCTAGTTATTAGTGTCACAATTGAATGGTATCTTTATTGTGCGGGAAGAAAGACTATTAAAGTATGCTGAGCGTTTTGAGAAGTTGAAGGCTCATTTTCAAGAGGTACAATTACAACAAATTCCGAGGGAGCAAAATACCAAGGCAGATGAACTAGTGTGGTTGGCCAGTACCTTGACTGAATAAGGATCTCAGGATCCTTTATTTTTGGAGGTTCCTCATTCTTTGGAGATATGTGGCGTAGAGGAGGCGGTGGTAGGAGGCAATAAGGCACCAGATTGGAGGACAGATATTATGGTCTATCTGCAATAAGGGAGTGTTCCTTCCAACCCACGAGAGGCATCATCTTTACTTAAATGAGTGAAGCAATTCATAATTATTGATGGGATTTTATACAAGACATCTTTTGGTCGACCTCTGCTAAAGTGTCTCGGGAAAGAAGATTTTGAATGGGTACTCCAGGAGATACATAAAGGATGTTATAGCAATCATCTAGGAGGACGAGCTCTGACTAGAAAAGTGTTATTAGCTAGTTACTTTTGGTTGACCCTTCATCAAGATGTTGTGCAACTGATCAAGACCTGCCAAGCCTGCCAGAAGCATAGCAATAAGTCAAATCGACCAGCCGAGTTGATGAAAGTCATGATCACTTCTTGCCCTTTTGATTAATAGGGAATGGATATAGTGGGTCTGATGCCTGTAGCTTCCTCACAGAAGAAGTTCTTATTAGTGGCAGTGGATTATTTCTCTAAATGGGTGGAGGAAGAACCTTTAACCAAGATCATAGAATGAGCAGTAATACAATTTCTATGGAAGAATATCGTGTGTAGATATGGAATCCCAAGGAAATTAGTCAGTGACAATGGGCGTCAATTCCAGGGTCGGAAAATTCAAGAGTGGTGTTAGAGTCTTAATATTCAGCAAACTTTCACTTTAGTAACTCACTCGCAAGATAATGGCAAATGGAGGTGGTCAACAGGATTCTTATTCAAGGGTTGCAGACTAAATTAGGAGCTAAGCGAGGAAATTGGGTAAACGAGCTACCAGGAAAATTGTGGGCTTATCGCACTGCCCCTAAGATTGCAATTGGAGAGACTCCTTTCAATTTAGTATATGGGACGGAAGCGGTTATCCTTGTGGAGACTATTCTGAATAGTGCCCGAGTTGAAGCTAATGAGCTGGAGCAGAACCAAATGTTGAGGGGCACTAAATTAGACTTGTTGGAGGAAAGGTGAGAGCAGGCTCATATCCGAGCTGAAGCATACAAGTAAAGAATATAACAAGTCTTTAATAAGAAGATGATACCACAGAGATTTCAGGAGGGCAACTTGGTTTTATGGAAAGTCAATCCCGCATGGGATCCTGAAAAGTTAGCCCCTAATTGGGAAGGACAATACACGATAGTTCATCGAGTTGCTGGGTCACCATACTACCTTCGAGACACCCAAGGCAAGGAGTTGCCTAGGCCTTGGAATGCAGTGCATTTAATGCATTTTCATACAATGTAAACATGAAACATCAATAAAGAGAGGTATCTTTTATATTAACCATAAAAAAAGGGGTGCAACTTGAATGTAGTTTCATATCATTGCGACAAGCAATTGTTTACAATCATAGAGGGGAGAAAAGCCGAAAAGTTGCAGCCTGAAATGGATCATGACTCTGATACCAATTGTTGATGCCTATAAGAATCCACATATCTCCATAATGGTATGATATTGTCCACTTTAGGCCCAAACCCTCATGGTTTTATTTTTGGGTTTTACCCAAAATGCCTCATACCAATGGAGATATTTTTTTATCTTATAAGCACATGATCTTTTCCATGTCTTACCAATATGGGACTTTGATTGTATTCCACATACTCCCAACAGCATAGTCTTGTTGAATACTTCTTGATATGTCCACTAAATCTTGTCGCATTGATGCCGAAACTTCTCTAATAGTTGTAGCATGGGCCCTGATCCGGGCAACTTCATACCTCACTTATTTCAAGAAAACTTCATGCTGACGTACTTGAGAAAGGGCCCTATTCCTCTTTGATAGTAAAGCTGAATTGTGGCGAATCTCCCTGCTTACTTGGGCTCATAGAACGGCTATAGTTTCAGTATCTCTCTGTTGTTGCATTTGAGCCTCTACTAATTGAGCACGGCATAGAGCCAATTCATGGAGTAAAGCGTCTTGGCTAAGAAGTCAGCATCTTCTATTTCCTCATCCTTTGACACACCCCTTAGACACAACACACTATTGCACCACCAAGTGGTGTTGGAATTTTTCTAGCACCACTAAATACCACCACCATGATAGTGTTGGAATTTTCTCAATACCACCAAATACCAAAACCATGGTAGTGCTGGTGGTATTCGAATACCAATATTTTTTTAGCACCACTTGAATATCATGATGCATTGTAGAAGTTGAACCTGTGCTGAAATTTTTCTAGCACCATCAAATACCAGCATCCTGGTGCTAGAAAAAAGTTGTGCTGATATTCAAATATCAGCACCACCAAATTTTTAGTTCCACTTGGATATTCGATGCATTGCAACCAGACAATATAATGGCATATGACAATATTGTTTTAGCACCTCATCAACGGTGCCATCCGTGACTTCACCGACGATGTCATCCACGACTTTTGCGATGCGTGGTCCAATCATGATCAGCAAACGACAGTGATGGGTATGGTAATGGCCCAGTCTAAGCTCAATTGGAGCTGAGGAAGTGAAAAGCCAGCTGAGCGTCATCTGCACCTACTAGAAATCAGAAAGGATTTATCCCATTACTGGTCCTACAAAAGAAAAATAGTTTGGATTAGTTGGTAGCACAATAAATAATGTCGTTGGCTATTCAACAAACAAAATCATTCAGTCAAAAGGGAAATTGAGTGAAAAAACAAGCATGACAGAGAGGGCATTTGAGGATCGAAATACAATTAACCAAAAGAATGGGAAACCTGATCTCCAGAGAGAAGGGAGAGTCAAGATTGATAAAGATTCTGAGATTTCAAACACTGACTCAAGTGGAGAGAAGACGAGGATTGAGCGAGTAGCTGAAGCAAAGGACCAAGTACTTGAGAAGAAGAGGAAAGTAATCTCAAGTCAATTTGATTTTGGAGAGGTTGTGAAGGATAGTGTAAGTCGAAGCTCATATGCAACACTAAACGAAAAGAAGAAAATTTTTCAATGATTAGGATGCTTAGCCGACCCTCCTATCCAGACTGCTGCCATCTCTGCTATTTTAATCTTAGGGCTTACTCCTTTGCTTCACTCATGGCAAATAGCAGGAGAGGAGGCTTGGGTGTGGGTGGTCTGTGTTTGATCAAATTCTGCTACAGATTTTAGATTGAACCGAATCCAATTCAATCAGGAAATCCATCACTCGAAGAGGTTAACCACTGGTTCCACAAAGTTGAAATTGTTCTCATTTAGGACGACGACAGCGACCATCCAGCTATTTTCTGACTCAGCGAGTGTAGTAGTTTTGCATAGGTGTTTGATAGTTGCAAGTGTAAAGGTTGTTGCTCCAATTTCAGGCTGGCGTTTGATAGAGGACAAATTTGTTTTTTTAAAGAATATTTTTAAACGATGGTTTAAAATATGTATGAGAATCTCATTGCTATTTGAACTTACCAGAGGGGTTCGTCCTCTATATAAAAGCATGAAGTGGCAGCGACGATGTTTTTCTTTTATGCAATTTTTTTTTGTTTGAAAGTAGAATTTTGCCTACATTTAACCGCTGAATATGTATATATTATTTACTTTTGATTATGATTTTATATTATATTTGTCAAGAACATATTGCTTGCATTCGATTAGATAACAATATGCCTCTCAACCTATTTTAATCATTGTAATTTATAAGACTTTTGCATTGTCTCCATGAGGAGAATCAACTTTCTTGGCTAAGAAGTCAGTGTGTTTTTTGTGCTTTGGCGATTGTAAATTTGTTATTTCAAGACTTGGTAAAATATTTCTTATTCCTTTTGGTTGTAATTGTGTTCCCCTTTCAAGACTTGGTAAATGAAATATGAAGTAACTATGAAATGACAGATGACATTGACACACACCTCATTATACACAAAGTCTCGGAGTAATCTTATATTCTTCTTTGCAACATTACTTTAAAAATTATCCTTAATATTATATTCTATTGTATTAATCTATTGAATGATTGAACTGCATGCATATCTTAACCTGTAATTATTTTGTTTGGAAAATTAGGTTGCTAGTGGTGCCATTGGTAGCAGTATTGGAAATTATGTTGGTGTCAATAGCATTGTGAATGTTGGAAGAAAAAATATTAATGTTGCAGCTCAAGTAACTATCCTGACATTGAATAATGTTGTGCCAACATATATTTAATTTTAATGCAATAAAATCAATGTGAGCATAGTTATGTAAAAATCAAATTTTATATTTTACTTTCTCTTATTACAAATAGTATGCTTTGTTATACAAATATATTTTGTATCACTATTAACCGTTTATTGCTATACAGTTAAAACTAAAGAATATGAGTTATTGAGATATCAATGATAATGCTAAATGTAAGCTGCTTCATTGGTCAGGTGATGGAGTTATTGTAGAAGGTTGAATTGCATCCACATATCCAAAAGCAAAAGTGCATCATGTTCTTCTTGGCATATCTTATTGGAAAGTTTGGATTGATAGAGTTTTTTGGAGAAGGTGGACTTAATTCGACCAAATGAAAAAAAAAATTCTTAAGGATGCAATAGGAAGCACAATCGCTTGGTTATAGAAGTTTATAGTTTTGTGTGACTGATATAGATTCTATTGCTTTGATCATATACTTTTTCTAGTAAGAAATTATGCAAGTGAATTTATGTTACCAGTTTGGATTATTTTCTCTGACTAAGTAATTTTTTTTTCTTTAAGTGTGATGTTGATGGTTATCTCTAGTATATATTATAAATATTTTAGTTTTGATTTTATAATTGTGTATGTGATCTTATAATTTTGTGAGATATTTATACGTGGTATTATAATTATATGTGGTATTTGTGTATTGTATTATAATTGTTTGAATTATGATTTTATAATTATTTGTATTTGATATTGTAATTGTGTAGAGTATTATAATTGTGTATTGTCGTCGAGCGCTGCGAATGAACTAAACATAACACACAGCCGCGCATTGCGAATGCACTAAACCACAGTGCGCGGTTGCACACTACGAATGCACTAAACCACAGCGCGCGGTTGCGCACTGCGAATGTGATTAACAACCGCGCGCAGTTGCGCACTGTCAATGTCTTATGACTTTTAACAACTTGGCGTTGTGCAACATACGATGCGCGGTACGGATAGAATAGTTGCATGCTGTGAAAAGTCAAATTTGTTATAGTGTATTAGAATGTGCTAGAAGAGTAACATAACATTTATGGTTACTTAACCGTAGAAGTACATAATGACTTTTATATTTCGCTAATATGGAAGTATGTACTTAATTTATTTATATTGTGAAGGATATATTTGAAGTTCCACATCATATTTCATATACAAAGAATGTTGATTATGAAGCAAAACCATCAGCTAGATAGAGATTGGGTGGTAACATGCATGACTATGATGCTGAAATTACTTGGAGCATAAGAATAACGTGCAAATAGGATATCTTCATTAGTGCATATCAAGTAAAAAATTTAGAGACTAAATTTTTATTAGCGAAGGAAAATATAAGATACGGAACAAAATAAGCTTAATAATAATAATCATAATATATATATATAAAGTTTTATTTAGAAAATTTTAGTTATTTATTAGTATTTTATTTAGAAATTTTGGATAATTTTAATAGGTTTGACTAAGCCTAATTGTTTTTCTCTAGAGATTGATTGTTTCAATCAACCTACATATATATGCTAGACCTAAGTTTTAGTTAATTTGGGATCACATAATCACCCCTTTTCACCCCTCTAGCACTGCCACTCCCCTTCACCCATGTCGTTAGCACACAGCGTTGACTGCCAACTTTCGCCATTGTAGATTGCCTCGCACGCGGCCAGCTTTCGCCACTACAAATTGCCTCACATGCGGCTAGCTTTTGCCGCCACAGGCTACCCCACACATGGCTAACTTCTGTTGTCGCCACAGCCTACTAGCACTGTAGCTAATCTCCCTCGTCGCGGCCAACTTTGCACTGTGACCAGCTTCCGTCGTTGTTGACCGCCCCGTACCACGATCACCTTCCATTGTCGAGGCTTGCCCTCACACCACGACCAACCTCCGTCACGTTGTCGCCCTCCATCCCGACATTGCTGGCCTGCACTAATAGCATCGCCTCCTCTATCGTCGTCTCACCGAAGCTATTTGGGACCCCTTCGCTATCTTCCACTCGGCTATGAGTGCAATCCGGCGATCCGCTGTCGTCACGAACGTCGAAAATCCGACGGTATACATGTATTAATTAACTGTTTTGATGCTTTTGATTAATTAATCTTGATGTGGATTTAGTTGATTCATGGATTAAGCTTATAGAAAGTGATTAAGACTATTGATAACTTTCTTGATTAAAATTTTGGATTGATTAATTGAATTAGGTTGTAACAGATAATTAATTGAAGGTTAATTAATCTGGGTTAATTGATTGGAATTAATTAATTAATTGAGATTAGTTTGAAGTTAAGTCGTTAATTAATTTATTTGATTTATATAATTGATCCAATTAATTAATATCAGTGGATTTGGAATCTATCAAATTATTAATTAATTAGATGGGTGTAATTAGTTAATTAAGTTAATTGACGGGAATTGTGATTAATTAATTAATTCAATTAAATTGATTAAGTTAGGTTGGAAAATTAATAAGTTAGTTAAGACATTTGCAATTAATGAAATAAGTGAATAATTAAATAAGAAGATTCCAAGATTTATTAGACAATCAATTTAGAGATTAATTGAGTTAGTGTTAGTTGAGTTAATAATGGGTTAATTATAATAGTGTTGGGAGCAAAAATAAATCCTCGGATTGGAACATAGCTAGAACACTCTGCAATCAGAGGTGGATGGTTCCTTCTTTTGACCTCTTTAGATCAAAGACTAGAGGGGTGAATAGCCTCTATTCGATTCCTTCTATAATTTTGTTAGCGGAAAAAATACAAATTAAAACTAGAATAAAGAACAAGACAAACCAATGCTAACACAAGTCATGTAACATGTTTCGGAGATCCACTCTTACTCCATGATAATCCTTAAGACGGATTACTCATTTGCAAGTCTTCACTATTTCTACTTTAGATGAACACACCAAGGTGGAGAAACTTTTCTTACAACACTATCTCTTCTTCTTACAAGATTTTAGAAATGAGCTTAAGAAGAAGAGATTTAGAGAATAAAGACTTAGAAAAATACTTGGAGAGCTTTAAAATGAAAATTTCGAATAAGAGCACTAACATCTCCAAGCTCTCAAAACCTCTTCTTATAGAGTTTGGGAGTTTCTGCCCATTGAGCCTTTTGCCAGTTGATTGCTACACACTAGCAATCGACTAGTGCAATCGTTGAGCGAATCCAATGGCTTCTGACTCACCTGTGATTCATAATATCTCGATCGTCACCACTCAACGAATACATCACCAGTTGACTGATCGCTAGATCAGTCGACTAGTTGCAGCTTAGTCTAGTGACTTCTTCATTGATCGCCAAAGGAAGTCGACTCAAAAACCTTCTGTGGCATGCTATAGTAATAGCAGTCGATTGGTTGAACACATCAGTCAATTGCTGTGCAGAGCACGAGTTTCCCACCCCAAGCACTTTGGCCGCTCATCCCATAGCAGTCGACTGAATCCCATATCAATCGACTGCCCAAGCCCAAGTGCTGCTCAACCTGAGCACTTGACCAGTCAACTAGTCAAAACACCAGTGAACTGTCAAATAATATGTGTGATTGTTTTAACTCACCAGTTGACTAGTACACCTCAAGTATGATTCCCTCGTACTTGAAAACTTACTCTTGGCCTAGAACTAAGTCATCAAGCTTCTTCCATTTGCCTCGCGCCTTTAGGATGCCTTTGAGTCAACGACTCCTCACCCTTGTGCTAGCCTTCAAGTACTTTCATCGGCTTTGTCATGCCATCGGGTCTTCCTTTGCTAAGAGGTCGTGCCTCCGGGACTTCCATCCACGAGCTACGCTCTGAACTTCTATTGCCAAGTTTCACTTGGACTTATTTTGTCAAGACTACATACTTGGACTTACGCTGTCAAGTCTTTATCCTTGGACTTTCCTTTTATCTATCACTTAATATGCATGTTAGATTACCAACATTGTCTAACTTAAACTTGATTGTCCAAACATTAAAAGTAATTAATACTTGGAGCATTCTTGCACCAACAATCTCTTCTTTGATGTTTAGCAACCATTTTAAGTTAGGTCTTTAAATATTCAATAAGACACAGTATAAACGCACACATGGAATCAAAATATGTCTTTTTAAATATGCAATACGACATTGTATAAATGCACACATGTAATCCCAATATGTCTTTTTCCTTTATCATGAAAATTCTAACTTAAATTCTTACCTCTCCCCCTTTGACAAACATCAAAAAGAGATAGACCATGTAAACCAACATATTCAATGATGTCAACACAATTGTCATTATCTTGGATGAATAATGATTTATACTTTGAATTAAAGAATAAAATATACTTAACACTCCTCCTTAATCCAAGACATTTGCTAAAATAAAAATGATGAGCCAATCAAACTTTGAGGGATAACCACATCATAGTAGGGCAAGGGTTTGAACCATGAAATTATTGCCTAACTTGCACCAACAAGAAAACATTCACACACATGGCTTGGGTTTAGGTAATTTATATATTTAAGCCTTCCCCTTAATCATTGCACTAATTATCCCTCCTATCCCCCTTTAATGTTTCTCTAAGCATATCATAGGGTTAAGACTACTTAGGATCGGTGTTAGATGGCTTTGTTAAGCTTATTTAGTCAGAAACAGTGCTATCAGTCGACCCAGAGAGACACCAGCCGATTGGAACAATACCAATCAACTAGTATCTACAACAGTCGATTGACATCTACGGAGGTCTGCAATGTAGATTTTCAGATGAAGTTTAGAAATGCATAACTAAATCTAGGGATGTCAAAAATTCGTGAAACTTTGCAGACATATTTATCAATCCATTCCTTATCAAGGAAAAATGATTTGAAAAATACAACTTTTCTAGATTTCTAGATTGAAAAAAACTTAGAAACCAACAAAATCTTACTTTTTTTCAAAACTTTGTATCACTGATGCTTAACTAAAAGAAACTATTTTTCTAAGCATAATAAACACATTTTCAGAAATATTTTATTTGACATTTCCAACCATATTCTAAGAGCTATCTGCACATTAATTACATACAAGTCTTCCTAATGATTGGTCCAATTAAGGATTCATATCTCTAGATGGTATTTTGGCTCAAAGTAATGCATCATAACAAGCATGATGAACCAAATGTATCTTTCTAACATGTCACATGATGTCTAAATGATGAAATACAAAAATCAAGGCTTCTTAGGTATTTTGTGAGATGTCTTAAGGTATAATCATAAATTTTAGCTATGGGATCATGCAATACTATACCCTTTACTCTACAAAGCACATTCCAAGCTCTCTCATAAGTGATGTAAATTCTACTTCGGGTAGAGCTTTGGTGAAGATGTCGATAAGATTGGACTTAGATTCAATATAATTGAGTTCAATACTTCTTCTTTCCACATGACCTCTAATGAAGTGATACTTCACTTCAATGTGCTTTGTCCTAGAGTGATATAGTAGATTTTTTGTCAAGTTAATGGTCCTCACATTATCACAATAGACTTTGATTTTGGAGTAGTGGAGCTCATAATCTTCTAGGTATGTCTCATCCAAAGTAACTGAGCCACACAACCATCCATGGCCATATATTCGGCCTCAGTTGTGGATAAAACAACACAATATTGCTTTCTACTACTCCAACTTACTAGGGAGGATCCAAGAAATTGACATCCAGCACAAGTTCTTTTCGGATCAAATTTGTGATCCACATAATCGGAATCGATGTACCCAATCAAATCAAAATTATGAGACCTAGAGAATACATTAAGAGTACTTTTAATATATCTCAAGATTCTCTTGGCCGCTACTAAATGTGACTCTTTGGCACAAGATTGGTATGTCACGCCCCGAGGGAGTCCCCGCCAGACGAAAATCCGGCAGCATCTCCCCTGTACGGATGACAATACCAATTTTCCTACAAGACCTACACGACCACTATACATCGGTCAACACAACCAGAATCCAAACATCACACGTAGATAATAAAATAGGCCTCAGGCCATCAATCAAAGCAAATAGTAAACCGTCTATAACAACTAGGCTTACCCCTTCTGCCATCTGGGCAGGAATACCCAACCAAAATCAATCAAAATAAAATACGAATAAAGGTCCATTACCCTATCTGGGCAGGAATACCCAACCAAAATCAATCAAATGTCAGTCAAAGTCATAATCTCAGTTGACTGCTCAGCGTCGACTAGGCTGCCAAGTGTCAAAAGACTTGACCAGTCGACTGATCCATTACCCTAATCGACTGCTAAACCTCAACCATGAGATTTAACCTCAAGTATGATGCCCTCATATTTGCTAGACCACCCTTAGCCTAGACCTAAGCCTTCTAGCCACCTCCATCAACCTCACGCCTATCGGATCCCTCCAATTCTTCCATGACTTGTTCATCCATACGCTAGCCTTCAGGTTCTTCCATCGGCTATTGTCATGCTAACGTGGTCTGCACTGCTAAGGTACATTGGGCTTATGCTGCCAAGACACAGGCTTGGACTTTACGCCGCCAAATATTGGACTTATGCTGCCAAGACTCCACCCTTGAACTTTACACCACCAATATCAACCCTTGGACTTCCTAAATGTCAAGTATCCATGACTTGGACATTTACCGTCAGGACTACACACTTGGACTTACGTGGCCAAGACTACACCCTTGGACTTTCCAATTGTCAAGTACCCATGACTTGGACTTTCACCGCCAAGACTACACACTTGGACTTACGTGACTAAGACTACACCCTTTGACTTTCCTTGCCAACCCATGTTGGACTTTCCAATTGTCAAGACTCATGCTTGGACTTTCCATGCTAAGTACCCAAGACTTGAATTTTTCCATTGCCAAGACCAATGCTTGGACTTTCCATGTCAAATGTCCCACTTGGACTTCTCCATCATATGGTCAACTCCATGTTAACCATATAGTCAACCCATTGTCAAACGATGGTCAACTCATCGTCAAACATCAAAACACTACTCGAGTCAAACTCGAGTCTGGTCAATCGTGACATGGGTCGATTGCACCAACAATCTCCCTTTTTTTTATGTTTTACAAAAACCAAACACCTTTGAGTTAGAAAACTAACTCAAACCAATCCTCCCAATTGTCCAAATTGGGAATTCTCATATTCTCCCTTCAATTTTCCTATCAATTATCCCCCTTTTTTACATATATCAAAAAGGCTCTCTCCAAGGGTATCAATGTCTAATATCCCAATGAGATCTTACAATCTCCTCTTGGTCCAAAAATATCTAGAATGCCTTCACTCTTCCTAGTGATAAGTCTTATATCACAAAAGAGAGGCAATCCTTTAATTTCTCCCAATTCTTCAAATTCTCCCCCAGAATGCTTGCTCCCTCTTGACTATTGCACCAACAATATCTTTGGAGAGTCCCTAAGCCTATAAGAACACTAGACAATCAAAATTAAGGTCGAAAGTTCAAACTTGAACTTTCACACACCTTAAAATTGATACACACCCTAAACAACTCTCCTAATCCATATCCAATGGATTTTCACCCTTTATAATGCTTCCCAAAGCATATCCTAGGGTTAGGAGCAGTTAGGATAGCCTAACATAGCTGAAACTTGGGCTAAACATCCTTGTTTACTCGAAATTAGGACTGGCAATCGACTTTGTCAGTCAACAGTTGACTGCCCTTGACATCAGTCGACTGTCATCCATGACAGTCGACTGATTTCTGCAAGTGCAAAAATTAAGTTTAGAAATTGAAATTCAAAAAATCATAAGTAATTATACATAAATCGAAAAATTACGAAAATTTATATGTATAATACTTAAGTCAATCGTTATGGGTAAAAAATATTTGAAAAATAAAATACCCATAAACTAATGAGATTGACACAAAATTCAAAACCATTGATAACTTCAATATTTTTGACCTATTTTGCATCAACTTCTTCAATGGTGACTTCTATCAAAAGATAGACTACACCAAGATTTTTCAAAATGATTTTAAAATCTTATATTGAACCATGGTCTATGGGCTTAATGCACATGACTTGTACATAAGCTTTCCTCATGATTCATCCATGGTATAAGATGAGTTTGAGTTTATCTAGATGCAAGAACTATGCACTTTGAACTTAACTCATTTTCTAGCATCTCACATGTGTCTAGGGTGTATCAATACACACACATGTCAATGTGATGTGAGATGTGAGTTTTGTTCTTCCTATTCTAAGGTCTCATGTATTTTTCTAAGGCAACACTATTTGATTCCCTTATACATGAGACTTCAAATCATGTCATAGTCCTTAAATCAATTTCAATTAGCTAAAATGTATGAATGATAGTTATGGCATAAATGAAAGCATAATTAAGAACATGTGCCAAAAATCATGATGTCATGGCATGAAATATGAACCTAAATATACATGACATAATCTTAAACCTAAGTATTATCATGATATTTTATATGATAAAAATAAGAATGATGTCATGACATGTTATATGGCAATCAATGCATGACAAATAAAATGTAGAGGTATAAGAATACCTAAATTTTAGCATTAGTTGTCATTTGTTGGGATTAAGTTCATTTTGTTATATTACTACTTATATCTCAAGTGTGCCAGAATCCAAAATGACATACTATGACCTCTAAATCTAGTTTGTGCCAATTTGATCAATTTTTCATAGTTCTTAAAATATATTGGCACATCCTAAAATCTTTTAGGATAAAATTTACACTTATTTTCAAAGTATCCCATTAACCTTGGAAATGACTTAAAATGTCAACTTTGCTATGGTTGGGTTAACTACCCCACCAATTCAAGTTGACACAACCTAACCCATCTAGAGTGAAGAGATCACGCTCCTAAGAACCTAATACCTATTGGAGCTCCTTGGGTTAATTAGATATTCACTAAGGATGACTTCCCCAGATACCTTCCTAATGACCCTTCTAAGCTTTGAAGCTTGGTCATTTTGGTCTTACCTAGGTTAACTCTAGGGTTAACTCCTCTTGTAATCTTCTTAGTGGCTTCCCTAAGTTTTCTTGAAACCTTAAACACTAGACACACACCACGATTAGCCTTAGGGATAACTTCCCTAGTAACCTTGTCTTTCCTAGACCTATGGATGGTTCCATAATCGAATGGAACACTATGATAGATTTCCTTGGGCATAGGTTTGTGACTCAAACATTTCTTGCCCTTAGGTGGACCTTGTCTCCTAGGTCCTAATTTTTTATCATTTAACCCTTAAATTTGATATTGCATTTTCCTAAGGGTCTTCTCCAATTTCTCAAGCCTTGATCTCAAGGCTTGGTTCTCTAACTCTAATTTTCTCAATTTTGAATTTTCATTCTTTCTTTGGGAATGGTTCTTCATTTTAGGCATATGTCTACCCTTCTTAGGGTTAATGCCTAAATGGTTTTCTACCTTTCTAATTGATTCTTTAGGTAGAATTATTTTATGTTATTGTATCTAGATTTGTTCTTAACCCTAAAATTACAATATTTATCACATAAGCAATAAACTCTATTCCTAACATGCTTTCATGATTGTGCACAATTGCAAGAGTATTAAAAGCATGCTTTTTATCATAAACATTCGAATGTGCATTACTAAAGTATACCTTAGGATTTGCTTTAGAAGCTCCTCCTATATTTGATGCTCCTTCTTCACCCTTGCTAGGCTTCCTCCCCCTAAGACATTGACTTCGATAGTATCCCCGTTGATCGCATTTGAAGCACACAATGTGCTCTTTTCTTTTTCTAATTGAGGCTCTGTCATCCTTATCTTTTTCTTGACTTTTTGATGCAGTTGAGTCTTCTTGACCCTTTTCGAACACTTGCTCTTGTAGTGTCCTTGCTCCCTACACTAAAAGAAAATTATATGATCTTTATTTTTAATTAAATTGCTTGAGTTACCTAGGTCATAATGGTGGGTTTGTCCTTCACTTCTCTTGGATGTTGACGTTTCTTCTTGTTTTTGCTCCGGAATAGAAGGTCTCTCCTTCAATTCTTGTTCCGATGTTGAAGCTCTATCCTCCCCCTCAATCCTTGAAGTGGAGGTTTTTTCAACTTCCTCTTCCTCGGATGTTGATGGTCATTCAACCTCCGATTCCTCAAGCTCTTGTGAGGATGATGATGATTCTTCCTCTTCCGAGTCTTCTTGAGCTTGAGATGAGGAGCACACCTCTTCTTCTTTTTCTTGTACTAGTTTGGGTTTTTCGTGGAACTTGACCAACTTGTTCCACAACTCCTTAGCATCCCTATAACTTCCTAATCTAGACAAAATATCATTAGATATCAAATTTACTAATATTTTTGTTACCTTAACGGTTGTCTCGAATTTTTATCGTTGCTCCTCGGTCCACCTCTTCATCTTAAGGATTTCTACATTCTTCCCCCTCAGAGCATCGAATCTTATAATCACGGCAAACCAATTTTCTATATTGGACATTAAAAAATATTCCATCATACCTTTCCAATACGCGAAATCTTCGCGGTCGAAGGCTGGTGGAATTGTTATGTCATCGTTCAATCTCTCGTTGAGCTCAATCTTCTCCTCTAGCACTTTTGCTCCTTCGGTTATGAAGTCGGTGAAGAGCGACCCGCTCTGATACCAATTGTAGGAACTTCGGTGAGCGCTAGAGGGGGGGTTAATGGCGTATTTTCGTTCATCGATGGAATTCAATCGTGTGCTTGCTACAATTGTTAGTGTATGCAACAGAATATATAATGATAAAACAAATACACAACAACAAGCACACAATACACACGAATATACATGATTCAGAATCTTAGGGTTCCTACTCCATGGAGCGAGCTCAACGAGCTCTAGTGATGTGCACACCACTAATAAATCTCCTTCTCGGTGACACACCGAAGGTGGAGAAACCTCGTATAAGTATTTACGATAATAAACAAGATAAAACAAGCAAATACAAAGTGAATACAACAAATAACGTAAAGAAAACTTTACAAATGGTTGCTTTGAATGCTTGTTTGTTGATCGCCTTGGACTAGCTTAGAAGGACTGGAAAGCACCAACTATCCCCTTCAAATCACCCAAGAAAATCGTTGTGGAAATCCTCCTCGTCGAGCTCCTTTTATGCCTTCGCGCGACCTGAATTTCCACCTGGCAGTCGACTACCAAAAGTGTCGTTGTCTAACAATGGACTTAATCCACGTTAGCATTCAAGCCAACGGATACACTGACAGTCGACTGCTCAAGCCCGTAGCCGATTGCTCAGTCGACTACCGAGCATTCTGTCCTCGCAACCAAAACCAGCAGCAGTCGACTGCCCTCCTTAGCAGTCGACTGCTCATGTCTAATCGAATGCCAAGGCCACTTACCGCAGTCGAATGTCAGTCGACTCATGACAGTCGACTGGTCATAATCTCAGTCGATTGCTCAGTGTCGACTCGACTGCCAAGTGTCAAAACACTTGACTAGTCGACGGGTCCATAACCCCAGTCGACTGCTAAACCTTAACCATGAGGTTTAACCCTAAGTATGATGCCCTCATACTTGCCAGACCACCCTTAGCCTAGACCTAAGCCTTCTAGCCACCTCCATCAACCTCACGTCTATCGAATCCCTCCAAGTCATCCATAACTTGTTCATCCATATGCGAGCCTTCAAGTGCTTCCATCGGCTATTGTCATACTAACGGTGTCTACACTGTCAAGGCACATTTGAGCTTACGCTGCCAAGACACATGCTTGGACTTTACGCTGCCAAACATTGGACTTATGCTGCCAAGACTCCACCCTTGGACTTTATGCCACCAATATCAACCCTTGGACTTCCTAAATGTCAAGTACTCATGACTTGGACTTTCACCGCCAAGACTACACACTTGGACTTATGTGGCCAAGACTATACCCTTGGACTTTCCAATTGCCAAGTACCCATGTCTTGGACTTTCACTGCCAAGACTACACACTTAGACTTACGTGGCCAAGACTACACCCTTGGACTTTCCTTGCCAACCCATGTTGGACTTTCCAATTGTCAAGACTCATGCTTGGACTTTCCATGTCAAATACCCAAGACTTGGACTTTCCCATTGCCAAGACTAATGCTTGGATTTTCCATGCCAAGTGTCTCACTTGGACTTCTCCATCATATGGTCAACCCCATGTCAACCATATAGTCAATCCATTGTCAAACAATGGTCAACTCATCGTCAAACATCAAAATACTACTCGAGTCAAACTCGAGTATGGTCAATCGTGACCAAGGCCAATTGCACCAACAAAGGGTTTGTGTTAGGAAACCCTCATTGTGCTCACCAAATGAGAGATATTGGAGAAGTGAGAATTGCCTCTCATTTAGTGATATGAAACTTTTCACTATGAAGAGTGAAGGCATCCTAGATGATTTTGGATCAAGGGGGAGAAGGTAAGATCTCATTGGTATATGCGACATTGATACCCTTTGTGGTCTTTTTGATGTATGCCAAAGGGAGAGAAGTGAGGTTTAAGTTAGGTGAACCTTCACTATGCTTTGACATTGGAAGGGTTTAAGTTAAGGTTAGTGTTAACCTAACTTAAAGGTGTTGTCAAATATCAAAAAGGGGGAGATTGTTGGTGCAATTGACCCAAGTCACGATTGACCAGGCTCGAGTGAGACTCGAGTAGTGTTTTTATGTTTGACAATAGTTTGGTCATTGTTTAACAATGGGTTGATCATATGGTTGACATGATCCATCCTATACCACAACATGACGCTGATCAAATGCATACAACAGTCTGATTTAACTCGTACACAGTACTTCACACACAACAATATAGAATATGCAAATAATATGCAAAATGATGAACAAACATATGCAGCAAGCATAGCTCAAACAAATGCAATATCACAAAAAGCATATATATATATATATAGACGTCATCATACATGGCAATGCAAATGCATGGTCATGCCTGCGCACCCCACTCGCTACCACAACCTCAATGTGGCCTAGATGACACGATATGACAACTGTCTCAACTCAACAACAACCACTGCTCTCAAGTGACCGAGTGGATAGTATGAATAAGTAGTGATAAGCTAAAGAGTTATAAGCTACACAATGGGGGTCCCTGCTGTTGGCCACTCAGACTGACACTACTCATGAGTAGTCGAGTGCCACACACCTAGGACAACTGTACGCGACTCCAACTACTACTATCAATAGTGGCTGAGTGTGGCACAACAGATGATCTGCCCTTACATTAGTTACTACTACCACGAGTAATCGTGAAGGCAGGATGACTGACGGCCCTCTCAACCACAAGGGAGATCAAGTCGCCAGCATGCATGTAAATGAAATGAATACACAACCAACATATATACACATACACAACACACTCTCCATTCAACAGAGAGTCGTACACAACTAACAATCGACCATGCTAGGACCTCCAGTCCGTAGCGACACACTATCGATAACCCACACTACCATGTACAGACATATGATCCGTAATAGTTATACAACGAAAGGTAAGATGATACAACAACCAACTCTACATTAAGGACATCACTCATCCCCGGATAATTGTTCCTGATGACACAAGTCAAATCAACAACCAAACTCAGCTACATACCCATGGTTAAGCATCTAAAGATCTACATACCATAGCATTGGTAAGTTATAGCAACGATGAACGAAATATGACAACAACAACGGTATATCTCAAAGTGCAAAGACTTAAGTATCAAGCACAGAATAACATGAGTGGAGTCAAGGTACAATATCAACTATATAGAAACTCATGCACTAAGAATAATCAACTACCTGATCAGGGTAGAATATTACCCACCTGTTAAAAAGCTCGTGCTAGCTGCTCACGCATCCAAGAAACTATCACAATCACAATCTTGTAAACAAAACATATATATAATCTGATCATACTGTCAATTCTAATATTAGGATCAAACCCTAATCTTATATCAACTTTATATCTCGATCAACTAATTGAACAAGGTCTTAATCAATAAACTAGTAATAGGCTAGCTATGGATCTAACATTTTCATCCATAGCACTTAAGTCACAACTCACCTAGCTCAATTCATTCATAACCCGCTGATCTGGAACAAAGTCTTCAGTCGAATTGGAGCAATCCTGCTTAGCCCACCATCATATAGATACACCTCAAAATCGAATGTGCGGTCAATACACAAAACTAAGCCCTCAACCTCCCAACCATTAGACTACGCAGAGGTCTTCTTCCCAGTGGCGATGGCAGCACTTCCAGGTCCTGCGAAAATTCTCATCACCTAACCAAGGAGAGTTACAGAGTTGGTCGTGGCTACAAGCTGGGTTAAGGAACTCACCATGAGGATCACAGGACAAATCGCCACAACAGAGGTAGTCGATGGAACTCGTTGAAGATGGGTCAATGATCGGAGGGAGGCGATGACGGTGTTGCTACAACCTTCGCAACAGCAGGGGGGACCTTCGCCTTCCCCACCGCCAGAGTTTGTGACTCTACAGGACTGGTTGGGTTCCCCCCCCCCCCCCCCCCCCCCAACACCCACAACGATGGTGCTATCCACCACAGCTTCGGGTACCACGACAGCATCCACGGAGGTCGCGGATCGTGGGACCTCGAACGACGATGAGTCGTTCGACCACGAAGCCATGACGATTTACGCGATGCCGATGTTGTTGCAGTTGTCGCGAGCCTTGTTGCTCAGCTGGCGCACAAAGGCGAGAAAATCGTAGGATCGAGGCGGAGAAGACGAGGGGCGCCTCCAACACATTGCAGGAAGGATGCATGCGGTCGAGCGCCTGAAGCAGTCGATCCGTGGTCGCCTGTGGCGAAGGCTGCGAGAGAGACGAGAGAAGAGGGGAAGAAAATCGAGGAGATGACCATCAGAAGAGACGGCGGCGTCGTGCGGGCATTGCTGCCGATCGGGGAGGAGGAAGGAAAAAATTCATGGTGTGAGAAAGAGAGGAACGGGGATTTGGGCGGTGGGGAAAAATAAAGAAAACCAAAATAGAAACAAACCTATACTTAGGGTTATTTTAATCAACCCTTGATTTAAAACCATTATTAACCTTATTGATCCAAAGTGGCTTCATAAAACCTACTTATTCTTTTTCGTATGATCGAACATATCAAGTCGATCTAAATTCCAGAAAAAAACCTTAGATATTTTATAAGAACATATCTAATTTAACCAGTGCTATTTTATTATTATTTTTTCCCCGATATCTTACAATAGCACATGAGATAACAAAATGGCTTAACTTTGAATCTTTATCATTATCAAAATTAAAGTTCGATTAACTGGTGTCGCTGCACCAACAATCTCCCCCCTTTTGATCTATGGTAAACTAATTCAAAGTTAAGGAAATAGTAAGCATTAAACAAACATTTTTCAAAACCTCCCCCTTAACCCTAGGTGAGTTTTAAAAAACAAATACTTTTTGAAAAAATAGTTAACCTTAACTTTCTCTCTTTCTCCCCCTTTGCCATAAATCAAAAAGAGTTTTAGGAGTGCATTTTTAAGGTTAATATTTGATACCATGAGCTTAGGTTTCTAGATCTTGCACCAACAATGTATATCCTAGGTTAGGATGTGACCCTCTAACCTTTATCATTGTTATAAAATTTTTGAGAAGGATACATTCACAGGATATTAAAGTCTATTAGGTTTATGTCAAACTAAAGGTAGCTAGAGATATTAAGTTTGTCTAACATAAGCGTTCTCTCCCCCTTGGCATATTATCAAAAACAAGGATTTTAAATTTTGAAGGTATTGGTGATTTTAAAAAAAAATAATATTTTAACAACTTCTATGATGATTATCCAATTAGAACCTCCCCCTTAACCTAACACCCTTGTTAACCACAAGGAAGGCTTATCTAGTAGATCTCCGCCTTTGTCTGACAAACTCTTAGGATATCCTTGTTGGCCACAAGGAAGGCTTACCTAAGTGTCCAAAGGATCTAGGTGTCTAAAGTTGACCTAAGGATCTAGAAGTTCAGTATTGGTCAACTAATCATCATTTTAAAAAGAATAGTTATTTTAAACACTATGTATAACTACACACAATAATCATGACAACAAATAAAAATATTTTTAAGAATCTATTTATGTATATATAAATTTTGAAATCGTTTTCAAAACTATTTCCAATTTATTGTCCTTAACATCTCACCCATTCTACATGATCAACCAAGTTATCCTTATAGGTGTTGTGAGATGAATTTAATTTTACTTAGTTAAGTTTAATGTCTTAGAGATTAATTAACCTTGGGTTAGATTCGGATTTAACCTTTAGTTAGTTAAGTGAACATTTCAAAAGATGGCTTCTAGGTCGTGGCGAGGTACAGAGACTTTCTTTGATCGGAACAATGACTACATCCTTAGACAAAGCCAATCTTAAGAAATTGTACATTTAATTCACTTTGGGTCAAATCCTGGTCTAACTAGTTTAGGATGTGGTGATGTCACGCCCCCGGGAGTATGCCGTGCTGAAAATCAAACGGACGGCATCTCCCCTGTACGTGGCAACATCTCGGGTTAATACAAGGCCCGTAGGCCCACAACAACATAATAATGAACAGATATAAGTAAATCAAACACACACAGCGGAAACATAAACACATACCACAACAAGAATACCAAAACATACGGGTGTACACCCCTGACAAGACCACGGTACTAAAATCCGTACATCAAACATCGACACAAAGTGACATCCACAACATAAGACGAAGTCCATACATAGAACAAAATCCATAACACCCATACAAATCACAAATCCTCGGGAGACTCAAAAGGTGGAGATGGGATGGATCGCCGGCGCAGCTCCAAGTCGTCACGAAGATCTCTACATTACTGGGCGAGAAAAACCTGTGGTCCGGTGGGAGTGAGTAAAACTCGAGTAATAGATAAACATGTACATCAATATCACATGTATTTCGACAAGAAAAATCTACAGGTGTATCACTAGCATGATAATATATATATCTATGTCTATACCACCCAACCAAAAGTCAATACGAATGCAGAGACATACCAACGCTCACTACGCTACATCTATCCAACCTGAGCACATATACACAACATATGGTATAAAGAATAGAACTAACTCATACTACATCCTGCTATAGGTCAAGGGTATCACAGTGAATAACTAACCAGTATACAAGTGATGGCCTACTATCATACAGAAGAATGTAATAACATGTATGAATATGTGCAAACAAATGCAACAAACATAGTACATACAAATGCAGCATCACAATAAGCACATCTATATATAGACTACAGCTATATACGTATGCTAATCACAATCATCCATATATATATATATATATACATGCATATATGTATATATATGGCAATATGCAAAAATGCCATCAGTCGGCAATGCAGCATGCATGGTCATGTCGGCTCACCCTAAAGCTACCACGACCCCAGTGTGGCCTCGGTGGCTCGAGCATGACAACTGTCCCAACTCAACACCAACCACTACTCTCGAGTGGCCGAGTGGGCAGTATGATCGAGTAGCATATAAGCGTAAAGAGCAAGCTACACGATGGGGGTCCCTGCTGTTGGCCACTCCGACAGTCACTACCCATGAGTGGTCGAGTGCCACACACGCAGGACTACGACACGCAAATCCAACTATCACCGTCTGTAGTGATAGAGTGCGGCACTACAATGCTCTGCCCTCACACCGGTTACTCCTCCTATGAGTAACCGTGGAGGCAGGATGACTGGCGACCCTCTCGACCACAAGGGAGACATCGTCGCCAGCGTGCATGCAAATGACATGAATGTAAGGTCTCACAAATAGACATCCACCATAGACTCTCTATTCTACAGAGGGTCATGCTAACCAGATCAACGCACTCTCTATCCTGTAGAGAGTCGTACTCAACTGATCGTATCAGACTAGGACCACCGGTCCGTAGCGACACCCTAAATACCATTCACCCGACCATTTACATAATGCATGTGGTAGAGAACATGCAATCTAAGGGGTACTAGAATTAACTCTAGGTTCAAGACATCATCTACCTACGAATGACCTTTTTGCCAAATTTACAATCAGGTTGTCATCCGTACCTTACTACTTGTATTTAACTTAAATAAATTCTAAGTTATTTACATCATCTATGTGTATAACTCCTAATCATGGTAACATAACATGATAGCAACAAGGAGTTAAAAGCCAACGGATAAAGTATCAAGCATAAGATGAATAGAACAAGATCAAGGTAACATTATCATTTAAGATGATCATGCATCTAAATCTGTATGCATTACTACCTGACCGGGGTAGGAATCACCCACCTGATAAGAAGCTCGCGACAATAAAAATCCTCACGGCCGCGGTCCTGCCTCGTATCCACGTCCTGCAAATAGCATCAATTACATTTTAGTACAAGCAGACTACAAAATACGAATTAATTACTATATCGTTCTTATAGTCGCATTCTTTTTATCGACTTACTACTTAGGAAAATCTCCTAACTTATCCGAGGTTGATTTACTATAACCAACCTTCACATTAGACCCTCAAGACATCATAAGTCACCTTATTTTCTAAATTCAATTACCCAACCATATTTACGATAATCCTCGGCAACCATACATTACCTATCTTTTTGTTAGCGTATCACCTATTCACGAAACCCCAAGGCTCTGGCGAATAAACAAAAGGATCCTTATGCCAACCCTTTATTTCACTGCCTTGACATCCATTCACCGCCAATGCACAACAATTACAGTCGTTCACAGCTTTGTTCACAACTGATCCATTACAATCTCAGCCACCTCCCCATCTCCACAGAACTCGCACAACACACCCAACTTCGATATAAACCCAGCTGAGCAACTAACAGATCACATGAACCGAAACAAACGGTGTTATCCCCCCCTAGATCATTAGAACACAGGATGGATTGGAACAGATAAGACCAATAGATGCCTAAAATAAAACTACCACGATAGAATACTCACCCGTGCCAAATGTAGCTGCCGACCCTTCCGATGGACCCTGTGTTCCGACTAAGAAGAGGAGAACTCGTCGGTCCTCTTCCCAGAAATCCAGCGATCCTTCAAGGCTGCAGTGGTGATGGAAAAACAAGAGAAAACTCAAATCTAACCCACGCTCAACCATAGGAACTCACCACAGAGGGTTGATTCCGTCCCAGACAAGCAGAGGAGCCGGCTTACCTTTCACCGGCGATGATCGGCCAGAACCACTGTCGATCCCTAGTTCCCGCTGGAAACTCTCGGCTCCGACAGAAAAGTCGCCGATTCTTCCTTCCCGAGCAAAGTGTCGTCGCCGTTGACCCAAACCTCCCAAATCAAGAGCCTCCTCCGTCCCTCTGGTCTGTCCGTGAGCACTGTCGGGCAAAGGAGCCGACTAACTCCGGCGGCGAGGGCGCGAAGTTGCGCGGAGGAGAGAAAGCAAGAGAAGAGGGGTCTGCTCGTGCGGAGAGAAATGTCCACCGGCGTCGTGGTCGCGGAAGGGATAAAGAGGGAATGAGGGCTAGGGAATGGCAGCGCCGGCGGCGAAGTCGGCGATGGATTACTGCGCGAAACGCCTGCGCGAGGGGATTGCGTCGGCGAGAAACGAAAGGGATGAAACGGCTTAGCGTTGTGATTTTGGAACGGGTTAGGTTTTAAGAGGTGTAAACGGATCATTTTAGGTTTGGGTTTAAAACCCTATAAGTCAAAACCTAGATCCATTTAAATTAACCCCATAACCTTAAGGCTAGGTTAGATTTAATTAAAATCCCTAACCATGCTTTATTTTTATTTTTTTTTATTTTTTTTTTTCTGGTATTTTACAGGTGAGGTAGCTTCAGCTAGTTCCACTTAGCCAAGCGCACCAAGCTAGATACTCCTTATTTAACCCGGATACACGAGACTTCATTTTCCTAACGTACTATCATCTCACCGCGTTCTGATACTATGTTGTCAAGGTTAATTAACCATTTTCTATCTAACCGTTCTATGAGAGTTAATTTAAGATTAGTGTGTATGACATGACAAAAATAAGTATGATAATTAATTAAAATGATATGTATGTATGAGCATGTTATGTTCAATCAAATCAAAAAAGTGATTCGTTTCTTAGGTAAATTTTTATTTGTTGAATTTTTAAAAGTTGAATGTTTAATTACGAAATTATTAATTTTTATATAATCAAATGGTACTTTATTATAACTAAATTTATTGGTTTGATTATCTAATTTTGAATTTTTAATTAGGTTAGATTTTGAATTATTTAAAATAGATTTAATAGGATTATTAGCCTTTTTCAAAATAATATTATTAGAATTATTAGAATTTTTAAAGATAAGATCATTAGAATTATTAGAATTTTTACAGATAAGATTATTAAAATTTTACAAAATAGAATTATTAGAATTTTTAAATATAAGATTATTAGAATTTTTTAAAGTAGAATTATTAGAATTTTTAAAGATAAAATTATTAGAATTTTTAAAAGTAGAATTATTAGAATTTTTTAAGATAAGATTATTAGAATTTTTAAAAGTAGAATTATTAGTAGAATTACTAGAATTTTTTAGATTAGATTTGGAATTTTTTTAATTTAAATTATTAGAATTATCAGAATTTTTAAAATTTAATTTCGGATTTTTTATGGTTGAATTTTTAAAACAGAATTTTTAATTCAGAATTATCTTGATTAATCAGATTAACATTTTGATAATTTTGTCCTAAGATTTGATTATTCTGATATAGGCTTTGATTATTCTGATTAAGCCTTAAGTTTGTTTTATTCTTGATTTGATCTAAATCTATGTTGATTAAACTAAAAATTGATTAAGCTCTTGGTTAATTTTATCAAATATTAGATTAATTTGATCATTTTTTCCATGATATTATTATTATTTAAACTAATTAAATCTGAATTAATTAAGTTTTTATTAGTTGAATTATTAACTGTATTAATTAATTGACAACAATCAATTAATTTACTAGCTTTAATACACAACTTATCTAAATTATCAAGTATTCTAAAACTTAAATTTTCAAAATTATTAATTTTACTAACCTTTTTCGCCGGGCATGGATTTTTATAGTGATCGAATCTTCTGCACCCGAAACACTTGATGTACTCCTTGTTCCTGGGGACTTCTGGCATTGGTTTCTCCTTTGTCGTCGGTTGCGTCGTTCGAGTTTTACGAGTAGGACATTTATTTGTTGGTGCAATCGACCCAGGTCACGATTGACCAGACTCGAGTTTGACTCGAGCGATGTTTTGATGTTCGACAAAAATATATGATAATGTGATTATCATGGTAAAGTCCAAGTCATGAGTACTTGGCATGGAAAGTCTAAGTGGGACACTTGGCATTGGGAAAGTCCAAGTCTTGAGTACTTGCCATGTAAAGTCCAAGCATGGCTTGGCAAGGGAAAGTCCAACATGGGTTGGCAAAGGGAAGTCCAAGCATAGGTCTTGGCATGGAAAGTCCAACATGGATTGGCAAGGGAAAGTCAAAGCTTGAGTCTTGGCATTTGGAAAGTCCAAGGGTAATATTGGCGGCGTAAAGTCTAAGGGTGGAGTCTTGGCAGCATTAGTCTAATAGTTGGCAGTGTAAAGTCCAAGCGAAGTCTTGGCAACGTAAGACCAATGTGCCTTGGCGGTGTAGACACCGTTAGCATGACAATAGCCGACGGAAGCATCTGAAGGCTAGCGTATGGATGAACAAGTCATGGATGACTTGGAGGAATCCGATAGGCACGAGGATGACGGAGATGGCTAGAAGGCTTAGGTCTAGGCTAAGGGTGATCTAGCAAGTATGGGGGAACCATACTTGGGTTAAAACCTCATGTTTGAGGTGTATTAGTTGACTGGGACCATGGGTCAGTCGACTGGTATGAGTCAACTAGAGTTTGACTGCAAAAAGTGCCCTGGCAGTCGACTGCCATAGGTGGGCAGTCGACTGCTGGCCTGAGTAGTCGATTGATGCTCAGGATCTTGGGCACAGAAGGTTCTCTAGTCGAGTGATCGGCCTGAACACTCGACTAATTGAGCCATCAATCAACTGATGGGTATGATCAGTCGACTGATGGTGTATCCGTTGGACTTATCCGACATGGTTCATGTCGTTGTGAGACAATGGTTACAAGGGCAGTCGACTGATAGTCCCGATCAGTCGACTGCTAGGCAGAATCTAGCCCAAGGAGAAGCTTTAAATGGAGCTCGTGGAGGAGGGATTTTGTAATAGTTCTTTGAGGAGTTTTGGGGCGAATTGCTGGTGTAATTCAGGGTCTCCAAGTGCAACTCAACCAACCAAACAAGCAAGCTTCCAAAAGATTGATTGTAAAGTTTTCTTTGTATTTCTTTTATTGTATTTACTTATATTTGCTTGTTGTATTTCGTATTACTATTGTAATCATTTGTACGAGGTTTCTCCACCTCCGGATTGTTTTGAGAAGGAGTATTTATTATTAGTGGTGTCTTTTTGCATTGCTAGGGCTTTTAGAGCTCAATCCGTGGAGTAGGAACCATTCGGTTCCGAACCATGTTATATCGTTGTGTAATTGTGTGTTTGTATTCGTGTTATTATTCCGCTGCGCACTAACATGATTTGTAGACGCGATCACGATCGTAATCCATCAAGCACCGTTGACGTTATTCACCCCCTCTCTAGCGATCATCGAACGACCCTACAATTGGTATCAAAGCTAGGAGTTCTTCTACGAACTAACACCCGGGAGCAAAACTGCTAGAGGAAGAAAGATGGAATTTAAAGAAACACTTGGATGGGATATCAACACGCTGGTCCCTTATGCGCTATATGGACGAGAAGGCTTCAATTCATGGAAGAGAAGAATTGAAGACTTCATCATGATGAAGGATTTTGAAGAATGGTCTATTTTGATGGAAGGATTCGTATATCCAAGAGGTCCAAAGGGAGCATTCCTCAAGAGGAAGAGATGGAGTGAGGAATAACTCCAAAGATTCGAGAAAAACACAAAGGTAATAAAATTCTTGGTCGATTTGATTCCTAATAACATTGTGTGTATGTTAGGTAATTACATAGATGCCAAGGAACTTTGGAACGATTTGACTAATTCCATTTATTAATACCCAATCATTCTCTATTCTTACTCAGATTAAATTCACCGTATATTTCATGAATCATCTCTAGCATCAACAATAAATGTAACACATCCTACAACATACAACTAGATTTAAATCAATAAACCTCTTAACTACATTCCAACTAATCAATTCAACATACAAACTCACCTCCCTCGGATCATCACCCACTGCTAACCTTCAACATCAAGATGGGTAGCTGAAGGAGTTGGCAAATTCGTTGATCTGAGCTCCATAACCACTTGAATCACAGTAATGGTATCCTCTCTAAATCAATGGAGTCCAATAGAGAATAACCTGTTCAAATTACCCTCAACACCTGAATCAAACAATACCCCTCCAATCACAGCTTAAATTTCCAATAGAAAATCCATCACATATGACAAAAATAAGTTAGATCGATCTTACCGGCTCTCTAATCACCACCGGCAGATTTGTTGATCTAGCCTCTCGACCCCGAAATGTGTTGTTAGGGTTCTTCCCGTTCACGACGATAACTCCAGCCGAAATCCCAGTCTAAGCAACAGGAAGATAAACAAAATTACCCAATTAAACTGTATAGGCTATCATAATAGAAAATACTTAATCTATATGCCATGAAGAATCTGTATAGCGATTCAACGATGCAGTTGATGGTGGGATCGAGCTCAGAACGATTGACGCAGCAACAATCGTGAGGAGCACAACAAGCGGCATCACTGATCTTACCGAGCTAAGCTTGTGTGAATAGATCCGACGGCAACCGTGAGCAGGAGGGGCAACGACCGACTGAGCTCGAGCTCATGTGGCGGCGGAGCTTTGCTGCCCTCCGGATCCGAAGATTAAAGGGAGGCGACGGCAGATCGCTCCGACAGAAGGGCTCGCAAACCGCCGATTGAGGTGGGGAGGCGACGAAGATCGTGCGGAGAAGAAGGATGAGGATGAAACTGTCGCTCCCGGCGGCACTGCTGCTCACAATGAAGGTTGGCCGGTGGCGTGCAAGTGGAGATCAATAGGTAGGGGAGAGGCGACAGTGACGAGTTGGCTCGACGGCTGGAGGAGCTCGCTGCCGTCGAGGTCGGGAGGGAAGGTACAATCGAGGAAAACTAGCTACCCCCTTGCAGCTGCAGTGGAGATCGGCCGGAGACAAATGACTGGTGCGGCGAGGAAGGGGAGACGCCGACGAGCTAAGCTCCAACAGCGACGATGAGTAGGAAGAGATCTGCGATCGGGAGAGAGAAAGGAGAGGTCGCTGTGGTGGAGAAGGAAGTTTGGGAGAAATAGGGATCGGGCGGAGAACGGGAATCGTGTGAACCTCATGAGAGGAAGCGAAGAATAGCATGGTCAATTTTGGGAAATAAACGGGTAGAATTCGGCATTGAAGCGGATCGAGTTTAAAACCCTATTTGCTAAATCTAAATCCACCTAAACCATATATTCATAAAACTTCCGTTTAAATCCAGAAAAATTTCTAAAAATTTCTAGAAAATTCCATAGGGTATTTCCCTAATTAACAAGCATTATTTTATTTTTTTATTATTATTATTTATTTTTCTGGTATTTTACATTCTCCCCCACTAATAAAAATTTGGTCCCAAAATTTCGTACTAACAAGCAAAAATTTACTTCAAGCAAGTTTCCGAAGGGACCACCTACCTTCCTCAAGTGACCAAATGAGACTATCGAACTCGGATAGTATCTTCCAGCTCCCACATAGCCTCCTCATCAATATGATGTTGTCATCCAACCTTTATGAGTCGGATGGTTTTGTTCTGCAACTGACGCTCGTTGCGACCAGGAATACGCACTGAAATCTCCTCGTAAGTCGCATAGACAGAGGTAGAATCGAACCTCTTTCATAACTTGGTCAGATCGCGGCGCGTATTTCCCCAGCATAACAATAGGAAATACGTTGTGAGCACCCGCAAGTGTCGGTGGTAAAGCCAACCGTTAAGATACACCTCCTTAATCCACGACACAAGATCTGAATAGATCCTCCAACGTTTGAATGTCATGCTCAGACAGTCCATCAGTCCATCAGTCCATGGATGAAATGTTGCACTTAGCCAAAGCTTTGTGCCCATAGTCTGATGCAGACTCTGTCAAAAATCACAAGGTAAATCGCGAATCTCTATTCGATATGGTACTTAAAAGTACCCCACGCAATCTGATAATCTTCCGGTAATACAATGCTGCCGAATGGTCCAACGAGTCCATTCCACGCATAGGCAGAGAGTGAGCTGATTTGGTTAGTCGATTCATGATCACCCAAATCACATCATGTCTTTTACGGGTTCTAAGCAATCCCGTAACGCAGTCAGTAGTGATATGCTCCCACTTCCATTCCGAAATCGAAATTGTCTAGAGCAATCCAGCGAGTTCTTGATGTTCAGCCTTCACCTACTGGCATACTAAACATCGAGCAACAAAAGCTGCTATAACTCTCTTTATACCATTCCACCAGTATAAACGTTTCAACTCTTGGTACATCTAAGTACCACCAAGGTATATAGCCCATCTCGAATGATGTGCTTTGTAGTAACTCTTCCTTAAATACTGCAACTCTGGAACCCACTATCCTTATCAGAGACGGAGAAAATTATCTTCTCAAAAGAGAAGTCCATCAGTCGTCCAAAAAAATTCCACTCCACCATGCATTCTGTAAGTGCATGGGAGACTATAGCGATCAACTCTCGCAAATTACAACTATTCGCGTTCCAGCAACTTTATACTAGCTACCCGCACTTCTGCTCCATACATCTACAAATCCAAATAATAACTACTAAAGTCACGTCATGTATATGACAGCTTATCTCGTAGTTTCTTAAATGTCTTAAGCATAAGGTACGCCTCATTCAATGCATCGGAATCTTTCCGATCCTTGAAATGATACATTTGAGTACAACATCCTTTTATCCACTCCGGAAGGATTAACTAGTACTCGTGTAAAAGTTAACCGTCATCTAGGTTCTGTAAACTGGTTTCGCTAGCTTTCGACTAAATGATTTCCAATATCATCTTTGTCAAACAAGTCTGTGGTATAGTAATGCTAAGACATTCTATCCACATCTACAGTACTAACCAAAACATACAAGGAAAACCACCATCTACGGTGGTCGAGTGCGCAACTCCAACTACCACAATCAACAGTGGCCAGGTTACGCAACTCCAACAATCACGAACGAATCCAATCGTGTTCAGGATACACGATTCTCAAATTCATGGACGACTAAATCATTAATTAGTCTAACAACTTAATCAAAACTCATACAATTCATACCAAGTATGAAATTATCATCTCTACACACCTACATCTCCTTTACTCTAAGCTGACGATATAATAATCATCTCAACGACAATGATAATTGTATGACATCATGTCACTACAATATCAACACTCCAGTCGTAAATCAACCCTAGAGTATACGCAGGTGTCGTTAGCTGATCTAAATAGATCATTTATCCATAACGAAGGATATTCTTCACAATAACTACTGTATTCCATCATCGATAATCGATGCATACTTTCAAAGGTCCATCTCTCTTTCAACAAAGAGTTCCGGATCTTCTCAAGGAGGAATACTCGGATAGATAAATATTCCCTCCAACATCTCCTATATTTACAACTCACATTCTTCCAATTCCTATAGTGTTTAACAACACTAATGCCAACAAAAAAAACTATCACTCGATATGTGATCTTCAATACCAGAACTATTTCCACAATCATTTCGATTGCCTACTCCACTTGCCTATGCAACGACAAACCTTGGAGTTCATCCGAAACTACATCTGAATACTCCTAGATTATACGCACATCCAAGAGCATATCGTACCATACTTCCAACAATTTGACCATCCGTAAGGATATGTCCAAAGTAAAAGTATGTCTATCCAAGTCTAAGGGCATCCCTAGACTTCTTAATTGTTGATCCTCATCTCACCTGACGGTAGAGATACCATCGACCCACAAGTCGATGTAAAGGACCCTTCTAATCCAACTGAGAATGTTCTAGATACAGATACCTGTAACTACAAGCATCTCTCAACATATTAACCCAGAGGATAAAACTAGAGTAATACCCTGAATGATCAAATATCTGTTGATCCGATCCAAAAGGCTCCACACAGGTCTCGACCTTTCTCCGAAGAGAACACAATCAGATCCAACAGTCCGTGATAATTCGGTCGCATTTCTGCGATGAATGATCTGAGGATCTTGCTAGATCATCTGATCACATCACTTAATCCTACGAGCTACAACTGTAGAATACCGAATAGATATGACCATCATCGTATTCTTTCTCCTCTGTACTAAGCAAATCCACATCTGGAGGTAATTGTTTGTTGTTGTCTGCTGGGTCTTCTACAATATCTTCTTCGCGATCTTTGCTTCGTGGCGATCTCGAAGGGAGTATCAAGGAACTCCAACCACTCCACGAGGTAGTAGGTTGATCCGATAAGGTAACCCACATCTTACATCGATCTCTGCTGCCGAGACGATGCATCTTTCTCCGGAACACCATCGATAGTCTTCAAGAATCTTCAAAGTACACCTCCTCCTTTGCTTTGGTTGCTCAACAATAGCAGGTGAGCCTCCAACGGATAATCGGCTTAGCGTGTCTTCGTGATACGCTGCGCACATAATCCCTTCGAAGTCTTTGTTCTGATTTTGCTGATATCCTCGAGAATATCCTGATGATCTGCGGTTGGTCTTCTATAATCAGAAAATAACTCAAAGTCTATGACTTCGATCTTTCTCCTTTATCCAATAATCAGAGACTTCTGACTCTATTAAGTTGACCTACAATATTTGCTTACTGGTCTCCAACTCTTAAACTCTTGTACGGAGTCATTTTTAAACTCCTGTCTCAATCCAACGTCTTCCAGCAGGATCTGGTCAAAGATCCTGGCATCCTAATCTAACTATAAGCCAATAACTCTGGGTGGCTTAAATCATCCATTCATCTTCTTGAGTTATTAGGTGGCCGTAACCTCCGCAAGTCTCATGACTCTGCACCGTATACTGTTACTAACCAATCACCCTTTCTTAAGCTCAAGAATTCCTTACAATGTATCACTAAAAGTGACACGGGGAAATACTCTCTTTCAACATCACTAAACCATGATCAAGTGATATATTATTTCTCGAAGATTATTTTCTGCATTTATCACCAAAATCACGCAGCCTAGATAATGGTATGCAAATAACTCTACCTTCTCGGTATAACATGAGTTAAGTACTTAAAAGTACTCTCAAAGTTATACAACTCAGTACGAACAACTCAGAATTAAAATCCCTCTGAAACTCCATAACCTAGCCTTCCGCTATCTGCATCAACAATAGTCTACAAGTCTGTTCATTACCCACAGGTAATGATCCAACTAGCACAGTTAGTGGAAATCTCTAAGACTGTAGTCTCTGATTTCCATAATAAATGTGACGACTTGGCCCCTGTTTTCCGACTTCGAGTCATTCGGCTCAGAGGTAAATCACCTCCTCGACACAGGTTCAAGACTCACAGACTCAACAGGTCGTTCCCGTGGTCAACTCATACCACGGTTACGAATAATAACTAACACACTACAAATTACTCCCTGGTATAAGCATCTAAATGCATAGCCAACATAACCAGGAGTATAAACCCTAAAGGTCACTCTGGTCGGTCGCCTCGGTGGACGACCCCTACTACAAGTCTGCACAGGTGTCATAACTATATTGTATACACCTACTAATCAAATTTAGATAAATATCTACTAAACCATAAGTTTTTTTTTTCAGGAATTCTTACCTCGTGCTGCTAGGAGCTCAGGCCGCTGTCCATCTCATCTCAGAAAATCAAAACCGAATAAATCGACTCCCGAGAATCCAAGACTCGACACAAAAACAATATTGTATGGCATCGCAGAACCTTGGGCTATGATACCACTAAAGTTATCACGCCCCGAGAGCATGCCGAGCCGAAAATCAAACGGACGGCACCTCCCCTGTACGTGGCAACATTTCGGGTTAATACAAGGCCCGTAGGCCCACAATAACAACAATATATATATATGAAAACAAAAACTACACAAGACACAGCGGAAACATACTACAATCTCACAAACGACAACACACAGCATACCGGTATGACTAACACCGACTCAGGACACCATAATAAAACCAGAAAGGAAGAAAAGGGGTACAACATCAATAGTCACAACTACAATCATCACATAAAATAAATCCATAACGGAATACAAATGAGAACACCAAAAATCTAGACTCTCGGAGTTGAGATGAGATGATGCCAGCCAGCGGTTCTCCAAGTCCATCACGAAGTCGGCTACCTGTTACCTGGGCGACAGAAAACCCAGGGTCCGCGGGGGTGGTGAGTAAAACTCAGTAGGTAATAGAAAACATGTATATATGTAATATCACATGTATTTCGACGACATAATCTAGATGTACAACAGGTATATCAGCATAGTATATAAATACAAGCATATACCGTCTAACTGAAATGAATAACATAAAATTGCAGACATACCTGAAGTCTGCCACGCTACAACATGAATGCAATGTCTCACATACAGACATCCGCCATAGACTCTCTATTCTATAGAGAATCATACTAACCAGATCTACGCACTCTCCATCCTGCAGAGAGTCGTACTCAATTGATCATAATACTCTCTATCCTGTAGAGAGTCATACCAATCTAATCGACGCACTCTCTATCCTGTAGAGAGTCGTACTCAACTGATGGACACACTCTCTATCCTGTAGAGAGTAGTACTCATCTGATTATAACAAGCTAGGACCACCGGTCCGTAGCGATACCCTAAGTATCATTCCTCTAACCATTTACACAATACATGTTCGGTGGTAACATACAACCTAAGGGTACTAGAATTAACCCTAGGTTAAAGACATTATCTACCTACGGATGACCTTTTTGCCCAATGTACAATCAGGTTGTCATCCGGACTTTACTATTTGCACTTAACTTAAACAAATTCTAAGTTACTTGCATCACCTATATGTATAACTCCTAATCATGATAAAATAAACATGATATCAGCAATGGAGTTAATAGCCAACGGTAAAGGATCAAGCATACGATAAAAAGAGCAGGGTCAAGGTAATATGAACACCTAACATGCTCATATCTATCACTAAATCTGAATGCAATACATCTACCCGGACTAGGTAGGAAATTACCCACCTGCTATGTTGCTCGTGCTGATGGTCTTCGCATCCAAGATCTCTACCTCGAATCAAATATCTGAAATAGTAGAATCCAATATAACCACATGCTAGCATAAACCAACGGTAAGGATAAGAATCTAATTCAATCTTAATCCCCAATTAATTAACCAAATCCCACAGTGGCATAATCTCATTCCATTTATTAATACCCAACCATTCTCCATTCTTACTCAGATTAAATTCACCGTATATTTCATGAATCATCTCTAGCATCAACAATAAATGTAACACATCCTACAACATACAACTAGATTTAAATCAATAAACCTCTTAACTACATTCCAACTAATCAATTCAACATACAAACTCACCTCCCTCGGATCATCACCCACTGCTAACCTTCAACATCAAGATGGGTAGCTGAAGGAGTTGGCAAATTCGTTGATCTGAGCTCCATAACCACTTGAATCACAGTAATGGTATCCTCTCTAAATCAATGGAGTCCAATAGAGAATAACCTGTTCAAATTACCCTCAACACCTGAATCAAACAATACCCCTCCAATCACAGCTTAAATTTCCAATAGAAAATCCATCACATATGACAAAAATAAGTTAGATCGATCTTGCCGGCTCTCTAATCACCACCGGTAGATTTGTTGATCTAGCCTCTCGACCCCGAAATGTGTTGTTAGGGTTCTTCCTGTTCACGACGATAACTCCAGCCGAAATCCCAGTCTAAGCAACAGGAAGATAAACAAAATTACCCAATTAAACTGTATAGGCTATCATAATAGGAAATAGCTAATCTATATGCCATGAAGAATCTGTATAGCGATTCAACGATGCAGTTGATGGTGGGATCGAGCTCGACGCGATTGTGGCAACAATCGTGAGGAGCACAACAAGCGGCATCACTGATCTTACCGAGCTAAGCTTGTGTGAATAGATCTGACGGCAACCGTGAGCAGGAGGGGCAACGACCAACTGAGCTCGAGCTCATGTGGCGGCGGAGCTTTGCTGCCCTCCGGATCCGAAGATTAAAGGGAGGCGACGGCAGATCGCTCCGACAGAAGGGCTTGCAAACCGCTGATTGAGGTGGGGAGGCGACGAAGATCGTGCGGAGAAGAAGGATGAGGATGAAACTCGCTCCGGCCAACTTGCTTGCTCTGGCCGGCCGGTGGCGTGCAAGTGGAGATCGATAGGTAGGGAGAGGCGGCAGTGATGAGTTAGCTCGACGGTGGAGGAGCTCCTTAGAGTCGGGAGGGAAGGTACAATCGAGGAAAACTAGCTACCCCCTTGCAGCTGTAGTGGAGATCGACCGGAGACAAATGACTGGTGCGGCGAGGAAGGGGAGACGCTGACGAGCTAAGCTCCAACAACGACGATGAGTAGGAAGAGATCTGCGATCGGTAGAGAGAAAGGAGAGGTTGCTGCGGTGGAGAAGGAAGTTTGGGAGAAATAGGGATCGGGCGGAGAACGGGAATCGGCGCAGAAACGCTCGCGGAGAGGAAACGGAAGAATAGCCGTGGGTCAATTTTGGGAAATAAATGGGTCGGATTCGGCATTGAAGCGGATCGGGTTTAAAACCCTATTAGCTAAATCTAAATCCACCTAAACCATATATTCATAAAACTTCCGTTTAAATCCAGAAAAATTTCTAAAAATTTCTGGAAAATTCCATAGGGTATTTCCCTAATTAACAAGCATTATTTTATTTTTTTATTATTATTATTATTATTATTATTATTATTTTCTGGTATTTTACAAATAGGTTTTGGGTCCCTAGGAGCGTGATTGATTTATGCTAATTGGGTTTAGGTGTGTTAACCTTGAATGGATGGGTAATTAACCTAACCATAGTAAAGGTGACACTTTAGGTTATTTTCAAGGTTATGGATATCTTGGAAATAGATTTGAATTATAATGCTAAAAGATTTTAGGATGTGCCAATATACTTTGAAGATTATGAAAAATCAATCAAATTGGCACAATTTAGACTTAGAGGTATTGGTGTGCCATTTGGGTTTTTGGCACACTTGGGGGCTTAGTAGTAATATGGCAAAAAGTATTTAATAATAACAAATGGTAACAAATATTAAAATTTAGGTATTATATACCTTTATATTTTATTTGTCATGCTTTGTTTGTCATATAACATGTCATGACATCATATCTATTTTTAATCATATAAAATATCATGAGTATGCTTAGGGTTAATTTTTAATTTCATGCATATTTAGATTATATCATATGTCATGACATCATGATCATTGGCCATGTTTATTTATGCTATCATTTATGTCATGATCATTTCATGCATTTAATTAGAATTGAATTAAGGACATATGACATAACTTGAAGTCCCATGTATAAGGGAATCAAGTAGGGTTGCCTTAGAAAAATGCATGAAACCCTAGATTAGAAGAACAAAACTCACATCTCACATTACATTGACATGTATGTGTATTTATACACCCTAGATACATGTGAGATGCTAGGATATGAGTTAAGTTCAAGGTGCATAGCTTTTGCATTTAGATGAACTCAAACTCATCTTATATTAGTGGTGCATCATTGGGAAAGCTTATGTTCAAGTCATGTATATTAAGCCCAAAGAATATGATCTAATATAAGGTTTTTAAAAATATTTTAAAATCATTTTGAAAAACTTTGGTGTAGTCTATCTTTTGATAGAAGTCACCATTGATGAAGTTGATACAAAGTGAGCTAAAACATTGAAGTTTTTCTTCACTTTTGAACTTTGTGTCAATTTTACTATTGTATGAGTAAAATATTTTTCAAATATTTTTCACCCATTGTATTGATCATAAATATTATATGTATGAAGTTTCATGATTTTTCGAATTATGTATAATTATTTATGAATTTTTGAAATTCGATTCTGATAATTGAAAATCAGATTTTTCAGTTATCAGTCGACTGCCCTTGTTGTCAGTCGACTGTTGCCTGATAAAGTCGACTATCAATACTGATTTCGGGTAAAAAAAGTATGTTTAGCCCATTTCCAGCTATGTTAGGGTTCCCTAACCACTCCTAACCCTAGGATATGCTTTGGGAAGCATTAAAAAGGGTGAAAATCCATTAGATATGGATTAGAAGAGTTGTTAGGGTGATGTATCAATTTTAAGGTGTGGAAAAGTTCATGTTGAACTTTGAACCTTATTTTTGATGGTTTAGAGTTCCTATTAGCTTAGGGACTTCCCAAGGACATTATTGGTGCAATGGTCAAGGGGGAGCAAGTCTTTAGGGGGAGGTATCCATTATGGGATGATGGATATTATTTTTCCTCATGAAGGAAAAAAAAAAATGGGCATCTCAAATACCCAATTTGAAAATTGGGAGAGTTTTTAGAAGTGACTCTCTTAAGTGATATGGGACTTATCACTCGGAAGAGTGAAGACATCCTAGGTGTTTTTGGACCAAGGGAGAGATTGTAAGATCTCATTGGGATATGAGACATTGACCTCCTTGGGAGAACCTTTTTGATGTAAATCAAAAAGGGGGAGAATTTATAAAATTACCAATTTGGGATAATTATTAAGGGAATTTGAGTTAGGGGTCTAACTGTTGGTGCAGGGGCACCTAAGTCGAACCTATATTTTGATTATGGCAAAAGACGCAAAGTCAAGGATATATCGTTATCTCACGAGCTGAATCGAGTGTGCAGAAAAGTGCTAAAGCTGGAGCTGAAGGCTAGCGACACCCGGAGGAAGCCGCGGTGGTCGGGCGACACTCGAGTGACTTCGGAGGGAGCCGAAGGAATCGAGTGGAAGGTCGGAAGCAAAAGCGACATGGTAAGTATCGAGGTAAGCTCGTGTGTGTGAGCGTAAGTGAGGTCGTATCCTCCTTACGGGGATGGTCTTAAGCGTAGATCCGACCAAAGACATCCCATCGATGGTCTAGGTCGAGATCGGACGGTCGAAGGCCGTTGAAATAATGTTTTCTTTAAGCTAACTTTGCCTTGCAGCAAGCATCAGTCGACTGCCAGCTTGGAGGACTCGACTGCCGTCCGATCGATCGGAGGTCGACTAATCGGATCTGTCGCCATCGATCGTGATGATGGCCATCAGTCGACTGATGGTCAATGATCAGATTCGAGGAGTCAAGGCTTATCACCCCATTTCAAGGAGATTGGTGCTCAATTATGATTGACTAGGGTTCCTCTCGAAAAGGGGCTCAAAGGCTATAAAAGGAGGTCCTAACCTAGGGTTTTCTCATCAATTCTAAGTGCTCAAAAGCCTCCGCAATGCTGCGACTCTCCGACGACTCTACAACAACGAAGTGCTGCCAACAACCCTAGTTTAAGTCCTATCTTCGAGTTGTTGGTATAATCTTAGTTTGTCATTTCTCTTAATCTTGCAATTCGTTTGTTAATCGAGGCTTTCTACCGTTGCATTTTATTTTAATAGAAGAGAGGGGTTGTCTCTCTATCTTTTGCTTCGAAGGTTTTTGTAATCGTAAAACTCCTACCTCCAACGAGGAGGAGTGTTTTAGTGAATTGCCCTCCGTACATGGTCTAGGATCGTTAGGGCCTTGGAGTAGTGGCCGAAGGCTACGAACCAAGTAAAAAAATTATTTGTCTCATTTAGTTTTTATTTACATTTCCGTTGCATTTAATTGTCTACCGAACGATTTAAAAGAAGAAGTGTTTATCGCTATTCACCCCCCCCCCCTCTAGCGAACCGCCTCGATCCAACAATTGGTATCAGAGCCGGGGGCGCTCAGATTCGGTGCAACCACCGGTCGAGCATTTTTTATTTTCGTATTTATCGTTTTAAGATTTCTCCCACACTACTAATCCAAGATCAAGTCTTGGTACATAGTTTTTGGTTGTGTTTTTGCAAGTATTGATCGCCTTCGGAGTACCTCACGATCAAACGAGCATAACTTTTGCTACAAGTGGACTCATGAAATAATCTACCCACCAAATCGAAGCTTTCGCAGAGATCTACACTTCTTATAGGGGGTTTACCCCTGTAACAAGCTGTTTTCATCCTCAAAAATCGATGTTTAGTAGCCTTTCGGGGACATCGAAGGTTGTGAGTACTTACTTTTCATTTAGTTTCTTATTTCTTTGCTTAACTTTCTATTTTTCGTTTGTTTCTTTTTATTTCCTGCACTACTAATCCAAGACCAAGTCTTGGCAAGTTTTGTTGTTTTTTTTGTGTGTGCAAGTTTTTCTTTATGGCCCACATTGAGGGGTACAGCACCATCCGGCCTCCGTTCTTTAACGGAGATGATTTCCGTTATTGGAAAGGTCGGATGGAGTGTTTTCTAAAAACACAAGTCGAGACTTGGATAATCATCCAAACCGGCTTTGCTCTACCCACTAATGATCAAGGCGAGCCTTTGGACTTCGACAAGTGGAATAATGCAACCAAGAGGCAAATCGAAGTTGATGCAAGGGCAACCCAAATATTGCAATGCGGATTGTCTAAGGAAGAGCTCAACCGCATCGGACCCTTCATCAGCGCAAAAGATCTATGGACAAAACTCATAGAACTACACGAAGGGACTAACGACGCGAAGGTAAGTAAGCGTGACTTACTACTTAATAAATTGTATAACTTAAAAATACAGGAATGTGAGACGGCAACGCAACTACATGCTCGCGTCCAGGACATTGTCAATGGATTGCACACCATCGGACACAAGGTCGAAAACCGTGACCTCCTATGGTACGTTCTTAATTCATTTCCTAGGACTACCTTGTGGGCATCCATGGTTGATGCCTACAAGGTTTCTAAGGACCTTTCAAAGCTTAGGTTAGACGAGTTATTTTCCGAGTTTGAACTTCACAAGCAAACTAACATGGTCTGGGCCGAGAGAGGTATTGTTCTACTTGCAGGACAAAGAAGCAAGGCACCCACCAAGCAAGAAGATGGACTTGAACCCAAAGACGAATCAGAGTCCGAATCCGAAAAGGTGGAAGCAATAGTGAACGTAGTGCGGAAGATCGTTCGGAGGGAAAGGAGGCTACTAAAAAACAAAAAGAGGACACAATTCAAATCAAATCAAAAGAAGGCGTTTCATGCAACATGGGACAACGAAGAAGGCATCGGCATAGCATGCATGGCAAGACTCGAAGAGTCTGAGTCCGAATCTGAATCAAACTACAACACCGACTCCGAACTCGAGGACTACTCGAGAAGCAACTCAAAGCCGGACCGAAAGATAAAATTAAGGTTAGCCGCTTACTAATTCATACGCTTTACAATACGATTAAATTTCTAACTAGAAAATTAGCTAAATCCGAGTCTAGGGTCGAGTCCTTGGTTGAGGAGGTTGAAACCCTCAAACAAGAGACGCACCTAAACTCTTCGACTAGTCGAGTTCAAGAGGAGGACTCAACTCGAGTTGAAAAACTCGAAGAAGAGAACTCTCTCTTGAAAGGGCAAGTCCAAGAGCTCGAAGCTCGGTTGAACAAGTTCTCGACGGGGTCCAAGAATCTTAACCGACTTCTTGGAACTCAGAGAGCCGTGTACAACAGAGCCGGACTCGGATATAGCTCAAAGACTATGAATATATCTTACATGTCTATCGTAAACCATAGTCATCATCGAGTCCAAGCGTGGGTCCCGAGAACTTTATTAAACTCACATATAAGGACCAATAGGTTTTGGATTCCCAAGGATCAAGTTCATTACTTGACCAGACCATATCGGTTCAATGATCCAGAGGGAGCTAATACCAAAATAGTATATCCGGTAACCTAAAACTCTTATTTATTTTAGAATGGTTAGATAGGACTATAACTCGTCAATACTTGATAACATAGTACCAGGACGCGGCGAGATGATAGTACGCTAGGAAAGCGAAGTCTTGTGTATTCGGGCTAGATAAGGCGTATCTAGTTCAGTGCACTTGACCGAGTGGAACTAGCTGAAGCTACCTCGCCGTATCCTAGACTAGTTAGACCAGGAAGTGGTCTTAGGTGAGTCAAGTTACTATTTTCTCGAAATTGGCTTTGTCTAAGGAAGTGGTCATTTTTCCGATCAAAGAAGACCCCTGTGCCTTGCCACGACCTGGAAGCCAAGATCTTGAAAAGGTGACTTGATGAGCTTAGGATCAAATCCGAATCTAATACAAGATTGACTAGTTTCAAATCATTAAAACTTAATCAAGATAAAATTGGAATCATCTTACACAACATATAAGGTGACCAATTCTAAGACACTTAGAATGGGTGAGATGACTAAGGAACAATTTCAATTTGCATAATCTTTTCAAAAATGTTATCTATTTTTCAAACTATTGAGCTTAAACGTGTACTTATACTCGGACAAAATTCTAAATATACAACCTTCTAGGTCAATGTTTAGCGCCCCCTAACTCTTCTATACCTTATATTAAGGGGGAGAGCAAACTAACCCTAAAGGTTATATATATTTTCAAAACTTAATAACGTATAAGTATTGTGGAACTCAAAGCTAATTTTATAAGTATTTTGAAAATCAAACTTAGTTTCCAAAAATCTACATTGTTGGTGCAGAGGGCTATACCTCGAACCAAATTAAATCAAGACACATGCTTGGACTAATGTTAGATAATCTTTATGCATGCTACCTTTTCTATTAAAAAACCCCTACTTTTTATATAAAACCCCATACCTTATTTGATTCATGGCAAAAGGGGGAGAAGAGCATAAGTTAAGGGGGAGAACAAAATTTAAGAGCATAAGTTAAGGGGGAGAACAAAATTTAAATTTTTGAAAATTAAACTTTTGTTTTAAAACTCACCGAAGGAGTTCACTACAAATGAGCGTAACATTTATCTTACTTATTTTCTGATTTATATTTTCCCTTAACTTTGCGTAAATTTTCCATAGGATCAAAAAGGGGGAGATTGTTGGTGCAGGGGCACCTAAGTCGAACCTATATGTTGATTATGGCAAAAGACGCAAAGTCAAGGATATATCGTTATCTCACGAGCTGAATCGAGTGTGTAGAAGAGTGCTAAAGCTGGAGCTGAAGGCTAGCGACACCCGGAGGAAGCCGCGGTGGTCGGGCGACACTCGAGTGACTTCGGAGGGAGCCGAAGGAATCGAGTGGAAGGCCGGAAGCAAAAGCGACATGGTAAGTATCGAGGTAAGCTCGTGTGTGCAAGCGTAAGTGAGGTCGTATCCTCCTTACGGGGATGGTCTTAAGCGTAGATCCGACCAAAGACATCCCATCGATGGTCTAGGTCGAGATCGGACGGTCGAAGGCAGTTGAAATAATGTTTTCTTTAAGCTAACTTTGCCTTGCAGCAAGCATCGATCGATCGCTACTTGGAGGACTCGATTGTCCGCCAATCACCGATCGTCGGAGGTCGAAGAATCGAATCGTGATGCTGCCATCAGTCGACTAATGATGGCCATCAGTTGACTGATGGTCAATGATCAGATTCGAGGAGTCAAGGCTTATCACCCCATTTCAAGGAGATTGGTGCTCGATTATGATTGGCTAGGGTTCCTCTCGAAAAGGGGCTCAAAGGCTATAAAAGGAGGTCCTAACCTAGGGTTTTCTCATCAATTCTAAGTGCTCAAAAGCCTCCGCAACGCTGCGACTCTCCAACGACTCTACAATAACGAAGTGCTGCCAACAACCCTAGTTTAAGTCCTATCTTCGAGTTGTTGGTATAATCTTAGTTTGTCATTTCTCTTAATCTTGCAATTCGTTTGTTAATCGAGGCTTTCTACCGTTGCATTTTATTTTAATAGAAGAGAGGGGTAGTCTCTCTATCTTTTGCTTCGAAGGTTTTTGTAATTGTAAAACTCCTACCTCCAACGAGGAGGAGTGTTTTAGTGAATTGTCCTCCGTACACGGTTTAGGATCGTTAGGGCCTTGGAGTAGTGATCGAAGGCTACAAACCAAGTAAAAAAACTATTTGTCTCATTTAGTTTTTATTTACATTTCCGCTGCATTTAATTGTCTACCGAACGATTTAAAAGGAGAAGTGTTTATCGCTATTCACCCCCCCCTCTAGCGAACCGCCTCGATCCAACACTAACTCAAGGGTGTTTTTGTCAAACATCAAAAAGGGAGAGATTGTTGGTGCAATCGGCCCAGATCACGATTGACCAGACTCGAGTTTGACTCGAGTGATATTTTGATGTTCGACAAAAACATATGACAATGTGATTGTCATGGTAAAGTCAAAGTCATGGGTACTTGGCATGTAAAGTCCAAGTGGGACACTTGACATTGGGAAAGTCCAAGTCTTGAGTACTTGGCATGTAAAGTCCAAGCACGGCTTAGCAAGGGAAAGTTCAACATGAGTTGGCAAAGGGACGTTCAAGCATGGGTCTTGGCATGGAAAGTCCAACATGGATTGACAAGGGAAAGTCCAAGCTTGAGACTTGGTATTTGGAAAGTCCAAGGGGAATATTGGCGGTGTAAAGTCCAAGGGTGTAGTCTTGGCAGCATTAGTCTAATGGTTGGCAGCGTAAAGTCCAAGCGGAGTCTTGGCAGCGTAAGACTAATGTGCCTTGCGGTGTAGACATCGTTAGCATGACAATAGCCGATGGAAGCACCTGAAGGCTAGCGTATGGATGAACAAGTCATGGATGACTTGGAGGGATCCATTAGGCGCGAGGCTGACGAAGGTGGCTAGATGACTTAGGTCTAGGCTAAGGGTGGTCTAGCAAGTATGGGGGCACCATAATTGGGTTAAAACCTCATGTTTGAGGTGTATGAGTCGACTAAGACCATGGGTCAGTCGACTAGTGTGAGTCAACTACGGTTTGACTGCTGGAAGTGTCCTGGCAGTCGATTGCCAGAGGTGGGCAGTTGGCTGCTAGCTTGAGCAGTCGACTGATCTGGTGATCAGTCGACCGATGCTCGGGATCTCGGGCACAGAAGGTTCTTCAGTCGAGTGATCGGCCCGAACACTCGACTGATTGAGCCATCAGTCGACTGATGGGTATGATTAGTCTACTGATAGTGTATCCGTTGGACTTATTCGACGTGGTTCATGCCATTGTGAGACAACGGTTACAAGGGCAATCGACTGATGGTCCCGATCAGTCGACTATTAGGCAGAATCCAGCCCAAGGAGAAGCTTTAAATGGAGCTTGTGGAGGAAGGATTTTGTAATGGTTCTTTGAGGAGTTTTGGGGTAAATTGCTAGTGTAATTCAGGGTCTCCAAGTGCAACTCAACCAACCAAACAAGCAAGCTTCCAAAAGATCGATTGTAAAGTTTTCTTTGCATTTCTTTTGTTGTATTTACTTGTATTTGCTTGTTGTATTTTATATTACTATTATAATTATTTGTATGAGGTTTCTCCACCTCCGGATTATTCTGAGAAAGAGTATTTGTTATTAGTGGTGCGTGTTTGCATTGGTCGGGCTTTTAGAGCCCAATCCATGGAGTATGAACCATTCGGTTCCGAACCACGTTATATCGTTGTGTAATTGTGTGTTTGTATTCGTGTTATTATTTTTATTGTTATTATTCCACTGCGCACTAACACGATTTGTAGACTTGATCACGATCGTAATCCATCAAGCACCGCCGACGCTATTCACCCCCTCTAGCAGTCACCGAACGACCCTACATTATTTTTATAGTGTTCTCTCTCCCTGCACTTGAAACAAATAATATGCAATTTAAAATTTAAATTTAATTTACCTTGTGAACTCTCCTTCTGAATCCTTGATTTATCCATTTTCTATAATGTTAGTTATAAAGAAAATATCCCAAGACTTGGTCTTGGATTAATAGTGCGGGAGGTAATAAATAAAATTAAAAAAAATGAATTTTTTTTTTCAACTGGTGGTTGCACTGAATCTGAGCGCCCCCGCTCTGATACCAATTATTGGATTGAGAAAAATGCTAGAGGGTGGTGAATAGAGTTCAGAAATCTTTTCTTTTCGTCGTTGAAAAGCCAAGTACGCAGTGGAAAATATGAACAAAAGTAAGAACACAAGACACAAGGAATTTTACTTGGTTCACAGCCCACCGACTGCTAATCCAAGGCTCTGCGATCCTCGATCGCTTCCGAAGGACAAAACACTAAAAGTGTCTTCCTCGTTAGAGGTAAGAGACAACCGATTACAGAATATATAGAGGAAGAGGTAACAAACCTACCTTTCCTCTTAGCAAGTAATAAATATAAATTAAATAAAATACCGACAATGGATTGTGGTGGATGCGCGGTCGGAGTAGCATTGAAGCACGAAGAGTTACACCCGGAGAGTAGGAGCACTTAGGAGTTCATTCAATGATTTAGGGTTTGAGTCCTCTCCTCCTTTTATAGATTGACGCCTTGGAATATGTCTAGATCCAGATCCAAAACTCATGGATCTTATCTCGAGGTGGCAGCTTATCTTATCATGAGGTGGCGACATTGATCAATATCTTTTTAACCATGTGCATTGGGTTGATTCGTCGACATCAGTCTGTTGGGAAAACTCCGAATCTGATGTTCACAACATCGCGGGCGAATACTTCGCACAACCGTAGCGAAAATAATAAATTATATCGGATCTCACCAGAGATCCATGCAAAACTATATAAATCGTTTTCTAGTCTAGATCTAATCTAGAGGAGGATTATACCTTCGGTGCATGCCCTTTGCAATCTCGCTTTTCCAAATGCTGTCAGATCTCAATACGGTAAAGGTAACCGTATATCTATGATATCCACACTGACACCCATACTAGCTTTAGAGTCATGTTGTGCTAGCAACCCCTAGCAAAATGCTAAGAACTCTTTTGGAAGAAGAAGGAGAGGAAGGAGGAGATGAGAGAACTCTTTCTTTTGGCCCTTTTTAGCTTGCACGCCCAAACACAAGAACACACAAAATTGTTCTTCACGTGAAACACCAAAAAGGCCATTTAAACCATAAGCCATCAATGCCATTATCTCCCCATTAAGAACTCTCTTAATACCAAGACCCTTGGTATTCCCTTCTTTAGTTCTCATCATCAATACCAAGGCTCTTGGTATTCCCATGCATGATTAATCAAATTAATCATGCATGATGATGAATCATCTTCCATGGTTCAACTCGAGTCTAACTCAAGTTTAACCAGTTTGAGTCTAACTCAAATCTTGGCCATATGCTCAATTGTCCTTTTAGTCCAACTAAAAGAAACCATCTCTAAAACAGAATGTCATTTGTGTGTGACCCTATAGGCTCTTGTAACATTGACAATGTATCTAAAACCCTTTTAGATACATAAGCAATGAGCGGCATCTAGCAATACATCATTGCTACTCGAGTTACATGATCATCGAGATCCAACAACCTTTCCGTGACTCATGTATGACGGTGTCCTTCTATCTTTGATATCTTAGATCGATCAATGAGGCATAGACCGTGTCATCCCCTTATCGATCTTTATGTTTCTTGATCCCCAAGTTGTCACGCCCCGAGAGTATACCGTGCCGAAAAGCAAACGGATGACATCTCCCCTATATGTGGCAACATATCGGGTTAATACAAGGCCCGTAGGCCCACAACAACTATATAACATAAAGATATCAACATATCAAACACAGAGGAAACAATACAGACAGATAAAACAAGATACAAAGACTAACTGTGCACTCCGGAGTGACTTGACACGACAAGAATCATAACAGAAATCGAATCAAAGACCAAATACGTACATCACATCCGTATATTACAAATACGGAAACAATACAGGGTAAAAAAACTCAAACTAACAATCCATAGTAATACAACAATACAAAAAAATATATCCATTCGTCCGGTGTGAGATGGGATCAATCATGAGCTTAAACGCTCAAGGAATCTTCTACCGTTATCAAGATGTAAAACCTGTGGTCCAGGGGTGGTGAGTATAAACTGAGGGGTAATATATAGAAAGTGCATGAACATATAGGATAAAGAGATCTACAAGTATACATGTGAAGATCTACAGGTATACAACCTGAGTCCAATAAACATACAGTCTTATCCAAAACTGATAACAAGTAACCACAGTATAGTCATACTCAATATATATACTAAACTGATCAACTGAACATAAAGTAATGTACCAACGTACCTGACGGTCTGCAACACCATATACTATATCATCCTGAACAGTTATACAATAACATAACCCATATAGCGTACCAAGTCAATCCCATACCTGACCAATACTCCAACATATGAACAGTATATGATCATCTGTAACAATAACCCGGTCCGTACCACACAATGACATGATGCTAATCAAATGCATACAACAGTCTGAATCAACGCATGTATCATGCTCAACACATAGCAGTATATAAAATGCAAATGACATATATCATGATGTACAAGCATGTGCAACAATCATAGCTCAATCAAATGCAGCATCTCATAGGCATATGTAAAACATATATCAAATACATGCATACATATATATCAGCAGTGCATATGCATGGTCACTGTCTACGGACCCGTCCAACCACGACACCATAGTGGCCAGGGTGGCACGACAATGACAACTAGCCCGACTCCAGCTACCACTACTCTCGAGTGGCCGAGTTGGGTAGTATGACTGAGTAGCGTATAAGCGTAAAGAGCTAACTACTCCTAGGGGCCCCTGCTGCAAGCCACACCGTCCCTATCCATGAGTAGACAAGCGTCGCACACAGGACAACTGCACGTCACACAACCACCGTCTATAGTGGGCGAGTGCTAACACCACTCTGCTCAGTGGCCTGGTGCGCATCTCCAGCTACCACCATCCATAGTGACCGAGCGCGGCACATCCAATGCTCTGCCCTCAACCCTGCTACCACTACCCCGAGTGGTCGGGGAGGCAGGATGACTGACGACTTGTCTCAACCACAAGGAGACCTTCAGCATGCATGCAAATGTAATGATGCATAGATCCACACAAGTATCCTCGCAACACTCCCTATCTCACGGGGAGTCCTGGTCAACCAAAAGTCAACTATGCAAGGACTACAATCCATAAGACTCTCTCTATCGTACAAAGAGTCATACTCATCTGACAGTCAACCACGCTAAGACCTCTAGTCAGTAGCGAGATACTATCGACCATCTATATAACCATACTCAGATATACGATCCATAATGGATATACAATCATGCTAGGACCTCTAGTCCGTGACCACATACTGACAACCACACACATTTATCTATGCACAGACAACTAAATCCATCATAGATGCACAACTAATATATGTACGATACAACAATCGACTCCATAACCCAATTCATCACCTAACCCTAGTGATGTAACACAGTAACCCAATCTGAGGTCACAAAGATAACCCTAACCACTGACTTCATCAACATCCATCAGCTAATACATAATAGGGTTTATAGTTCCTATTCGAGCTAGATAATCAATGAAGTACCAGAGTATATATCTCAAAGGTCAAGGCAGTACAAGCATATGATTAAATAAGAGTGGATTTAAGGTAAACAGGTATAAACATAAATCCAAGATCATGCACTAGAATTTGATCAAAACTACCGGACCAGGTAGATATTACCCACCTGATATGCAGATTACATTATCCGTGCTATTCATTTCCACGTCCATGTATCTATCACAATCAAAGTCCTGTAACAAAAGGATACAATTAAGTACCATCACATATCTAATGATCGAATCAAATCCTACATCATCCTTGTATCTCGATCAACTAATAATCCACTATCAACTATAACATCAACTACAGATATAGTAAGCATCCATATCACTTAGATCATACTTACCTCATGTTGCTTTAATCTCTCCCATCTTGTTCACCCGAAGGAAACTGCGATTCAACCCATAACAACGCAACCAGGAGCTACATAAGACATAGATATCGCAACAACAATCATACCACATACACTAGATCTAAATCAATGAACCACCTACTTCATTCCAATCAATTCACTTCAATGCACCAATTCACAATACCTTATTGTCAATACCTCCAACCGTAGCTCAACTAGTGCAGCTTCAATCACAGCTGCCCAATTCCAAGTATAGATATTAGATCTGTATCAACCAACCAAATCAAAAGCAAAACATAACTCAGATCATCCCCATTACCTACAATCAACTATAATTATCACACAACAACTACAATTCAACCCAATTCTATGCTTACCTTGCTTACCCTCACCCGTGAAGCTTCAAACCCATCAGCCAATGCGTTGATCGTAGCTGAGGCAAAGGCGGTTGATGGTGGAAATCAACCGGTGCTTCAAGTAGTGGCTAACTGCAAGGTTGATCAGCCAAGCGCGGGGGAAGAAAAACACCAGCGATGAGGAAGACGAGCGTTGACTAGCTGAGCTTCACAATAGGAACTAGATCAGAATCGAGGACAATCGAAGGCGTCGCGGCGATGAAAACAGAGGAAGGGGAAGAACACCAGTGTGGTCAACGGTCGATCCGTGGGACCAAAGGCGGCTATGACAGTGAAGGCAAGTCGGCTTGTCAAACAGCAGATAGGGCAACGATCCTGCGTGAAGATCGACACCGACGACAATCGGTATTGGCCGCAGATCAGGGCATCGGATGGGGCGGTGGAGCATCAACTACAAGGTGCAACGACCGGAGCAATCCACAGCGGTGAAAGCTAAGAGCGATGGAGATGGTAGCGAGTATCTCATACCGACCGACTAGGGCAACCGGAGGAGATGACTTGGTGGCCGCAGTGATCATCCCATGGGCCGGAGCAAACTCGAAAACTAAAGAAGCTCGTTGTCGTCGGAATCGAGAGGGAGAGGCATCGGCGACTGAGCACCGGGGAGAAGAAATCGCCGGCAGCAGCGGGGTCGTTGCTTGTGGCGAAGAGGGCGGCGATCGAAAATTGGAAGAAGAAATAGGAGAAAGAAATCGCGATGAGAAGGGAGAAGAAGAAATCGGTTTAGCGGATATGGGTTGGCTCATCCCTTTTAAAAATAGTCCAATGGGGTTCAGCTTGTGGTTAGGCTAATCCATGTCAAGCTTAAACTAGCTCAAGTTGACCTAAGACTAACCATATGAACTCCATTTAAATCCCAGAAAATTTTTGAAAATCCCTAAAAATTCCACGAGATAATTCTCAATTAGCAAGGTTATTATTTTATTTTATAATTAATTAATTTTTTTTTCATATCTTACACAAGTATACTCACTCAAACAAATGAGCTCAATATCTCATATTGACTCATTTGAGCATGACCATGCATTTCGTGGTCCTACTCTATCAAGAGGCCAAAGATATCACTCCTGTCATATATGAGGGATATATCTCATTTACATCACTCATATCCCTCTGCATAATTCGTTACATGCCCAGTGATCGCCGTTATAGTCACCCTGTTACGGTGTGACGTTAGACGATACCAAAGTATATAACTCCTTATGTAGAGAACCATAATGACTTCGGGTCTAAGGACTATTCATACCAATAGTCACATGAGAAAGTATATGATACTCATATAACGATCCATGATACTTTCTCATAGCGGGTCAATTCAGTATATATATTTTCCAATATATATACCCATGTATCAATGCGATATCACATATCCATGACTTGTAAGATCAAGTCATCCATTGACCTACATGCTAGTCTCAATGTATTAATATTGCCCTTGTGTATTAATACTTCACTAGGAATATTAAGAATAGTATTCTCTACAGTTTCTCATAATCAATTCTACCAATTGATATACTGTAGATTAGAACCTACTATTCAAGAACATTATTATATTTATTTTGGCTGGCATATGCATAAAGTAAATATAATAAACAATCTTTGCCTTTTATTAATTAAATATGATACACATAATCCCTAATTAATCATCTCATGATTGACACTACATCTCATGATTGACACTAAGGGCTAATACTAACACAGTCGACTGATCCTCTTGGCAGTCGACTGCTGAAACCTCCAGTCGACTGCTAGACTTGAGAATTCAACCTGACACCTACAACACAAGGTTAGCACAAGAGATGCATAATGTCATGAAGTGTGACAGTCCTTTGACTATTCGATCTCGACTTCAGCATTCCTCCAGAAGCCTTGGTCGGATCGACGCCTAGGATTGTCCTCTTACCAAAGATGCATCCTTACCACTGCTCTACACCCGGAGCTTACCTTTGATCCTCCTGACCTGTCGCTTAGCTTTTGGTCACTTGATCATCGAGATTTCTCCTTCTGAGATTCTTCTGACATTACCCGACCACCGAGGTTTCTCCTTTCGAGATTCTCCTGGTGTCACCCGACCACCGAGGTTTCTCGTCCTAGGATTCTCCTGGTGCCGTTGACCACCGAGGTTTCCCGTCCAGAGATTCTCCTGGTGTCGTTGACCTTAGCAAAGTCGAATACAATACTTGCACACTTAGCATAACACATGAGATAACAAAATAGCTTAACTTTGAATATTTGTCATTATCAAAACCAAGGTTCGATTAACTGGTGCCCCTGCACTAACATATTCCCTAGTCGATTGGTCAAGTAGTTGGTCGAGGCTCGATCACGATCTATAGCTTTGGCGATCAGGGATGATCCAGTCCATAATTTGGATCGAATTAAGTGGTCAAGACATGATTCTTCAATGATCGGTGATTCTATTAATGATCGCTAGGTTAGGATAGTCGACTGGTAATCTAAAATCTGATGTGGATTAGTCCGTTGTGAGGCAACAACTAAGCGTCTAGTTGATGCACACGAATGCGACCTCAAATCTCATGACGGAGACCGTCGAGGACTCAAAGCGCATGCTCGCGCTCAACGCCCGCAAGTGCACGGATGTCGTCAAGTAATAAAGATTATCGATCCCACAGGGGCTGGGATTCGAATACCAATATATTCAGTGGTTGTAATTGTTCGGACGTTACTCTAAGAAGTTTCGGTTGGTGAGGGTTTTCAATGGACTTTACTCTATACGGTGTCACACGGAGGAGGAAAGGAGTGTGTCGAGGTCTTTAAAGGTGATTCTAGGACTTCGATTTTGCTTGTGTATCATAAAATAATGTTGTCAATTGGCGTTGTTTAGACGTTTAGCTATGGTTTTGTAGAAGAGACATCATACACTCTCCCAAAGAGCCGCCGCATCTACCGGGAGCTACCTCCGCCTAAAAGGACGGGATAGACAGTACGAGGATGTCGAATCAATCCCTACGATGAACTGTTTTCGATTTCATCGTACCCTTCTACCCACAGTTACAAGGGATCAGGTTTACCCCTAGGTTCCTTATATAAAATCCCCTAAATCTTAGATACGAGGGTTGTCACCCCTCGTATCGCCTAAGCACAACAGATAGAAAGTCAAACACGTATAGATATAGTAAAAAAATAACTACCAATTGTCAAATCAAATTCAAAGGCAGAATTTAACATGAACCAACATTGTAATGTGTACACAAGCTACTCCCTAATCCTAGAATCGAAAGTACTACTCCATGTATATGAAGGAAGAATCACAAAGCATATCTATGTTCGAATACATAAGGAATAAAATGCAGGAACAAAGAATTACAATGCTTTCGTGGTCATCTCTCCGGCATTGAAGTGCAAGGCGTGGACCTCCGGCGGCGTTCCTCCTCCCCGTTGTGAGTTACCGAAGCTTTTTAGGGCTTCAGCGTGCCATCCTAGCCGTCGTGCCTCCAACCTAGAGTTTGGGCGAAGCCATTCGTATATAGACATCGCCTCGGACCACTGCAAAATTCAGAAAAAGCCCTAGTCGCGCAAATCTGGCAGGCCGCCACACGGTCGTGTGTTTCCACACGGCCAAGCCAAGTGCGACCCTGGGATGCTGATCTCACCCATTGGGCATGGTCGTGTGAATCCACATGCCCTGGTCATGTCCCACTCTGCGTCTAGCTGCGAAATGTCCTTCTTTTGCTCCGAAAGCACGTCTTTTTAACCCGAAATGCTAACCTGCACACAAAAGTCCAACGAGCAGACCTCCGAACCAGAAAATAGGAAATGCGTGCAAAATAGAGTAACATATGCATGAAACTAACATGAAATATAACAAGATGTGAGCAATAACTACTCCTAAAACCTTATATGTTTTGCTCACATCACTTCCCCCAGACTTAAATCTTTGCTTGTCCTCAAGCAAACCTTAGTGCCATGAAATTTTAAAAATATATTGTTCCATAATTAGCATGTTAACTAAATTTATCAAGTGGTATTTGCAATCAAAGCAAAATAAATATGTTCTAGAAATTCACTAAGTTAGCTCCTCGTGCTCGTGCTAGGCAAATCATTCTTAGGGGCTATCCATTCCATGGTGAGTTAAGTCGTCATCCCATAGTTTTCCTAAGGTTTCTGGCTCTTAGGCACTTACCTGCCCAAAGCGAGGGTCGTTCCCTAGATCTAGCATAAAGTCTCAAAGGCGTGCTTGGTATTGAGAGAAATTGGTAGGTGTTTCCCCAATAACCTAACTCGGTCTCAAAGGGCCACCTAGCCATTTCCACCCACGACGACTGTTTTTTTTATCCCTCATAATCTTCTCTCTTTTTTTTTTCTTTGTTTTCTTTTTCATTTCTTTTTTCTCTCTCTCTCTCTTTTTTCTCTTTTCTTTTATTTTTCGGCTCACTGGGATTTTAATTTTTTCGAATGGGCTTACGCAATCCAAGCATCTCAAATAACTAAAATGTTAAACCTAGAGTCACCTATAGATTCCAAAGTACTAGACTACTGAGATGAATCATAACTCGTTATGTACTAGATTCTCCCTTTCAGAACGTTCAACATGTGTAAGTGTAAAAATAAAACTAACCAGTGTAAGTCTAGAACATTCAATAGAATGAATAAAATAAAATACCACGAGATAAATGAGATTAAGCTACCTATGGGAACAACTCATGCAAGCAACTTTCAAAAATACTACTGAGGTAGCTTTACAGATAACAAAAATTAAGTACTGAAAGAAACTCAACAACCCATGCATGAATAAATGAATGAAAATACCAGAAAAGAAACTACTGCTAGGAAACAAATCAAAATAAACTTTGGGGTCTTCCCCTCCCCCCCAGACTTAAATGAAAATATACCTCTAGTATGGTGGACGAGGTGGAAAGTCTGGGAGCCTCGGCATCTCTGGATCCTGGGAGAACCTACTGCTGAGCCGCTGATGTCACATGTACATGTGGTCGATCTGGGAGCTGGTGGATGTAGCGGCTGCTCGGTGCTCCTCCTCCCTAGCCCACTGCGCCTGTTGGGCGTGCATGTGATGTCGCATCTCTCTGCGGTAGGCAGCCTCATCCCGGCGACGAGCAACCTTCTCCTGGAAGTATATGCGGGCCTCGTCGTAGAACTCCTCAGCCCGCTAAAAATGCTCCCGGAATCCTTGGAACTCCGCCTGCTGGTAGGCACTTTGATCCTCCCATCATTGCCTTTACGTCTACTGCTCAGTGTAAATGTCATCGAGGCACGATCGAACTCCGAGAAATCATAGGCCGACGTACCTACATCCTGCTCAAAAGTAGAAAAAGGTAGTGGTGCAGGTGCAGGCTCATGTCGGTGTGGACTAGGTGGGCTCCTATGCATGTGTGGACTAGAGGAAGAGTGATATAAAGGTGGAGAGATGGGTGTCGATGTTGATGGTCCCTCATGTGGAGGGGACTCCACTATTAGGTCCAAGTGTCAGTTGGGGCGTATAACGATGGTGGTACGATCCGGGTCGGGGAGCCTAAGGGTCGTCAGATTTTTCCTTACAAAGCATAAGGAGTCTCCTTCTCTCACAATCATTTTCATGGTCATGCACACTCCTAGGTCGATCCTAGGGATCCCTTCTATACTCTCTAATGTTGTGTAATCGTACCCCATCCTAAAGCAAATATGGGTAAGTAGGCCTCCCACATTAATCTCTTCTCGTGCTGCTTTGCCCATCTTCACTAAGTGTCTGATGAAGTGGGACCCTACATCGATGCTACTCCTTTCTTGTAGCATATCCCATAGGCAAAGCAGCTCGCTAGCTCTAACTATACCGTCACTCTCCCCACGACCAAATATAGTACTGGCCATGATGCGGTGGAGGTATCGAAAGACGGGGTTTTGGAGGCGCGACGCTTTGGCCCTAGAAGAGTCATAAGCATGCTCTCTCGTCAACTCGGTCCAACATTCCCGAGAGTTGAACCCAATAGGGGTTCTTCTCTCTCTCCCACTCGGCAAGCCAAAGCATGAGTTCTATCGGTGAATGGTCCACTCATGCTCAATGTTAAAAAGCCTAAAAGTTATCCTACCCTCCTCGCTCTCTCTACCCGTTAAAATTTCTGCCTCTAAGGAACTTAAAAATTCTAGAACAATCCTAGGGCAGGTTGGGTGCCTTATTCCCATCATCTCTTCCCACCCCATTTTTGCAAATAGGGCTTGAATATCACCCAACAACCCTAAAGACTCTAGCAAATCTTCATCTAAGTACCTAGTAGCAGTGAGTTTACGAGTATAGAGCATATTATATCTATCTCTATGTTCATTATTGCGAAAAAGAAGAGTGGGTAGGGCGTTACCCTCCTTTGGAGCTTGAGGGGAGTCGGCTCTCCTTGTTCGTCGCTCCGAGGCGCCGGATCGAGGTGCTACATGCTTGGTCCTTCTCATCCTTGCTTCTTTTGGCTTCCTTAGGGGTTCAAAGTTCTTCTAGATGGTGGGGAAGATGAAATCACACGACTAGGGCAAGAGCTTTCGAAGCACATGGCGCAAATGGGGTGAAAACACACGACTCACCCTTTTTAACCTCGCATGCCACGGCCGTGTGAAAACACACGGCCAGGCTGTGTGCGCCTCGGGTCGGTCAGGCACGGCCATGGAAAAACACACGGCCAGGCTGTGTGTCCCCATTTCTCTCCCCGTTTTGCGTCAGAGCTCGAATTCTCTCACACCTTTCGCCGTGTAGGTCAATATGGATTTTTTTTTTTTGCCTAGCAAAGTTCTTTTCTAGTTCTAACCCTAAATGGGATGGAAATCAAAACTAAAATCACACAAATGCATGCAATGCAATCAAAAAGGGAAATCTAAAACTAAACTTGGGTTGCCTCCCAAGAAGCGCTTTGTTTAAGGTCGTTTAGCTCAACTGCACTCCACTATCAACTTGGCTCTGGAGGTTCAGTGAACCTCCATTCATCGGTCTCGGGAGCTTCATCCGGTGGCCCTGGCTTCATTCTGCTAAATGTGAAGCCAACGAGGTAGGGAGCCCTATGCTCCGAAAGGATAAAGAGGATGATCTCCCCATCTACCTCCAGGGAGATCTGGTGTGTCTTCGCATCAATGCACGCCCCTGTAGTCGCTAGAAAAGGCCTTCCCAGAATGATGGGATTCTGGGGATTTGGTCCTGTGTCCAGTATGATGAAGTCCGTGGGTATCATGAAATCCTCAATCATCACAGGCACGTGTGGTAGCAGGACAACGGGCTCCTTGACTGAATCATCCCCCATACGAATACCAAGATTCGCTGGTTGGAGCTCGCTCAGTCCCATCTTCAGATAGTATGCGTAGGGCATCACACTGACTGATGACCCCAAATCGCATAGCGCTTCGTCGAAGCTCTCCCCATAAATTGAGCAGGGGATAACAAATTCACCGGGGTCCTCAAGCTGTAATGAAATCTTCTCTTCAAACTCAGCTTGGTCAGGTAGGGTGGTAATCATGGTTGCACACTCCTTGGCGAATTTGCTACTCTGCCCCACTCCTTCCTCTTTACTTGACACGGTTTGGGCTATCTGGGCCACTTGCGTCTCCAACATTCTGGTATGACTTGCAAGGCCGTCAACGGTGGCCTTCAAGTCTCTGAGTGATTCTTCAGACTTCTGATGTTGGCGACGAAATTCCTCATTGGCCTTAGTTTGGGTAGCGATGAAGTCCTCCATCATCAGTTCCAGTATGGACTTATATGGTCACTGCCCATTGCCCTACTGCTTCTCATACCCTCCTGATGGTTGGGAGGTTCCCGAGTTATTCTTATAGGAGAAATTCAGGTGATTCCTCCATCCGGGATTGTAGGTATTGGAGTATGAGTTGTTGGGCCTTTGGTCGTAGTCCCCAACCGTGTCACAGTGCTCAATCTGCTCGTCTGAGGTCCCTTGCCCTCCATAGTGGTCCTCTTGATACGATGCCACTCCCTCTCCAAAATTAAAGGCCGCGCAGGCAGATGAAGGATTCAAAGATTCAAACCTTCTACTGAGCGCGTCTATCCTTGCTACAAGGTGGTCCATGGAGTTGACAGTGTATCATCCCGCTGCAGGTGTAGATTGACCACGTTCGGAAACCCATTGATGGTGGTTCTGGGCCACCTCTTCGATAAGCTCCTCTGCCTCCTCTATGGTCTTGTTCATTAGTGCTCCTCTAGCAGCAGAATCTAGGGACATCTTTGTGGCGTACGCGATCCCATTGTTGAAGATGTGGATCACTAGCCACCTCTCCAGTTCGTGGTGGGGGCATTGGTAGAGTAACCCCTTGTAGTGATCCCAAGCTTCGAACAAGGACTCCCCCTCCTTCTGGTGAAAGCTCATGATGAGATGGCGCATGTGAGCAGTCTTACTTGGTGGGAAGTTTTTATTCAGAAACTGCTGCTCACATTGCTCCCATATAGTGATGCTACCAGAAGGTAGGGAGTGAAGCCATGCCTTAGCCTTATCCCACAGTGAAAACGGGAACAGGCTCAAGCAGATTGCGTCAGTAGGGACTTTGTTCATTTTCATCGTCGAGCAGATTTCAAGAAATGCCCCAAGGTGCCGGTTTGGGTCTTCAGTCGCAGCTCCCTCGAATTGACTCTGCTGGACTATATGTATAGTATCGGCTTCAGCTCAAAGTTATTTGCTGAAATAGATGGTCTAGCTATACTCGGCCTGAATCCTCTAGCACTAGGAGCTGCGTAGTCCCGCAGAGGTTGGCTACCTATGTTCACCTCGGATGCAACTTGATTCTCCATCCTTCGTTGCTCTGCTCTCCGATGATGAAAGGTTCGCTCAATTTCTAAGTCGATCGGAATTAGACCTTCCGATCCTAATCGTCTAAGCATACGACAAACCAAGCCACAAAGTTAGGAGTGCTAACCTAATTCTAAGAGCAGAAAATAAGACAATCTAGCTAATCAAAATCTAAGATGCAAAAAAAAAAAAGAAATAAAAACAACTAGTGCTAGAATTAAATAAAATAAAAATAATAGAAAATTAAAAACTAAAGCTAAATATGAAAGATATAAGACTAAAGAAAATAAAGCAAGTAAATAAATCTAATCCTAAGTCCGATCCAATTTACCACCGTTCGATTCGATATCGAATCGCTCAGCCCTCAGCAACGATGCTAAAAACTTGATGCGCACGAACGCGATCTCAAATCTCGCGACGGAGAACGTTGAGGACTCAAAGCGCGCGCTCGCGCTCAATGCTCGCAAGTGCACTGATGTCGTCAAGTAATAAAGATTATCGATCCCACAGGGACTGGAATTCGAATACTAATATATTCAGCGGTTATAATTGTTCAGATGTTACTCTAAGAGGTTTTGGTTGGTGAGGGTTGTCGGTGGACTTTACTCTATACGGTGTCACATGGAGGAGGAAAGGAGTGTGCCGAGGTCTTCAAAGGTGATTCTAGGACTTCGGTTTCGCTTGTATATCACAAAATAATGTTGTCAATTGGCATTGTCTAGACGTTTAGCTATGGTTTTGTGGAAGGAACATCATACACTCTCCCGTAGAGCCGCCGCATCTACCGAAAGCTACCTCCACCTAAAAGGACGGGATAGACGGTACGAGGATGTCGAATCAATCCCTACAATGAACCGTTTCCGATTTCATCGTACCCTTCTACCCACAGTTACAAGGGATCAGGTTTACCCCTAGATTCCTTATATAAAATCCCCTAAATCTTAGATACGAGGGTTGTCACCCCTCGTATCGCCTAAGCACAGTAGATAGAAAGCCAAACACGCATAGATATAGTAAAAAAATAACTACCAATTGTCAAATCAAATTCAAAGGCAGAACTTAATATGAACTAACATTGTAATGTGTACACAAGCTACTCCCTAATCCTAGAATCGAAAGTACTACTCCATGTATATGAAGGAAGAATCACAAAGTATGTCTATGTTCGAATACATAAGAAATAAAACGCAGGAACAAAGAATTACAATGCTTTCATGGTCTTCTCTCCGGTGTTGAAGTGTAAGGCGTGGACCTCCGACAGTGTTCCTCCTCTCTGTTGAGAGTTACCGAAGCTTTTTAGGGCTTCGACGTGTCGTCCTAGCAGTTGTGCCTCCTCCCTAGGGTTTGGGTGGAGCCATCCCTATATAGACAACGCCTCAGACCGCTGTAAAATCTGGAAAAAGCCCTAGTCGCGCAAATCTGGTGGGTCGTCACACGACCGTGTGCGGCCCTGGGGTGCTGATCTCACCCATTGGGCACGACCGTGTGAATCCACATGCCCTGGCAGTGTCCCACTATGCATCTAGCTACGAAATGTCCTTTTGCTCTGAAAGCGCGTCTTTTTAACCCGAAATGCTAACCTGCACACAAAAGTCCAATGAGCAGACCTTCGAACCAGAAAATAGGAAATGTGTGCAAAATAGAGTAACATATGCATGAAACTAACATGAAATATAACAAGATGTGAGCAAAAACTACTCCTAAAACCCTATATATTTTGCTCACATCACCAGTCGACTGTTAGATAAGAGCAGTCGACTGGAAGGCAAAAAATCAGTCCGACGGAGAATTTAAATGGAGCTCGAAGGGAGGCTTTCCACCAACATTTTTGGTGCAATTTTAGAGAGGAATTGTTGTTGCATTATAGATCTTCAAGAGCCTTTCAAAGCAACCATCAAGCAAGCAAAACATTCAAATTCTTGTAAAGTGTTCTTTACATTATTATTGTATTTGCTTGTATTTTATTCTTATTGTTGTAAGATTATTGTAAGAGGTTTATCCACCTCCGATGTGTCACTGTGAATGAGTTTATTAATGGTGGTGTGCATCACTAGAGCTCGTCTGTAGAGTAAGAATACTAGGTTCCAAACCATGTTATATCTTTGTGTTTGTGTGCATATTGTGTTTTTGTTTCTATTATTATACATTTTGCTGCATACACTAATATCGTTGTAGACGAGCACGCGAACGAACGATGAAATCAACGAAGCGCTATTCACCCCTCTAGCACGACCACATCAGTCCCTATATTTGACTTAGAGATTAGTATGTAACATGAAGGTAATAATACCGAGTGTTAGATAATGCATAACAATTATCTCCATTTTAGCACGACAATTATAATCATTATGAAATAGTAACACCGATTACAAAGAGGTGTGTTCTTTGAAAAAAGATAGTATAATTTTTTTACTGCTCTTCTCTTCCTATATAATGATACCAATGTTTGGAGGTATATTATGTTAGAGGATCGTGGCCTGACTAAAGGGGGGGTGAATACCCCAATTCGTGTGTTCGATGGAAATCGTTCGCTCGCTGTGTGCTTGTCTACAATATTCGTTAATACACAGTGAAAATACAAATACAAATACAAAAGATAATCACAACACACGCAATACACGACGATATATATGGTTCGAAACCTTAGGGTTCCTACTCCACAGGGCGAGCTCAAAGAGCTCTAGAGATGCACACGGCACTACTCAAACTCCTTCTCGACAACAAGTCGGAGGTGGAGAAACCTCATATAAGCAATTACAGGATGCAATACAAAAGTACAAGCAAAATACAAAGACAATATGAAATACAAGTAAAGAAAACTTTACAATACTTTGCTTTGATCACTTGCTTGTTGCTTGCTTTGTTTTGCTCTTGAAGGTCTAGAATGCAACAGCAATTTCCCTCCAAAATCTCCCCAAAAACCGCTATGGAAATCCTCCCCAAGCTCTTCCTTTTATGCTTGTGTCGGGCTGATTTCGCGCCAATTAGTCTACTGTTCCTGACCATCAGTCGACTACTCCTATAGTCGTTGTCTCACAATGACTCGATCCACGCTGGATAAGTTCTAACGGATACACCATCAGTCGACTGATCATGCCCATCAGTCGACTGATCAAGCCATCAGTCGAGTGATCCAGGCAATCAGTCGACTCGAAAAGGTTCTGTGCTCGTGACACCCTTCATCAGTCGACTGCCATCCCTTGGCAGTCGACTGATAGTGTATCAGTCGACTATCAAACCCTAACAGTCAATTGATTAGCCAGAAACTCATCAGTCAAACACCAGTCGATTGCTCTCGACTTGGATCAGTCGACTGCTATCTATAGTAGTCGATTGGTGTCGGGTAAAATCTCAAACAAACATAAGTTGTTTGAGCATCCAACCGTCGGGTAAACCTTAAACACCAATGTTTGAGCATCTGACACTTGATCTCAGCCACTTGGCAAAGCTTAACTCTCATCTCCCATGGAGTCTCTCACCGAAACTCTCTTTGTCTGGCTATGTCCCTCGGATGTACCAAGCGCACGACTTCTGCAATGACATCCTTCACGTCTTTCCCTAAAGTCTGCTTCCTTTAGCTTCACTCTATTCGCTCCTCGTCCGACGGTCCCTCGGATGCACCAAGCGCACGACTTCCGCAATGTCATCCTTCACTGACTCAAGGACCCGAGCCATGAGACGATGAACTTACCAATGCTTTATCAAGCTAACAAAATGCCAAGACTTAACCTTGGACTTTCCCATTGCCAAGGCTACACACTTGGACTTCCCATTGCCAAGCCCCATACTTGGACTTCCAATGCCAAGCCCCATGCTTGGATTTTCACTGCCAAGGCTACACACTTGGACTTACGTGGCCAAAGCTACACACTTGGTCTTCACATGACAATCACATGTTATATGTTTTGTCTAACATCAAAATACTACTCGATTCAAACTCGAGTTTGGTCAATCGTGACCTGGGCCAATTGTACCAACAGTCTTCCTCTTTTTGATGTTTGACAAAACCCCAAACACCTTTGAGTTAGGTGCCCTAACTCAAATCTACTAATTATCCCCAATTGACAATTCTCACCTTTGAGAATTCCAACTAACCTCAATTGGTCTCTTCTTCCCCTTTTTGACATATATAAAAAAGGTCCTCCCCAAGGGTGTCAATGTCTCACAATGAGATCTTACAATCCTCCCCTTGGTCCAAAAATACATCCATCATCCCAAGATAGATAACCTCCCCCTAAAGGCTTGCTCCCCCTTGATCATTGCACCAACAATGTCCTTGGAGAGTCCCTAAGCTAATAGGAACACTAAATAATCAAAATTAAGGGAAAATATTCAACATTGAACTTTCACCTCCCTTAATCCGATACACACCCTGAACAATTCTCCTAATTCATATCCAATGGATTTTTACCCTTTCTAATGTTCTTCAAAGCATATCTTAGGGTTAGGAGCAGTTAGGGAACCAAGAAGTAGCTGAACATGGGCCTAACAAATATTATTTACCCGAAATCAACATTATCAGTCGATTCCTTCAGCTACCAGTCGACTGATTTTGACTCCAGTCGACTGCCATCCATGGCAGTTGACTGATTTCTACATAGTACAGAAATCAGATTTCAGAAATGAAATTCCGAAATTCATAAGTAAAAATACGTAATTTGAAAAATCTTGAAAATTCATATGTACATTACTTATTACAAACATTATGGGTGAAAAATATTAGAAAAATAAAATACCCATAAGCTAATGAGATTGATACAAAGTTCAAAACTCTTGAAATTTTCAATGTTTGACCCTACTTTGTATCACCTCATTCAATGGTGATTGCTATCAAAAGATAGACTTCACCAAAGTTTTTCAAAATGATTTTGAAATGATTTTAAAATCTTTAAATTCATTTTCCTAAATATCTCACTTGTATCTAGATGTATGAAGCACATACAAGTCAAGTGTTCTAGTGAGATGTAGGTTTTGTTCATTTAGGGTCTCATGCATATGCTAGGTAACACTATTTGATTCTTTTATGCATGAGACTTCAAATCATGCCTTAATCCTTAACTCAATTTTATTTAATGCATGAATAATGATTATGACATAAATAATAACAAGAATAAAAGCATTTGCCAATAATCATGATGTCATGACATGTGATATAAGCTTAAACATAACATGACATTTAGCTAACCCTAAGTATTATCATGACATTTTATATGATAAACATAAATATGATGTCATGATATGGCAAGGCAAATAAATCATGGCAAGTATAAAATACCTAAGTGTTAAGCTCAAATTGTCATTTCTAAGATTAAATTCATTTTGCCTTAATACCAACTATCTCCATAGTGTGCCAAAAATCCAAAATGACACACCATGACTTCTAAGACCTAATTGTGTCAATTTAATCAATTTTCAACTTCTTAAAGTACATTGGCACGACCTAAAGTGTTAACTCTACTATAGTTAGGTTAACTACCTATCCACTTAGGGTTGACACACCCTAACCCATCTAGCGTGAATCGATCACGCTCCTAAGAACCCAATATCTATTGGAGCTCCTTGGATTAACAAGGTATTCACTAGGGATAACTTCCCTAGATACCTTCTTAATGATCCTTTTTGGCTTTGAAGCCTTAGTCATTTGGGTCTTTCTTAAGTTAACCTTAGGGATTGTCTCCCTAATAACCTTCTTAGTGGCTACCTTAGATTTTCTTGAATTTTTAGCCACTAGACACACACCATAGTTAATCTTAGGGATAACTTCTCTATTAACCTTGGTTTTCCTAGACCTAGATTTAGTTCCATAATCAAATGGAACACTGTGGTAGGACTTAGGTTTGTGACTCAAACCTTTCTTGCCCTTGGACGGTTCTTGTCTCCTATGTCTTAGATTTTGATCATTAGATCCTTTAAATGTGTTTGTCATTTTTGCTAGGGTCTTTTCCAATTTTTCAAGCCTTGATCTCAAGACTTGGTTCTCTAATTCTAATTTTTCTAATTTTAATTTTTCATTAATCTTTTGGGAATGACTCTTCTTCTTAGGCATGTGTCTACCCTTCTTAGAGTTAATGCCTAAATTTTCTTCTATCATCCTAATAGACTCCCTAGGTAAAATAGGTCTAGAATTGTTTGATCCAGTCCTTAGTTAAATTAACATGCTTAGCACCTAAATAATAAAATCTATTATTTCTACTAGCATGCTTATGTTCATGGGTAATAGCAAGTGAATTAACATAATTTCTAGCATGCTTCTTAATCCTAGAGCTAGAAGGTGCATTAAAGTATACCTTAGGGTTTGCTTTGGAAGCTCCCCCTACTTGTGTAGCTTTTTCTTGCCCCTTCGTCTTCCCCCTAGGGCATTGGCTTCGGTAGTGTCCCCATTGATTGTACTTGAAGCACACAATGTGCTCTTTGTTTATCCTAGCGAGGACTCCGGTATCCTTTGACTTTTGATTGACTTTTAGTGTCGATACTTTTTCCTTGGCTAATTTTGGGCATTTACTCCTATAGTGCCCTTTCTCCCTACACTCAAAGCAAATTATATGATCTTTATTATTATGAATTGCATTTGAGTTACCTAGAGTAGTGGAAGCCTCTTGATCTTCACTTCTCCCGGATGTAGATGCTTCTTCTCATTCTTGCTCCGGGATAGAAGATCTCTCCTCCCCCTCAATGCTAAAGGTGGAGGTTTCCTCCAATTTATCCACATTCTCTGATGTTGATGGCGATTCTTCCTCTTGAGCATGGGAGGATGAATACTCTTCCTCGGCTTCCTTCTCTACTTGTGTCGGTTCGGAATTTTCATGGAATTGGACTAATTTATTCCATAATTCCTTCGCATCCCTATATTCACCTAGCCTAGACAAAATAGCGTTAGGTATCAATTTGACTAACATAATTGTTACCTTAACATTTGTCTTGAATTATCGTCGTTGCTCCTCGGTTCATCTTGACTTTCTCAATGACTTGTTATCTTCACCTCTAGGCACTTCAAAATTGTCTTCAATTGTTAGCATTATATCGAAATCAGTTTCGAAGTTACCTCCATCCTTTTCTTCCACCAAGAAAAGTCTCTTTCGAATTTTGATGGATGGATGTTGATGCCGGCCATTTTGGTTGATTGTCGAGACGGTGAGTCCAATGACAATCTCCTCGCTCTGATATCACTTGTTGAAAATCGTGGCCCGGTTAGAGGGGGGTGAATTGTAACATCCCCCCTCTCTTTCCTCTAGTAAAGTAGGTGTTACCATCATACTTTATCTTTTTCTTTACGTTAAGAAGCCAAACATGACTCAATTAAAAGAAGAGTATCAACAACTCATAACAAGATCTAAACCTAGTTTCTAAACAAGTATCATAATTCAAACTCTTGACTTGAAACAACGCGGAAGCTAACGAAATAGATCAACTACATTGGCATGTTGACGCAGGGAGATTACACAAGTTCTTAACATATCTAAGCACACACATTCGCTAGAGTTCTAACATAAAACATTCTTAAGTAACTCAACCTCATGCATACTGATATACATCTTTGACATAAAAATAAACGTAAACAATAATACATAATATCAACACTAGCACCTAACATGAACACTAGCACACAACATGAACACTAGTACACTAGCAAGTTCAAAGGTCTTAACATAATATAATACTAGCAAGTTCGACACATGAACACTAACACACTAGCAAGTTCAAAGGTCTTAACATAACATAATACTAACAAGTTCAGAATCGTAATCCACTGTTCCACCGCCACACACACCAAGCACTTCATCAGCTGCCCCCTCTTACTACAATTTTCTTTTACCCTTATCTACAGTATAAGGAATGCAACTATAAGAAATGGTTCTTAGTAAATACCTCCTATTCTCACAAAACATCGTATTAGGAAAACATGCTATTAGAATACTTGCATGCAAACACATGCTCATACTTGCCATTAAGAAAATTCTGCATTAAACATTTAGAAACATTTGTACATAACACAATGATTCAACTTGAAATGCATGAAAATTTTGCATTAAACATATAAAAACACTTGTACATAACACAATGGTTCAACTTGAAATGCATGAACTTGAAATACATAATTTGCAATACATGATTGTGAAATATGCTTCGCTGTAGAAACATGCACATGAGATATACTTAAGCTTGTAACCATTATGCTTTAGTTAACTTTAGAAACCATATAGATATACTTTAAAATCAGTAAACATCCTTGTTTGGGCAGCCTGACATAGTACTAATTTGCGCACAACCCTAAAGGAATTCGAGGTAGCTAGCCATCAAACTTATTAGGGTAACTTACTAAGGGCGGTCTAGGGCTCGTGGGCGATCTAAGGGCCCGGTACATCCCACTTTAAAGTAAAATACTTTCTTTATATATGACCTACTAATTTTTCCATATAACAGACATTTAACATGATCATACTCTAAAAAAATCATATAGGAAGCATTTCAAGATATTTGATCATGATCTTTATCCCCAAAACTCATAGGGGAAGCATCCTTGCGATCTTATGTCTTGCTTCCAAAGGAAATATACATATAATGCCTATAAATCTGAATAAAACATGGAGAAAGAAGCTAGATAAATCAATCGAATAGCTACTTATACTGCAGGTGAGAAATACTTACATCCTCTCACTATCTTACTAATATACCGCTAGGGGTTTTGTGAGATGAAGATCTTCCCCTATTCCTTAGCCTTAGGAATGATCCTCTAGCATATACTAAGCCCTTGTGAGGAAACCCCCTTGAGAACCCCAACCAAGAGCCTTAGGGTTTCGGATGGAGAGGGAGGAAGGAGGAGGAAGAAGGTGGAGTTTGATCCTCTAGCAACACCAAGCCTTGTGAGAAACTCCCCTTGAAAACCCTCTTGAGGATCACACCCCAAGAAGCCCTATAGCTTTGGATGAAGAGGGAGGAAGGAGGGAGAAGACTTTTGGTGGAGAAGGGGAGAAGCAGGAAGAAGAAATTCGGTGGAGAAGGGGAGGAGGAAGAAAATTTGGGTTTTCCCTCTCTTAATTCCCCTTTAATACTTAGGAAGATGAAAGAAAACTCCTCATCTTCTCATACTTATATTATATAATCTTTGTACATCCTAAACAAGAAGCATCCTATGATATAGTGGTATCAAGACAATCTCCCAATTAGAAGGTTCATGGTTCGAATCTTAGCTATAATGAACCCTATTTTATTTTATTTATTTATGAACCTTTTTCATTTATATTCTTTGGATATTCATGTATATCCTAGCCAAGATTTATCCTATGACATGGTGGTATCTAGGTGATCTCACAATTAGAAGGTTCATGGTTAGAATCTTAGCTATAACGAACCATATTGTATTTTATCTTCTTTTTTTTTCGGGCATTGCATGAATAGCCCAATTCGCATGTTCGATGGAAATCATTCGCTCATCGTGTGCTTGCCTACAATATTCGTTAATACGCAGTGGAAATTTAAATAACAAATACAAATACAAGAGACAATCACAACACACACAATAACGACAATATACGTGGTTCGGAACCTTAGGGTTCCTATTCCACGGGGCGAGCTTAAAGAGCTCTAGAGATGCACACGACACTACTCAAACTCCTTCTCGACAACAAGTCGGAGGTGGAGAAACCTCGTACAAGAAATTACAAGATGCAATACAAAAGTACAAGCAAAATACAAAGACAATATGAAATACAAGTAAAGAAAACTTTACAACACTTTGCTTTGATTACTTGTTTGTTGCTTGCTTTGGTTTGCTCTTGAAGGTCTGGAATGCAGCAGCAATTCCCCTCTAAAATCTCGCCAAAAATCGCTATGGAAATCCTCCCCAAGCTCCTTCTTTTATGCTTGTCTCGAGCTGATTCCGCGCCAATCAGTCGACTGCTCCTGTAGCCGTTGTCTCACAACGACTTGATCCACGCTGAATAAGTTCCAACGGATACACCATCAGTCAACTGATCAAGTCATCAGTCGAGTGATCCAGGCAATCAGTCGACTCGAAAAGGTTCTGTGCTTGCGACACCCTTCGTCAGTCGACTGATGGTGTATTAGTCGATTGTCAAACCCTGACAGTCGACTGATTGACCCGAAACTCATCAGTCGAACATCAGTCGATTGCTCTCAACTTGGATCAGTAGACTACTATCTATAATAGTCGACCGGTGTCGAGTAAAAACTCAAACTTACACAAATTGTTTGAGCATCCGACCGTCGGGTAAACCTCAAACACCAATGTTTGAGCATCCGACCATCGGGTAAACCTCAAACACCAATGTTTGAGCATCCGACACTAGATCTCAGCCACTTGGCCAAGCTCAACTCTCATCTCCCATGAAATCTCTCACCGAAGCTCTCTTCGTCCAACTACGTCCCTCAGATGCACCAAGCGCACGACTTCCGTAATGTCATCCTTCGCGTCTTGCCCTAAAGTCTGCTTCCTTTGGCTTCACTCCATTCGCTCCTCGTCCGACGATCCCTCGGATGCATCAAGTGCACGACTTCAGCAATGTCATCCTTCTTCAACTCAAGAACCCGAGCCATGAGACGATGAACTTGTCAATGCTTTATCAAGCTAACCAAATATCAAGACTCAAGCTTGGACTTTCCCATTGCCAAGGCTACACACTTAGACTTCTTATTGCCAAGCCCCATGCTTGGACTTCTAATACCAAGCCCCATGCTTGGACTTTCTCCGCCAAGGCTATACACTTGGACTTACGTAGCCAAGACTACACACTTGGTCTTCACATGACAATCACATGTCATATGTTTTGTCTAACATCAAAATACTGCTCGAGTCAAACTCGAGTCCGATCAATCGTGACTTGAACCGATTGCACCAACATATTAGGTTATTATTTGTTATCCCATTTGTTTTATTCTCTTTTTCCTCTCAAAATTGACTTAAATATCAAAGAAATCTTGTCGGATAACATTTGACAAACCCTTTGACATATATTATTCCTCGCAAAGTCGGCCACATTATGGGAAGAAAGTTTCTTCAACAATCTTAAATGAGGTGACAAATTTTAGGTTACATCATAACTTTTTCTCTAATTCATTTTACAATAAATCAATAATTGTAGTGTTGATTTTCTTAAATGTCATTATATCCATCTTATCTAATCCGCGCCCTAAAATTGTTCACATATTTCAAATTGTTAGCCCAATATAATTGTTCACATATTTCACATAAGCCGTTTGAATTAGTATACTGACAAAAATAATTATGAAATCTTCACAATTAAATAATATTGTTCTACAAGCTAAAATAATGCACAATAAAGAGCAAAAAATACCACCACATTAAAAAAAATAATATATTGAAATATAATATGCAGTCGAAGTTTATTTTTATTTCGGAACTAGATAAAAAATGAAATCGGGGTGTTGCGAGAATCGAACTCGCGACCTCTCGCACCCGAAGCGAGAATCATGCCACTAGACCAAACACCCTACGCGGCTAATTAAAATATTTTATAGTATTTAAACCATATATAGTAAAACCCTATAACACCTAAGGAACGAGCGATCAACCACAGTTCTCCGCGATGGTCGCTTCTCAGCTCTTCTTCCGCCTGCGTTGCCGCCGCTTTCCTTCTCTCCTTCACCCTACGGCGCCTCGTCCCATCGCACCTTTCTTCCGATCAAACTCCACCTCCGCCAACTCCGAGGCGCAGCCTCCCGACCCCCCTCGCCGACGCTTCCCTCCTCCCCGGCCACACGAGTTTTCCGGACCATCCGATTTTGTCGGTAGTTGGAATCCGACCGAAGACCCTAGAGAGGCAAAAATTAGGCTCGACAGGCTGCATCGGAATTACAAGAAACAGATGAAGCAGATCCGCGTTGAGTACGCGCACGAGATGGAGCTGCTGAGGATCGAGAAGCAGAAAAAGGATGAAGCCCGCCGCGAGGCGCTTCGCCTTGTCAACGAGGAACGGAAGAAGGCAAAGGCGGCGGCCGCCGAGATCCGCGCTGCAGAGAGCAAGGCCTTCCAGGAGGAGCTCCGTCAAACCCTCGTATGCGTCTTTCTTGTTCTTCATTTTTCTTTGTTCTTTCTGATAGTCTTATGATATCTATTTTTGTTAATTTCATTGAGTTTCTTCGTGAATTTCGAGTTGCTAATGTATACATGAAGTACATTTTGAATTTGATACAAATGTCACAAATTCGGATGGTTTAAGAACAACTGGCTTCTTATTTCTAATTTGCTAATCTTCGTGCGTCTTGAGGGAAAATATAGAAAGCCTTATAGTACCCAACTTAGAGTAGAGAGGTGATTTTTGAGTTATGGTTTTGTGAGAAACTCCGGTTATTTTTCAGTGACCATTGAATGATTGAGGACAATTACTTTGTCATGTGTTATTTTAGAAGTATATTGATCAATTTCATGGTGGTTCTGGTCGGTGAAACTTTGACACTACTTAATCAACTCTCTTTCCCGTTGGTTATGCAACTCATCATCGATTTCAGTAAGGCATATCATCTTGTTCTTTTATATACAACAACAACAACAACCAAGTCTTATCCATATTAAAAGAAAAAATTTGTGATTTCAAAATGGGTGTTCCAAGGGCAAGGACTGCTGGTGGTGGGTGACAATCAAACCATGATGCCTTCTTATTCTGCTCGAGTACAAAGGTCTCCTGGTATCCATGCAATAGGGGCATGCCAATTTTCAATGCATGTTTCATCCACTTAACATGGAAGGTTGGAATATTCAGACAACATTCAATGCAATTGGGATACCTTCTTATTATCCATAATAATAATACCCGCATTAAAAAAATTCTATTTCCCATGGCCATAAATGTTATATTTCTACTATACCACAACACTTTCAAATTTTCTTTTAGTGGTCTCAGAAACACATCAATTTAGATCTTTAAAATATGAAAACCTGGGCCAACAACGTTATGAAGATAAAATAATCTTTTATGAACATGTTGGGGGGTTAATTTGTAGACTAAGAGCAGCACTAGCCCAATTGAATATGACATTACAAAATGCCCAAATACATTAAAACCATTAGTATATTAACCTAGCCTTTTATTTTTCTCATTGACAATAAATTTTGACGATGTCATGACCAGGGTGTGCCATGACATGCAAATCTCATCTTTATGCATGCCATGTTATGTGTCTAGTAGTCTTCTACGACATAAAAATCCATTGCAGTCTGGTGTTTTAAGGAAATGATGCAATACCTTGTGCTACACATGTTTTTTTATTGAGATTATGATATTTGTGTATTTTAATTTGTCGTCTGAAACCTTGTAATTACATAGATTATCATTTTTACTATAATACAACATTAAGGGGGCGTTTAGTTCGTAGAGAATTTTCTGTTTTCTGTTTTCATTCTCTTTTTTTTCAGAAAACAGAAAACGAGTTTTTTTTGTTTTCCAAAAAACGCTCTTTTATTTTTTGGAAAACGAAAATGAAAACAGAAAAACGATTATTTCTCGTTTCCCAGTTTTCCAAAAAACACTCCTTTATTTTCTGGAAAATGGAGATGGAAAATGCGAACCAAACGCGTTTTTTCATTTTCGCAGAAAATGAAAATGGAAAACGGAGAAGAAAATGCCTACCAAACGCCCCCTAAGTTGTTCAAGCACATATCAATCTTGACATGTTGGAGGCATAAATTTCTAAACATGTCTCTGCATTATCTAAAATTTAGCCCCATGTCATTCGGATTTGACAAGATATCCCTGAACATTTGTAACATTTTATTGAAACACTATGTAGTCACATTGCATTCTTTAACTTAATATCCATTTCTCATTAGGTGAATGAAATCTTGAGTGGATATATCCCTCACACAATGATGTGTTTGAATTTTTCAAAAATTCATAAAAGGTAGATGCTGATTCATTTGGTTCTTCATGTGATGATTGTACATGACCTTAACATTTTCACGTTGATATCATAGTTCTATGACGATCTAACTCAATGGAAGGTTTATTTAAAGATGATTTGCCATATCAGAGGTAAAATGATGGATGTACAATTATTGGGTCATTGTGATAGGTTCAATTAGTATACCTAGAAATGAAACCTCATATGTGTAAGTGAAACTAAATAATATCTTTCTCCTAAAATTTTCAATTCGTGCACTTTAAAAAGGACACTTAAATTTATCATAGTTGAATAGTAGAAATATTTCAGTCTTAATGATAAAATTGGGATTCAAGTAACCATTGTAAATCCATCTACAAAACATTCAACTTTGATCTCTCATTTGATGTGTTCACAAACAAAACATAGTTAATTAGAATCATAGAAATTTAGGTTAATTCATATATGTCTAGTTGTTGTCGTGTGACTTAGTAGTCATAGGTTCAAATCATGGGAATAGTCTCTTGCAATGCAGGGTAAAATTACGGACAAAGACCCAATGTAGTTCGGCCCTTCACTAGGATTCCACATTGGTGAGAGTTTCACGTGTTGGGCTGCCCTTTATATTTGCCTAGTTGAAACTGATACAAGGCATGGTTAGGTAAGAGGTAGGTATCATGAATTTTTTTCATTTTATATGTCTAATTCTTAGCAATTGAACTTAAAATTTTTAGCAATACTTACCAATAATTTTCCGAGTACACATATTGTTTAGTCGCATACTGAGTGAACATATTAGAAGATTGTTAAAATGCTTAATATCATTACACTAACATTATTAGTGACACTATTTTCACATAGGCTAATGATTTGACGATGTTTAAGGGTTTATAAGCAAATACAATTATACTCTCACTTAAATTACATACATAATACAATATATGTTTGTATGACTAATATGTATTTATTAAAATGATAGTATTATTACTTTGAAAATGATCCTAAATTTGTCTAAAGCTTTTAACAAAAGTCATTTAACCAAGTGTACCATGCATTCTCCAATATCCAAAAACTTCATGCCTAATTACCCTAAAATATAGGTACAAGATTTACATGAGAGTAAAATATTCTATAATTTAAGTGCATTGATTAGATTTTTTCTACGATACATGGATTTGTATGTTAGACTAACCTTAATTATCTTCCAAAGTTAGCAATGCTTCTTAATTCATAATGATATTTAGGGTGCGTTTGGTTCAAGTAATCATACATAACCTTAGTTATGTGATTACCAGAGAATAAAACAGAATCTTGGAATAAAGTATAACCTTAGATAAAAACCTTGTTTGGTTGGAGGTTTTAATATATAACTTAGTTAAACATTTTACTAAATTATCCTTTGTCTTTGCTCAATCAATTCGACAACAACGACAGAAATATTAATGATGACGGCTGATCGGTAATGCCGACGATAGTAACGGTCGGCCGGCGATGCGGCGGCGAGCGGCGGTGGTCGGCGGCCGGCGGCAGCGGTGTCCGATCGGCGGCGACGGCGGCAGCGGCAGCGACAGCGGCGAGCGGCGGTCGTGAAGCGGCGGCCCAGCCGACGGCGCGTGGTATGGCGGCCAGCGATGTGAGAGCGGCGGCGACGGCGGCCCGGACGGCAATGACAGCGGCCAGCGGCGGCGGCGTGCAGTGGCGGCCGGCCAGCAATGGCGGCGGCGCAGCGGCGGCGGCCAGAAGGCGGCCAAGCCGAGCGGCGGCCGGCGGCGCAAGCGGTAGCGGCCATGGCGGCGGCGAATTGGTGTGGCGAAGAGCGCGAGGCGGAGTTTTGACAAATTGACATTTAATATATTGCTTGGGGTAATATTGGAAAAAAGTTTCCTTAACCCCGGGAATCAACAAAAACCTTGGTTCTCTAAGGTTTTCCGATTCCCCCTAAAAAGGTTTTTGTTCATAACTTGGTAATGATCAATTACCAGGTAATTATTTATAACCTAAACCAAACAAGGTTTTTGTTGATAACCTAACAAGGTTATCAACAAAAACCCCCAACCAAACACACCCTTACATCTTAACCAAATTAATAAAAGGGCAACCCAGTGCGCGAAGTTGTTGCTAATGCAAAGTTCCGGAGAAGAATTTATTGTATGCAGTCTTCTCTTGCTTTGCAAGATGCTATTTCTGTGATTCAAATCCGTGACGGGTCCGATGCACCAAATTAAAGCATGCTAAATTTGTCTACATTTACAGTGTTACAACTCAATTTATGATTAAATTAATTAATTAGCAGTATCAAATAAATTTGGCAACGAACTAAATTAGTGTTATCAAGATTATATTAAAATTAAGTTTCATTATAACTAAAACTTACATAATATTAGAAGATGGAGGGACAAACTTACGAGGTATTAGAAGACTATTTTTTAATTTAGGTTAGGTTACAATGAATCAGTTGATGGAGAGGAGTGGAGGATGACAAGATGGAGGGTGGTGTTCGTGGAATCTGATTCAACTTAGTCTTAATAGGCTAATTATTATGTTTTGATGTTTGAACAATATGTTGGTATAATCATATTGTTGGCAAATATGATTATAAGTTAGGATGCCCCCACAGGCGTAGTCGAGTTGGTACTTGGACGGATGGTTGCCTGGGGTCTCCCCCAGAAGTATGACTTGCTCACCTAGGAGGCCGCTCGGTCACCGCAATTTACCCCCCTAACGATTACTGTAGGGTCGGCTAGCAGAGGAACACTTGGGGTGAACGAATTATCTTTTGCAGGATGATTATAAGTTAGGATTGATATATCAAGTATGTCAAGGTTAATTGATTATTTGACACTAGACGAAGTTCAAATGGATCAAGATGTTGGTAAATAGAAAGTCAACAGGGAGTTAGTAACGGAAAAGTTTAATAGATATCGGCAAGTGAAAAGTCTTGGCAAACAAAAAGACTAATAAGGAGTTGGTAATGGACAAATACAACAATTGTTAGCAAGTGAAAAGGTCAACAAGGAGTTAGTAAGTGAAAGTTTAGATAGGTTAAGGAGGATTAGATATTTGGCAAGTGATAAAATTCCAAGCAAGTTAAAGAGGACTAGATGCTTGGGAGTATGAAAATCATGGTGGGTTAAGATTAATCTGAGGCTAGACAAATGGAAGTCTAGGCATATTAAGGAGGACTAGTTGGTCAGTGAGTGATAAAAGTCCAAACATGGTAAGGAGAACTAGATGTTTGCTAGTGTTAAGATCTTGGTTGATTAAGGTCGGCTTTAGGTTTGGCAAGTGAATGTCCTTGTGAGTCGAGGGTGATTGATACTAGGCAATCTAGGAAATCTCAAAGAAATGGTCTCTAAGCATTGAAAATATTTGTAAGTTGATCTCTTAGCATATGAGATGTGAGAGAGATATATATTTTGAGCCTGACTAGTTTTCTTTCTTAGGTGAGGACTTGATGAAGAAATAGTGTTTCATGGTTAAAGTCAATGAGCTAGCTGATAAATGGTCACATTTGGTCAATTGATTCATCTAGTTGACTAAAACTTGCGATAGAGAGGATTTTGTTCTAAGTACAGTCGATTGGGTCTAAATTGGGTTGGTTGCATAGAAATTCATTCAAATTATGCTAATTAATAAATAAGATATGGTTTGAAGAAGTCAACATTTATCATTTGAAGTTGATTGATGAGACGGTCGATTATTGAAATAGAAGACTGGTCAAGGATAGCTTTAATAAATTCAAGGATAAAGATGAAACAGTCAACAGAAGAATTGGTCAAGATCCAAGAGAACTACTCAAATTGATCTGGATTAGTTGATTGGTGATAGAGAGGTGGTGAACAATTGACTAACGACACAATTACCAAAAGAATTAGTTAGGTTCTAAGGGAATCAGTCAAATTGATCTTCATTATATATGGTAGAGAATAGTTGACTATGCCACAATCAATAGAACTAATCAAGATCTAATTGAACCTGTTGTAATTCATATGAATCAATCACAAGCTGATTTGATTGGTGCAAACAAGTCGTGATAGGACAAACTCTAGAAACAGCAAGTGGCTAATAAAGGATGAATTTGGAGATTTTGACATTATGTTTTTGGACTATTTGAGTGTTGTATTCAGAGTAATTCTAAAACAAGAGAAATCAAGCAAAAGAGAAGGGTTCATTGGTAGTTTAGGGTTTAGGGTTCATTGGCAAAAGAGTGTGTTTGTGATTTTGTTGATGTTTATATTTGTCGTTGTTTAATAACAATTTATAAATGAACACATGGAGTGAAAAAACAAGTGTATACTCGCCCCCTCCATCTAGCCGATTCTCTTGATCAACATGTGACAGTGTGCAATGCTAGGTATAGGAAGAAGAGGTAGGTGGATTGTCTATCAATGATGATAGGGGGAGGGAGGCACATGACCAGTTGTAGATGGGTGAGGATATCAAAGGGAGACTATAGCATGGGGAGGAGACGTTGCTGTCAACCGAAGTGAAGTGGTCAATTGTGGGAGTGTGGTCAACAATTATGTGAATGGTGGAGCAAAGATGAGGCAACATGAAGGATCAGGCATAGGGGATGCAAGGTAAAGGAGAAAGAGGAAGAAGTGACTTGATTAAGCTAGTGTACTATTTTATTAAGGTCTTATTGCAATTACAATAACATTATAAATATTGTTGTAAATGCCCATTTGTCCCACTAAAATTGATATTTCTACTATAGTTGTCAATTTATTCCCAAATGTTCCAAGACAATGGCTTGCCTTGGTGGCTTTGGCTTTTATGATTGCGTTTTCCTATTGTAATTGTAGCATAGTACCATAGAACACATTTAATATTGAAGATGAACCTCTAGTTTTGTATATTCTTGATTGTCGATCAAATGTAAATATTAGCAAAATATAGACAAGAGCCTACTAAACTAACTACATGTATACCTCTGAAGTAACTCCGCTAATGTTGTGTATGTATCTCAACAATTAATTTGGAGGTTAGCTTCAGAAGTGAGCATAAAAATTTAAAGTGGGTATAAAAAAAAGTGCATGATATATGATGGTGCTTTTCATAAGAGTCCAAAGAACAACAAATGGTGAAAGTTATAATTTTCTACCCTTAATTTTCTCTTTTATTCTTTATTTAATTTAACAATCATAACTATATACTGCATGTGATAGACGATTCGCAATCTGTCTAGTAAAGATATATCATATAAGTATACGGTGAACAACCGTTAATCCACTTAATACGAAATATATACTGCATGTTATAGACTTCAACCAAATTGACATGATTTACCTCACTAAATGGATTATGGATCGTTTATCCTATTTTTATATGAGGTGCCTCACTGGGTGGATTACGGATCATGCATTCTATTCTTATGTAAGGCATATTTCGAGTAGATTATATATTTCGTTAATTTAATATCAATAATTTACTGCCTTTTTAAAGCGCCGAGTCAAAACTAAGTATTAATGTTGCATCTATTATTTTGTTAATTAATATTAATATTAGCGTGACTCCTTTTAGGGCACGGAACTGAAATTTTATGATACAATTAGTTTTTTACTTTATCAATTAGCATAATTAATTAGGAAATTTAATTTATCAAGGATCTCAAATAAGAAACAAACAACATAGAAAGCAACAATGAATAAAAGGACAAGCCATACAATAGAAAACAGTCAAACAGTAAGAGTAGGAATGAGATTTTAATTAACTTCTATTTTCCACAATATCTACCTTAATTAAATCATGCACAAGGTAAATAATGAGAAGCAAAAAAAAAAACACCTTAAGAGGAAATCTATTTCAGACTTGCACAACTACTTGATGCCCCCGCATAACCATTTGTAGCTCGCTCTATAACACATATGCAAAGTGAACATTGACAAAATTTAGAATATCGAACAAAACTAGGATAAGAAACTCACCTTACACCAAACATCACGAAAGAAAAGGGACAATAAAGAGTTAATCCAATTTATTCCAATCACTAGAATGACTAAGTATCATATTTTACCTTCTTAGAACTCAATAAAATATATTATCTACATATAGTTGTTGCCATCAATAGATAACGATGATTACTAGTCATCAACGGCAGCTCAGCCACAACAACATGAACTTTGTTTAGCAATGACCAGGAAAGAGATGATGGCGACATTTGTAGCAAAGAAGGGAAGGGAAAAAATAGAGAAAATAATCCAACAAAAGAACGATGATAATTGTTGTTCATCGGTGACAATGTAGCAGTTGCGATGCAACCTTTATTTGGCGACGAAGAGGAGGGAAAGAGGTGGCGTCGTTTGAAATGAAGAGGGGAAGGGAAAATAAAATAAAAGTTAAAATGGTAGGAAATAAAGAAGCGACAACTTGTGCATGTATGCATGTGTGGGATTAGGTTTTTAGTGATATTTTGTAACTGTCTAATAATTTTAGGAAATTTTAATTTTGTCCCTAAATATTTACAAGTTATCCTTAAAAAATTATCTATTGTAACACCTATTCATTCTTGTATATCTACATATTCATTTTAAAATTCTCATTTTTGCGACTCTCATTTTCTACTCATGTACTCGAGTCATAACTCAATTTTTAGCTCAATATAATATAACAGGTCCAATCATCATCTTGTAAAACTTTCTTTTAAATTTTAAAGATACTTTATGATCATAAAGAACACTATAAGTTCTCTTCCATATTCACCATCCTATTTGTATTTTATGTAAAACATCTCTTTTAACCTCTCTATCCTTTTGCAAAAACAATTCTAAATACTTAAAACTTGCAGTTACAACTAACTCGTCATCTATTAAGATTAAAATCTTTCACTTTTAGTATTTTCCTCCGAGATTTGAACTTAACATTTTCTATTTCACTTGTCTTATATACCAAAATAATATAATCTGCAAATAACATGTACCATAGTAACGTGTCTTAGATTTGTCTAGTGAGTTTATCTATGATTAATGTAATGGATAGAGACTTAAAGTTCATTTTTGATGTAACCCTATCTTTATAGGAAATGTTTCAGTTAATCTACTTGGAGTCTTCAATTTTGTTATTACATTCTCGTATATATGTTTAATTATTTCAATATATATTACGTTAACACCTTTCTTTTCTAGAATTCTCTATATAATTTTTCTTATAACTCTATTATAGGCTATCTTAGTCGATGAATGTGCTTATCCTGATACTTTTCTTGAAGATGCATAGCTTTTATTGTCAATCTTTTAGGTATGAATTCAAATTGATTTTCGGTTATTGTGGTCTGCTTATTGAGTTTTTTTTTCTCTCACTATTTTTTAAAGTTTCATGATATATTCATTAGCTTAATGCCCTTATAATTTGCATAATTTTGTGTTTCCTTTGTTTTTATACATAAAATTAGAGTACTTACCCTTTATTGATAAGATATTTTTTTATTTTCAATATCAAATTGAATAACTTTGTTAGTCGCTTAATACCTTATTTCCTTAGGTATTTTTATCTCTCTATCGAAATATCATCTAATTCAACTTTTTCATTTTTTATCCCATTTAAAACTTGTTTTACTTTTAAAGCTTGAATTCTATAATAAAATTTAACATTTTATACTATTCTAACCTACTTCAATTAAGTAAAGATAGTTATTTAAGCCTTCATTGAAAAATTAATGAAAATACATCTTCCATCGCTTTTTTATTTTCTAATCATTCATTAGTATCCTATTGCATATATTTTTAATGCACTTTATTTCGGTAAGATCTCTTATCTTCCTTTGTTTCACTTTAGCTATTCTATAGATGTCTCTTTCTCTATCTTTTGTATCCAACTATCATTACAAGTGTTTGAAAGTTTTATTTTATGCTTCACTCATTGCTTTCTTAATCTTGTTCTTGGCTATCACATACTTTTTCAAGTTTTTCGTTCTTAAAAGTGTATAATAACTTATAGGCAATTATTTTTTTTACTTAGTGGTGCACGCTCTTTTAACTCACCAAGTATGCTCTTAGCCAACAACAATAACAACAATTAAGCTTTATCCCATTAGGTGGGATTGACTATATGGATTCTCTTATGCCATTAGGCTCTATCCCCTACTGTATCATCATGGAAACAATCTCTTGCAAAGCAGGGTAAGATTGCATACAATAGACTTTTCCTCGGGATCTCGCATGACGGGAGCTTCGTGCACCGGATTGTCTTTTTATGGGTAGCCTTGGCGCAACGGTAAGAGAGATTTTATTCGAGTCGTCATGTATTTTTCTTAATACTAGTGCTCCTACTCTTGTATTAAATATACTTTGTTTCTTGTCTGAACTTCCACCACTTGATTTTAAGAGTCGTATACGTTGTTCTTCTATTGATATTATGTTTGAGATATATATCTAACACTATTAACGCATATTGGGTAGTTAAGTTTTCTCATATTTTTATCTTTTTTTTTCTTGATTATAAAAAAGTCAATTTATGATTTATTATTTCTATTTTTGAATGTAATCTTGCAGTACATGTGGTCATAAGCTCTTTAATCTCCAAGTCTCACACTATAATCATAACAATCATAGGTTTCAAGGCAACTTAAGGCTTGCACTTTAAATTGAAGAATGATTAATGCCCTAAATAATGTAATTCATAATTGATGCAGGAGTATCTAACAACACAACCAAGTTCTATCTCATGGCACGACCTTGTCTCCTTCTTAGCTATGAGAAGACTAATTGAGACATCTAACAAGGATTTTGACTCCCAGGGACCCTGAACGTGAGCATACTTCATTCATATCGAAGCCCCATTAATTCACAACTAATCTCTATTATTTCGAAATAAATCCTTATCCTTTTGCAACAAACTCTTTTTCTTCTGAACAAATCTTATCTTTTTGCAATAATCTCCATCTTTTCTTAACAAATTTTATCCTTTTGCAATAATCTTTTTTCAACAAATCTTATCTTTTTGCAACAAACTCTGCTTAATTAGGGTTTAGTTTGTTATTTTTTTCGATTGTTTCAATTTTTTTTTTTGGTTTCAAAATTTTCTTTTCCTAGGCTATTTAAACATGGGCTAAGACCCTTGTAAGAAACTTGAATTTAATAAAGTTTCCTTCCTCTTAAATCTAGAGGCAACTCCTTTTTATTTGCGACTTTTTTCTCCTTCAATTTCTCTGCCACCCTCTATTCTAACATTGCACATGAAAGGATTTTCATCTCGCTATTCCATCTGCATCAGTTGGTATTAGAGCCCTAGATCCATGGAGGGTGGTCATGGTCATGATTGTGAAAGACAGGTTCCTACTGAGGAAGCCTTGCATCAGGATCGAAGTCCATACGATCTCATTGAGGATCTACAGAGATAAATCACAGAGTTTTCTCAGCGTTTAGCAGTGCAAAATCAGGATGACTGTGACTATTTGATCAACGCTCTATTTCGAGTTTTGAAAATTCGTATCATCGTGACTACTGTGAGTGTAAAGAATATTATGGAGACCTTGATTTTTGCATTGTTTTTTTTAAGTTTTCCTGCACATTACAAGCAGAAAATTTTATTGATTGGATTAACGAGGTTGAACAGATTTTTTATTTCAAAGAAATTTCCAATTTTGCCAAAGTGAAACTGGTCGCCATTAAGCTAAAGGGTGGAGCCTCCATTTGGTGGGAACAATTGTGACACTCACGCGAGAGACATGATAAGGCCAAGATTACGGATTGAAAAAAAATGAAAAAGAAGAATGAGGGTCATTTTCTTCCTTTTGGCTAAACTAGGTCATTATTTCAATGTCTTCATTCTTTGAGATAGGGCACCCAGTCAGAGGAATTTTACCAATTAGCCGCTCAGAATGATTTATATGGGATAAAAGAGCAATTGGTGGCTTGATATTTTAGAGGTTTATGACAATTCTTTCAGGTTATACTTAGTTTGTATTTTCTTTAGACTGTTTCAGAGGCTTATTAGCGTGTGTTGGTACTTGAGAAGTATCAGAATCGGAAACCCCCAATTCGGGGATATTAGAATAGCTGACCAGCTCGCCCCCAAGAATCTCATCCTACCCAATCAACACCTCAGGTTATTCCTAAATCTACTCTCAAGTGTTTTCGATATGGTGAATCAGGACATAAGGCCATCGAGTGCAAAAGACTCGCTGGCCAGAAGGGAAAAAGTCTGTTGATTGAAGAAGACATGGAGGATGATGAAGCGATCAGGGATCCAGTTTATGACGAGGGCGATGAAGATGAGATGTTATACGGAGATGGTCATGAGATGTTGGTTGTTCATAAAAGTCTCCTTACTTCCAAAGACGAAGCAAAGGATGATTAGTTGAGAACAAATATTTTTCACACGACATGTACCATTGTGGATAAGATATGCAAGATGATCATTGATAGTAGTAGTTGTGAAAATGTTGTATTCAAGGAAGCCGTATATAAATTGCTGTTAAAGAACGATCATCATTCGAAGTCTTACAAGTTATCCCAGCTGAACAAAGAAAGCAAGGTAATAGTTGATTAGAGATGCCTCTTTTCTTTTTTTATTAGCAGTAGGTACTATGATGATGCTTGGTGTGACGTAGTGATGGATGCATGCCACGTATTGTTAGGAGAACCTTGACAGTATGATCATATAGTTATTTACGATGGACAGAAGAATACCTATACCTTTTATATCAGAGGAAAGAAGATTGTATTAGCATCTCGACGAGAGGATTCCCCTCCTATTCTGGTATTTTCTAGCTCTACTCTCCTTTCTATGTCCAAATTTTTAGATGTGGTAATACAAGAGAAAGTCGTCTATACTTTACTACCTCACTCGAACAACATTTTAAACTCGGGACTAGATTTACTAGCGGAGGTACAATCTTTGAGGAGTTTGTGGATTTGATGCCATAGGATCTTCCTCCAAGGCTACCACCTATGAGGGACATTCAACACCAGATTGATCTTATCTTGGGGTCGAGTCTACCTAATCTGTCAGCTTATCGTCTTTAGTCCGAAGGAGGTTGAAGAGTTGCAACAAGTGTGGAGCTTTTAGATCGAGGATACATCTGTGAGAGCATGAGCCCTTTTGCCATTCTTTCCCTACTTGCTCCAAAGAAGAATGGATCGTGGCATATGTTCGTAGATAGTTGAGCTATCAATAAGATCACCATAAAATATAGATTTTCAATTCTTCGATTGGATGATATGTTGGATCAGCTAGTTGGTTCGAGAGTCTTTTCAAAAATTAATCTCAAGAGTGACTATCATCATATTCAGATTAGACCAGGAGACGAATGGAAGATGACGTTCAAGACGCAACATGGATTATACTAGTGGATGGTCATGCCTTTTGGGCTATCCAATGTGTCGAGCACTTTCATGCAGGTACTGCAATCTTTCATGGGTAAGTTTGTTGTGACTTACTTCGATGATATTTTTGTTTATAGCCTGACTTGGTCTTTACATTTTGAGCACCTGCAAGCGGTTTTTGGAAAATTGAGGACGAAGCATGTATTTCTCAACCAGAAGAAATGTTCTTTCTTCTGTATGTCGATGATTTTTCTTGGATTTATTGTATCCACGGAGGGCATTCATGCAAATCCATCAAAGATAAACGCTATCTTAGAGTGGCCGACATCGAAGACCTTGCATACCATTCGGAGTTTTCATGGATTAGTTTATTTTCATCGTCGATTCATCCAAAACTTTAGCACTTTAGTTGCTCCTATCACCAAGTGTCTAAAGAGGAAAGATTTCAAGTGGTCCAAAAAAGTTGAGGCTAGCTTTTAGTTAGTCAAGCAGAAGATGACCAAGGCTCCAGTTCTAGCACTTCCTGATTTCGGAAATGTGTTCGAGGTACATTGTGACTCATCATGCATCAACATTGTTGGTGTCCTTAGTAAGTTAAGCGACCTATTGCCTTTTTGAGTGAAAAATTATCGAATTCTTAATAGAATTATTCTATTTATGACGTAGAATTCTACGTTATCATCCAGTCCTTGATGCATTGGTGGCAATATTTCATACAAAGGGAATTCATCTTATCTACGGACCACGAGACTTTGAAGTACATCAATGGACACAAGATGAGCATACGACATGCTAAGTGGGTGGCTTATTTGCAAGAGTTCACTTTTACATTGAGGCACCGGGCAGGAACCCTGAATCGTGTCACTGATGTTTTGAGTCGATGATCTTCCTTACCACTATATAGGCCAGAGTTATAGGTTTTGAGACTTTTACAAAACTATATCCAGTAGACCCATCTTTTGGCAAGTTCTATCATGAGGTGACAGAGGGTCTTTGTCATGACTTTGTGTTGTATGACGATTTCCTATTTCGTGGATTACGATTGAGTTCCAGATTGCTCATTGAGGCAACAACTTTTGAGTGAATTGCATAACGAGGGACACTTTGGTTGCAATAAGATATTAGCCCTCATATCGTCTGATTTCTATTGGCTCAAGCTGAATAGTGATGTAGCACATTTTGTGGACCGATCTCATGTGTGTAAGCGCTCTAAAGGGACCCTTACTAATGCTGGTTTGTATACTCTCTTATCAGTTCTCGACACTTTGTGGGTTGATATCAATATGGATTTCGTACTTGGACTACCTCTTTGGCGGATTCAAAACCAAAGACCTTCGGCAGAGTTCGCTTACAACAGATTAAAGAATTGAACCATCGGACTTACTCCTTTTGAGATAGTTTATGGACAGAACTCATTCGGGGTACTGGATTTAGCCACCATTTCACGCCCGAGACAACCTAATCCTAAGATAGATAAAATGACCAAACACCTTTAGAGTATCCATGAACAAGTTAAATAGGCTATCCAGGAAAGTAACACCAAGTACAAGGAGCAAGTTGACGATCATCGACGTTAGGTTCTTTTCGATGTTGGAGACTTAGTGTTGGCAGTACTAACCCATGACAGTTTTATTATTGGAGAATACAGTAAACTTAAGGAGCGAAAGATTGGACTTTGTCAGATCCTTCAAAAGATCAATGACAATGTTTGCAGGTTGAGCCTCCCTAGCCATTTGAAGACCTCTGACGTATTCAACGTCAAACACCTGAGTCATTATATCAGAGAAGGGTAAAGATACTAATTTGAACTCAAGAATGAGTTCTTTTCATCTCGGGACGTTCGATGTAGGAGCATCCAGCAGTACAACTAAGTCCTATCTCATGGCATGACTTTGTCATCTTGAGCCAAGACGAAGAGCAATTGAGATATCTAACAAGGATTTCGAGACCCCCCTCCCCCCCTCTCCTGCGACTCCGAACATGAGCATACTTCATTCGGATCGAAGCCCCATTAATTCGCAACTAATCTCAATTATTTCGAAATAATTTTAGTCTTTTGCAACAAATTCTATTTTTTTTTCCAACAAATCTTTATTTCAACATGAGCTAAGGCCCTTGTAAGCAACTTACTTAGTTTTAATAAAGTTTTCTTTCATTTAAACTTAGAGGCGGCTCCTCTTTGTTTGCGATTTCCTTCTCCTTCGGAAGGATTTTCATTCCGCTACTCCACCCACGTCAATAATGCAAGATAAAATTCTTTGGTTAATTTATGTTAAGGGTGGAAAAATAGTTAAAAGATATTCTTAGAACAAAATGAGGTACAGTTGCTTCTAGCTGGAGGTGAAGTCCTTTCAGAAGCTTTATGGGTTTAATGCTCTCAACTGACCAGATCTAATTCACTTGTACCATGATGGTACTGAATAGAATTAACACTGTTCGTGTTTAGAGCAAGAGAATTAAAAGAATGTCATGTGCTTTTTCAACTTTGGAATGATGATTATGGAAATATTGAAATTACTATTGGTATACTCCCTAAAGTAGTAAATTTAATATTGAAATTCAATGAATAACGGTGAAACAAATAGTAAATTTAATTAAAAAATAATGTCAGAAAAGGTAGAAAGGGTAGCTAATAATATAATGATAAAAAAGTAGATTAATGCGAGCTTTCTTATTATGGAATTTAAAAGTTCACTGGTAAATTTAATTTCCTCTAGTTGTGATCTCTATTATAGATAGTTGTCGTGAGGCAACATGATGATGGGAATTATTGAGACACATATCAAACACTATCAACTTATATTGGATAGTTAAGTTTTCTCCAGGAATAACCATATAATATTTACATATCTTTTTATCCTTTTTTCTCACCATAAGAAAGTCAATTTGCAATTTATTATACGCATGTTTAAACGTGACCAAGTGTTCTCTTTTCTTAAAAAACGTATTAGATAATATAAGTTTATATGCTATTGTAAAATTTAATATAGTTTTTTCTTCTTTATTGTTTGTTCTAAACCCATAAACCTCATGCATTCTATTATATTTTTCATTTTGTACCATTGCGTACCCATTTAGATCTTCTATTAAAATTATTTCGTTTGATGAAATTCTTTATAATACCTTATCTAAGATTTTCCAAAACTTAGTTTTTGTCTTCATCTATTCCTACATGAGGCGTATATATTTTAATTATATCAATAGTTTCTTTCGCCAATATTATTTTGAGAACTATAATTTATCATTTTTTCTAATTACTCCTACTACTTCATCCTTTAATGAATTATCTATAACAATAGCTGCTACATTTGACATTCTACTCTTTCTTATATACCATAACTTAAAATCCTAATTCTTTATCATCTTTGCCTTCTTTCTTATCCATTGTCCCTTGTAAATATAAAAAATTAATTCTTTTTTCTACTCATAATATCTACTACTTTTATTATTTTACTAGTGAGTGTTCCTATACTCCATGTTCTAAACCTTAAATAATCAGTTTTTTTTTTATAATATTTGGCTGACAATCTAATTCAACCTTTATCATTTCTCATCTCGGCTTAAGATCGACCATGGTGGATTTAAAATACAAAAAATAAAAATAAAATATAATTCTTAAACACCACTCATTAAAAATTGTGTAAGTTCAATGCTAACTGACAACCTAATTCAACTTTTATCATTTCTCATCTCAGCTTGAGATCGACCATGGTGGATTTAAAATACAAAAAATAAAAATAAAATATAATTCTTAAATACTATTATGATTTAAATTAAATTGTAATATATGTAAATTTAATTTAAATTGATTAAAATAAATTAAAACTTTAATTTATTTTAAAAATACTTTACTAATCAGGCTATTCTTACTCAATCTTAAATTTTAAAATATTAATTTAATCTAATAATAAGCATTTATAGCAATCAAAATATTGATAATAATATTTTTTAAATTAATATATTTTATATTTAAAAAAAAGTAGTGAAACTTTGTCGACATGACATGATATCGAAACTTGTATCGTTCTGGTTATATATTAAAACTTCAATATGGATTGAAATTTGAAAGCATGCCAATAGATATATGAAAAGGAAGTATTATTTCAAAATTCTGCCCACGGTTTCTAATGGGCCTAATTTTTGGGTTGTTCAAAAGCCAAACAATGTAGATATCACTCTAAACATCTATTCAAAACTTCAGTTTGTGCCCCCAGGGCGACGGCGCATTGGTAAGGCACGAAGTTCCCCTCTGCGCATCCAGGGGTCGATTCCGCCCTGACTGCGGGCACTGGGCGAGTGGAGGTGCACGTTGCCCCCTCGTCCCAGCATGGTCGATCCTTCTGGGCAGCATGAGTCCTAACGTGTCGGGCCACACGTCACCCTGATTTACCTTCGTTGACCGGTGGAGACTCTTGTTGAAGGCCGTGGGACATGGCCGGTCAGCCATTAGGATTAGTAGGGAAGAGAAATCGTACCTGATACTTGATGTAAATAAAAAAAAAAAAAAAACTTCAGTTTGTCCATTAGAGTTCATCTTTAAGCATAGTGCCCTGTAGATGAAAGATTTCTTTCTAAAAATCACTGATGAACAATGGATCTCGGTCACTAATAATGGATTTAGGAACTCCATGGAGCCATATAATTTCTCTAGCAAACAAGCTATTATCTTGGTTGTATAAGGATGTTTTAACAAAATAAAATGTGCATATTTAGATAACCGATCCATTACAACAAAAACAACTTTATGCCCTTTTGATCGAGGAAGTTCAATGATAAAATCCATAGAAATAGCATCCCATATAAGATCCGGATTGGCAATGATTGGAGCAGTCCCCCGGGAGCGGTTGTAGCATATTTGTTTTGTTGACACACATCACAAGACTGCACAAATTCTCGCACACAACACTTTATACCTATCCAATAAAGATGAACTGCCAGCCTTCTATAAGTTTTTAAGAAACCAAAATGTCCTCCTAAAGGGGAAGAATGGAATTCCTTTAGGAGTAATTATATCGAAGGAGATGTAGCAAAAATAACACGTCTATTGTCGTAGTACAGAGCTCCTTGTTGCAGCTCGAAACCTAGATGAGAATCTGGATTGTTGGTCAAATCAACCATAATTTTCTGCAACTGATGGTTATGTTTAGCTTCTTCAATAAGACTTTCACCTTCCTCCCATGTAGGGTAAGACACCAAAGTGTGATATTCACCTTCTTCATTTATTCTAGATAATGAATCAGCAGTTTTTTTTTTTTACAAACCTGATTTGTAAATGACTTCAAATTGGTAACCCAATAGCCCATTTAACATTGTTGATTTATGGTTGTGATCCTTTGCAATAGCAAATGCTCAAGGCTCTTTTGATCCGTGTACATTATAAAAGGTCTTCCAAAAGGTGGGGACTCCAGTGTTGCACAACAAAACCAAAGCCATCAATTCTTTTTCATTTATAGATTTTGACAAATTCCCTTCTGATAAAGCTTTACTAAAATACGCTATTGGTCTTCTATTCTACATTAAAACAGCACCAATTCCTCTTCCAGAGCCATCACACTAAATTTGAAAAGGCCTTGAAAATTTAGGAAGGGCAAGAACTGGGGGACTGGTTGTCTTTTAAGTTCCAAGAAAAACTCTAAAAAAGTTGATCCCAGCGAAAATTATCCATCTTAGTTAACTCTGTAAAGGGTTTAGCTACTTTACTATAATTTTCTATAAATTTCTTGTAGTAACCTGTCAAACCCTGAAAACCTCTTACTCTTTTGACATTCTTTGAAACCTACCAATCTAAAATACATTGAATTTTAGAAGGATCAGTTGAAACACCTTTTCTGGAAATGATATGACCCAAATATTCCATTATCGTGGTGCTAAAACTACACTTCTTGGAGTTAACCACAAATTGATTCTTGAGAAGAACTTCCAACACCACATAAAGATGAGACAAATGTGTAAGCTAATGAGAACTGTACACTAAAATATCATCAAAGAAAATCAGCATAAACTTATGAAGGAATGGTCTAAATAAATTATTTATTGCTGCTTGAAAGGTTGCAGGGGCATTAGTGAGGCCAAAATGTATAACTAAGAACTCATAATGCCCATTGTGAGTGTGAATTGCAGGCTTATGAATGTCTTCCTTCTTTACTCTAATATGATGATACCTTGATTTAAACCAATTTTAGAAAAAATTAAAGCTCCAAATAACTCATCAAGCAATTCATCTACCACATGAGTAGGGCATTTATCTGGACTTGTGGCCTTATTTAATGCTCTATAATCAACACATATTCTCCATGATGATTTTTTTTTTACCAATAAGACAGAATTAGAGAAAGAACATTCACTAAGCCGAATAACCCGTGATTGCAGCATTTCTTGAACTTGCCTCTCGATTCCTCCTTTCGATGGTGCGGGTAATGGTATGGGCTCACACTAATAGGACTTTACTCTTATTGCAACACTATAACATGCTGTTGACTTGTCTTAGGTGGTAACCTGTTCCCTTCTTTAAAAACTGCAAAAGATCTTTCCAATAATTATGATAATTTCTATTGCTGTGATGCATTCAATTCTGTTGGTAATGTTGTTTGAGAAGGAGCTCCTGCTGCTGCCTATATCAATGCTAAGGGAATGTCATTTCAAAAGACAATACAGGGAGCAAGATTCTACCTCTCTTTGTCTATTTGTTTACTCTTCTTAGCTGCCTCCAACTTACCTTGTAGGGTGACCACAAGATCTCCATGATGGAACTACATGGTCATTTCCTTCCAATCCATTATAACTTTTTCCAATGTTTTCAACCAAGAAACTCACACTACCTCTATACCTCCCAAATATTAATACATATGTCTCTGTTTTCAACTCAAAAGCTCTCAAGTGAAAGGATAACTCGGGGCATTTCCTTTTAGGAAACACCATGTCCATCCCCAAGTTTAATCTCGGTCTCTTGCACCTTCAATCCAAGAGCTACAGTTAATTGAGGAGAAATAAAATAATGAAAGGCTCCACTATCTATAAGCACCACAATATCAATCCCCATTAATTTGCCTTCTAACTTCATGGTTATATTTTCCTTTGTACTCTCTGAATTCATACCCAACAATGCCATAAGTTTACATTCCAACTCCTCACCTTATGAATTGTCTACCTCAAGACCCACTATTCTGTCCAAATTTAATTTTTTATTCTCTTCCAACACTAATAGCTTCAATTGCTTCTCTTGGGGCAAAAGGCGATGTGCTCACCTTTGACACCTCCTATCGTTGGTCCCACAGCTAGATGAAGGGAGGTAAATCACGAGGGACATGTTTGCCCGATCAAGAACTAGCATGACGGGAGGGTAGACATCCCGAAAAGTTTTGCAGCTCTCGGGGATTAATCTTTGCTCCTTGGGATAATTCTACCATCCGTGCTAGCCACTTGGTCATCTCGTGAGGACTTCAATTGCTTCTCTACACATTGGTGAAGTGCGCGGAATTTTTCACCACACTTGAAACATAATTCCTTTGCCCTTTGTTTTATTAATTATGGGTAAGTAATGGAACGAATTCCTTTGAATTTTTCCATGGACCCTCGTTTTTCTCCTCCCTTTCTTGCCGTAGAATCTAAGGATAAAGAGGAATCTCTGTTTGATGCAGAACCTACGTTACTAGCTTTCTTAGAGTCACGGATTTTATTAGAACTTCATCCTGTTATTGTACTGGTTCTGTTCATTTGGAAAGACTGACCCAATCTCTTCTGAATCGAATTATGCCTTGTATATGGCCAAGAACAACCCAAACCAACACTACCGGGCCGAAATTGCTCCATAACCTCTCCTTTACTAATGTCTTTTGTGGGATCTCGCCTTACTCTAGCAATTCATCTTCAACATCCTTTGCTATGCGCATTAGCTTGCCTCTAGATAGTGGATCCAATGTTTGTGCACTTCTTCTGATATGAGGGTGTAATCCACTCATGAAATAGGCAATATATTGCTTTTCTAGGAGACAGAACTAGTCAAGAAATCAACTCAAAGGCTTCAATAAATTCTTCCACGTTGCAGTTTGTTTTAATGCTGTCAATTCTTCAAAAGGATTTTCATGTTTGTGCCTTCCATAACAAGCTATGAGAGCGCATTTAAGTTTTTCCCAAGTTAGATTATCTTTGGTTTCCTTAAGAAGATTAAACCAATGAATGGTGGTGCCTTCCATACATTTGCTAATTCGGCCTTAACTTCATTAGAAGTATTCTGGACTTTGAAATAAATCTCAGTCTTGGTAATCCACGCTATTGGATCCCAACCATCAAACATTGGTAATTCCATTTTCTTAACAGACATCCTATACCTTTCCAATTGATCACTTTGTTGTTTCTGAGACTCGTTGAGAGGACTTTCGACCGAAATGGATGCTCCCTTCAATGGCGTTTCTTCAACTCTTGTCTCTAATTGTTTGTTATCTCTTGTAAAATAGAACATGTTGCTAAATTTCAGACATCAGTCGTGGCATAATTCCTCTCAATTCTTCCATATTTCCTTCTTGCGTCGCCATCCTCTCTTCTAAAACATTGACTCTATCTGACATCTTTGGCATTCTTTCAAAGCATACAACCCCTCTTACATCCAGCAGGTGAGATCAATGTTAGAGTTCCAAAAATCAGAATGGAGAAACATACAGAATTTCATTAGGGTTAACACCAACAGTACAACAATGAACACTTGAATGTGGTAAAGAAACTCTCTCCACCAGCCAAATCCAATGCTCTCTTCCGATAATAATTCTCACATCCTTTTCCCTTTAACTTCCCACAAATTTATAACCACAAACATTCTAAAACATGCTAACATAACTGCCACAACGATATAACTGACTCTTAAACATAAACTGCCTGCTATATACTAATTCTATTCGAGCCCTTTTTGATTTGTTCCTCCTGGAATATAAAAGCCATGTTTTGGGCTTATTTTCCCCATGATCCAGCTCCTGATCCACATCTGGAACTTGGTTCCTATCAATCTCATTCTGACCGGGATCAAAATCATAGTTCGGAATGAAATTTCAAACCATGATTGCAATTCATTTACCTTACATTTTGTTGTCTTTGCATGTACTGGCGATTCTATTATTGGTAGCTTAGGTACATGCATACCATGATTGCAATTCATTTATATTATTTGTTGACGTCTTTGCATGTGCCAGCTTTTCTATTATTGTTACTTTGGGAACATTGATCCTTTTTGCATTTTCGTATTCCTTGTAAGACACACTAATCTCAATCTTTTAGGTTCTAAGCTAAATATAATTAATTTAAAATAGTTATTTATTACGAGACATTTGCATCTTCATATGCAACCACTATGTATCATGCCTGTGTGTGAGCATGCAATCTACATTCGTTTTTGAAATTTTTTAATATAAAGTTGTAATGGAATAAGATTTTATACCATAATTAATTCTTTAAGAAAATACTCTAGTTTAATTGTTTTGAAGTACATAAATAAATGTAATTCCAATCAATGAACTAATACAATAACAACAACAACAAAGGCTTATCCCACTAGATGGGATCGGCTATATGGATCCTTCTACACCATTGGACTCTATCCCCTATTATATCATCATCTATATTTAAATAAATTTTATCTTGTTTTATTGTTGCTAACTAAGTCTTTTTTGGTCTTTCTCTTCCTCGTTTGATGTGTATATTTGACATCGTTTCACATCGCCTAACTGGAGCATTTATTGGTCGTCTAAGTACATGTCCATACCATCTTAAACGTGTCTCTTGGAGTTTTCCTTCAATAGATGCAACACCAATTTTTTCTCTAATGCTCTCATTTTTTATTCTGTTCATCCTCGTATGTCCGCACATCCACCTTAACATCCTCATCTCTGCAACTCTCATCTTTTGCTCATGTACTCGAGTCGTAGCTTAACTTTCAATGCCATATACCATAGCAGGTCTAATCGCCGTTTTGTAGAATTTCCTTTTAAGTTTTAGAGATACTTTACGATCACATAAAACATCCGATGCTTTCCTCCATTTCAACCATTCTGCTTGAATTTTATGTAAGACATCTCTCTCAATCCCTCCATCATCTTGCAAAAATGATCCTAAATATTTAAAGCTCTTAGTTCCAGACAACTTGTTATCTTCTATCTTAACACTTGTCTCATTACGTCTAATATTGCTAAACTTAAATTCCATATATTCTACCTTTACTCTACTAAGCTTAAAACCTTTTACTTCTAGTGTTTTCCGCCAAGATTCCAGTTTAGCATTTACTCTTTCACGTGTCTCATCTATCAAAATAATATCATCTGCAAACAACATGCACCATGGTACCGAGTCTTGAATGTGTCCAGTGAGTTCGTCCATGATTAGTGTAAAAAGATAAGGACTTAAAGCTGATCCTTAATGTAACTCTATCTTTATTGAAAATGCTTCAGTTAATCCGTTCGAAGTCTTCACTCTGGTCGTTACTTCCTCATATATATCCTTAATTAGTTCAATATATATTATACTAACACCTCTTTTTTCTAAAATTCTTCATATTATTTCTCTTGGAACTCTATCATAAGCTTTTTCTAAATCAATGAATACCATATGTAAATCTTGCTTTTGCTCTCTATACTTTTCAATTAGTTGTCTGAGAAGATGTATAACTTCTATTGTCGACCTTCCTAGCATGAATCCAAATTTATTTTCGAGAATTATGGTCTCCTTTATTAATCTTTTTTCTATTACTCTTTTCCAAAGTTTCATAGTATGACTCATTAGTTTAATACCCCTATAGTTTTCTAAGTTCTCAGACGCCTCTTTATTCTTATATAAGGAATTAGGATACTTACCTCCATCGATCGAGCATCCTTTTTGTTTTCAATATCATGTTAAATAATTTTCAGAAGTCATTCAATACTTCGCTTCCTAAGACACTTCCATACCTCCATCAAAATATCATCCGTCCAACGACTTTTCCATTTCAGATTCCATTTAAAGTTTGTTCTACTTCAAATTTGAATTCTACGATAAAAATTTAAATTTCTATACTCATTCGACCTACTTAAATTACCTAAATTAAGTCAGTCTCCTAAACCTTCATTAAAAGTTGATAAAAATATCTCTTCCACCGCTCTTTTATCTTCATCATTTACTAAGACTTATCAGATCCATCTTTAATACATCTTATTTGATTAAGATCTTTTGTCTTTTTCTCTCTCACTTTAGCTATTCTATAAATGTCTCTTTCCCCTTCTTTTGTATCTAATTTTCGATATAACTGTTCAAAAGTTTCAGTCTTAGTTTCATTCACTGCTTTCTTAGCTTCTTTCTTGGCTATTGTATATTTTTTCAAATTTTCCTCATTTTTACAAATATATAATTTCTGATATGCTATTCGTTTTTCCTCGACTTTCTCTTGTACTTTCTCATTCTACCATCAAGATTCTTTACTTAGTGGTGCATGTCCCTTTGACTCACCGAGTACACTCTTGGCTGCTATTTTCAACTTTGATACCATCTTATCCCATGTCGTATTAGGATCACTGTATATTTAATCTAATACTTGTACTTCTACCTTCTCTTTGAATATATTTAGTTTCTCATCCTTTAACTTCGACCACTTAATTCTAAGAGTCGTGTATATTTTCTTTCTATTAATATTATGTTTGAGGCGTATATCTAATACTACTAACCTATGTTGAGTAGTTAAACTTTCTCCAGGGATGACCTTACAGTTTTTACAAATCTTTCTATCTCTCTTCCTAACCATAAGAAAGTCAGTTTGTGATTTATTATTTCCACTTTTGAATGTGATCAAGTGTTCTTCTCTTTTCTTAAAAAATGTATTAGCTAGTATAAGATTATATGCTATTGCAAAATCCAATATAGTTTTTACCTTCTTCATTTATTGTTCCAAACCCATAACCCCCATGCACCCTCTTATATTCGTCATTTTGCATTTCGACATGCCTATTTAAATCGCCTCATATTAAAATCATCTCATTTGATGGAATATTTTGTAAAACTTCATCCAAGTTATTCCAAAAATCTTAATTTGATATTTTCATCTAATTCTATTTGAGGTGCATATACACTAATTACGTTCATAGTTTCTTTCTTCACTACTATTTTGAGAGCTATAATTCTATCCCCCTTTCTAATTACTCCTACAACTTCATCCTTTAATAAACTATCAACAATAATACCCACTCCATTTCTTGTTTTACTTTTTCCTGTATATCATAATTTAAAATCCGAGTTCTCTATCATCTTTGCCTTCTCACCTACCCATTTTGTCTCTTGTATACATACAATATTAATTTTTCTCCTAATCATCGTATCTATTTTCTCCATTGTTTTACAAGTGAGGGTTCTTATGTTCCATGTACCAAATTTTAGACTATTAGTTTTTCTATAATATTTGTTCTTACCTAACCTATGATAAGAACTCTTGCTTATTTAACACTACACCCAAGTTCTCATGGAGATGTAGCAGTCCTTGCCGATACGTTGCAGTCGGACCGTACAACGCGAACTCTAGTATATTTCTCATTACACCCGAGTTTTGAAAATATAGCGGTCCTTGTCGAGACGTTATGGTCGCTGTAACGCGTTCCTTCCGGGGAACAATTTAGTATTAGCATAATAGTTTAATTGATCCATTCATTTAACATTTGCCTTAGTTTAACGTTGGTCGGCAACCTAACACAATCCTCCTTTATCTGGGCTTGGGACCGGCCACGACAAGATTAACTGCGGAGTTAATCAATGAACTAATACAAATTTAAAATCAAAATAGCCAGTATACCTTTTCCTTCATTTACTTGGTTACTCTTGATTGTTTATGCTTGCTTTCCCTTGTAAAATCTTTGAGACAAATGATATCATGCTTGCTAGTTCAGTAAACTGTGCTCATCCACACTTGCCAATAAGAGATATTTGTGTGTAGTAGCACTTTGAACTCCTAACCTTCAAGTAATCACAACGTTGTTATTTGTGACCAAAGTAGGTTTTTCTTTAAAACATGTCATGTGCCATTTTATATTAAGACTGGAAATTTGAAGGTCTAGCTAATTGACATTTGAGAATATACTGCTCACCGTGATATCTTTGCTCGTCGCTTGCCTAGGGTTGCTTATTTTCTTTCAGATGACTTTATGTATTATGTAAAATTGTATAGAAGCCACCAATGTTTTTTGTGATACGTTTACATTGTACTTTTATTCAATGGTCTTGCTAAACTGATGCAGTTGAAGGAAAGACAACAGAAGTTGGGAAGTTGGAGGACAAAAGAGAGATTATTGGCAGAGAAGAGAACTGAAAAGAATGAGCTTCTGCATCGTCAGAGTTCAGAATGGGTTTCAGAGGATAAGTTGGAGGACAGGATAATGGCAGCCATCATCGGTACCACAATCCTTTAATCGAAATCGTTCCCCTTGTATTGAAGTCATAGATTGTTTTGTTATTCAAAATCCTTCAGTTCAATAATGTAAACTGGTAATCAACTAATGGTTTTAAGTTCCTTTCTTTGGTAGATGTTTTTCATTTGTTGGCCTTTAGGAGATGACACTATATGGTTTTCCAGTCACTTTTTCCGTAGCTATTTAAGCGATTGCAATATATATCATGTTTTGTTGTAGTCCTAACTATTTGCATTCTACTTTTTGTGATATTGGGACTGTTAATTGTATTCTTCTCATCTTTTGATGTTGGCGAAGGGAAGAGTAAATATTTTAGGATGTCAACATTTTAATTTCAGGCAAAAATGGGATGATAAGCAATGAAAAGTGATAATTTATTATATTTTGTTATCTAATAAATTGTGATGATTTATTTTTTTTTTCTAATAAAGTATTATTATTCTATTTTTAGGGTCAATAGGAGAGTTTTTATTTCTAATTTTAAATAGAGGTGGCTTGGATGAAAAAAAATTGAGGGTTAATTTGTCGATCAATGTTAAATATAGACGAATGTTCTATGAATAAATCTATCAAATTATTATACTAATGATATATTATTTTTCGGAAAAAATATCTCATAGGATTTGATTGTAATGTCTTAGGAAGGATCGTTATATTTTTATGAGAATTTGAGTGACAGTAATAAGTAAAATAAGAAATGAAATAAATATTATTGTATGTTGTTCATTAAAGGATATAATAGTATGAATAGTGATGGTAAAATAAATTATTAATGTAATCAGTATATATACATATTAAGTTAAAGATTAAATGAAGACATCAAATTTAAGTTTTAGAAATATCTAAATGAGGCAATAAAAAAATTTTACCAAATGAAATGATTTTGAAGAAGATCTAAATGAGCAATATAGAAATGAAAAATGAAGAATATAAAAAGGTGCATGAGGAGTTGTGGTTCCGAACATAAAATGAAAAACAAAAAAAGTCGTAAATTAATTTTTTTTTGGTTAGGCATAAAGATAAAAAAAGATATGTAAAGATTGTAAAGGTGTTTCTGAAGAAAATTACTTAACATAGATTTATAGTGTTGGATATGCATTTTAAGAATAGTATTAATAGAAAAAAACATGTTTGATTCATAAAATTAAATGGTGAAAATTAAAATATGAGAAAAAATGTATTTAAAGAGAAGATAAGAGTACAAGTATTAAAAATTATATATGATGACTCAAATATAATATGGGGTAAGATGACAATGTCTGTTAGAGGATCGAGGCCTGGTTAGAAGGGGGGTTGAATAGCTGAACGTGTGCTCGATGAACTTCGCTCGTTCTTGATCGTTTATACAATTGTTAGCGCAGCGGAATAATGAAACTAATACGAATACAAAGACAATTAAGCTAAAGCAAAGTAAAGAAGAAAAGAGTAATTATAAACTCAAGGATGTAACGTGGTTCACGACCCTTGCCGCTAATCCACGGACGATTCGTTCGGCGAATCACTCCCTCAATCCAATCCACTAATCTCTCCTTTAGCTCAAGACAAGGTGGAGGTAACCTCTTTAAAAAAACTCTCCCTCTTATAATGAAATAGAGTTAGAAATAAGGAAGAGGAGAGTGGAAACATTTAGGGTATTTAGGGAGCACTTAGGAGTGGAAACATTAACTTCTCCAAGGCTCCTAACCCTTCTTTTTTTATAGAGAAGAAGGATTTCTTCCCGTTGGTCATGTAGCAATCGATTGATGCATGCCATTAGTATATATGCTTAAGATCGTCCTCCAAGACTTTCTCGTCATCGTCAGCGATACCCTTGGCGGTCGATTATTGCTATCGTCGACTCTACTGCGTTGGCCGTGATCGATCGGCTACGAGAAAGATCTGTGCGTTCACTCATAGTAGTCAACTTCCATCCTTGGCGATCGGTGATGGTGGAAGCGATCATTGCCATCCCTTAATGATCGTATTACCTGAAAACCCTAGTTGACACCGGTCAACTACTAGTTGACTCGGACCAGTCGACTGCCATTACTTGGAAGTCGACTGTTGTTGGGTAAAATCTCAAACATCAAGATGTTTGAGCATCCGACCATCGGGTAAAATCTCAAACACATGTTTGAGCGTCCGACACTTGACATTTGCCACTTGGCCAAGTTCACCTACTTGAGCTACCGCGTCCTGGGTTACAATTGCTCAATCTCTCATCTCCCATGGAGTCCTTCATTGAAGCTCTCTTCGTCCGGCTACGTCCCTCGGATGTACTAAGTCCGTGGTTTCTCTCGTACCATCCTTCGCGTCTTGCCCTGAAGTCTGCTTCCTTTGGCTTCACTCCATTTGCTTCTCGTCCGACGGTTTCGCGGATGCACCAAGCTCATGACTGCTCCCCGTGCCATCTTTCACCGACTCAAGGACCCGAGCCATGAGATGATGAACTCGCCAATGTTTCATCAAGGAAACCATGTGATTTACTAAGTTCTGTACAACTTAAACACACATATCAAATTACATAATCAACCTAACTTAAATCCTTTGTCACACACATCAAAACCAAACCATACTTGGGTTGATTACTCTAACAATCTCTCCATTTTTGATGTGTGACAACATGTTTAAGTTAGATAAAACATTAACAAAATACACAAGAAAAGTAAGCATGTAAATCATAACATGAGTATCAAAATTCCCCCTTAACACATGCAAACTCCCCCTTAACACATGCTAATTCTCCCTAGCATGATTAACTTAAACTCTAATATTTCTCTCCCTTTGACACCATCAAAAACATCATACTTATGTTAAACAATATGACATCAATATCTAAGGGAATAAAATCACCAAAATCAGATTTTAAAACACCCAAAACAAAGTTTTTCAGCGTAACAATCGACTGACATTCTTCGTCAGTCGACTGGTATCTGAAAGTTCCGAATTCTAATTTCTGAAGGCAACTTTAGAAATGCGCTAGAAATTCATTAAAATTTAAAAAATCATGAATTTGGGGAACACATTTCTAATGAGTCCCTTTATCAAGGAAAAATAATTTTTCATGAAAATTCAATCAATTTTCGAAAGTAAGACAATTTCAAAAGTTTGAAAATCACTAAGTTTGTATCAACTTGAAAACCTAGTTTTGTCTTGGAACATTTCAAAACATAACCTCTTAGTTTTTGAAACATGAAATGATTTTAAATCATTAAAAATATCCAACCATGATCTTTGGGCAATATGTCCATGAATTAAATATATGCTTTCCCCATAGTTGGTCTATGATTGCTATGTTGAGATACGCCTAATGACTCATCAACATGCCATAAGTATTAGTGAATCATTTGTATCATCCTAACATCTTACCCATGACTATGTTTTCAATCAAGTTAGCCTATAGTGGACTGTGAGATGTAACTAAGGTATTTATACTTAACCATAAATTTCATGCAATATCTACCCAGGGTTAAGTATCATGTAAAATCACTACTCATCATGATCATAAATTATCACCCCACATCATCTTAAGTCAACCAAATAACATGTTATGGAATAAGTCCACTTATAGTTGACTATCCTAGGTTTCTTTAACCCTTGAGGATTGAATTGGGAACTCAATATAAATTCTTTCCAATATGATTTACCAAGTACTCCTTAGGATCCATTTCCTAGCTACCATGGTTGTTTTAGATTGTCCTCTAGCAATTAAGCAATGGTAAGCTTTCTTATTTTTAGATCCCTTATAACCTAATCCTTTCTTGTTGAAATTTGCCCTTTGGCTCCCTATAATCATATTCAAAGTATTTGAGCCAATAGTGAATTTTTCAAGGGCCTTAGTGAGATATTCTACCTTTTCCCTTAAAACCTTATTCTTTTATAAGCATGCATCATTTAAACTAGAAGAAGAACAATCTTCATGTGAACATGCATTTTTGAGTTTTTCTTCTAGAGCTTTAATTTTATTTTGCATGTATTTATTTTTCTTTTTAGTCCTAAATAAATCCCTAGTTAAACTAGAAATCATAGAAATAACCTTTTGAGGAGGGAGATTTCTTACCTCACTTACCCAATCTCCTTTCGATTCCGATTATGATGATGCTCCCATACACTTGAGCTCTCTTCCTCACTTGTGCTTCCTTCTTCTTGCTCGGAGGAGGTGGAGGCAATATCGTCAATTCCCATAAGTGAAAAATGGGAGACGATTTCTTCTTCCGATGATGATGGGTCATCCCATATGACTTTTAGGTTCACTTTTCCCTTTCCCTTTTCTTTTGACTTCTTTTCATCCTTCTTCTTGCTTCCTTTTTTCTTGTCATCCTTCTTCCTTCTTCTTGTTAAAGAGAGGACATTCATCTCTCATGTGTCCCTCTCCTTGGAAATTATAGCAAATGATTTTCCTTTGCCTTCTTCCCCTTTCATGAGATTTGTTAAATTTAAAACTTTTTAAGGCACACCTTATCTTTCTTATCATATACGCCTCCTCATTGCTATCCATTGAAGAAGATGATTCATCGTCGGATGAGGAGGGTGTGCTCTTCTTCTTCTTCCCTTTGTTTGCTACTAGAGCTACTCCCCTTGATTGTGTTCTTGGTTCTTCTATTATCCCTTCAAGTCTAGTTTCGTGAAGCTCCATCGACGTCAGAGCGTAGGTTACGATCCTTGATGTCTCCTTCCTCCCTGTTGTGAGTTTCCGATGCTTTTTAGGGCATCGGTGTGCCGTCTCAGTCGTCGTGCCTCCTCCCTAGGGTTTGGGGTGTGACTTTCCTTTTATAGACTTGAAGCCGGCGTTGCCCGAAGCCACGAAAGAATCCTAGTCGCGTCGAAATAAGCCAACGCAAAATGACCGTGTGGATTCATACGATCAGGCCGTGTGTGGCACTGGGGTGGCCAACTCTGTGGTTTGGACACGACCATGTCCCCTTCCGTTCCACCTGCCAAATGTCTTCCTTTTGCTCCAAAAGTGTGTCGTTTTCCCTGTAAAATGTTGTCCTGCACACAAAAGCACAACGAGCAGATCTCTGAACTAGAAAATAAGAAATGTATGCAAAACAAAGTAAGATATGCATGAAACAAATATGAAATGTAATGAGATGTTAGCGAAAACTACTTCTAAAACCCTGTATGTTTTGCTCACATCAAGTATCATCATCATCGGAATCGGAAGGAGATTGGGTAAGTGAGGTAAGAAATCTCCATACCCAAGATATTGTTTCTATGATTTCAAGCTTAACTAAGGATTTATTTAGGGTCAAAAAGAAAAATAAATGCATGCTAAATGAAATTAAAGTCCTAAAAGAAAAACTTGAAAATGCATGCTCACATGATAATATTTCTTTTTCTAGTTTAAATGATGCATGTATTGAAGAAAATAAGGTTTTAAGGGAAAAGATAGATTATCTAACTAAGACCCTTGAGAAATTTACTATAGGCTCAAATACTTTAAATATGATTATTGGGAGCCAAAGGCCAAGTTTCAATAAAAAGGACTTAGGATATAAGGGATCAAAGAATGAAAAGCCCTATCATTGTCTAATTGCTAGGTGTTGGGTCTAACCGAGCCGCAAAAATAGCTTTTTGAGTTGCAGAAACCTCGGAAGCCCGGCCACGGATCCGTGCGAAGATATATAAAATAAAACATGTATGTGTTTAAAGATCTTAGATCTACCTTAGATCTACAAGATAGAGCGTTACCCTCGTAGCGACGCCCTTCGCTTATCCCGCTCGTCCAAAAGCTTCGCCGGAACTCAAGAGTGTCAAGTGCACACTCCTCTATTGGTATCCACACGGACAAATGGTGGAGAAAACACAACCTTGAGTGTGTTAGCACCCCTTGGATGGTTCGACCAAGATAGAGGATTGGGAGAGAGCTTGAGAGAAAGAAGATCCAAGGAAGAAGGAGATGGAGTTACCACCAAATGAATTCACTTCATCAAGTGGAGTGGCCGGCCACTTCAATGGGTGGGGGTTACATGCATGCATGTAACTCCAAGAGCCAATGACTCTTGGTCTCCCTCATGAGGTGGCACCACATGATAAGTCCATGATGATGTGGAACACCATCATTGGCCGACCCACATGCCATGTCACCATGATATGACAATTGGTCAAGTCAAAATTGACCATTCATCTTCCCTCTCAAGTCAAGTCAAACTTGTCCTCTTATCTCTTATGGTTGATCAAATCTAATCACTTGATTCAAGTCAATTTGATATAATGAATCCCTATTCATTAATTTAAATTGACTCAATGAATCAAATCTAAATTAGACTCATTCAACACTTGAATCAAATTATGTCTAACTCAATTAGTCTAATTTGGATTACTCTTAATCCAATTTGGTTCATCCCATGAATCTAATCCTCATGGTTCATCATATGAACCTAATCTCCATCTAATTTCCCTTTGTGTGTGACCCTATAGGTTCTTGTAACGTTGGCAATGTCCTTAAACCGATTTAGGAATATAAGCAATGAGCGGTATTTAGCAACACATCATTGCTACCCAAGTTACAAGAATGTTGAGCTCCAACATCACCTTTGTGACTACTAATTGTGACTCACAATATGTGACAATGTCCCTCTATCCTTGACATCTAGATTGACCAATTGAGATATAGACCGTGTCATCCTCGGTACAATTTATATCTTGAACTCCAAGTAGACTCACTCTAATCAAATGAGCTCAATATCTCATATTGACTCATTTGGGCATGACCATGCACTTCGTGGTCTCACTCTATCAAGAATATCGATGTCACCCCCGTCATATAGGAGGGATAGATCTCATCTACATCACTCACATCCCTCCGCATAATTTGTTACATACCCAGTAATCGCCTTTATAGTCCACCCATTTACGGGTGACGTTTGACGTAGCCAAAGTATGCAACTCCTTATATAGGGAACCATGTTGACTTCAGGTCTAAGGACTAATAGTCATACTAATAGCCACATGAGAAAGTATATGACACTCATATAACGATCCATGATACTTTCTCATGGCGGGTCATTCAGTATACATTCTCCAATGCATACCCATGTGTTAACTTGATATCTCATATCCATGACTTGTGAGATTAAGTCATTGTGTTGACCTACATGCTAGTCTCTACGCATTAACATTGTCCCTGAATGTTAATACTTGACTAGGAATGATTAAGAGTAGTGTTCTCTATATCATCTCATTATTGATTCAACCAATCGATTGATATAGATAAGAACCTACTACTCAAGGACGTTATTATACTTAGTTATTTGGCACCAATACAAGTAAATATAATAACCATGCATTTATAAATAGGAATATGATACAATAAAGTCCATACAACAATCATCACATGATTGACTCTAGGGCTTTCACTAACAATCTCCCACTAGCACTAGTGCCAATCACCGTAGTATCTAATACCCAATGACCTAGTGTGACCATCATGCTTTTTCTGTGCCAAAGTCTTGGTCAAGGGATCTGTGATGTTAGCTTCTGTGGGTACTCACAGCGCCACCATTCAAACAAAACACGAACCCTGACTGTGATCTATAATCATCCTGGTCAGTTTGAAAGCTTGCATCGCTGTAATCCTTTATAGCTAGCTCCTCATCGCCTCCAAATATCAAGAAATATTTTTTAGTCCTTTTCAAGTACTTAAGAATATTCTTGACTGCTATCCAGTGACGCTCACCTGGATCTGACTGGTATCTTTTCGTCATGCTCAAAGCATACCAGACATCAGGACGAGTACATAGCATGACGTACATGATAGATCCTATAGCAGATGCGTAAGAGATCTTATCCATGCGGTCTCTCTTCTCTCTAGAAGAGGGACTTAAAGTCTTCGAAAGACTACACCATGTGACATCGGCAGAAGTCCCTTCTTGAAATTCTGCATGACAAACCGTAGTAATACCGTGTCAATATATGTACTCTGACTTAGGCCAAGCAATCTCTTAGATCTATCTCTATAGATCTTGATGCCTAGAATACATGTTGCTTCACCTAAGTACTTCATTGAGAAGCACGTCCCCAGCTAAGTCTTCACAAACTGTAGCGAAGGGATGTCATTTTCAATGAGTAGTATGTCATCCACATACAATACAAGGAAGACAACTGTGTTCCCATTAACCCTCTTGTAGACACAGGGTTCATCTTCATTCTTGATGAAACTAAACTGTTTGATCGCATCATCGAATCGAAGATTTCAGCTCCGAGAAGCTTGCTTTAGCCTATAAATGGACCTTTGCAGCTTGCATACTTTCCCAGTATGCTGTGGATCTACAAAACTCTCAGGTTATGTCATGTACACATCCTTGAGTAAGTTTCTATTCAGAAACGCGATTTTGACATCCATCTTCCAGATCTCATAATCGTGGTATGCTGCAATAGCAAGCATGATCCGAATGGACTTAAACATCGCCACTGGAGAAAAGGTTTCATCATAGTCAATACCATGAATTTGCTTGAAACCTTTGGCCACCAATCGACCCTTATAGGTATGCGTATGTCCATCTATGTCAGTCTTTCTCTTAAAGATCCACTTACACCCAATGAGTTTGACCCCTTCAGGTGGATCAACCAAAGTCCATACTTGGTTGGTGTACATAGATTCTAACTCGGATCTCATGACCTCTAGCCATTTCTCAGAGTCTGGGCTCATCACAACTTCCTGATAGGAGGTAGGCTCATTCTCAATGAGCATAACGTCATCATGGTCAGATAAGAGAAATGAGTATCTCTCAGGCTGATGACGTATCCTATCAGACCTGCGAAGAGGTAGGTCTACCTGAACAGGTGGTTGTTCCACAATTCTTTGTGCAACAACCTCATCACCCACAACACTTTGTGGTTCATGTTCAACCTCCATCAAGGCCTCAGTGCTATGGTCCTTATCTTGAATTTCTTCAAGATCGAACATACTCCCACTAGTTTTTCTAGAAACAAAATCCCTTTCTAGAAAAACCCCAGTCTTTGCCACAAATACTTTGTGCTGACTGGGAATGTAGAAGTAATATCCCTTCATGTCCTTGGGAAATCCAACAAAATAACACTTATCGGATTTGGGTCCCAGTTTGTCTGAGACTTGACGTTGAACGTATGCCTCACAACCCCAAATCCTCATGAAAGATATCTTGGGATTTCTCCCTGTCCATATCGTATATGATGTCTTTATCACAGTCTTGGATGGTACACGGTCAAGGGTGAAGGCTGTTGTGTCTAGAGCATATCCCCAAAAGGATATAGGAAGATCTGTGTGACTCATCATAGATCGTACCATATCTAATAGGGTACGATTCCTCCTTTCGGATACACCATTCCACTGTGGTGTTTCAGGAGTTAGTTGGGATAGAATCCCACACTCAGCTAGATAGTCACGAAACTCATGGCTAAGGTATTCACCACCTTGATCTGATCGAAGTATCTTAATACTATTGCCAAACTGGTTTTGTATTTCATTCTTGAATTTTTTGAACTTTTCAAAGGATTCTGATTTATGTGTCATGAGATACACATAACCATATCTACTAAAGTCATCAGTAAATGTAATGAAGTATCTATAACCTCCTCTAGCAGCAACATTGAAAGGGCCACATACATCACTATGTATAAGTCCTAACAAGTCTGTTGCTCTTTCGCTGTGTCCACTAAAGGGAGTCTTGGTCATCTTGCCTAAAAGACAAGACTCACATGTCTCATTTGATTCAAAATCAAATGAGTCTAGCAGGCCATCCTTATGGAGCTGAGATAAACGACTTTCATTTATGTGACCTAAGCGACAATGCCAGAGATAGGTTTGGTTCAACTCATTTGACTTGAACCTTTTGGTACTTATGTTATAGATGAGGCTCTCTAAGTCTAGAAAGTAGAGTCCGTTCATTAGAGGTGCACTGTAATAGAACATATCATTTAAATAAACTGAACAACATTTGTTCTTTATTATAAATGTAAATCCTTTCTTGTCCAAACAAGAAATCGAAATTATGTTCTTAGTTAAAGCAGACACATAACAATATTTATCTAATTCTAGTACAAGCCCAGTGGGCAAAGATAGATCATAAGTTCCTATAGCAACAGCAGCAACTCTTGCTCCATTGCCTACTCGTAGGTCCACCTCGCCCTTTGTCAATGCCCTGCTATTTCTCAGCGTTTGTACATTGGTACAAATATGAGATGTACATCCGGTATCTAATACCCATGATGAAGAAATAGATAGATTGACTTCTATAACATTTATACCTGAAGTAGAAGTCTCACTTCTCTTCTTCTTAAGATCTTCCAGGTAAGCTTTGCAGTTACGCTTCTAGTGTCCAGCTTCCTTGCAGTGGAAGCAAGCCCCTTTCCTTGGCCACCCCTCCTTTGGGTTTAAGTTCTTTGCATTTGCCCTTGGCTTGGGACTTTCCCTTACCTTTAGGCTTGCCCTTGCCTTTCTTCTTTTGCACCATCAAAATGGAGTCAGATTTTCCCTTCTTAAGATTGAGCTCAGCAGTTCTCAACATGCTGAGCATCTCAGGCAGTGGTTTATCAATTTCATTCATGTTGTATTTCATGACAAATTGATTGTAGCTTTGTGGCAAAGACTGCAAGATCAAGTCAGTGGCCAGCTCTTGGCCAAGGGGAAATCCCAATCTCTGTAGGTTTTCTACGTACCCAATCATCTTGAATACATATGGACCTACGGGAGTCCCATCTTGCATTTTGGACCCAAATAAAGCCTTAGAGACTTCATATCTCTCGTTCCTTGCTTGTCCTTGATATAGTTGACGAAAATGTTCAACCATATCATGAGCATTTATGAACTCGTGTTGCTTCTGAAGCTCAGAGTTCATGGTCGCGAGCATTAGTTATGACACATCTAATGCATCATCTTGATGTTTCTTGTAAGCATCTTTGTCAGCTTGCGAGGTAGTGGCAGGAGGTGCCTCTCGAATGGGCTGCTCCAGGACATACAATTTCCTTTCTTGGTGAGAACGATTCTCAGGTTCCTGTACTAGTCCAGGAAATTTGCTCCATTGAGCTTGTCATTCTCAAGGACAGAACGCAGAGAGAGAGAGTGTTCGTGTTTATCGACATAGTAATCTACAATATACAATGCAGAGAATTAATATCATATTCCTTTTATCATTTAATTAGGCCTTTAATCAAATGATGCTCGCACTGAATTATAGGAATTTTATAGAATCGAGTTATGGATGTGGTCAAACCACATTACTAAATTCATACAAACTAGCTATAATTCATGCGGGACAAGATCCACATCATACTAAGCCTTGAGTTAGCTTTGGCTAAATCGCCCAAGACTTAGTATGATCAGTGGGTAACACATTACCGATTACATCTATATGCAACTCTTGTTTATAGGATCAAGACCCACATTTACAAAAGACCTTGAGTTAGCTTTGGCTAAATCGCCCAAGATTTAGTGTAAATGTGATCTTATCCTATCTTTCCAACGGTTGGAATATGCCTATAGTTCTACTCGATCTAATTGAGTTAACTAATTTTACTCAATCTAATTAAGCTTACTCTAACCCAAGCCATGATAGGTGAGACCAAGATTGTCCCTCCACACCCTACCAAGATAATATGTGTTGCTCTGCTTTGGCAAATTCAACAACTACAAATGATTGAGGTAGTGATGGGTATCAAGGACTTGGTAGGCATTTTTCGAGTTGATTCGATTAAGATCTAATCTAATCATAATGTGTATTATATATGCATTCAGACCTTTATTATCCTATACTAGCATGCATCACATACATACAAGCATTATTCTAGTATGCATCATATACATACAAGCATTATTCTACTAGCATGCATCACATATATACAAGCATAACAAATATATATATATATATATATCAACATATATACATATATATATATATATATATATATATATATATATATATATATATATATATATATATATATATATATATATATATATATATATATATATATATATATATATCAACATATATACATATATATAAAAATTAATTGTGATTAGGTCATGGCCCTACTACGATCTTCTCAAGCCAATGAGAAGATCAGATGATCAACCTAGGGTTAGCGGCTTCTCCAAGCGTCTCCTTTGACCACCATGTGTCGTCAGCACTCTTCTCATAACTCCGTCTAGAAGTGGACCTTCCACCGCTCCATTTTGTACATTACAAACATGAAACTCGAATTACATTCGAGTCTAAAACTATTTACAATTAGAATATTAAAAGAAGAGGCACGACGCGCAGGTCGCATACCCTATACAACAAGCACAATCACAAAAATGACACGTAGGCCGTATTATGAATTACAACACATTAACATCCAATTATATTGGGGTTCTTGGGCCATGACCATCACAAAATTATACATAATACTAAATTATGTATTTTACAGAAATTTTCTATAATTTTTCCTATTTTTTTTTTTCAATTTTATGAGTCTCCTCTCCATAACGGTCCCGCTAAGCGGTTTCTGGGCGCAATCGCGGGACAAGGCCCCTTTCGGGGATAGGGGCAGCACCCCTACTCACAAAAATAAACTTTGCGAGTGTCCCTACTAGATCTTATAGCGACTTAAGTCGCTGTCCCAAAAACCTAAAGCGAGAACTCGCTGTTTCGAAGAGTTTTTCTCGGTGGTTGAAGCCTACAAGTGTCCCAACACTTGTTGCTTCGACTCTTTGAGAAAAATACCAAAAAATTCTTTAAAAATAGGAAATTTACAGAAACTTAAAAATCTGTAATTTTTATATCTAATACAAAACTACAAATAAAAAATGCATACATGCTTCGCACGTGGCTCTGATACCACTATTGGGTCTAACCAAGCCGCAAAAACTGTTTTTTGCGTTGCGAAAACCTCGGAAGCCCGACCATGGATCCGTGCGAAGATATATAAAATAAAACATGTATGTGTTTAAAGATCCTAGATCTACCTTAGATCTATAAGATAGAGCGTTACCCTCGTAGCGATGCCCTTCGCTTATCCCGCTCGTCCAAAAGCTTCGCCAGAACTCAAGAGTGTCAAGTGCACACTCCTCTATTGGTATCCACACAGACAAATGGTGGAGAAAACACAACCTTGAGTGTGCTAGCACCCCTTGGATGGTTCGGCCAAGATAGAAGATTGGGAGAGAGCTTGAGAGGAAGAAGATCCAAGGAAGAAGAAGATGGAGTTACCACCAAATGAATTCACTTCATCAAGTGGAGTGGCCGACCACTTCAATGGGTGGGGGTTACATGTATGCATGTAACTCCAAGAGCCAATGACTCTTGGTCTCCCTCATGAGGCGGCACCACATGATAAGTTCATGATGATGTGGAACACCATCATTGGCCGGCCCACATGCCATGTCACCATGATATGACAATTGGTCAAGTCAAAATTGACCATTCATCTTCCCTCTCAAGTCAAGTCAAACTTGACCTCTTATCTCTCATGGTCGATCAAATCTAACTACTCGATTCAAGTCAATTTGATATAATGAATCCCTATTCATTAATTTAAATTGACTCAATGAATCAAATCTAAATTAGACTCATTCAACACTTGAATCAAATTGAGTCAAACTCAATTAGTCTAATTTGGATTACTCTTAATCCAATTTGGTTCATCCCATGAACCTAATCCTCATGGTTCATCATATGAACCTAATCTCCATCTAATTGCCCTTTGTGTGTGACCCTATAGGTTCTTGTAACGTTGGCAATGTCCCTAAACCGATTTAGGAACATAAGTAATGAGCAATATCTAGCAACACATCATTGCTACCCAAGTTACAAGAATGTTGAGCTCCAACATCACCTTTGTGACTACTAATTGTGACTCTCATAATATGTGACAATGTCCCTCTATCCTTGACATCTAGATTGACCAATTGAGGCATAGGCCGTATCATCCTCGGTACAATCTATATCTTGAACTCCAAGTAGACTCACTCTAATCAAATAAGCTCAATATCTCATATTGACTCATTTGGGCATGGCCATGCACTTCGTGGTCTCACTCTATCAAGAATATCGATGTCACCCCCGTCGTATAGGAGGGATAGATCTCATATACATCACTCACATTCATCCGTATAATTTGTTACATACTCAGTAATCGCCTTTATAGTCCACCATTTACGGGTGACGTTTGACGAAGCCAAAGTATACAACTCCTTATGTAGGGAACCATGGTGACTTCAGGTCTAAGGACTAATAGTCATACTATTAGCCACATGAGAAAGTATATGACACTCATATAACGATCCATGATACTTTCTCATGGCGGACGATTCAGTATACATTCTCCAATGCATACCCATGTGTTAACTTGACATCTCATATCCATGACTTGTGAGATCAAGTCATCGTGTTGACCTACATGTTAGTCTCTATGCATTAATATTGTCCCTAAATATTAATACTTGACTAGGAATAATTAAGAGTAGTGTTCTCTATATCATCTCATTATCGATTCAACCAATCAATTGATATAGATAAGAACCTACTACTCAAGGATGTTATTATACTTAGTTATTTGACACCAATACAAGTAAATATAATAACCATACCTTTATAAATAGGAATATGATACAATAAAGTCCATACAACAATCATCACATGATTGACTCTAGGGCTTTCACTAACACTAGGGGCAATCAAAGACTACAATGGTAGCTAGAAAATGGATCTCTAAGGAATACTTGGTGAACCTTATTGGAAAGAACTTATATTGGGTTCCCAAGTCAAGCCTTAAAGGTTAGAGAAACCTAGGATAATCAACCATAAGTGGACTTATTTCATATCATGTTATTCGGTTAACTTATGATAATGTTGGGTGATAATATTTTGACTTGTGATCATGATGGATGATACTTAACCTTGGGTAGCATTGCATGAAAATTTTTGATTAAGTATAAATACCTTAGTTACATCTCATAATTCACCACAAGTAGAACTTGATTGAACATGTAGAAATTAGTGAGATGTTAGGTTGATACAAGTGATTCACTAATGCTTATGATATTTAGATGAGTCGTTAAAAATATCATAACATAACAATCATAGACCAACTATAGGGAAAATATATGTTTAATTCATAGACATATTGTCCAAAGATCATAGTTGTATATTTTTAATGATTTAAAAACATTTCATATTTTGAAAACTCTAAGTTCATGCATTGAAACATTCTAAGACAAAACTATACTTTCATGTTGATACAAAAATTGAAGATTTTAAAGATTTTGAGTTTTTGCCAAGTGTTTGAAAATTTGATGCATTTTTATGAAAAATCATTTTTCCATGTTAAAGGAACTCATAAGAAATGTGTTTCCCAAAATTTCATGATTTTTCGGATTTTCGTGACTTTTTAATGTATTTCTGAAGTTGGCTTCAGAAATCAAAAATCGGAGTTATCAGGTGCTAGTCGACTGGTGCTCTGCACCAGTCGACTGTTGGAACTGTGCATGGACACAACAACCTATTTTGAGTGTTTTTAGTCAGATTTTGGTATTTTTATTCCCTTAGATATTGATGCCATGTTGAATAACATATGTATGATGTTTTTGATGGTGTCAAAGGGGGAGAAGTGTTAGAGTTTAAGTTAATCATGCTAGGGGGAATTAACATGTGTTAAGGGGGAGTTGACATGTGTTAAGGGGGAGTTTTGATATCCATGTTTGATTTACATGTTTACTTTCCTTTAAGTATTTTTAAATGTATTACCTAACTTAAACATATTGTCACACATCAAAAAGGGGGAGATTGATAGGGCAATCAACCCAAGTATGTTATTGGTTTTGATGTGTGTGGCAAAGGGTTTAAGTTAGGATGTTATGTGTTTTGATTTGTGTGTTTAAGTTGTGCAGGACTTAGTAAATCACATATGGTTAGCTTGATGAAGCATTGGCGAGTTCATTATCTCATGGCTCGGGATGGCATGGGGAGAAGTCGTGAGCTTGGTGCATTCGAGGGATCGCCGGACGAGAAGCAAATGGAGTGAAGCAAAAGGAAGCAAACTTCAGGGCAAGACGCGAAGGATGACATGGGAGAGGCCGCGAGCTTAGTGCATCCCAGGGACGCAGGTTGGACGAAGAGAGCTTCGGTGATGGACTCCATGGGAAATGAGAGATTGAGCGATTGTAATCCGGGACGGGGTAGCTCAATGTAGGTGGACTTGGCCAAATGGATAAAGTCAAGTTTCGGACGCTCAAACATGTGTTTGAGGTTTTACTCGATGATTGGAAGTGTCGGATGCTCAAATGTGCGATTTGAGGTTTTACCTGACGGTCAGATGCTCAAACACTTTGTTGTTTGAGGTTTTACCCGTCATCAGTTGACTGATCTGAGTTGACTGCTAGTTGATCAATGTCAACTAGGTTTTGTGGCCATCAGTCAACTGTTATAGGTGGAAACGACCACAGAAGCGAGGCAGCTCGACTAACAGCTCAACTGCACGGGCATCAGTCGACTGATTGACATTCGTTGGTTGGAATGCTAACGTGGATGAAGCTGTTGTGAGACAACTGCTATAGCAGCAATCGATGCTGACATGCAATAGTCGACTGTTGCATGCCCAATGGGAAGAAATCCTTCTTTTCTATAAAAAGAAGGGTTGGGAGCTCTGGAGAAGCTAATGTTTTAACTCCTAATCTTCCTCCAAGGGCTCTCACATTTTCTAAGTTTTTCTACTCCTTTCTTCTCTAGTTTTACTCATATTATTTGTGAGAAGAGGAGTTGGTGTAAAGAGGTTACCTCCACCTTGTCTTGAGCTAAATGAGAGATTAGTGGATTGGAATGAGGGAGTGATTTGCCTTACGAATCGTCCGTGGATTAGCGGCAAGGGCTATGAACCACGTTACATTATTTGTCTTAGTGTTTTGCTCTTTCTCTTTACTTTTGTTTATCTTAATTGTCTTAATTAGCATATTCCGCGGTGCTAACGATATTGTAGACGACTAAGCACGACTGAATTCCATCGAGCACGATCAAGGCTATTCAACCCCCCTTCTAGCCGGCCACGATCCTCCAACAGATTTCTCATGAGTGAATCTAACGACGTGTTGCTCATTGAGGATGAGAAACCTACTAGTTATGAAGAGGTTTTGAAGAGTTCATACATGGATAAGTGGCTAATAGTCATGAAATAAAAAATGAATTCTATGTATGAAAATCAAGTTTGAAACTTGGTAGACCCATCCGAAGGCATAACGCCTATAGAGTGCAAATGGGGTTTCAAAGAGAAAATCAACGTGGACAGTAATGTTATTAACTATAAAGCTAGATTAGTGGTAAAAGGCTATCGTCAAAGATAAGGTGTTGACTATGATGAAACATTTTCACCAGTAGCTATGCTTAAATTTATTTGGATACTCCTTGGCATAGTGATTTATTTTGATTATGAGATATGATAAATGGATGTGAAAATATCTTTCCTTAACGAAAATCTGTCTGAGGATGTATATATGATACAACTTGAGGGTTTCTCATCTATTGACAAGAATAAAGTATGTAAGCTTCAATGATCTATTTATAGATTGAAGCAAGTATCTAAGAGTTAGAATATCTATTTTGATGAGGCAATCAAACAGTTTGATTTCTCACAAAATCTTAAAGAGCCCTGTGTGTATAAGAAGATTAGTGAGAGTGTGATTGTGTTCCTAGTATTATATGTCGATGACATATTAATCATAGAAAATGACATTTCCGTCTTACAAATAGTCAAGGTCTGGTTGTCCAAAATGTTCTCCATGAAAGACATGGGTGAAGCTACCTTATCTTAGGGATTAAGATCTATAGAGATAGATTGAAACAATTGCTTGGTCTTTCACAGTCTACATACATAAACAAAATGCTAAAACAGTTTAGTATGGAAGAATCCAAGAAAAGTTTTATTCCCATGAGGTATAAGATTCACCTTTCTAAGTATATGTGCTCGCGAATAGAAGACGAGAGGATTTACATGACTCAGATCCCGTATGCGTCAGCTATAGGATCGATCATATATGCTATGTTATGTACGAGGTTCGATGTATCGTACATTTTGAGTGCTACGAGTAGTTACCAATCGGATCCTAGTATGAACCATTGGGTGGCTGTCAAGACAATCCTTAAGTACTGGAGAAGAACTAAGGATTTGTTCTTGGTATATGAAGGAGGTGATATGGTAGTAAGCGGATATTTTGATGCGAACTTATAGACGGATAATGATGATTCCAAATCCTAGTCTAGATACATATTCATCTTGAATGTAGGTGTGATGAGTTGCAAAAGTTCTAAATAAGGCACCGTTGGTGATTCTGTTGGTGCAAGAGCACCAGATAATCGAACCTAAGTTTTGATAATAGCAAAGGTTTAAAGTTAAGTCATTCTTGTTATCTCACATGTTGTGTTGAGTGTGCAGGAAATGTGTTAAGCTATGCTAAGGTCAACGACACCAGGAGAATCTCGGGATGAGAAACCTCGGTGGTCAGGCAACACCAGGAGAACCTTGGAGAGTCGAGGAACCTCGGTGGTGACCGAATGCTAAGCGACAAGTCAGAAGGACCAAAGGTAAGCTCCGGGTGCGAAGTGATGGTAATGACGTGTCCTTTGTATGGGGAAGACCATAGGCGGCGATTCGACTAGGATTTCCCGAGGAAGGTCTAGGTTGAGGTCGTACGGTAAGGGACTGTCAGATTTACCATTAATGAACAACTCTTGTGCTAACCTCGTATTGCAGGCGAGTGATCAAGCTGACAATTGACTGGAGGTAAATGGTAGTCGACTGAACTACCATTAGTCGACTACTGGTCAAGCTGATCACTTCGAGGAGAGTCAAGATAAGATCCACCAAAGGAGTGATGTGGAGGTTTGACCCAGATCTGGATCTCAATGAGCTAGGACTCAAAGGGCTATAAAAAGAGAAGCAATTCACCTCTTTCCATCATCTAGAAAGGCTCCCAAAGTACTCCAACGAATCCAAGTACTCTTCGACAATGCAACGCAGTCGTAACTGTTAGGAATTAGACGTCGCTAGAGGGGGGGTGAATAGCGTGTTCGTTGCTTCGATGATGGAAATCGATTGCGTGCTCGCTACAAGTGTTAGTGTACGCAGCGGAATATATAATGATAAGCAAAAACAAATACACAACACAAGCACACAATACACAAAATATAACGTGGTTCGGAATCTTAGGGTTCCTACTCCACGAATTGAGCTCAAATGAGCTCTAGCGATGCAAACACCACCACTAATCTAAAACACTCCTTCTCGATAATAAGTCGGAGGCGGAGAAACCTCGTACAATGATTACAACAGTAATACAAAGAAACAACAAGCAAATACAAAGTAAATACAACAAGAGAAGTAAAGAACACTTTACAAAAAACTCTTTTGGATACTTGCTTGTTGATCGGCTTAGACTAGCCTTGAAGGACTGGAAAGCATCAACTATTCCCCTTCAAATCGCCCAAGAAAATCGCTGCTAAATCCTCCCTTACGAGCTATTTTTATAACCTGCATCGAGTTGATTTCGCGCGCCATTGTCTCACAACGGACTTGATCCACGTCGGCATTCAAGCCAACAGATACACTGACAGTTGATTGCCATTACCTATTATCCATCAGTCGACTGCCAACCTCGTAGCCGACTGATCAATCGACTACCAAGCGTTGTGAGCTCGCGACCAATACCAGCAGTCGACTGCCCTCCACGGAAGTTGACTGCTCAAGCCATCAATCGACTGCTCAATGCTGGCAGTTGACTTCCTAGGCCTTTTGTCGCAGTCGAACCCCAGTCAACTCACGACAGTTGACTGGTCATAATCCCAGTCGACTGCTCGATTTCGACTCGGCTGTCAAGTGTCAAAACACTTGACCAGTCGACTGCTACACTTCAACCATGAGGTTTACCTCAAGTATGATGCCCTCATACTTGCTAGACCACTCTTAGCCTAGACCTAAACCTTCTAGCCACTTCCATCAGCCTCACGCCTATCGAATCCCTCTAAGTCATCAATGACTTGTTCATCCATACACTAGTCTTCAGGTCCTTCCATTGGCTATTGTCATGCTAACGTGGTCTGCACCGCCAAGGCACATTGGGCTTACGCTGCCAAGACACACGCTTGGACTTTACGCTGCTAACCATTGGACTTATGCTGCCAAGACTCCACTCTTGGATTTTACGTCGCCAATATTAACCCTTGGACTTCCCTTGCCAACCCATGTTAGACTTTCCATTTGCCAAGACTCAAGCTTGGACTTTCCCTTGCTAACCCATGTTGGACTTTCCAAATGCCAAGACTCAAGTTTGAACTTTCCATGCCAAGTACACAAGACTTGGACTTTCCATTGCCAAGTGTCTGATGTGAGCAAAACATATAGAGTTTTAGGAGTAGTTTTCACTTACTTCTCATTACATTTTATGTTTATTTCATGCACATTTCACTTTGTTTTGCATACATTTCTTATTTTCTAATTCGGAGATCTTCTCTTTATACTTTTGTGTGCAGGATAGGGTTTCATGGGGAAAAGGCGCATTTCAGAGCAAAAGAAGGGCATTTTGCAGCTGGACGTAGAAGGGGACACGACTAGGGCATGTGGCTACACACGACTGTATCCAAGGGGCAAAATTGGGCACCCCAGCGACACACACGGCCTGGCCATGTGGCACTGCATAATTCTGATGCGAGTCGGTTATTTTCCAGGTTTTAGAGAGATCCAGGCTGATGTCTATATAAAGGAGGCTACGCCCAAACCCTAGGAGGAAGGCACGCCGGCTAGAATGACACTCCGCCGCCCTAAAAAGCTTTGGGAACTCGCATAGGGGAGGAAGAAAGTCGTCGGAGATCCAAATTCTGCACTTCAACGCCGGAGAGAAGAGTCACATTGCATTGTAATTGTCACGCCCCAAGAGTATGCCGAGCCGAAAAATAAACGGACAACATCTCCCCTGTACGTGACAACATATCCTGTTTATACAAGGCCATTCGGCCGCAATAACAACATATACAAATGTAAACATAACAAAGCACAACTGAAACTAACACCACGACATCACAACCTACACATAACGCATACCGATATGGCTGACACCACAACATAAAGAAAACATCGGTAAAATCCGAATCCACAAGTGTGTACATCACATAACAAGTCCATAACACATAACCCACGTAAAACTCCAAGTACATAACAAAACATACAGAAAATCCAAAACTCAGACCCTCGGATGTGAGATGAGACGATGCCAGCCAGCGATGCTCCAAGCCGTCACGAAGACTTCTACCTATTACCTGGGCAACAGAAAAACCCAGGGTCCGTGGTGGTGAGTATAACTCAGTAGTAATAGGAAAGAACATGAATATAACAAATATCACATGTAATTCAACAATATTCATGTACATCAGGTAAACACCAGTATAATAAACATATACATGCATATACCATCTAACCAAATGAACAATGTAGAATGCAGACATACCTGAAAGTCCGTTGCACTACTCTGATCCAACCTGAGCATATATCCACAATATATAATAGGAAATCTAGTCTAACTCATACTACATCATGAATACTGGTCAAAGAATGCAATAGTCTAACCAACTTATATGCGGTATCCCATACACTGTCATATAGCAGATGCAGTAGCATGTATGATGATGTACAAACAAATGCAGCAAGCATAGTATAAACAAATGCAACATCACAGTGAGCATGCATATAGACTGCATCTATATATATGCTAATCACAATCATTTATATATATATATGCAAGACGCCATAAGACACGATAATGCAGTATGCATGGTCATGCCGGCTCACCCTAAAGTTACCACGACCCCAGTGTGGCCTCGGTGGCTCGACATAACAACTGTCCCAACTCAACACCAACCACTACTCTCGAGTGGCCGAGTGGGCAGTATGATCGAGTAACATATAAGTATAAAGAGCAAGCTACACGACGGTGTTGGGAAAACTCCGGATCTGATGTTCACAACATCGCGGGCGAATACTCCGCACAACCGCAGCGGAAACAATAATTTAAACCAAATCCCACCAGAGATCCATGCAAAACTATATAAGTCATTTTGCTTAATTTAGTCTAGATCTTATCTAGATGAAGAATATACCTTCGGTGCGTTCCCTTCGCAATCCCGCTTTTCTAAACGCTGTCGGATCTCAATACGGTAAGGGTAACCGTATATCTATGGTATCCACACTGACACTCACACGATTTGGAGTCACGTTGTGCTAGCAACCCTTAGCAAAACGCCAAGAACTCTTTGAAAGAAGAAGGAGAGGAAGGAGGAGATGAGAGAACACTTTCTCTCTTGGCCCTTTTGCTTGCACGCCCAAAACACAAGAACACACACAAGTGTAATCCACGTTGAGCACAAAACCTATTTTATGCTCAAGCCATCAATGCCATTATCTCCTCATTAAGACATCTCTTAATACCAAGACCCTTGGTATTCTCCTTAATGAATTCTCATCATGAATACCAAGGCTCTTGGTATTCCCATGCATGATTAATCAAATTAATCATGCATGATGATGAATCATCTTTCATGGTTCAACTTGAGTCTAACTCAAGTTTAACCAGTTTGAGTCTAACTCAAATCTTGGCCATATGCTCAATTGTCCTTTTAGTCCAACTAAAAGAAACCTTCTCCAAAACAGAATGCCATTTGTGTGTGACTCTATAGGCTCTTGTAACGTTGACAATGTATCTAAAATCTCTTTTAGATACATAAACAATGAGCGACATCTAGTAATACATCTTTGCTACCCAAGTTACAAGATCGTCGAGATCCGACAACGTTTCCGTGACTATTATCATGTATGACAATGTCCTTCTATCTCTGATATCTTAGATCGATCAATGAGGCATAGATCGTGTCATCCCCTTATCGATCTTTATGTTTCTTGATCCCCAAGTAGACTCACTCAAACAAATGAGCTCAATATCTCATATTGACTCATTTGAGCATGATCATGCATTTCGTGGTCCTACTCTATCAAGAGGCCAAAGATATCACTCCTGTCATATAGGAGGGATAGATCCCATCTATATCACTAACATCCCTCCGCATAATTCGTTACATACCCAGTGATCGCCGTTATAGTCACCCTGTTACGGCGTGACGTTAGACGATACCAAAATACATAACTCCTTATGTAGGGAACTATAGTGACTTCAGGTCTAAAGACTATTCATACCAATAGTCACATGAGAAAGTATATGACACTCATATAACGATCCATGATACTTTCTCATGGCGGGTCAACTCAGTATATATATTCTCCAATATATATACCCATGTGTCAATGTGATATCACATATCCATGACTTGTGAGATCAAGTCATCCATTGACCTACATGCTAGTCTCTATGTATTAATATTGCCCTTGTATATTAATACTTGACTAGGAATATTAAGAATAGTATTCTCTACAACTTCTCATAATCAATTCTACCAATTGATATACTGTAGATTAGAACATACTATTCAAGGATATTATTATATTTATTTTAGCTGGCACATGCATAAAGTAAATATAATAAACAATCTTTGCCTTTTATTAATGAAATATGATACATATGATCCCTAATCAATCATCTCATGATTTACACTAAGGGCTGACACTAACAGACGGGGGTCCCTGCTCTTGGCCCCTCCGACAGTCACTACCCATGAGTGGTCGAGTGCCACACACGTAGGATAACAACATGCAAATCCAACTACCACTGTCTATAGTGGTAGAGTGCGACACTACAAATGCTCTGCCCTCACGCAGATTACTCCTATGAGTAACCGTGGAGGCAGAATGACTGACGACCCTCTCAACCATAAGAGAGACCACGTCGCCAGCATGCATGCAAATGACATGAATACACAGTCACACATATAGACATCCACCACAGATTCTCTATTCTACATAGAGTCATACCAATCTGATCAATGCACTCTCTATCCTACAGAGAGTCGTACTCAACTGATCATAACACTCTATATCCTGTAGAGAGTCATACCAATCTGATCGACACACTCTCTATCCTACAGAGAGTCATACTCAACTGATCATAACTGTTGGGTTTCCGGCACCGCGGCGTGTGTGTGTTCGATCATGTTTCGTAAACATGAGCACAGCGGAAGCAATAAAAATAATAAATACTCCTATTTATTACAACACACACAACACACGCATGCTATTACAACAAGTGTAGACATAACCGTAAATTAAAATTGCAATAAAAGGAAATTAAACTACGTTATACCTTTCGTATGACGTGTAGCGGGAACGGCATCAACCGGAACGATCCTCGTAAGAATCGTCTCTATCCGTATCCACGCCGAGCTCCTCGGGATGACTTCGCCAAGCCACGAGCTTCGTCTTCGTACGGGTTACTAGCCTCGTGTTGAAGACGACGTGATCGAGAGATGATCACGATCCGAATCCAAATTCGGACCTAAAATAAGTCCTCAAGACTTGCTTCTCCGGAGAGGTATTCGTCAACCGATTGACGAATCCTTCGTCCTCCACCTCAGAGGATTACCGGAGATCAAATCCCCGGTATGTTAGCCGCTGTCGGAGCACTAACCGTCGTCCAAACGACGCTCCGACGAGAGGAGAAGAAGCTGTCCAGAAAACTGGACAGCTTGGTGGAGGAGATAGGCGCCGGCCAAAACAAGGAGACAAAAGCTCACCTTGATGCCGAACCTTTTAGGGGATCACCGGAGGGTCACCGGAGGTTCACCGGCTGGAGCTTGGACGCCGGCAAGGGTCTTGACGGCAGCACAATCAAGCTGGGCGGCAAGGAGCTTGGGCGGCACAAACAGGTTGGGCGGCAACTCCTTGGAGGCTAGGGTTTTGATTTTGGATTATTTTTTAACAATCCCTTAAGCCCACTTTTATAGAGAACTAATTCTCTTAATGGTTAATGGATCATATCCATAAAGCCCGTTAACCCGCTCCATTAAGATAAGTTAAAATAAACCAAACCATAATGGTTTATTTTAAGTTAAAACGAACCGAACCAACTTTTGGTTCATCCGTTTAAAATAAACCAAACCCTTTGGTTTATTCTTATCCATTGGATTAGAACCAAACCATTTTGGTCCATCCATTACGTCTTCATAAGACGCAGCCCATCCACGCTTCCATTGCGACTGAAACAATTTCATGCTCGCTTTATGTTTGGTCCAACCAAACATAGTTTCTCTCGGTCTGAGAATCTCATTCTCAAGCTCGTTTTAAATCCTTTGGATTACACTCGTTGTGCGTGTGACCAAATAGGTTCTCGGTTTATGTTGGCCGTCTATAATTAACCATTAATTATAGAACGATCATGAGTGGCACCTAGTAGTACATCATGATCCCCAATTAACCGAAAAGATCAACGGTTGATCGAGAACTATTTCGAAACCCTTGATGGCTCGAATGAATCGTGCCCCATTCCCTTCACTCATCTTATACCCACTTGGTTCAGGACATGGTCTATTGTGTCGATCCCCACTAGTGACTCACGTCACACCTAGCCCAAGTATCATTTCCTCGTCCTCACATTCTAGTTACTCCACATGTATCGAAGAGTACCTTACTCTAAACATGTAATGCTTTGGCCAAAGACTTTAGTAACAATCCGACGAGAGGCCATGGGTATACATCTCCTCGCAAGGAGTGGTGAATCCTTTATAGGCTATTCAAACACCTTCGATCACGACTTATACCCAATCATCCCGGGTCCACATCTCCTTAGAGATGTTTGCTTAAGATGTCAAAGCATAAGTCTCCATGATCAAGATGACTTGAATACCGCAAGTCAAAGGAACATCGCACTTAAGCCACAGTAAGAACTTCATTGACATATCTATATATGCAGAGAACCATATGAAGTCTTACGGCTGGTCACTCCAATGAACTAGTTACCATAACTAGCATCCACGATTAACTCCGGACATCACTATGTCTCGAGCCAGTGAGAATCAGCTGCTTGGATACACCAAGGAGTATACCTCGTGCTAGTCTCAACAGAATTGATGGTGTCCAGATTCATCAATTCATCGACTAGGGATAATTCCGATACATCACAATTACACATGTAGAGATACTCACTAGTTGTGATCCAATCACAAATTCTCTCATGCTGTGAATCGTATCGTGGACATTGATAAATGAGTTTAAGATCCAATCAAATACATAAAACATGTATACTCAAATAGTGAATCTTCATTTATCATATAAATGGTTCATACATAAGGCGATTGCCTTAGGACATCTCTCATATATTACTAACAGACTCCCACTTGGCCTAATACCAATCGCTACGGTATCCAATACCATAAGCACCAACATGACCCTCAAACTTACTTTGAGGTAATGCTTTAGTCAAAGGATCCGCTAAGTTCCTTTCAGTGGGAATTTTCTCGATTTGTATTTCGTTCCTACTTATGATCTCTCTGATAAGATGATAGCGGCGTAGCACATGTTTGGATCGTTGATGAGACCTTGGCTCTTTCGCCTGTGCAATTGCTCCATTGTTGTCGCAGTAGACCGGTATTGCTTCAACAATGGCCGGAATCACACCAAGTTCATGAACGAACTTCTTGATCCAAACCGCCTCCTTTGCTGCTTCCGAAGCTGCAATATATTCTGCCTCAGTGGTAGAATCCGCTACAGTCTCTTGTTTGGAACTTTTCCAACTCACTGCGCCCCCATTCAAGGTGAACACGATCCGTGACCGAGACCTGAATCATCCTTGTCTGTCGAAGCCGCATCTGTATACCCGCGTATCACCATGTCCCCTTCTCCATATATTAGGAACACATCCTTAGTTCTTCTCAAGTACTTAAGGATCGTCTTAACAGCCGCCCAATGATCCATTCCTGGATCAGACTGGTATCTGCTCGTGACATTCAGAGCATACGATACATCGGGCCTCGTACATAACATAGCATACATGATAGATCCTATTGTGGATGCATAGGGAATCTTACTCATGCAAATCCTCTCGTCTTCTGTGCGCGGACACATAGACTTGAAGGTGTACCCCATGCACGATGGGAAGATAACCTTTCTTGGATTCCGACATGCTAAACCTCTTTAGCACTCGGTCTATATATGTAGACTGCGAAAAACCAAGCAACCGTTTCGATCTATCTCTATAGATCTTAATCCCGAGGATGTAGGTTGCTTCTCCCAGGTCTTTCATGGAGAATGTCTTGGATAACCAAACCTTAACTGACTGTAAGATTGACACATCGTTTCCTATAAGTAATATGTCATCGACATACAATACTAGGAACACATTGCCTCCCACTAACCTTCTTGTACACACAAGGTTAAATGCGGATTTTGTGAGAAATCAAACTTTTGATCGTCTCATCAAAGCGGATATTCCGACTCTGGATGCTTGCTTCAATCCATAAATGGATCGTCGCAACTTGCATACCTTGGTTTTATCAACCGATGTGAAACCCTCAGGCTGTATCATATACACGTCCTCGAGCAAGTTTCCATTAAGGAAAGCTGTTTTCACATCCATCTGCCATATCTCATAATCATAATGAGCTGCTATGGCCAGGAGCATCCGAATGGATTTAAGCATAGCTACAGGCGAATAGGTTTCGTCATAATCAACACCTTGCTTTTGACGATATCCTTTCGCCACCAATCTAGCCTTATAGGTAATCACATTACCATCCATGTCGGTTTTCTTCTTGAAAACCCACTTGCACCCTATAGGCTTTATGCCTTCAGGTGGGTCAACCAAGTTCCAAACTTGGTTTTTCGTACATGGAATCCATTTCCGACTTCATGGCACCAAGCCACTTATCCCTTTCTGAACTTGTCAGCACTTCTTCATAACTGGTAGGCTCCTCATCATCAATGAGTAACACGTCGTTCGATTCACTTACGAGAAATCCATATCTCTCAGGAATATTGCGTGTTCTGCCAGATCTACGAAGATGTGGTGTTACAATAGGTCCAGCCGATTGCTCATCACTATGAGTTGTCGGCTGTTGTTCTTCACCAGGTATCTCATCAATGTCTATTTGAGTCTCTCGAGCCTCCTCAAGCTCAACGACACTCCCACTGTTTTCTTGCAAGAGAAACTCTTTCTCTAGAAACACAGCATGCCTTGAAACAAACACCTTTTGTTCCACAGGATGATAGAATTGGTAACCCCTTGTTTCCTTAGGGTATCCAATAAATAGACATTTATCAGACTTAGCATCCAATTTATCGTCTGATCCTTCACATAAGCGAGACAACCCCATATCTTCAAGTAAGATACATGAGGTTTCTTACTAGCCCATATCTCATATGGAGTAGTAGAGACTACCTTGGTAGGCATTACATTTAACAAGTAAGCAATGCAGTGCATAACCCCAAAAGGACTTGGGAAGAGTCGCATGATTCATCATTGACCTGACCATGTCCAACAAGGTCCGGTTACGCCTCTCAGATACACCATTATGCTGTGGTGTATAGGGGGGAGTCCATTGAGACAATATGCCATTGTCTCTTAGATAATCAAGAAACTCTTGACTTAAGTATTCACCTCCTCGATCCGATCGAAGTATTTTAATACTTTTGTCATGTTGTTTCTCTACTTCATTTCTGAATTCTTTGAACCTTTCAAAGGCTTCAGACTTGTGTTTCATCAAGAACACATACCCAAACCGTGAGTGATCATCGGTGAAGGTAATGAAGTAGCTATAGCCTCCTAATGCTTGAGTTGACATAGGTCCACATACATCAGTATGTACTAGACCTAGTAACTCTCCCACTCGTTCACCTTTTCCAGTAAAAGGTAACTTAGTCATCTTGCCTTTTAAGCATGATTCGCATGTATCGTATGAATCTAATTCAAACGATTCCAGAATTCCACATCGGTGTAATTCGGACATGCGTTTCTTGCTTATATGGCCAAGACGACAATGCCACATATAGGAGTCTATGTGATTATCCTTTCGAGCACACGTGTTGCTCGCTTCGATATTGAAAATGTCACTGGATACGTCCAACGTATAAATGCCATTACTCAAAGTTCCAGTTCCATAAAGTACGCCATTCAAAGTTATATAACAACAATTGTTACTAAACATCAAATGGAAACCATTTCTATTTAAGCAGGAAATAGAAACAATGTTCTTTATTAGAGAAGGAACATAATAGCAATTGTCCAGTTCCAAGACTAGTCCACTAGGGAGCTTCAGCAAATAAGTTCCGATGGCGACCGCAGCAACCTTTGCTCCATTGCCAACTCGCAAATTTGACTCCCCTCTGACAAGTCTTCTTCTATTCCTTAGCCCCTGTATGTCATTACATATATGTGAGCTACACCCAGTATCCAATACCCAAGTGTCTAAGGAAATAGAATGACAATCAATAACGAAGATACCTGAAGAGGATGGGGCATCGGATGCCTTCTTCTTCTTCATGGACTCAAGATAAATCTTGCAGTTCTTCGCCAGTGGCCTTCCTTGCCACAGTGATGGCAAGTGCCCTTTTGCGCTGGTTCCGCCTTCTTTGCCTTTTTGTTCTTTCCTTTCTTTCTTCTTTTGCCTTCCTCTTAGAACCTTTCTTTGAGGAATCAACTATGAACCGCCTTCTCCTCATGCTTCACGAAGGCTCCAGTCTTGATATTGAGGAGCTCGAATGGTGGATTCCAATTTGTTCATCCGATAGTTCATCACAAATTGCGAGAAACTCTTGGGCAAACAATGCAGAATTAAGTCAATACTTAACTCATGATCCATCACAAAACCGAGGGTAGCTAGCCGCTCGATGTACCCGTTCATCTTTAGCACAAACTGTACTACAGATGAACCTTCTTGCATCTTCGTGGTGAAGAGGAGCCTAGAGACCTCGAACCTTTCGGATCTCGCTTGCTCATCGAACAACTCATGAAGATGGAAGACCATAGTGTTAGCATCCATATGCTCATGCTGCTTCTGCAGCTCAGGTACCATCGCCGCTAGCATGATGCAACTCGCCAGCTCAGAATCTGCCACATGCTTCTGATAGACCAACATTTGGTCTGGAGTTGCATCATCCTTAGGACGGTCAGGAAGAGGCTCTTCAAGGACATATGCAAGCTTTTCCGCATTGAGAACAATTCTCAGGTTTCTAAGCCAGTCCAGGAAGTTAGGCCCAGTCAGTTTGTTCGAATCCAAAATAGTGCGCAAATTCAAAGACGTCATGATCAATTTATTGACCTAGAAATACAAAACGAGCATATATGAGAAAATGATTTTAAAATGCATCAATATACATTTATAAATCCCATTCATTTTTGAATTTCAAAACCCCAAAATCACTTGGAGATCGTAGGTCCATCTCGAATGGGGTGATATCCATCATAGATAATGAACAACCTTGGAGTGAGTCCAACAAGCCATTCTTAGCTATGATGATGGTAGGTATCAACTATACCTTGCATATCACGTATATGCAACTATCAAAATGTGCTATCAACTAATTGAATGTTTACACATACATTTGGTTGATAACACATAAACAAGTATGCATCGTATGAATAGCACCCTTCACCTCTCTTCACATCGACCTTGGAGTGAGTCCAACAAATCGATGCTCCAAGTTAAAGCCGACCCATTAATCGAAATAGTTTTAATATGGTTAGAGCGCATTCAACCAATTAGCGCTTGGAGTGAGTCCAACAACCCAAACTAACGATTGACCTCGACTCTTACCATATTAGTAGTTAAACTATTCCAATGATTTGAACATGTTGAGGTTTGAGGGCTTGGAGTGAGTCCAACAACCCAAACAAGAAACAGAACTCTGGTTCTAACCATATTAATGGAAGGTGTAGGCTTTAATATTGAGTTAGGGTTTTATGTCTCATCCTCTTTGCATGCAAATAACTATTATCTACATGGCATGGCATACATGGCATACATCTACATGTCACGACACGCATGGCATAATGTTATGCATCTAATGCAATTACATGGCATACAATTATGTCATGTATATATTTCCTTATATGTCATAACTATTTATGGAAATAAAATATGTTTAAGATTTGATTCTCCAAATCAAATCATAATTAAATTAGGAAACAAATTTCCAAATCTAATCACATATTTTATTCATGGAATTATTTGATTAAGGAAAATCTATTTAGGAAACCAATTTCCTAAATCTTTAAAACTACTTATGGAAATTAAATATTTTAAGATTTGATTTCCCAAATCAAATCATGATTAAATTAGGAAACAAATTTCCAGAATCTAATCAAATATTTTATTTATGGAAAATATAAATTTCCATAAATACTTCCAACTTTTCTAAAAGTGGAAGATTTCCATAAATACTTCTAGACTTTCCAAAATTGAAAAATTTCCATAAATACTTCTAAATTTCCAAAATTTAGAAAACTTCCAGAAATACATTATGACTATCGCAAAACCATTTTTACGATTATGTGAAACACAACCAGGCTCACGATACCCTTTGTTGGGTTTGACGCATGGCGTGTGTGTGTTCGATCATGTTTCGTAAACATGAGCACAGTGGAAGCAATAAAAATAATAAATACTCCTATTTATTACAACACACACAACACGCTATTACAACAAGTGTAGACATAACCGTAAATTAAAATTGCAATAAAGGAAATTAAACTACGTTATACCTTTTCAGTATGACGTGTAGCGAACGGCATCAACCGGACGATCCTCGTAAGAATCGTCTCTATCCGTATCACGCCGAGCTCCTCGGGATGACTTCGCTAAAGCCACGAGCTTCGTTCGTGCGGGTTACTAGCCTCGTGTTGAAGCGACGCGTGATCGAGAGATGATCACGGTCCGAATCCAAATTCGGACCTAAAAACAAGTCCTCAAGACTTGCTTCTCCGGAGAGGTATTCGTCAACCGATTGACGAATCCTTCGTCCTCCACCTCAGAGGATTAACGGAGATCAAATCCCCGGTAAGTTAGCCGCTGTCGGAGCACTAACCGTCGTCCAAACGACGCTCCGACGAGAGGAGAAGAAGCTGTCCAGAAAACTGGACAGCTTGGTGGAGGAGATAGGCGCCGGCCAAAACAAGGAGACAAAAGCTCACCTTGATGCCGAACCTTTTAGGGGATCACCGGAGGGTCGCCGGAGGTTCACCGGCTGGAGCTTGGACGCCGGCAAGGGTCTTGGGCGCAGCACAATCAAGGAGGCGGCGTTTTGATTTTGGATTAGTTTTTAACAATCCCTTAAGCCCACTTTTATAGAGAACTAATTCTCTTAATGGTTAATGGATCATATCCATAAAGCCCGTTAACCCGCTCCATTAAGATAAGTTAAAATAAACCAAACCATGATGGTTTATTTTAAGTTAAAACGAACCGAACCAACTTTTGGTTCATTTGTTTAAAATAAACCAAACCCTTTGGTTTATTCTTATCCATTGGATTAGAACCAAACCATTTTGGTCCATCCATTACGTCTTCATAAGACGCAGCCCATCCACGCTTCCATTGCGACTGAAACAATTTCATGCTCGCTTTATGTTTGGTCCAACCAAACATAGTTTCTCTCGGCGAGAATCTCATTCTCAAGCTCGTTTTAAATCCTTTGGATTACGCTCGTTGTCGTGTGACCAAATAGGTTCTCGGTTTATGTTGGCCGTCTATAATTAACCATTAATTATAGAGCGATCATGAGTGGCACCTAGTAGTACATCATGATCCCCAATTAACCGAAAAGATCAACGGTTGATCCGAACTATTTAAACCCTTGAGCTCGAATGAATCGTGCCCCATTCCCTTCACTCATCTTATACCCACTTGGTTCAGACATGGTCTATTGTCATTCCCCACTAGTGACTCACGCCACACCTAGCCCAAGTATCATTTCCTCGTCCTACGGATTCTAGTTACTCCACATGTATCGAAGAGTACCTTACTCTAAACATGTAATGCTTTGGCCAAAGACTTTAGTAACAATCCGACGAGAGGCCGTGGGTATACATCTCCTCGCAAGGAGTGGTGAATCCTTTATAGGCTATTCAAACACCTTCGATCACTTCGACTTATACCCAATCATCCGGGTCCACATCTCCTTAGAGATGTTTGCTTAAGATGTCAAAGCATAAGTCTCCATGATCAAGATGACTTGAATACCGCAAGTCAAAGGAACATCGCACTTAAGCCACAGTAAGAACTTCATTGACATATCTATATATGCAGAGAACCATATGAAGTCTTACGGCTGGTCACTCCAATGAACTAGTTACCATAACTAGCATCCACGATTAACTCCGGACATCACTATGTCTCGGCCCGGTGAGAATCACCGCTTGGATACACCAAGGAGTATACCTCGTGCTAGTCTCAGAATTGATGGTGTCCGATTCATCAATTCATCGACTAGGATAATTACGATACATCACAATTACACATGTAGAGATACTCACTAGTTGTGATCCAATCACAAATTCTCTCATCTTTGTGAATTGTATCGTGGACATTCAAGAAATGAGTTTAAGATCCAATCAAATACATAAAACATGTATACTCAAATAGTGAATCTTCATTTATCATATAAATGGTTCATACATAAGGCGATTGCCTTAGGACATCTCTCATATATTACTAACAATAACAAGCTAGGACCACCGGTCCGTAGCGACACACTAATCACAATTTACCTGACCATTTACATAACACATGATCGGTAGTAAACAAGCAACATAAGGGTATTGATATCAATCCTACGTTCAGGACATTACCTACTTACGGATGACCTCTTCCTAATTTACAAATCAGGTCATCATCCGTACTCCACTATTTACACATAATTAAGCATTTATAGATTTACTTACTTCACATCTGTAACTCCTAATCATGATGAGGGAAAATGTGATAACAGCAACAGAGCATATAAGGCCAAAGACAAAGTATCACGCATAAGAATAAATAAGAGTGGAGTCAAGGTAATATGAATATATAATATAATAATATATCTAAATCTGCATGCATCAACAACTACCTGACCAGGGTAGGAAATTACCCACATGTTATAAAGCTTGAAATAATGAAATCTTCACGGTCGCGGTCTTGTCTCGTATCCATGTCCTGCACATATCAAATATTATGATTAAGTGCAAACATACAACGAAGGATCTAATTGAATCCTACATCAACTTCGTATCCCAATCAACTAGATTGATCTAGTTATCCAATTAACCTTTGCAGCTTGCATACTTTGCCAGTATGCTGTGGATCCATAAAACCCTCAGGCTGTGTCATGTACACATCCTCGAGCAAGTTTCCATTCAGAAATGCGATTTTGACATTCATCTGCCAGATCTCATAATCGTGGTATGCTGCAATAGCAAGCATGATCCGAATGGACGTAAATATCGCCACTGGAGAAAAAGTTTCATCATAGTCAATACCATGAATTTGCTTGAAACCTTTAGCCAACAATCGACCCTTATAGGTATGCATAAGTCCATCTATGTTAGTCTTTCTCTTAAAGACCCACTTACACCCAATGGGTTTGACGCCTTCAGTTGGATCAATCAAAGTCCATACTTGGTTGGTGTACATGGATTCCATCTCGGATCTCATGGCCTCTAGCCATTTCTCAGAATCTGGGCTCATCACAGCTTCCTGATAGGAGGTAGGCTCATTCTCAATGAGTATAATGTCATCATGGCCAGACAAGAGAAATGAGTATCTCTCAGGCTGACGATGTACCCTATCAGACCTGCGAAGAGGTAGGTCTACCTGAACAGGTTATTGTTCCACAACTCTTTGTGCAACAATCTCATCACCCACAACACTTTGTGATTCCTGTTCAACCTCCATCTCGCCCTCAGTGATATGTTCCTTATCTTGAATTTCTTCAAGATCGAACGTACTCCCACTAGTTTTTCTAGAAATAAAATCTCTTTCTAGAAATACCCTAGTCTTTGCCACAAACACTTTGTGCTGACTGAGAATGTAGAAGTAATATTCCCTCGTTTCCTTGGGATATCCAACAAAATAACACATATCGGATTTGGGTCATAGTTTGTCTGAGACTTGATGTCGAACATAAGCCTCACAACCCCAAATCCTTATGAAAGATATCTTGAGATTTTTCCCTGTCCATATCGTATATGGTGTCTTTATCACAGCCTTGGATGGTACACGGTTAAGTGTGAAGGCTACTGTATCTAGAGCATATCCCCAAAAGGATACAGGAAGATTTGTGTGACTCATCATAGATCGTACTATATCTAATAGGGTACAATTCCTCCTTTCGGACACACCATTCCACTGTGGTGTTCCAGGAGGAGTGAGTTGGGATAGAATCTCACACTCAACTAGATAGTCACGAAACTCATGGCTAAGGTATTCACCACCTCGATCTGATCAAAGTATCTTAATACTCTTGCCAAGTTGGTTTTGTACTTCATTCTTGAATTCTTTGAATTTTTCAAAGGATTTAGATTTATGTGTCATCATATACACATAACCATATCTACTGAAGTCATTAGTAAATGTAATGAAGTACCTATAACCACCTCTAGCAGCAATATTGAAAGGCCACATACATCACTATGTATAAGTCCTAATAAGTCTGTTGCTTTCTCGCTGTGTCCACTAAAGGGAGTCTTGATCATCTTGCCTAGAAATCAAGACTCGCATGTCTCATATGATTCAAAATCAAATGAGTCCAGCAACCCATCCTTATAGAGTTGGGATAAGCGACTCTCATTTATGTGACCTAAGCGAAAATGCCAGAGATAGATTTGGTTCAACTCATTTGACTTGAACCTTTTGGTACTTATGTTATAGAGGGGCTCTCTAAGTCTAGAATGTAGAGTCCGTTCATTAGAGGTGCACTACAATAGAACATATCATTTAAATAAACTGAACAACATTTGTTCTTTATTATAAATGAAAAGCCTTTCTTGTCCAAACAAGAAGCTAAAATTATATTCTTAGTCAAAGCAGGCACATAACAACATTCATCTAGTTCTAGTACAAGCCTAGAGGGGAGAGATAAAAAATAAGTTCCTACAGCAACAGTAACAACCCTTGCTCTATTGCTTACTCGTAGGTCCACCTCGCCCTTCATCAATGCCCTGCTATTTCTCAGTGCCTACACATTGGTACAAATATGAGATGCACATCCGGTATCTAATACCCATGATGAAAAAATAGATAGATTGACTTCTATAACATTTATACCTGAAGTAGAAGTCTCACTTCTCTTCTTCTTAAGATCTTCCAGGTATGCTTTGCAGTTATGCTTCTAGTGTCCAACTTCTTTACAGTGGAAGCAAGTCCCTTCCTTGGCCACCCCTCCTTTCGGTTTCAGTGCTTTGCCTTTGCCCTTGGCTTGAGACTTTCCCTTATCTTTAGGCTTGCCCTTGCCTTTCTTCTTTTGCACCATCAAAATGGAGTCAGGTTTTTCCTTCTTAAGGTTGAGCTCAGCAGTTCTCAACATGCTAAGTATTTCAGGCAGTGGTTTATCAATTTAATTTATGTTGTAATTCATGACAAATTGATTATAGTTTTGTGGCAAAGATTGCAAGATCAAGTCAGTGGCCAGCTCTTGGCCAAGTGGGAATCCCAACCTCTGTAGTTTCTCTATGTACCCAATCATCTTGAGTACATATGGACCTATGGGAGTCCCATCTTGCAACTTGGACTAAAACAATGCCTTAGAGATCTCATATCTCTCGTGCCTTGCTTGTCCTTGATATAGTTGACGAAGATGTTCAACCATATCAAAAGCATTCTTGAACTCGTGTTGCTTCTGAAGCTCAGAGTTCATGGTCGCGAGCATGAGGCATGACACATCTAATGCATCATCTTGATGCTTCTTGTAAGCATCTCGGTCAGTTCGCGAGGCAGTGGCAGGAGGTGCCTACGGAATGGGCTGCTCCAAGACGTACAATTTTCTTTCTTGGGTGAGAACGATTCTCAGATTCCTGTACCAGTCCAGGAAATTAGTTCCATTGAGCTTGTCCTTCTTCAAGGATAGAACGCAGGGAGAGAGTGTTCGTGTTTGTCGACATGGTAATCTACAACATACACAATACAAAAAATTAATATCATATTCCATTTATCATTTAATTAGGCCTTTAATCAAATGATGTTCCCACTGAATTATAGGACTTTTGTAGAATCGATTCATGGATGTGGTCAAACCACATTACTAGATTCATACAAACTAGCTATAATTCTCGCGGGACAAGATCCACATCATACTACGCCTTGAGTTAGCTTTGGCTAAATCGCCCAAGACGTAGTATGATCGGTAGGTAACACATTACCGATTACATTTCTATGCAACTCTTGTTTATAGGATCAAGATCCACATTTACAAAAGACCTTGAGTTAGCTTTGGCTAAATCGCCCAAGATTTAGTGTAAATGTAACCTTATCCTACCTTTTCAACGGTTGGAATATGCCTATAGTTTTACTCGATCCAATTGAGTTAACTAGTTTTACTCAATCTAATTGAGGTTATTCTCACCCAAGCCGTGATAGGTGTGACCAAGATTGTCCCTCCGCACCCTACCAAGATAATATGCGTTGCTCTACTTTGGCAGATTCAACAACAACAAATGATCGAGGTAGTGATGGGTATCAAAACTTGGTAGGCATTTTCGAGTTGATTCGATTAAGATCTAATCTAATCATGAATGTGTATCATATACGCATTAAGGCCTTTATTACCCTACACTAGCATGCATCACATACATACAAAGAAATATACTAGCATGCATCATATACATACAAGCAAGATTTACTAGCATGCATCATATACATACAAGCAAAATTTACTAGCATGCATCACATACATACAAGCAAAAACAAATATATATATATATATATATATATTGTGATGAGGTCATGACTCTACTACGATCTTCTCAAGCCAATGAAAAGATCAGACAGTCAACCTAGGGTTATCGACTTCTCCAAGCGCCTCCTTTGACCGACATGTGTCGTCGGCACCCTCCTTGTAACTCCGCCTACTAGTGGACTTTCCACCGCTCCATTTTGTACATTACAAACATGAAACTCAAGTTACATTCGATTCTAAAACTATTTACAACTGGAATATTAAAAGAAGAGGCACGACGCACAGGTCGCATACCATATACAACATGCACAACCACAAAACGGCATGCAAGTCGTATTATGAATTACAACATATTTATCCAATCATATTGAGGTTCTTGGGCCGTGACCATCATAGTATTATACATAATTCTAAATTATGTATTTTACATAAATTTATATAATTATTTCTATTTTTTTTAATTTTTATGAGTCACATCTCTGTAACGGTCCTGCTAAGCGATTTTCGGACGCGATCACGGGACAAGGTCTCTTTCGGGGTTAGGGGCAGCGCCCCTACTCGTAAAATGAACTTTACGAGTGTCCCATCTTGATATTACAGCGACTTAAGTCACTGTCCCAAAAACCTAAAGTGAGAACTCACCGTTTTGGAGAGTTTTTCTCGGTGGTTGAAGCCTACAAGTGTCCCAACACTTGTTGCTTCGACTCTTCGAGAAAAATATCCAAAAAATCTATAAAAATAGGAAATTTACAGATCTATAATTTTTATATATAATACAAAAACTACAAAACTAAAACACATATATGCTTCACACGTGGCTCTGATAATACTATTGGACTATCCGAGCCACAAAAACCGCTTTTTGCGTTGCGGAAACCTCGGAAGTTGGCCACGGATCCATGCGAAGATAAACAAAACTATATGTACGTGTTTAAAAACCTTAGATCTACTCTAGATCTACATGTTAAGAGTTTTACTCTCGATGCGACGCCCTTCGCTTATCTCGCTCGTCCAAACGGATTGCCGGAACTTGAGAGTGTCAAGTGTACACTCCTCTATTGGTATTCATACAATAAATAGGTGGAGAAGATCACTTAGAGTGTGCTAGCACACTAAGAAACCCACGGCAAAAGAGAGGGGGAGAGCTTGAGGGAAGAGCCAAGGAAGAAGATGATGAAGTTACACACTAATTAACTTCACTCTCATATCCCCTAAAGTGGCCGACCACTATTTGGGGGGTTACATGCATGCATGTAACTCCAAGAGCCATTGACTCTTGGTCTCCCTCATGAGGTGGCACCCCATGATGAGTCCATGATGATGTGGAACATCATTATTGGCCGGCCCCCATGCCAAGTCACCATGACATGACAATTGGTCAAGTCAAAATTGACCATTCATCTTCCCTCTAAAGTCAAGTCAAACTTGACCTCTTATCTCCCATAGTTGATCAAATCCAACCATTTGATTCAAGTCAATTTGATTTAATGAATCTCTATTCATTATTTTAAATTGACTCAATGAATCAAATCTAAATTAGACTCATTCAATACTTGAATCAAATTGAGTCTAACTCAATTAGTCTAATTTAGATTACCCTTAATCCAATTTGGTTCATCCCATGAACCTAATCCTCATGGTTCATCATATGAACCTAATATCCAACTAATTGCCCTTTGTGTGTGACCCTATAGGTTCTTGTAACATTGGCAATGCTCCTAAACCGATTTAGGAACATAAGCAATGAGCAGTATCTAGCAACACATTATTGCTACCCAAGTTACAAGAATGTTGAGATCCAACATCACCTTTGTGACTACTAATTGTGACTCTCATAATATGTGATAATGTCCCTCTATCCTTGACATCTAGATTGACCAATTGAGGCATAGTCCGTGTCATCCTCGGTACAATCTATATCTTGAACTCTAAGTAGATTCACTCTAATCAAATGAGCTCAATATCTCATATTGACTTATTTGGGTATGACCATGCACTTAGTGATCTCACTCTATCAAGAATAATGATGTCACTCCCGTCATATAGGAGGGATAGATCCTATCTACATCACTCACATCCCTCCGCATAATTTGTTACATACCCAGTAATCACCTTTATAGTCCACCCATTTATGGGTGACGTTTGACGAAGCCAAAGTATGCAACTCTTTATGTAGGAAACCATGGTGACTTCATGTCCAAGGACTAATAGTCATACTGATAGTCACATGAGAAAGTATATGACACTTATATAACAATCCATGATACTTTCTCATAGCGGGTCATTCAGTATACATTCTCCAATGCATACCCATGTGTCAACTTGATATCTCATATCCATGACTTGTGAGATCAAGTCATCGAGTTAACCTACATGCTAGTATCTATGCATTAACATTGTCTCTGAATGTTAATACTTGACTAGGAATGATTAAGAGTAGTGTTCTCTATATCATCTCATTATCGATTCAATCAATCGATTGATATAAATAAGAACCTTTTACTCAAGGACGTTATTATACTTAGTTATTTGGTACCAATACAAGTAAGTATAATAACCATAAAGAAATGCCTTTATAAATAGGAATATAATACAACAAAGTCCATACAACAATCATCACATGATTGACTCTAGGGCTTTCACTAACATCATTTCCTTTACGACTTCTGGGTAATCCCGTAACGAAATCCATAGTGATATGCTCCCACTTCCATTCCGGAATCGGAATTTTCTGAAGCAATCCAGCAGATTTCTGATGTTTAGCCTTCACCTGCTGGCATACTAAACATTGTGCAACAAAGTTCGCAATATCTCTTTTCATACCGTTCCACCAGTATAAGCGTTTCAATTCTCGGTACATCCGAGTACCACCAGGATGTATAGCAAATCTTAAATGATGTGCTTCCTATAGCAACTCTTCCTTAACTAGATGCATGTCCGGAATACATAATTGTCCTCGAAAATGAAGTACTCCATTCTCGTCACTCGAGAAATCTGTCTGTCATTCTAAGTCCATTGTGCTACGCAAGAACTAGAGATGCTGATTACTAACTTGTGCTTCCTTGATTTTTTCAGTAATAGTGGACTGGGCAACCATAGAAACTAATATCCCCCGGGATGTTTGATCGTGTTCAGACAATCCCAACTCTAAGAACTGTCGAACTATATCGGTAATTGCTGTTAGGTGACTGGCCAGAATCCCACGAGACTTCCTGCTCATCACATCTGCTACTACATTAGCCTTTCTCGGATGATAATGGATGGTGCAGTCGTAATCCTTCAGATATTCTATCCACCATCTCTGTCTCAGGTTCAGTTCTTTCTGTGTGAATAGATACTTCAGACTTTTATGGTCTGTGTAGATCTCAAAAGTAATCTCATACAAGTAGTGCCTCCATATCTTCAATGCGAAAATGATGGCTGCCAACTCCAGATCATGTATTGGGTAATTTCTCTCGTGATCCTTTAGTTGATGGGAGGCATAAGAAACCACACGATTGGACTGTATCAGAACTGCACCCAACCCTTGGATAGAAGCATCCGTATATAGAACCATCCCATCAACACTAGAAGGAATCACTAAGACTGATGCTGAAATTAACCGTCGCTTAAGCTCCTGGAAACTGGTTTCATAAGCCTCTGACCAGGTGAACTTGACCCCTTTCTGGGTCAGGCGAGTGAGTGACATGACAATACTTGAGAATCCCTCCACGAATCTCTGATAATACTCGGCCAGACCAAGGAAACTATGGACCTCCTGAACTGATTTTGGTTGTTCCCAACTAGTAATCGCCTCGATTTTCTGGGGATCTACAGAAATACCTCTGTTGGACACTACATGTCCAAGAAAATCCACTGAGGATAACCAGAACACACATTTGATAAACTTGACATACAACTACTCTCGTTTGGTAACTCAGGATGAAGACCGGATGTTCCAATTCACTCAGGGCTAAGCTGCTTATATTCAAGTCAGGATGTTAGGATCTACTATTGCCTCTTACAGGGAGGCATTGGACCGGGCCATCTGCATTGAAATAACTTCCCAACAGATTTCTAAGGAAAAGGATATCGAGAAGCAGATGTCCTAGAGTACGCAGCAGAAGCAAAATTCAGGGAATCAGACTCAGAAGAAGCAGGATCGGAAGGGAAATACTCGAGGTACTACAGAGGGATCATCTAGGGCGCAAAAAGGGAAGCGTCCAGCTTCTGAATAGTCTGGAGGTTCTCAGAAGAATCGTAAGAGTCAAAATAGAACTGGATGTTATAAATGCGGATCTGAAAGCCATAAAACCCCAGAGTGTCCCTTGGAGCAGCCTGTTTGCTATTATTGCAAGCAACCTGGGCATACCAATCGAGAGTGTACTCTGAGAGCACAGTTGGAGTATTCAGATAATTCCAATAGGGGAAAGAACCCTAGCCAAGATGAGAGGACAAAGACACGAATGCGATCTTATGGTCGAGGCACCGGACCTCCACAGCACAGTTGTATCGATCGAGGGTGCCCTTCGCTGATAATGTCGCTATCCAAAGATCCTACATCTCCAGTAATCTACTATCCAGGGGTATCTGTTGGTGCAGGGGCACTAGATAATCAAACCTTGGTTTTGATGATGACAAAGATTCAAAGTTAAGCTATTTTGTTATCTCATGTGATATGCTAAGTGTGCAGGAAGTGTTTAAGCTAAGCCAAAGGTCGAGCGACACCCGGAGAATCTCAAGTCGAGAAACCGTGGTGGTCGGGCGACACCAAGAGAACCTCGGGGAGTTGAGGAACCTCGGTGGTGACCGAAAGCTAAGCGACAGGTCAAGAGGACCAAAGGTATGTTGGGAAAACTCCGGATCTGATGTTCACAACATCGCGGGCAAATACTTCGCACAACCGCAGCGGAAATAATAATTATACCGGATCCCACCAGAGATCCATGCAAAACTATATAAATCATTTTCTATATTCTAGTCTAGATCTTATCTAGAGGAGGAATATACCTTCAGTGCGTGCCCTTCGCAATCCCACTTTTCCAAACATTGTCGGATCACAATACGGTAAGGGTAATTGTATATCTATGGTATCCACACTGACACCCACACTAGCTTTGGAGTCACGTTGTGCTAGCAACCCCTTGCAAAACGCCAAGAATTCCTTTTAGAAGAAGAAGGATAGGAAGGAGGAGATGAGAGAACTCTTTCTCTTGGCCCTTTTGGCTTGCATGCCCAAACACCAAAACCACACACAAGTGAAGTCCACGTGAAACACCAAAAAGTCATTTTAATCCCATAGCCATCAATGCCATTATCTCCTCATTAAGACATCTCTTAATACCAAGACTCTTGGTATTCTCCTTCATGAATTCTCATCATGAATACCTTGGCATTCCCATGCATGATTAATCAAATTAATAATGTATGATGATGAATCATCTTCCATGGTTCAACTTGAGTCTAACTCAAGTTTAACCAGTTTGAGTCTAACTCAAATCTTGGCCATATGCTCAAGTGTCCTTTTAGTCCAACTAAAAGAAACTATCTCCAAAACAAAATGTTATTTGTGTGTGACCCTATAGGCTCTTGTAACGTTGGCAATGTATCTAAAACCCCTTTTAGATACATAAGCAATGAGCGACATCTAGCAATATATCATTTCTACCCAAGTTACAAGATCATCGAGATCCGACAACCTTTCAGTGACTATTATCATGTATGACGGTGTCCTTCTATCTCTGATATCTTAGATCGATCAATGAGACATAGACCGTGTCATCCCCTTATCGATCTTTATGTTTCTTGATCCCCAAGTAGACTCACTCAAACAAATGAGCTCAATATCTCATATTGACTCATTTGTGCATGACCATGCATTTCGTGGTCCTACTCTATCAAGAGGCCAAAGATATCACTCCTGTCATATAGGAGGGATAGATCCCATCTACATCACTCACATCCCTCTGCATAATTCGTTACATACCCAGTGATCACCGTTATAGTCACCCTGTTATGGCGTGACGTTAGACGATACCAAAGTACATAACTCCTTATGTAGGGAACCGTAGTGATTTCAGGTCTAAGGACTATTCATACCAATAGTCACATGAGAAAGTATATGCCACTTATATAACGATCCATGATACTTTCTCATGACGGGTCAATTCAGTATATATATTCTCCAATATATATACCCATGTGTCAATTTGATATCACATATCCATGACTTGTGAGATCAAGTCATCCATTGACCTACATACTAGCCTCAATGTATTAATATTGCCCTTGTATATTAATACTTGACTAGGAATATTAAGAATAGTATTCTCTACATCTTCTCATAATCAATTCTACTAATTGATATACTGTAGATTAGAATATACTATTCAAGGACATTATTGTATTTATTTTAGCTGGCACATGCATAAAGTAAATATAATAAATAATTTTTGCCTTTTATTAATGAAATATGATACACATGCTCCCTAATCAATCATCTCATGATTGCCACTAAGGGCTGACACTAACAAGGTAAGCTCCGTGTGTGGAGTAGTGGTAAGGATGCATCCTCGGTTAGAGGACAATCCTAGGCGTCGATCTGACTAAGGCTTTCGGAGGAATGTCGAAGTCGAGATCGGACAGTCAAAGGACTGTCACACTGCATGACATTATGCATCTATTGTGCTAATCTTGTGTTGCAGGAATTCTCAAGTGCAGTAGTCGACTGAGATGTCAACAGTCGACTGCTAAGAGGATCAGTCGACTGATGTCGATGAATCAACCCAGTGCACAAGGTCAAAGAGATAGAGATTGATGTCGCCACCTCACAATAAGATAAGCCGCCACCTCAAGATAAGATCCACGAATTTTGGACCTGGATTGGGACAAATTCCAAGGCACAAATCTATAAAAGGAGGGGAGGACTCAAACCCAAATTCAAGAATCTTCTAATGCTCGTGCTCTCTACAATGCTACTCCGACCGTGCGCCATCTTCTAATTAATTGTCGGTATTATTATTATCTTTCTATACTTAATTTGTATAAGGACCGGTAAGGTTGTTACCGACCTTATAATCTTTATAATCCTCTTGTCTCTTACCTCCAATGAGGAAGAGACTTTTAGTGATTGTCCTTCGGAAGCGATTAAGGATCGCAGGGCCTTGGATTAGCAGCCGGTGGGCTGTGAACCAAGTAAAAAAGATTTGTGTCTTTCTTGTCTTTGTCTTTTAGTTTTCCGCTATGTACTTGGTTTTAATCGTCGAAAAATAAAAGTTTTCACGATTGCTAATCACCCCCCTCTAGCGACTCTAAACGATTCAACAATTGGTATCAGAGCGGGGGCGCTCAGACTCGGTGCAACCATTGGTCGAGCATTTTCTTTTCTTTATTTTTATTTTTATTTTTAAATATCTCCCGCACTTCTAATCCAAGACCAAGTCTTGGGACTTTTTGGTTTGTGTTTTTTTGCGAGTTTTAGTAAATCATTGACCAAGCCAACCATGGAAGAGTCTCCCACAAAGGCATAAAGGTAACAATGTCAATTTAAATTTTAAATTGCATATTATTTGCTTCAAGTGCAAGGAGAGAGGACACTATAAAAATAAGTGTCATACTCGTAAGACTCGAACGACACAACCGACGGCAAAGGAGACACCATTGTCAGGAGTCCGAAAGAACAAGGAGCACATCAAGTGCTTCGGGTGCGGAAGATTCGGTCACTACAAGAATCAGTGTCCGAAAAAAAAGATTAGTAAAGTTAATAATTTTTAAAAGTTGAATTTTAGAATAGTTGATAATTTAGATAAATTTTGTAATTGTTGTCAATTAATTAATACAATTAATAATTCAACTAATAAAAAATTAATTAATTCAGATTTAATTAGTTTAAATAATAATAATAACAATATCATGGAAGAAAATGATCAAATTAATCTAATATTTTGTTAGTGAAAGCCCTAGAGCCAATCATGTGATGATTGTTGTATGAACTTTATTGTATCATATTCCTATTTATAAAGGTATGATTATTATATTTACTTGTATTGATGTCAAATAACTAAGTATAATAATGTCCTTGAGTAGAAGGTTCTTATATATATCAATTGATTGGTTGAATCGATAATGAGATGATATAGAGAACACTACTCTTAATCATTCATAGTCAAGTATTAACATTCAGGGACAATGTTAATGCATAGAGACTAGCATGTAGGTAAACTCAATGACTTGATCTCACAAGTCATGAATATGAGATATCAAGTTGACACATGGGTATGCATTGGAGAATGTATACTGAATGATCCGCCATGAGAAAGTATTATGGATCATTATATGAGTGTCATATACTTTCTCATGTGACTATTAGTATGACTATTAGTCCTTGAACCTGAAGTCACCATGGTTTCCTACATAAGGAGTTGCATACTTTGGCTTCATCAAACGTCACCCATAAATGGGTGGACTATAAAGGCGATTACTGGGTATATAACAAATTATGCGGAGGGATGTGAGTGATGTAGATGAGATCTATCCCTCCTATATGACGGGAGTGACATCATTATTCTTGATAGAGTGAGACCACGAAGTGCATGACCATGCCCAAATGAGTCAATATGAGATATTGAGCTCATTTGATTAGAGTGAGTCTACTTGGAGTTCAAGATATAGATTGTACCAAGGATGATACGGTCTATGTCTCAATTGGTCAATCTAGATGTCATGGATAGAGGGACATTGTCACATATTATGAGAGTCACAATTAGTAGTCACAAAGGTGATGTTAGATCTCAACATTCTTGTAACTTGGGTAGTAATGATGTGTTGCTAGATACCGCTCATTGCTTATGTTCCTAAATCAGTTTAGGAGCATTGCCAACGTTACAAGAACCTATAGGGTCACACACATAGGGAAACTAGATGGAGATTAGGTTCATATGATGAACCATGAGGATTAGGTTCATGGGATGAACCAAATTGGATTAAGAGTAATCCAAATTAGACTAATTGAGTTAGACTCAATTTGATTCAAGTGTTGAATGAGTCTAATTTAGATTTGATTCATTGAGTCAATTTAAATTAATGAATAGAGATTCATTAAATCAAATTGACTTGAATCAAGTGGTTAGATTTGATCAACCATGGGAGATAAGAGGTCAAGTTTGACTTGAGAGAAAAGATGAATGGTCAATTTTGACTTGACCAATTGCCATGTCATGGTGACTTGGCATGGGGGCCGGTCAATGATAATTTTCCACATCATCATGGACTTATCATGGGATGCCACCTCATGAGGGAGACCAAGAGCCATTGACTCTTGGAGTTACATGCATGCATGTAACCCCCCCTCCCATGAAGTGGCCGGCCACTCTTGATGTGGGTTATGAGTGGGAAGTTAATTTGTGGAACTTCATCATCTTCTTCCTTGGTTCTTCCCTCAAGCTCTCTCCTTTCTCTTCCTCATCTTGCCGTGGAATTCAAGGAGTGCTAGCACACTCAAGATTTCCTTTTCTCCACCTATTGCTTGTGTGGATACCAATAGAGGAGTGTACACTTGACACTCTCGAGTTCCGGCAATCCGTTTGGATGAGTGGGATAAGCGAAGGGCATCACTTCAAGGGTAAACTCTTATCATGTAGATATAGAGTAGATCTAAAGTTATTAAACACATATATATAGTTTTTATTTACCTTCTCACGGATCCGTTGCCGACTTCCGGGGTTTTCGCAACGGAAAAAGTGGTTTTTGCGACTCGGATAGTCCAACAGTGGTATCAGAGCCAGGTTCGAAGCTTGTCTGTGTTTTAATTTTGTAGTTTTTGTATTAGATATAAAAATTACAGATCTATATATTTCTGTAAATTTACTATTTTTATAGAATTTTTGGGTATTTTTCTCGAAGAGTCGAAGCAACAAGTGTTGGGACACTTGTAGGCTTCAACTACCGAGAAAAACTCTCCGGAATGGCGAAATCTCGCTTTAGGTTTTTGGGACAGCGACTTAAGTCGCTGTAAGATCAAGATGGGACACTCGCAAAGTTTATTTTGCGAGTAGGGGCGCTGCCCCTAACCCCGAAAGGGGCATTGTCCCGCGATCGAGCTCGGAAACTGCTTAGTGGGACCGTTACGGATAGGTGACTCATAAAATTGAAAAAATAGGAAAAATTATAGAAATTTCTGTAAAATACATAATTTAGAATTATGTATAATTCGGTGATGGTCATGGCCCAAAAAGATCAATATTATTGGATAAATGTGTTGTAATTCATAATACGGCCACGCGCCATTTTTGTGGTTGTGCATGTTGTATAGGGTATGCGACCTGTGCGTCGTGCCTCTTTTTTTAAAATTCTAGTTGTAAATAGTTTTAGACTCGAATGTAACTCGAGTTTCATGTTTGTAATGTACAAAATAGAGCGGTGGAAGGTCCACTAGTAGACGGAGTTACGAGGAGGGTGCCGACGACACATGGCGGTCAAAGGAGGCACTTGGAGAAGCCGCTAACCCTAGGTTGACCGTCCGATCTTCTCATTGGCTTGAGAAGATCGTAGTAGGGACATGACCACATCACAATTAATTTATATATATATATATATGTTGATATATATATATATATATATATATATATATATATATATATATATATATATATATATATATTTGTTTTTGCTTGTATGTATGTGATGCATACTAGTAAATTTTGATTGTATGTATATGATGCATGCTAGAATATTTTGCTTGTATGTACATGATGCATGCTAGTATATTGCTTGTATGTATGTGATGCATGCTAGTGTAGGGTAATAAAGGCCTTAATGCGTATATGATACACATTCACGATTAGATTAGATCTTAATTGAATCAACTCAAAAATGCCTACCAAGTTTTGATACTCATCACTACCTCGATCATTTGTTGTTGTTGAATCTGCCAAAGCAGAGCAACGCATATTATCTTGGTAGTATGTAGAGGGACAATCTTGGTCCCGCCTATCACGGCTTGGGTGAGAATAAGCTCAATTAGATGGAGTAAAACTAGTTAACTCAATAGGATCGAGTAATACTATAGGCATATTCCAATCGTTGGAAAGATAGGATAAGATCGCATTTACACTAAATCTTGGGCGATTTAGCCAAAGCTAATTCAAGGTCTTTTGTAAATGTGGATCTTGATTCTATAAATAAGAGTTGCATAGAGATGTAATCGGTAATGTGTTACCTACCGATCATACTAAGTCTTAGGCGATTTAGCCAAAGCTAACTCAAGGCGTAGTATGATGTTGATCTTGTCCCACAGGAATTATTGCTAGTTTGTATTAATCTAGTAATGTGGTTTGACCACATCCATAACTCGATTCTACAAAAGTCCTATAATTCAGTGGGAGCATCATTTGATTAAAGGCCTAATTAAATGATAAATGGAATATGATATTAATTTTCTGTATTGTGTATGTTGTAGATTACCATGTCGACAAACACGAACACTCTCTCCCTGCGTTCTTTCCTTCAGAAGGACAAGCTCAATGGAGCTAATTTTCTGGACTGGTATAGGAACCTGAGAATCGTTCTCACCCAAGAAAGGAAATTGTACGTCTTAGAGTAGCCCATTCCGGAGGCACCTCCTGCCACTACCTCGCGAACTGACCGTGATGCTTATAAGAAGCATCAAGATGATGCATTAGATATGTCATGTCTCATGCTCGCGACCATGAACTCTGAGCTTCAGAAGCAACATGAGTTCATGAATTCTTATGATATGGTTGAACATCTTCGTCAACTATATCAAGGACAAGCAAGACACGAGATATATGAGATCTCTAAGGCATTGTTTCAGTCCAAGATGCAAGATGGGACTCCCGTAGGTCCATATGTACTTAAGATGATTGGGTACATAGAAAACCTACAGAGGTTGGGATTCCCACTTGGCCAAGAGCTGGCCACTGACTTGATCTTGCAATCTTTGTCACAAAGCTACAATCAATTTGTCATGAATTATAACATGAATGAAATTGATAAGCCACTGCCTGAGATGCTCAACATGTTGAGAACTGCTGAGCTCAACCTTAAGAAGGGAAAATCTGATTCCATTTTGATGGTGCAAAAGAAGAAAGGCTAGGGCAAGCCTAAAGGTAAGGGAAAATCCCAAGCCAAAGGCAAAGGCAAGGAACTGAAACCGAAAGGAGGGGTGGCCAAAGAAGGGACTTGCTTCCACTACAAGGAAGCTGGACACTGAAAGCGTAACTGCAAAGCATACCTGGAAGATCTTAAGAAGAAGAGAAGTGAGACTTCTACTTCAGGTATAAATGTTATAGAAGTCAATCTATCTATTTCTTCATCATGGGTATTAGATACCGGATGTCCATCTCACATTTATACCAATATGCAGGCGCTGAGAAATAACAGGGCATTGACGAAGGGCGAGGTGGACCTACGAGTAGGCAATGGAGTAAGAGTTACTGCTGTTGCTGTAGGAACTTATGATCTATCTCTGCCCTCTGGGCTTGTACTAGAACTAGATGAATGTTGTTATGTGCCTTCATTGACTAAGAACATAATTTCGATTTCTTGTTTGGACAAGAAAGGATTTTAATTTATAATAAAGAACAAATGTTGTTCAGTTTATTTAAATGATATGTTCTATTGTAGTGCACCTCTAATGAGCGGACTCTACATTCTAGACTTAGAGAGCTCCATCTATAACATAAGTACCAAATGGTTCAAGTAAATGAGTTCAACCAAACCTATCTCTGGCATTGTCGCTTAGGTCACATAAATGAGAGTCGCTTATCCCAACTTCATAAGGATGGGCTGCTGGACTCATTTGATTTTGAATCATATGAGATATGCGAGTCTTGCCTTCTAGGCAAGATGACCAAGACTCCCTTTAATGGGCACAGCGAGAGAGCAACAGACTTGTTAGGACTTATACATAGTGATGTATGCAGCCCTTTCAATGTTGCTGCTAGAGGTGGTTACAGGTACTTCATTACATTTACTGATGACTTCAGTAAATATGGTTATGTGTATCTGATGACACAAATTAGAATCCTTTGAAAAGTTCAAAGAATTCAAGAATGAAGTACAAACCTACTTGGCAAGAGTATTAAGATACTTTGATCAGATCGAGGTGGTGAATACCTTAGCCATGAGTTTCGTGACTATCTAGCTGAGTGTGGGATTCTATCCCAACTCACTCCTCCTGGAACACCATAGTGGAATGGTGTATTCGAAAGGAGGAATCATACCCTATTAGATATGGTACGATCTATGATGAGTCACACAGATCTTCCTATATCCTTTTGGGGATATGCTCTAGACACAGCAGCCTTCACATTTAACCGTGTACCATCCAAGGCTGTGATAAAGACACCATATACGATATGGACAGGGAGAAATCCCAAGATGTCTTTCATGAGGATTTGGGGTTGTGTGTCTTGCCCCGAGAGTATATCTTGCCGAAAAGCAAACGGACGACATCTCCCCTATACGTGGCAACATATCGGGTTAATACAAGGCCCGTAGGCCCATAACAACAATATAATATAAAGATATCAACATATCAAACACAGCGGAAATATACTGACAGATAAAACAAGATACAAAGACCCAACTGTGCACTTCGGAGTGACTTGACACAACAATAATCATAATAGAAACCATATTAAAGGCCAAATACATACAACACATCCGTATATCACAAATATGGAAACAATACAGGCTAAAACCTCAAAATGACAATCCACACAAATACAACGATACAGATTAAATATCAAACCATCCGGTGTGAGATGGGATCAACTGGCGGAGCTCCAAATGTCCAAGGAATCTTCTACCTATTACCTGGGTGACAGGAAACCCAGGGTCCCGAGGTGGTGAGTATAAACTCAGGGGTAATATGTAGAAAGTGCATGAACAACATATAAGGATATAGAGATCTACAAGTATACATGTGAAGATCTACAAGTATACAACATGAGTCTAATAGACATACAGTCCTATCCAAATCTAATAATCAATGACCACAGTATAGTCATACTCAATGCATATACTAAACTAATCAACTGAACATGAAGTACTGTACCAACATACCTGACGGTCTGCAACACCATAAGCTATATCATCCTGAACAGATATACAATAACATAACCCATATAACGTACAACGTCAATCTCATACCTGACTAACACTCAGACATACGAACAATATATAATCACATGTAATAACATCCCGGTCCATACCACACTATGACATAACGCTAATCAAATGTATACAACAGTCTGGACCAACACATATATCATGTTCAACACACAGCAGTATATAATATGCAAATGACATGTATCATGATGTACAAGCATATGCAGAAATCATAGCTCAATCAAATGCAGCATCTCACAGGCATATGTAAAACATCTATCAAATACATACATACATATATATTAGCAATGCATATGCATGGTCACTGTCAGCGGACCCATCCAACCACGACCCTAGAGTGGTCAGGGTGGCATGACATAACAACTAGCCCGACTCCAGCTACCACTACTCTCGAGTGGCCGAGTTGGGTAGTATGACTGAGTAGCGTATAAGCGTAAAGAGCTAACTACTCCTAGGGGTCCCTGCTGCAAGCCACGCTATCCCTACCCATGAGTAGACAAGCGCTGCACACAGGACAACTGCACGTCACACAACCACCATCTATAGTGGGCGAGTGCTAACACCACTCTGCACAGTGGCCAGGTGCGTATCTTCAGCTACCACCGTCTATAGTGGCCGAGCCCGGCACATCCAATGCTCTGCCCTCAACCCTGCTACCACTACCCCGAGTGGCCGGGGAGGCAGGATGACTGACGACCCGTCTCAACCACAAGGGAGACCCAGTGACCAACATGCATGCAATATAATAATGCATATCTCCATACATGTATCCTCGCCACACTCCCTATCCCACGGGGAGTCCTGGTCAACCAAAAGTCAACTATGCAAGGACTATAATCCACAAGACTCTCTCTATCGCACAAAGAGTCATACACACCTGACAATCAACCACGCTAAGACCTCTAGTCAGTAGCGAGATACTATCGACAATCCATATAACTATACATAGATATACGATCCATAATGGATATACCATCACGTTAGGACCTCTAGTCCATGGCCACATATTGATAACCACACACTTATCTATGCACAGACAACTAGATCCACCATAGCTAACTAACTGTCGTGCTTCTCGATCACACCGACAGTGCGACTTCCCTCCATAAATCGCAGATCACAGCTCAATCAACCATCCGAAGGGAAATTCCATACCCATGCCCTATCACAGCTGAAATCATAGCGATCTCTTGATCCAAACCCTACTACAATCCAAGCAACATCCAGATCAGCTTACCTTGCACAAGGAAATCTGACGATGGCAGAAATCAGCTGGTGACAACTCCTGATCCAGCAGAGTGGAGCCGCTGTCGTAGTCATCCTCAATAAATCTTCACACCAGCGAGGATCGCCTAATCCAGTCGGTTAGAGGATTGTTCATGGCCCGTTTCACGCACACCGCCCTGTTCGCTTGCTAACTCCGACAACGATCGGAATGGCAGCTCCCCAATCCGACAGATTGAGGCTGCTGCCGATCCAAACTCCCAGCCGCTCATACTCCAGCTCGTCCACGGAGAACATCGAGTCCGGTCGCCGTCGCTTCATGGGAGGAAGAGTCGGCAAAAAGAACAGATCAAGAAAAGGAGTCGGCGAAGAGGAGCAGAGGAGAAGAAAGAAATCAGTCGTGGCTGCCGTAGGCGTTCGACGGAGCTGGCGACTGCTCCGGCGATGCTTGAGGGAAAGGGAAGAAGTGGCGGAGAGCTTTCGGCGAGGAGTAGCTCAGATCTGGAAAATGCAGAAGGAATCAGCGCAAATCGGAGATGGGGAAACTCACGTAGGAGAAATGGGAAGAAGAAATCTGAATCCAAAATGGGTCGGGTCGGGTTCGGCCTTATAAACCCACCCCTTCCGGTTAAATTAGCCTAGGTCAAGTCTAAGCTAGCCTATGTTGATCCAACCACCTATTTAAGTTTAAATTTTCCTCGTATGGACTCCTTTAGAATCCAGAAAATTTTTTGTGAACTCCCGAGAAATTATATAAGATAATTTCTTAATCATAGTTTTTTTTCGTTTCTTAGATTCTCCCCCACTAATAAAAATTTGGCCCCCAAATTTCCGACTCATGTACGAATATGAGATGTCTCAACAACCATCTCAAGTATCCGGAGCAAAGTCACACCTCAAGTGACTAAGTGGGGTACTGAGCTCGGATATTATATTCTAGCTCTTATATACACTCTCCATCAACCTATTAAGAGGTCAATAACTGTACCAAAGTGGAGCTCTATACCCGTAACTGATGGGAGACTTTGCCAGAATCATAAGGTGAATCATGAATCACTATCAGAAATGATACTCAAGGATACTCCATGAATATATTTCCATCAAGCGATCCAACGAAATCCATCTTACGGTTCGGAAGGAAATGAGCGGACCTAGCTAATCGATCATCGATTACCCAAATCACATTAAGTCCTTTCCGAATTCTAGATAATATCCCAACCTAGTCTAACGTACTAGGCTCCCACTTCATCATGGTACATAACCCTATCGATTACAAAATTCCACCTTTGCTTGTTGGCATACCCAACATCAACCTATGAAATCAACCGTGTCCCATATATCGTTCCACCAACATGAATGTCTCAATACTTACTATTTTCGGATACACTCCGAATAAATCATCACTCTCGAATGAAGAGTCTCCTGAAACAACTCTTCCTAAATCGAATGCAACTCTGGGAACCACCATCCTTCCCAGAGACGGAGAATTATTCTCACAAGAGAAATTAATTTAATGTCCAAAATTCACTCTATCACACAACACTGGAAGTAACTGGAAGACTATAATGACCAATCTCGCTAGTTTCTCAACTAGCGTACACATAATATACGTCTCAAACAACTGCATCAGAATCTCTCCAATCCCTGAAATGTTACATTTAATGTGCAGTACCCTTCCATCCCCAATGGAAGGACTAACTAACACTGATGCAAAAGTCAGTCATCATCTAAGCCCTAAAACCTAACTTCACAAACTTTCGACTAGGTGATTTCCATCACCTTCTTGGTCCAACAAGTCAGCGGTATGGTATAGCTTGAACATCCTATCCTCATCTATGGTAAATACCAAATCAATCTAGGGAAACACAACTTCCCTTAAGATCGTGAATGTATCCATAACTATATCGTCTAAACAACAACCACCAACTGGTCCAATCGCTTCATGAACGACTAAATCATCGATAAGTCTAACAACATTATCAACATCTCCTAAAATTCATACCAAGTATGAAATGTCGCCTTCTACACATCTGCATCTTTTTACTCTACACTGATGCTATATTTATCATCACACCGATATTGATAACTGTATGACACCAAGTCACACTCCAATCATAAATCAACCCTAAAGTAACCTCAGGTGTCCAAAATGAAGGATACTCATTCACATCAACTACTGCATTCCATCATCGATAATCGATGCATAACCTCAAAGGTTCGTCTCTCTTCTTACAAGAAGTTCTGGATCTTCTCGAGAAGAAACCCTAAGACAAATAAATCTCCCATAGTGTTTAGCAACACTGATACTCGTACAAATCATCTCCCGGAATGAGGTCTTCAATATCAAAACTTTTTTTGAAATCACTCCAAGCGCTTACTCCACTTGCCCATGCAGTGGGAAGCCCGGGAGTTCCTCCGAATCTACATCCAAATACTCTCGGATTATATACACATTCGAGAGACCTAGTATACCAACCTTCCAACCATTTAACTATCCATAAGGATATGTCTATAGTAGAGGTATGTCTAGCAAAGACTAAGGGTATCCCTTGACTTCTTGGTTGTTGATCAACATCTCACCTGACGGTAGAGAAAATCACCAACCCACAAGTCGATAGGAACCCTTCGAACCCTATCCAAGAATGTTCTAGACAAAGATACCTGTAAACTACCAGTATCTCTCATTATATCCGCAAATAGGATAACCTAAAGTAATACCCCGAAGGACCGATTCTTCGGTCTACTATATCTCTTCTCGAGTAATCATGTAAACTCGCCTAACATTTGTTCTTGACGACTGAGCTCAAGTAGTTGCAAAAGTCTGCTATGGAGGAACTGAAGTCAACTACTAAAACTGAGGTACAAACTGAAACAACTGAAATGGAGATGGTAAACACTGTTGTGCTGGCAAAGGGTACACCACTGTCTGCAAAATACTGAATAACTGCCAACATCGTAGCATGCTCCAACTCTGTGAAAGGTATAGCTGCAACTGGAGAATACCGCATAGATACGACCATCGTTGTATACTCTCTCATCTGTACAAAGCATAACCACGCCTGGGAAGGTAACAACTATTGTCGTCTGGATGTTTGAATCTTCTGAGATGTCTTCTGCTGATACTGCTGAGTAAATTGTTTCTCTCGGATAGAAGTATAAAAAAAACTCTAACTATATCTGAGGTAGTAGATCACTGCTGATGTGATAATCCAATCTTCTGTGATGAACTCGGCTTTCGAGGTTGTGGATCGTCCTCTCGAAAGCTTCATCCATAGTCTTCAACTGAGTCTTCAAAGTACATACTCTCCTCGTAGATACTGACTGCTTATAGTAGAAGTAGATAAAATGCTGAATCTGACTCTGGTGTCGTCGTGACCTGCACTTCATGCACATAATCTCCCTTCGGAGTCTTTCCTTTGATTTCACTGATAAACATGAGAAGGTGCTGTCGATCTGCAATCGGTCTTCTATGGTCAGAAAACTCTCCAATAGTCGCTCATGACTCATGACTCTAATCTTGCTCCTTTTGTCATGTTGGATCGAGAAGTGTCGCTAGAGGGGGGGGGGTGAATAGCGAGCGTAGAATTTCTTTTCGTTCATTAAAACACGAGTAGACACAGTGGAAAAATAAGAAGACAAGTTTATTTTTACTTGGTTCACAACCCAACGGTTGCTACTCCAAGGCCCTATTGGTCCTAGACCGCGTACGGAGGGCAAAGCACTATAACGTCTCCTCCTCGTTGGAGGTAGGAGACAACGATCACAAAATCGAATGTACGAGGATGAGGCAACAAGCCTACCTCACCTCGTTATGAAAAAAACAACGAATACAATATCAAAATATATTACTAGATACTGCTGCTGACGAAGAAGATCTGAACTTGTTGTCACGTCGGCGTTATGACGGTGTTGGAGCGTTGGCGTTGTAGGAGCACTTGATGAATAAACTTGATGATATTTGGAGTTGGAATCCTCCCCTCCTTTTATAGATTTTGGCCTCTGAATTTGTCTCCTCATATTTCGGAACAGATCACAAAGTTGTATAAATTTTATCGCGAAGTGGCCGCGTTAAACCTTATCCATTTTGACCTAGTGCAAGGGCTGATTAAATGCCGCCATCACCGATCGATTGATGCCTCCCATCGATCGATAAGCATCGATGGATCGCCCCATGTCTAGCAATGATCATGCCCGACCACTTCCCCGCAGTGAGAGGTTAGTGTTGGTGCAATCGGCCCAGGTCACGATTGACCAGGACTCGAGTTTGGCTCGAGTGATGTTTTGATGTGTTTCGATGTTTCGACAAAAACATATGACAATATAATTGTCAAGGGAAGTCCAAGCATGGGTCTTGGCATGTAAAGTCCAAGCATGGGTCTTGGCAAATGGAAAGTCCAACATGTGTTGGCAAGGAAAGTCCAAGCATGGGTCTTGGCAAATGGAAAGTCCAACATGGGTTGGCATTTGAAGTCCAAGGGGATTGATATTGGTGGCGTAAAGTCCAAGCGGTAGTCTTGGCAGCATAAGTCCAATGGTTGGCGACGTAAAGTCCAAGCGGAGTCTTGGCGGCGTAAGTCCAATGTGCCTTGGCGGTGTAGACACCGTTAGCATGACATAGCCGACGAAGCACTGAAGGCTAGCGCGATGGATGAACAAGTCATGGATGACTTGGAGGGATCCGAGAGGCGTGAGGCTGATGGAGGTGGCTAGAAGGCTTAGGTCTGGGCTAAGGGTGGTCTAGCAAGTATGGGGGAACCATACTTGAGTAAAAACCTCATGTTTGAGGTGTGCCAAGTGCCATGTGGCGACCGGACCGAGTCAACTAGGGTTTGATTTACGGTTTAGTGATCGCCATCCGATTGATGCTGAGCAAAATGATCGATCGTGTGATCACCGACCGGTGCTCGAGAATTCGCCACATAATGGAGTCGAGACTCGATCGGTCGGTGAGGATTCCATCACCGACCGATGGTCACACCGGCCGATCGATGGTAGATCCGCTTGGACTTATCCAAGGCGATCTAGCCGCTTGTCTCATGACAATAAGTGGCATCACCGATCGATGGTCCCGATCATCACCGATCGATCGACTTTTTCCAGCACAGGTTGAAGCTATATATGGAGCTCGTGATGGAGGAAAAAGCAATCGGTTCTTGAGGGCTATTGGGGCGATTTGTTGGTGCAAATCAGGTCTCCAAGTGCAAGCAAGCAACCAAGCATTCAAGCAATCAAAACAAGTGTTGTAAAGTCTTTTCTTTACTTGTATTTCATATTCATTATTGTAATTGCTTGTATTTGTATCTTATTGTTGTAAGATTACTTGTAATGGGTTTCTCCACCCTTAACTTGTGTCAAGAAGGAGTGTTATTGGTTAGTGGTGTTTGTGGCATCGCTAGGGTTCGTACGAACCCAATCCATGGAGTAGGAACCGGTTCGGTTCCGAACCACGTTATATGCTTCTGTTGTGATTTGTGTTGTGCCCATTTCGTTATTGCTTTTATCATTATATATATTCTGCTGCGCTAACGAAATTGTAGACACGAACGAGATTGAATTCCATCCACGATCGGGCGAAACGCTATTCACCCCCCCTCTAGCCGTTTCAAGGGTCCTAACAAGTGGTATCAGAGCCCGGGGCTCTTTTACGGATTAACAACCGGGAGCTAAGGCAAAAGGCTAGAGGGTGAAGATGGAATTCTAAGACAAGCTTGGATGGGAAATCAACACTCCACCTCCATATGATCCAGAAGATTTTCCGGCATGGAGAGCAAGAATGAAAACATTCTTGATGATGAACATAGAGGATTGGTTCATCCTCATTGAAGGCCTTGAACCCCCTAGGGATAAGAAGGGGAATGTCCTAAAATTGAAAAAGTGGACCCAAGAGCAATGCCAAAAGCTCAAGACCGAAGTTAAGGTAACGAAACTTTTGGAAGATTTAATCCCTAATGATGTTTTGTGCAAGCTAGGGGATTACATGTATGCCAAGGAGCTATGGAGAAAATTGGCAAGATTCCATGAGGAGAGTTCATCCTCAAGTGAAAGTGAGGAATCGGAAGTTGAGATGGAGTCAACTTCCGAATTGGAGAAAGAAGAAGTAGAAGAGGTGGAAGAAGCATCTACTCCTAGGATTGAGGAAGAGAGACCATCCTCTACACCGGAGCAACCTCAAGAAGAGCTTTCAACATCCGATCAAGATGAGGAAGCTCAAAATTCAACTCCGGCACCTACCACCACCCTAGGTAACTCAAACACTTTATTTTCAAATAAAAATCATATTATGTGCTTTGAGTGTAGGGAGTATGGGCATTACAAGAGCAAATGTTCAAAGAGGATCAAGAAAGCTCCTCCGGTGCCTAAAAGTCAACAAAAGTCAACGGACGGCGGTTCTCCAAGACAAAAGAGCAAGGAGCATGTCATTTGCTTCAAATGCCAACTACCGGGTCATTACCGGAGTCAATGCCCAAAGAAGAAGAAGAAGGGGCAAAGGGGAGCATCACAAGTAGGGGGAGCCACTAAGGCAAACCCTAAGGTATATTTAAATAATGCTCCGTCTAATTTAAATATTAAAAAGCATGCTAGAACTAATTTTAGCAATTTTGTTATGTATCATAAAGAGCATGCTAGAAATAACAAACATATGTGTTTAGGAGCTAAGAATGTTCACCTTAAGAATAAGGAGAAATTTGGGACTAATGTCCCTAGAAAAATAATACCTAGGGAATCTATTAAGAAAATCCAAGAACATCTAGGTTTTAATCCAAAATGGACTAGGCATTTGCCAAGAAAGTCCAATGCCCAAGATTTAAATAAAAATTCTAAAATTGGGCAATTAGAATTAGAGAACCAAGCCTTGAGGTCAAGGCTTGAGAAATTGGAAAAGACCCTAAACAAGATACAAAATCAATTTCAAGGGTCAAATTGTCAAACTCTTAGGTCAAGAAGTCAAATTCAACATCTAGGATCTAAGAGTCAAAAGTCAACCAAGGGCAAGAATGGTTTGGGTCACAAACCTAAGTCCAAGGTGACTTACCATAGTGTTCCGTTTGACTATGGAACACTAACTAGGTCTAGGAAGACCAAGGTCAATGGGGAAGTCATTCCTAGAGTTGACCAAGGTTTGTGCCTATTGGCCAAGGTTTCAAAGAAACCTAGGATGGCCACTAAGAAGGTTGTTAGGGAGGCAATCCCTAAGATTAACCTAGGCAAGACCAAAATGACCAAGGCTAATAAGCCTAGGAGGGTCATTAGGAAGATATCTAGGGAGGTTATCCCTAAGGAATACCTAATTAACCCTAGGAGCTCAAATCGATTTTGGGTTCCTAAGAGCGTGATTGATTCACGCTAAGATGGGTTTAGGGTGTGCCAACCTTGATTGGATGGGTAGTTAACTCAACCATGGTAAAGGTGGCACTTTAGGTTACTTTCAAGGTTATGGTTACCTTGGAAATATCTTTGAGCCTTAATTTTAAAGAATTTTAGGTTGTGTCAATATATATCTTGAAAACATGAAAATCAATAAAATTGATACGATCTAGATTTAGAGGTCATAGTGTGTACCTTTATTGGCACACTTTGGAAGGTTATGTATCAAGAAATGTGTGGTTAAGATGTAAAGGTAACATCTAGAGTGATACTCAAGTGCCACACAACTTGATGTCTTGTACTCACCATGCTTCATATGTTTTACCATATGTTTGCATGGAAGGAATGTCTAGGATAGATTACATCTCACAAAACAAGTCTTTTACCTTGATTGTGTATTTTAACACTTAGAAAGGGTGAGATGTTAGGTTTTGGAAATCATTGAATGTTAATGTTTGCAAAAATGAAATAAAACATTAAAATACATTAACAAATACATGAATAAAAGTATAACTTCAATACATTCGATATACAAGATCTAACGTGACAAAATTGAATAATTAAGATGATGAAATCGAGATCCTCTAATTTTCAGAACTGGAAATCAGATATCAGTCGACTGATACAGTTATCAGTCGACTGATAACACTGTAGCGCAATACGATACGACCATCAGTCGAGTGCTAGCTTCATGACTCGACTGATTGAACATCAGTCGACTGATGAGGACATCAGTCGACTGATGGTACTGTTCACCGAGGCCGAAGGCCATCAGTCGAGTGCTCGACGAGCAGTCGAGTGATGTGCACATCAGTCGACTGATGAGCAACATCACGATCGATGCATCGTAGCACGTACGAAAGGTTCGTGATCGATTGCCGAGCCGGACCGATCACGCCGCTCGAAACCTAATAAACCGCTATCACCGATCGATGCTCCACATCACCGATCGACATTTTTTATAACACCGAACCGCTAGGGTTCGGCGTCTTCACGCGACGAACCTTTCTTCGTCTTTCCTTCTCCGATCGCGCTCCCTCTCCGACGACTCTTCGCCGTGCAACCTCCCAAAGTCTTAGGTTTGATAGACAAGCCTCTCCTCTTCCATTTTCACCTATTTGAGCCCTAGTTCACGCGATTTAGGGCTTATTTTTCCTTGTTCCGATTAGGGTTCCAGTCAAGCTTTCCGCGACTTTTCCATCCTCAAAGAACATTTGAGTCTTCCCTCCGCCACACATTCAAATGGCGCCTAAGTAATGATTTTTTTTCCCGAGCCCTAATTTTCATCTCCATTACAATTTAGGTTTATCTAATCGTGTATTATTGCCATTGCATGCCATATCATTACATTGCATTCATAATAGGAGAGCCCGTAGGAATGATCCACCCGAGGGTGAATCTCATGTACTCAACCTATGCTGGTTAGGTACATCGATAGGACTTTTTCAATCGGCATTGTAGTGATGTCATGGAATTAATTGCATACTACAATTTGATGAAAATCGTCTTATGCACGCATCCAATTAATGATGACCTTGTTAAGGAATTTTATCAAAATCTAAAAAAGGTAAATGACGGCCCTACCTACACTACTCGCATTGCAAAACGCGAAGTTAGAGTTCACTCGCGACATCGCAGAGTTTCTCGAGTGTAGGCCCTCAGATGACACCTTTATCTTTTACCCTACCATGGATTTTCCTTTACCTGAGCCTTTTGACCATATCTCTATGGAGTCCATGCATGAGCATATCTTTGGTTATCCTCGCCCACCGCCTGTAATCTATTTCCTATCACCGAAAGACAGACTGACAATGTCCTTTACAAGGTCATTGTTGGGTGTTTTCTTCCCATCGCCACTCGGGTCCGCCAAGATCTCGCCTCCCATCTCTTTCTTCTATACGCATGCGCCATAGGTTAGACATTAAACTTTGCATACTAAACATGTTTCATCAGATTGCAGGCATTTCACTTCTATACAAGGGAAAGTGCATATGCCATTTGGTCATATCATCACAAAGAGCTCGACTAGACGTAGGCGCCAACATCCATAGGGTTCTGCGAGCGCTATCGGAGGAGTGTGTATATCGATATCGTAGAATTCTCGCTAGCAAAGCTACGGATGGGGCTGGGATGATGGAGTTGGCGCCTCGACCACCCCGAGAGAGCCTCCTCCTGTAGAGAGGCGAGAGAGGACGCGAGGATGCGGACACCAGATGAGGATGACGGATGTCCGGCGAACACATCGGGCGGTCCATCGATCGTCGTGGCGGCACCGGAGTCCAGATTTGAGGACTATCGCGATCGGTTGACTCTAGTATCGAGCTATTGGCGCAGCGAGCTTCCCGGCGCGTCTCGATAGGATGGAGGAGTCCAGGGCGCATAGAAGCGGCATCACTCGATATGCTAGATGATGCGAGCACGACTGAGTCACACCTCCTCCACCGCCTCTCTGCGGACGATTAGAGGATATTAGATTTTTTTGTGGTTGTCTTGTAGTGAGATTGAGTATAGCCAATCTCGATTTTGAATGTAAAAGACAAGTTTTAAGTTAAATGAAATCTTTGTTTCTGAAAATCTTGTTTGTATGGATGAATATTTGTATAATTGTATTGCTTATGAAAGTTGATATATCATGACATGAAATTGCATCCTATTATATACCATGTCATGTTATTGCTTATGACATTATTGTAGATGTCATGTGTTCTTAAATTTCATCTTATGCCATGACATCATGATTATGAGCATATGCTTATTTATATCATTTCTAATGCCATAATCATTCATGCATTTAAGGCAATTGGTTGAAATTGATTTAAGGACTATGACATGACTTGACGTCCCATTTATAAGGGAATCAAGTAGGGTTGCCTAGGAAATGCATGAAACCCTAGATTAGGGAGAACCAAAACCCACATCTCACATTCAATTGACATGTATGTGTATTTATACACCCTAGATACATGTGAGATGCTAGGATATGAGTTAAGTTCAAGGTGCATAGTTTTTGCATCTAGATGAACTAAAACTCATCTAAGTTTAGTTGTGGATCATTGGGAGAGCTTGTGTACAAGTCACGTACATAGAGCCCAAGGAATATGATCCAAGATAAGGTTTTAAAAATATTTTAAAATCATTTTGAAAAACCTTGGTGAAGTCTATCTTTTGATAGCAATCACCATTGATGAAGTTGATACAAAGTAGGGCCAAAACATTGAAAATTTCAATGGTTTTGAACTTTGTGCCAATTTCACTATTTAATGGGTAAAATAATTTTCAAACATTTTTCACCCATTGTATTAGTCATAAGTATTATACGTATCAAATTTTGTGATTTTTCAAAACTCATTTCTGATAACTAAAAATCGGGATTTTGATTTATCGGTCACCTGAGTGGCGATCGTGATGGAAGTGCCGATCGTGATTTCTGAATCACTCGACTGGTAGCCTGATTTCGGGGTAACAAGGTTGTTTAACCCGATCTCAGCTACGGTTATGGTCCCTAATCACTCCTAACCCTAGGATATGCTTTAGGAAGCATTACAAAGGGTGTAAATCCATTGGATATGGATTAGGAGAAGTATTTGGGGTTTGTATCAATTTTAAGGTGTTGGAAAGTTCAATGTTGAATTTCTAACCTTAATTTTGATGGTTTAGAGTTCCTATTGGCTTAGGGACTTCCCAAGGACATTGTTGGTGCAATGGTCAAGGGGGAGCAAGCTTTTAGGGGGAGGTATCCATCTTGGGATGATGGGTGTGTTTTTCTCCTTGAAAAGGAGAAGTTATTGGGAGAATATGACATCAATTGGGAAATTGATGGGATTTTTGAGAGACCCAATTTGGAAGTTGGGAGAGTAAATAGGATTGTCTCTCTTGAGTGATATTGAACTTATCACTAGGAAGATGGTAGGCATCCTAAGTATTTTTGGACCAAGGGGGAGATTGTAAGATCTCATTGGGACATGAGACATTGACCCTCTTGGGGAGACAACTTTTTGCTGTTAGTCAAAAAGGGGGAGAATGTTTGGGGGAAAATATTTGGAGAGTATTTATCAATTTGGGATAATTGGTAAAGGATTGGAGTTAGTATTCTAACTCAATCATTTGTTTGGTTTTTGTCAAACATCAAAAAGGGGGAGATTGTTGGTGCAATCGGCCCAGTCACGATGACGGGACTCGAGTTTGGCTCGAGTGATGTTTTGATGTGTTTTGATGTTTCGACAAAAACATATGACAATATAATTGTCAAGGAAAGTCCAAGCATGGGTCTTGGCAAATGGAAAGTCCAACATGTGTTGGCAAGGAAAGTCCAAGCATGGGTCTTGGCAAATGGAAAGTCCAACATGGGTTGACATTTGAAGTCCAAGGGGATTGATATTGGCGGCGTAAAGTCCAAGCGGTAGTCTTGGCAGCACAAGTCCAATGGTTGGCGGCGTAAAGTCCAAGCGGAGTCTTGGCGGCGTAAGTCCAATGTGCCTTGGCGGTGTAGACACCGTTAGCATGACATAGCCGACGGAAGCACCTGAAGGCTAGCGCGATGGATGAACAAGTCATGGATGACTTGGAGGGATCCGAGAGGCGTGAGGCTGATGGAGGTGGCTAGAAGGCTTAAGTCTGGGCTAAGGGTGGTCTAGCAAGTATGGGGGAACCATACTTGAGTTAAAACCTCATGTTTGAGGTGTGCCACCGGTCGGTGCCATGTGGCGACGATCGACCGAGCCAACTAGGGTTTTAGGTTATGGCCTAGTAGTCGATCGCTATAGCAGTTGGCGATCGATCGTCGGTGATCGATCGATCGTGATCACCGATCGATCGTGATCACCGATCGTGGTGCTCGAGAATTCGCCACGCATGGAGTCGAGACTCGACTGGTCGAGTGAGGACTCCATCAGTCGACTGATGGTCACAATCAGTCGACTGATGGTAGATCCGTTGGACTTATCTAGTGTGGATCTAGCCGTTGTCTCACGACAACAGTGGCATCAGTCGACTGATGGTCCCGATCAGTCGACTGATCAACTTTTTCCAGCACAGGTTGAAGCTATATATGGAGCTCGTGATGGAGGAAAAAGCAATCGGTTCTTGAGGGCTATTGGGGCGATTTGTTGGTGCAAATCAGGTCTCCAAGTGCAAGCAAGCAACCAAGCATTCAAGCAATCAAAACAAGTGTTGTAAAGTCTTTTCTTTACTTGTATTTCATATTCATTATTGTAATTGCTTGTATTTGCATCTTATTGTTGTAAGATTACTTGTAAGGGGTTTCTCCACCCTTGACTTGTGTCAAGAAGGAGTGTTATTGGTTAGTGGTGTTTGTGGCATCGCTAGGGTTCGTACGAACCCAATCCATGGAGTAGGAACCGGTTCGGTTCCGAACCACGTTATATGCTCCTATTGTAATTTGTGTTGTGTCCATTTCGTTATTGCTTTTATCATTATATATATTCCGCTGCGCTAACGAAATTGTAGACACGAACGAGATTGAATTCCATCCACGATCGGGCGAAACGCTATTCACCCCCCCTCTAGCCGTTTCAAGGGTCCTAACAGTTAGGTCGGAAAATGATAAATACGATGGTTTCTAACCGTCCGATCTCGACCTAGACCTTCCACAAGAAGTCTTAGTCGGATCTCCGCCTACGGTCGTCCCCGTACAGAGGACACGACCTTACCATCTCTCACTCACACGAGCTTATCTCGATTCTTATTGTGTTGCTTTCTCTTTCGGCCTTCCACTCGATTCCTTTGGCTCCCTCCGAAGTCACTCGAGTGTTGCCCGACTACCGCGGCTTCCTCCGGGTGTTGCTAGCCTTCAACTCTAGCTTTAGTACTTTTCTGCACACTCGATTTAGCTCGTGAGATAACGATGTAAACTTAACTTTGTGCCTTTGCCATAATCAAAATACAAGTTCGATTATCTGGTGCTCCTGCACCAACAATCTCCCCCTTTTTGATCTATGGCAAACCAACACAAAGTTAAGGGAAATTAAAGCATAAAACAAGTATAGTAGATGATGAATGTCATTTTCAAAAACTCCCCCTTAACCAAAACTCCCCCTTAACCCTAGGTGAGTTTTGAAAGAGATACTTTAGGTTTCAAAATTAAATAAATTTTGTGTTACTCCCCCTTAACTTTCGCTCTTCTCCCCCTTTTTCCATAAATCAAAACAAATGTTGGGGTTTGTTATGTAAAATTGGAGTTTGTTATATAAAATAGGGGTTTAAAAACAATATGGTATATGCATGCATCAAAATAAATTAGCTATGAGTCCAAGCATGCGTCTAGCAGTAATTAGATAGATTGGTTCGAGGTGTGTCCCTCTGCACCAATAATCTAAAGGTTTGTAATATAACCCTTAGGGTTAGTTTACTTTCCCCCTTAGTCAAATATATGAAGTATAAGAGATGTAGGGGGCGCTAAACTTTGGCCTAAGAGTTGTTAAGTACAATAGTAGGGAAAATAAGTAGTCTTTTGAAGAGGTTATATTTCAATTATCCTTAACATCTCACCCATTTTATGTGTCTCAGAATTTGTTCACCTTATATGTTTTGTGAGATGATTTTAAATTGATTAAAGATAGTCAACCTTGGGTTAGATTCGGATTTAACCTTTAGATCGTTAAGTAACTTTTCGAGAAATTGACTTCCAGGTCGTGGCAAGGCACAGGGGCCTTCTTTGATCGGAACAACGACCACTTCCTTAGACAAAGCCAAATTCAAGAAAATATCACTTAAGTCACTTAGGGTTACTTCCTGGTCTAACTAGTTTAGGATACAGCGAGGTAGCTTCAGCTAGTTCCACTCGGCCAAGTGCACCAAGCTAGATATGCCTTATCTAGCTCGAATACACGAGACTTTGTTTCCCTAACGTACTATCATCTCGCCGCGTCTTGATACTATGTTGTCAAGAGTTGACTAACTATTTTCCCTATCTAGCTGTTCTACAAATTAAAGTAGAATATTCAATGGTTTTGCTAAGTAAGCGGGTATACTATTTTAGTGTTAGCTCTCCCTGGACCATTGAACCAATATGGTCTATTCAAATAATGAATTTGATCTTGGGGAATCCAAAACTTATTAGTCCTTATATGTGAATTCAATAAAACCTTTGGGACCCATGCTTGGACTCTTTGATGACTACGATTTACGATAGACATATATGACCTATTCATAGTCGTTGACCTAAATCCGAGTTCGGCTTTGTTGTACACGGCTCTTTGGGTTCCAAGTAGTCGGTTAAGATTCTTAGATCCCAACGTGAACCTTTCCAACGTAGCCTCAACCTCTTGAACTCGGTCTTTCAAGAGAGAATTCTCCTCCTCAAGTTTTTCAATTTGGGTTGAGTTTCCCTCTTGAACTTGACTAGTTGAAGAGGTTAGAGTAGCCTCTTGCTTGAGGGTTTCAACCTCCTCAAGTAACGACTCAACCCTAGACTCGGACTTAGTTAATTTCCTATTAAGCATTTTAATTGTATTGTAAAGCGTATGAATTAGTGAGCGACTAACCTTAATTTTCTCTTTTGGTCCAGCTTTGAGTTGCTTCTCAAAGTAGTCCTCGAGTTCGGAGTCGGTGTTGTAATTGGATATGGATTCAGACTCTGATTCGGACTCTTCGGGTCTTGCCATGCATGCTATGCCGCCGCCTTCTTCGTTGTCCCATGTTGCATGAAAAGTCTTCTTTTTATTTGATTTGAATTGTGCCCTCTTTTGATTCTTTAGTAGCCTCCTTTCCCTCCGAACGATCTTCTGCACTACGTTCACTATTGCTTCCACCTTTTTGGATTCGGACTCTAATTCATCGTCGGGTTCGAGTCCATCTTCTTGCCTGGTAGGTGGCTTGCTTCTTTGTCCTGCAAGTAGAGCAATACCTCTCTCGGCCCGGACCACGTTAGTTTGCTCGTGAAGTTCAAAATCGGAAAATAATTCGTCTAACCTAAGCTTCGAAAGGTCCTTAGAGACCTTGTAGGCATCGACCGTGGATGCCCACAAGGTAGTCCTAGGAAATGAATTAAGAACGTACCTTAGTAGGTCGCGGTTTTCGACCTTGTGTCCGATGGTGTGCAGGCCGTTGACAATGTATATCTTGGCGCGCGTAGTTGTTCCATAGGTCCTTGGCGCTAATGAATGGTCCGATGCGGTTGAGTTCCTCCTTGGACAAGCCGCATTGCAATATTTGGGTTGCTCTTGCATCGACTTCGATTTGCCTCCTGGTTGCATTTGTCCACTTGTTGAAATCTAAGGGCTCTCCTTGATCATTGGTGGGTAGAGCAAAGCCGGTTTGGATTATTATCCAAGTCTCGACTTGTGTTTTCAAGAAACACTCCATCCGACCTTTCCAATAACGGAAATCATCTCCGTTAAAGAACGGAGGTCGGGTGGTGCTATACCTCTCAATGTGAGCCATTAAGTATCTTGCAAAACACGAATAAAAACCAAAGAGAATTCCAAGACTTGGTCTTGGATTAGTAATGCGGGAAATAAATAGGAAATAAACAGAATTAAATGAGAAAAATAAGAAACTAACAAAAACTAACAACTTACGACCTTCGATGTCCCCGAAAAGGATACTAGACGTTGGATTTTGGGGCTGGAAACAGCTTGTTACGAGGGTAAACCCTCATAAGAAATGTAGATCTCTCAGATAGCTTCGATTTGGTAGGTAGATCGTTATGTGAGTCCACTTGTGCGAAAAGTTATGACAGTTTTACCGTCGGCTACTCTAAGAGAGAATACTTGCAAGCACACAACCAAAAGAAACGTACCAAGACTTCGTCTTGGATTAGTAGTGCGGGAGGAAAAAGACCTAAAAAAAATACGAATCAAAAAATATGAACAGAAAACCAAAACGTGCTAGATCGGTGGTTTCACCAAATCTTAGTGCCCCCGCTCTGATACCAATTGTTGGATCGAGAAGCGTCGCTAGAGGGGGGGGGGTGAATAGCGAGCGTAGAATTTCTTTTCGTTCGTTAAAACACGAGTAGACACAGCGGAAAAATAAGAAGACAAGTTTATTTTTACTTGGTTCACAACCCAACGGTTGCTACTCCAAGGCCCTATTGGTCTTAGACTGCGTACGGAGGGCAAAGCACTATAACGTCTCCTCCTCGTTGGAGGTAGGAGACAACGATCACAAAACCGAATGTACGAGGATGAGGCAACAAGCCTACCTCACCTCGTTACGAAAAAACAACGAATACAATATCAAAATATATTACTAGATGCTGCTGCCGACGAAGAAGATCTGAACTTGTTGTCGCGTCGGCGTTATGACGGTGTTGGAGCGTTGGCGTTGTAGGAGCACTTGATGAATAAACTTGATGATATTTGGAGTTGGAATCCTCCCCTCCTTTTATAGATTTTGGCCTCTGAATTTGTCTCCTCATATTTCGGAACAGATCACGAAGTTGTATAAATTTTATCGCGAAGTGGCCGCGTCAAACCTTATCCGTTTTGACCTAGCGCAAGGGCTGATTCGTCGCCATCAGTCGACTGATGCCTCCCATCAGTCGACTGATGAGCATCAGTCGACTGCCCCATGTCCAGCAGTCGACTGCCAGCCTGGCCACTTCCCTGCAGTGAGAGGTTAGCTCGGAAAATGATAAATACGACGGTTTCTAACCGTCCGATCTCGACCTAGACCTTCCACAAGAAGTCTTAGTCGGATCGCCGCCTACGGTCGTCCCCGTACAGAGGACACGACCTTACCATCTCTCACTCACACGAGCTTACCTCGATTCTTACTGTGTCGCTTTCGCTTCCGGCCTTCCACTCGATTCCTTCGGCTCCCTCCGAAGTCACTCGAGTGTCGCCCGACCACCGCGGCTTCCTTGTCGCTAGCCTTCAGCTCTAGCTTTAGTACTTTTCTGCATACTCGATTTAGCTCGTGAGATAACGATGTAAACTTAACTTTGTATCTTTGCCATAATTAAAACACAGGTTCGATTATCTGGTGCTCTTGCACCAACATGTCAAACATTCGGAGACTTCTGATTCTAATAATTTGACTTGCAATATATGCCTATCAAGTCTCCAACTCTTAAAACACTTGCTATAGAGTCACTTCTATACACATGACTCGGTCTAATGCCTTTCGGTAGGATCTGGTAGGAGATCCAAACATCCTAATCAAGATGTCAATCGATAAACCATGGGTGGCTTAAAACATGTCAATCACATTCTCGAGCTATTAGGTGGTCGTAACCCTCGCAAGTCTCACGACTTTGCTTGGTACCTTCCTCACCAAACGATCACCCAACCCGAGGCTCAAAAATTCCCTGACGATGAGTCAAAGAAGATAACGTGGGGAAATACTCTCTCACAACATCACTATACTGTGACCAAGTGATACCTTATTTCCCGAAAGCTATTTCCTATCTCTTCCACCAAGTACCTGCTAGATCCGGATATTGGTATTCAACTAACTCTACTTTCTCTATATAACACGAGTTAAGTACTCAAAAGGACTCTCAAAGTTATACAACCTAGCACGACCATCTCAGGGATCAAAATCCCTATGAAACACCATCTACTAATTTTTTTTACTATCTGCATCATCAACAATATACTCGCTTAGTCCATTACCCCTCAGGTAATGATCTGACAAGCATAATTAGTGAAAATTTGTAAGACTGTAATCTTTAATTTTCACATGAAATGTGACTACCTAACCCCTACTTTCCAACTCGGTATCAGTCGGCTCTCAAAGGTAATTACCTTTTCGATAGTAGGTACATGTCTAATAACCTCAATATGTCATTCCCGTGGTCAACTCAAACCACTGTTACGAATACTAACCAACACCCTACAAGTCATCCCTGTTATAAGTAACTAAATGCATAGCCAACAGAAGGGTATGTAATAACAACTAACATACCTTAATCCTTGTAGCTCAGAGATGTCCCGCAACAGCCAGATCCTAGAACTCACAAAACCAAAACCGAGTAAAGCAAAACTCGATGTCCAAAAGAAATCAAATTCGAAAGTGGACTTCGCAACCTAGGGCTCTGATACCAATAAAATTGTCATGCCCCGAGAGTATATCGTGCCAAAAAGCAAACGGACAGCATCTCCCCTATATGTTGCAACATATAGGGTTAATACAAGGCCCGTAGGCCCACAACAACAATATAATATAAAGATATCAACATATCAAACACAGCGGAAATATACTGACAGATAAAACAAGATACAAAGACCCAACTATGCACTCCAGAGTAACTTGACACAACAAGAATCATAATAGAAACCATATCAAATGCCAAATACATACAACACATCCGTATATCACAAATACGGAAACAATACAGGCTAAAACCTCAAAATGACAATCCACACAAATACAACGATACGAATTAAATATCCAACCGTTCGGTGTGAGATGGGATCAGCTGGCGGAGCTCTGAATGTCCAAGGAATCTTCTACCTATTACCTGGGCGATAGGAAACCCAGGGTCCCGAGGTGGTGAGTATAAACTCAGGGGTAATATGTAGAAAGTGCATGAACAACATATAAGGATATAGAGATCTACAAGTATACATGTGAAGATCTATAGATATACAACATGAGTCCAATAGACATACAGTCCTATCCAAATCTAATAACCAGTAACCACAGTATAGTCATACTCAATGCATATACTAAACTGATCAACTGAACATGAAGTACTGTACCAATGTACCTGACGATCTGCAACACCATAAGCTATATCATCCTGAACAGATATACAATAACATAACCCATATAACGTACAACGTTAATCTCATACCTGACCAACACTCAGACATATGAACAATATATAATCACATGTAATAACATCCCGGTCTATACCACACTATGACATGACACTAATCAAATGCATACAACAGTCTGGACCAACACATATATCATGTTCAACACACAGCAGTATATAATATGCAAATGACATGTATCATGATGTACAAGCATATGCAGAAATCATAGCTCAATCAAATGCAGCATCTCACAGGAATATGTAAAACATATATCAAATACATGCATACATATATATCAGCAATGTATATGCACGGTCACTGTCTGCGGACCCGTCCAACCACGACCCCAGAGTGGCCAGGGTGGCACGACATGACAACTAGCCCGACTCCAGCTACCACTACTCTCGAGTGGCCGAGTTGGGTAGTATGACTGAGTAGCATATAAGTGTAAAGAGCTAACTACTCCTAGGGGTCCCTGCTGTAAGCCACGCCGTCCCTACCCATGAGTAGACAAGCACCGCACACAGGATAACTGTACGTCACACAACCACCGTCTATAGTGGGCGAGTGCTAACACCACTCTGCACAGTGGCCAGGTGCGCATCTCCAACTACCACCGTCTATAGTGGCCGAGCGCGGCACATCCAATGCTCTGCCCTCAACCCTGCTACCACTACCCCGAGTGGCCAGGGAGGCAGGATGACTAACGACCCATCTCAACCACAAGGGAGACCCAGTCAACAACATGCATGCAATGTAATGATGCATAGCTCTATACATGTATCCTCGCCACACTCCCTATCCCACGAGGAGTCCTGGTCAACCAAAAGTCAACTATGCAAGGACTACAATCCACAAGACTCTCTCTATCGCACAAAGAGTCATACACACCTGACAATCAACCACGCTAAGACCTCTAGTTAGTAGCGAGATACTATCGACAATCCATATAACCATACACAGATATACGATCCATAATGGATATACCATCACGTTAGGACCTCTAGTCCATGGCCACATACTGAAAACCACACACTTATCTATGCACAAACAACTAGATCCACCATAGATACACCACTAATATGGGGATGATATAACAATTGACTCCATAATCCAATCTATCACCTAACCCTAGTGATGTAACACAGTAACCCAATCTGAGGTCACAAAGATAACCCTTACCACATGTACTTACTGAACATCTATCAGCTAACACATAATAGAGTTTGTAGTTCATATCCATGATAGATAATCAATGAAATAACAACAATATATCTCAAAGGTCAAAGACAGTACAAGCATATGATTAAACATGAGTGGATTTAAGGTAAACAGGTATAAACATATATCCAAATTCATGCACTGGAATTTGATCAAAACTACCAGACCAGGTAGATATTACCCACTTGATATGTAATCCGTGCTATCCGTCTCCACGTCCATGTATCCATCACAATCAAAGTCCTGTAACAATAGGATACAGTTAAGTATCATCATACATCTAATGACCGAATCAAATTCTACATCAACCAGGTATCTCGATGAACTAGATTGATCTAGTTATCCAATTAGCCTAATCAATCCTTCAGCAACACAGAACAAATCTATATCAACTTAATATCAAAACTGATCACAATAACAAATATACAACTTCTCTATCAAATGCACAAATCCTGCCATTAAAAGCTAACTAACTGTAGATCTAGGTTAGAACTCACCTCACCTAGTATTGCTTAGCCACAACCTCCTGATCCAATAATAGGGTATTAGCTCCAGATCAACAGTCAAATTGGAAGAAAAATCTCCTAACTCTCGTAACACAACAAGGGCTACAACTGTGCCGTGCTTCTCGATCACACCGACAGTGCAACTGCCCTCCATAAATCGTAGATCACAGCTCAATCAACCACCTGCAGGGAAATTCCATACCCATGCCCCATCACAGCTGAAATCACAGTGATCTCTTGATCCAAACCCTACTACAATCCAAGCAACATCCAGATCGGCTTACCTTGGACAAGGAAATCTGACGATGGCAGAAATCAGCTGGCGGCAGCTCCTGATCCAGCAGAGTGGAGCCGCTATTGTAGTCATCCTCAACAAATCTTCACACTAGTGAGGATCACCCAATCCGGTTGGTTAGAGGATTGCTCGTGGCCTGTTCTGCGCACACCAGGGATGTGAGTGATGTAGATGGGATCTATCCCTCCTATATGACGGGGGTGACATCGATATTCTTGATAGAGTGAGACCACGAAGTGCATGGCCATGCCCAAATGAGTCAATATGAGATATTGAGCTCATTTGATTAGAGTGAGTCTACTTGGAGTTCAAGATATAGATTGTACCGAGGATGACACGGTCTATGCCTCAATTGGTCAATCTAGATGTCAAGGATAGAGGGACATTGTCACATATTGTGAGAGTCACAATTAGTAGTCACAAAGGTGATGTTGGATCTCAATATTCTTGTAACTTGGGTAGCAATGATGTGTTGCTAGATAGCGCTCATTGCTTATGTTCCTAAATCGGTTTAGGAGCATTGCCAACGTTACAAGAACCTATAGGGTCACACACAAAGGGAAATTAGATGGAGATTAGGTTCATATGATGAACCATGAGGATTAGGTTCATGGGATGAACCAAATTGGATTAAGAGTAATCCAAATTAGACTAATTGAGTTAGACTCAATTTGATTCAAATGTTGAATGAGTCTAATTTAGATTTGATTTATTAAGTCAATTTAAATTAATGAATAGAGATTCATTAAATCAAATTGACTTGAATCAAGTGGTTAGATTTGATCAACCATGGGAGATAATAGGTCAAGTTTGACTTGACTTGAGAGGGAAGATGAATGGTCAATTTTGACTTGACCGATTGCCATATCATGGTGACTTGGCATGGGGCCGGCCAATGATGATGCTCCACATCATCATGGACACATCATGGGGTGCCACCTCATGAGGGAGACCAAGAGCCATTGGTTCTTGGAGTTACATGCATGCATGTAACCCCCTTATAGTGGGTTATGAAAGTGTGAAGTTAAGTTGTGTAACTTCATCTTCTTCCTTGGTTCTTCCTCTCTTGCTCTCCCAATCTTTCTTGGCCGAAATTTCAATGAGTGCTAGCACACTCTAGGTTGAGTTTCTCCACCATTTGTTCGTGTGGATACCAATAGAGGAGTGTACACTTGACACTCTTGAGTTTCGGTAAGCCATTTTGGACGAGCGGAATAAGCGAAGGGCGTCGCATCGAGGGTAACACTCTCATCATGAAGATCTAAGGTAGATCTAAGTTTTTCCATAACACATACATGAACTTATTTTATATATCTTTGCACGGATCCGTGGTCGGGCTTCCGAAGTTTCTGCAACGCAAAAAGTGGTTTTTACGGCTCGGAAAGTCCAACATTGGTTTCATCAAGAATGAAGATGAACCCTGTATCTATAAGAGGGTTAATGGGAACACAGTTGTCTTCCTTGAATTGTATGTGGATGACATACTACTCATTGGAAATGACATCCCTTCGCTATAGTCTATGAAGACTTGGCTGGGGACGTGCTTCTCAATGAAGGACTTAGGTGAAGCATCTTGTATTCTAGGCATCAAGATCTATAGAGATAGATCTAAGAGATTGCTTGGCCTAAGTCAGAGTACATATATTGACACGGTATTACTACGATTTTCCATGCCGAATTCCAAGAAGGGAATTCTGCCGATGTCACATGGTGTGAGTCTTTCGAAGACTCAAAGTCCCTCTTCTAAAGAGGAGAGAGACCACATGGATAAGATCCCATATGCATCTGCTATAGGATCTATCATGTACGCCATGCTGTGTACTCATCCTGGTGTCTCGTATGCTTTGAGCATGATGAGTAGATACCAGTAAGATCCAGGTGAGCGTCATGGATAGCAGTCAAGAATATTCTTAAGTACTTGAGGAGGACTAAAGAATATTTCTTAATATTTGGAGGCGATGAGGAGCTAGCTGTAAAGGGTTACAGCAATGCCAGCTTCCAAACTGACCAGGATGATTATAGATCACAGTCAGGGTTCATGTTTTGCTTGAATGGTGGCACTGTGAGCTGGAAGAGTTCGAAGCAGGGCACAATTGCTGATTTTACAACAGAGGTCGAGTATTTCACTGTATCAGAGGCAGCAAAGGAGGCAGTTTAGATCCGTAAGTTCATTACTGAACTTGGGGTGGTTCCTAGCATAGTAGATCCTATAGAGCTCTATTGTGACAACAATGGAGCGATTGCGCAGGCTAAGAAATCTCGCTCACACCAGCAGACCAAACACATACTACTGTGCTTCCATCTTATTCGAGAGATTATCGATAGAGGAGATGTGAAGATTTGTAGAGTACCCACAGAGGCTAACATCGCAGATCCCTTGACCAAGGCTTTGACACAGAAAAAGCATGATAGTCACACTAGGTCATTGGATTTTAGATACTACGGTGATTGGCACTAGTGCTAGTGGGAGATTGTTAGTGAAAGTCCTAGAGACAATCATGTGATGATTGTTGTATGGACTTTATTGTATCATATTCCTATTTATAAAGGCATGGTTATTATATTTACTTGTATTGGTGCCAAATAACTAAGTATAATAACGTCCTTGAGTAGAAGATTCTTATCTATATCAATCGATTGGTTGAATCAATAATGAGATGATATAGAGAACACTACTCTTAATCATTCCTAGTGAAGAATTAACATTCAGGGACAATGTTAATGTGTAGAGACTAGCATATAGGTCAACTTGATGACTTGATCTCACAAGTCATGGATATGAGATATCAAGTTGACATATGGATATGCATTGGAGAATGTATACTGAATGACCCGCCATAAGAAAGTATCATAGATCGTTATATGAGTGTCATATACTTTCTCATGTGACTATCAGTATGACTATTAGTCCTTGAACCTGAAGTCACCATGGTTCCCTACATAAGGAGTTGCATACTTTGACTTCGTCAAACGTCACCCGTAAATGGGTGAACTATAAAGGCGATTACTGGGTATGTAACAAATTATGCGGAGGGATGTGAGTGATATAGATGAGATCTATTCCTCCTATATGATGGGATTGACATCGTTATTCTTGATAGAGTGAGACCACGAAGTGCATGGCCATGCTCAAATGAGTCAATATGAGATATTGAGCTCATTTGATTAGAGAGAGTCTACTTGGAGTTCAAGATAATGATTGTACTGAGGATGACACAGTCTATGCCTCAATTGATCAATCTAGATGTCATGGATAGAGGGACATTGTCACATATTGTGAGAGTCACAATTAGTAGTCACAAAGGTGATGTTGAATCTCAACATTCTTTTAACTTGGGTAGCAATGATGTGTTGCTAGATACCGCTCATTGCTTATGTTCCTAAATCGGTTTAGGAGCATTGCCAATGTTACAAGAACCTATAGGTCACACACAAAGGGCAATTAGATGGAGATTAGGTTCATATGATGAACCATGAGGATTAGGTTCATGGGATGAACCAAATTGGATTAAGAGTAATCCAAATTAGACTAATTGAGTTAGACTCAATTTGATTCAAGTGTTGAATGAGTCTAATTTAGATTTGATTCATTGAGTCAATTTAAATTAATGAATAGAGATTCATTAAATCAAATTGACTTGAATCAAGTGGTTAGATTTGATCAACCATGGGAGATAAGAGGTCAAGTTTGACTTGACTTGAGAGGGAAGATGAATGGTCAATTTTGACTTGACCAATTGCCATGTCATTGTGACTGGCATGGGGGCCGGGCAATGATAATGTTTCACATCATCATGGACTTATCATGGGGTGCCGCATCATGAGGGAGAACAAGAGCCATTGGCTCTTGGAGTTACATGCATGCATGTAACCCCCCCCAGATGTGGGTTATGAGTGGGAAGTTAATTTGTGGAACTTCATCATCTTCTTCCTTGGTTCTTCCCTCAAGCTCTCTCCTTTCTCTTCCTCATCTTGCCGTGGACTTCAAGGAGTGCTAGCACACTCAATATTGTCTTTTCTCCACCTATTGATTGTGTGGATACCAATAGAGGAGTGTACACTTGACACTCTCGAGTTCTGGCAATCCGTTTGGACGAGCGGGATAAGCAAAGGGCATCGCTTCAAGGGTAAACTCTTATCATGTAGATCTAGAGTAGATCTAAAGGTATTAAACACATACATGTAGTTTTTATTTACCTTCGTACGGATCCGTGGCTGACTTCCGGGGTTTCCGCAATGCAAAAAGCGATTTTTATGGCTCGGATAGTCTAACACATTTGATAAAATTAACCAAGAGATTAATCAAATTTTTAGTTTAATCAATATAGATCTAGATCAAGTCAAGGATAAAACCAACTTAGGACTTAATCAGAATAATCAAACCCTTGATCAGAATAATCAAACTATAGGACAGAATCATCAAATCCTAGATCTGATTAATCTAGATAATTCTGAATTAAAAAATTCTGTTTTGAAAAATTCAACTATAAAAAATTCGAAATTAACTTTAAAAAATTCCAAAGATAATATAAATAATTCTAATAATAATTCTACCTTTAAAAACACTAACAATCTTATCTTAAATAATTCTAATAGTAATTCTACCTTTAAAAACTCTAACAATCTTATCTTAAATAATTCTAATAATAATTTTACCTTTAAAAACTCTAACAATCTTATCTTAAATAATTCTAATAATAATTCTACCTTTAAAAAGTCTAATAATCTTTTCTTAAAAAATTCTAATAATTCTACTTTTAAAAAGTCTAATAATCTTATCTTGAAAAAGTCTAATAATATTTTGAAAAAATATAATAATTCTATTTTAAATAATTCACAATCTAATTTAATTAAAATTTCAAAATTAGATAATCAAACCAATAAAATTAATTATAATAGAGTACCATTTGATTATACACAAATTAATAATCTAGTAATTAAACCTTCAACTTTTAAAAATTCAACTAATAAACATGTAGACTTGGGTTACACTAAAAATTGTAAACCTAATTATAATAAATTATCTTATATCTATGGAACAAATAACTACCCAAGAAAATAACCATTTCTTTAAATTGATTGAATGTAGCTTGCTCATGCATACATATTATTATCATGCTTATTTTGTCATGTCATATATACTAGTTTTAAATTAATTCTCATTGAATGATTAGATAGGAAATAATTAATTAATCTTGACAACATAGTATCAGGATGCGGTGAGATGATAGTACGTTAAGGAAACAAAGTCAAGTGTATTCGAGTTGGATAAGGAGTATCTAGCTTGGTGCATTTAACTAAGTGGAACTAACTGAAGCTACCTCACCACATCCTAAACTAGTTAGACCAGGATGTAACCCTAAGTGAATTAAGTGTGTAATTTCCTAAGTTGACTTTGTTTAAGGAAGTGGTCGTTGTTCCGATCAAAGAAGGCCCCTGTGCCTCACCACGATCTAGAAGCCCTCTTTTGAAATGTTCACATAACTAACTAAAGGTTAAATCCGAATCTAACCCAAGGTTAATTAATTTCTAAGGCATTAAATTAAATTCATCTCATAATACCTATAAGGATAACTTTGTTGATCATGTAGAATGGGTGAGATGGTAAGGATAACAAATTGAAAATGGTTTTGAAAACAATTTCAAAATTTATATACACATAAATAGATTCTCAAAACTATTTTTATTGGTTGTCATGATTGTTGTGTGTAGTTATATGTAGTTTTCAAAACAACTATACTTCTTAAAATGATGGTTAGTTGACTAATACTGAACATCTAAATCCTTAGGTCAACTTTAGACACCTAGACCCTTTAGACACTTAGGTGAGCCTTCCTTATGGTCAACAAGGATATCCTAAGAGTTTGTCAGACAAAAGAGGAAACATTCTAGATAAGCCTTCCTTGTGGCTAACAAGGACGTTAGGTTAAGGGGGAGATTCTAATTGGATAATCATCATAGAAGTTGTTAAGAAATATTTAAAAAAAAAATTGCCAAGACTTTCTAAATTTAAATCCTTATTTTGATAATATGCCAAGGGGGAGAGAAGACTTATGTTGGACAAACTTAGTATCTAGCTACCTCTAGTTTGGCATAAAACCCAATAGACATGAGCCTTTAAAATGTTTTTTTTAAAAAAATTCTTTCTCAAAATTTTATAACAATGTTAAAGGTTAGGGGGTCACATCCTAACCTAGGATATACATTATTGGTGCAGGATCTAGAAACCTAAACTCTTAAGTATTCAAGGGAGTTGAACATATTAAATCAAATTGATTAGAATGTTTAAAAATTCTATTTCTTGGCAAATGTTAACCTTAACAATGCACCCCTTATAAAGTTGTTTTTTGATATATGTCAAAGGGGGAGAGAGGATAAAGTTAAGAGGTTACTTATTTTTTTTCCAAAAAAGTAGTTATTTTTCAAAACTCATCTAGGGTTAAAGGGAAGGTACCCTTAAGTGGGAGATTTTGAAAAATGATTGTTCAATACTTACTGCTTATTTTCTCTTAACTTTGAATTGGTTTGTCATAGATCAAAAAGGGGAAGATTGTTGGTGCAGGGGCATTAGATAATCAAACCTTGGTTTTGATGATGACAAAGATTTAAAGTTAAGCTATTTTGTTATCTCATGTGATATGCTAAGTGTGCAGGAAGTGTTTAAGCTAAGACAAAGGTCGAGCAACACCCGGAGAATCTCAAGTCGAGAAACCGTGGTGGTCGGGCGACACCAGGAGAACCTCGGGGAGTCGAGGAACCTCGGTGGTGACCGAAAGCTAAGCGACAGGTCAAGAGGACCAAAGGTAAGCTCCGTGTGTGGAGCGGTGGTAAGGGCGCGTCCTCGCTTAGAGGACAATCTTAGGCATCGATCTGACTAAGGCTTCCGGAGGAATGCTAAAGTCGAGATCGGACAGTCAAAGGACTGTCACACTGCATGGCATTATGCATCTATTGTGCTAATCTTGTGTTGCAGGAATTCTCAAGTGTAGTAGTCGACTGGAGATGTCAGCAGTCGACTGAAGATAGTTGACCGTTAAGAGCATCAGTCGACTGATGTTGACAAATTAGCCCAGTGCACAAGGTCAAAGAGATAGAGATTGATGTCGCCACCTCACAATAAGATAAGCCGCCACCTCAAGATAAGATCCATGAGTTTTGGACCTGGATTGGGACAAATTCCAAGGCGCAAATCTATAAAAGGAGGGGAGGACTCAAACCCAAATTCAAGAATCTCCTAAGTGCTCGTGCTCTCTACAACGCTACTCCGACCGTGTGCCATCTTCTAATTAATTATCGGTATTATTATTATCTTTCTGTACTTAATTTGTATAAGGACCGGTAAGGTTATTACCGGCCTTATAATCATTGTAATCATCTTGTCTCTTACCTCCAACGAGGAAGAGACTTTTAGTGATTGCCCTTCAAAAGCGATCAAGGATCGCAGGGCCTTGGATTAGCAGCCGGTGGGCTGTGAACCAAGTAAAAAAGCTTTGTGTCATTCTTGTGTTTATCTTTTAGTTTTCCGCTACGTACTTAGTTTTAATCGTCGAAAAAGAAAAGTTTTCACGATCGCTATTCACCCCCCTCTAGCAACTCTAAACGATCCAACAGTATCTCCACCGCCGATGTTACCAGCCAACTCTCAGGGTTATCTTATGCACGCACTAACGACTCGATCTTGATGCCTCGAGTTAGACTCACCAGTGAGAGGCACTACTACTTCGTCGAGGATGCAAATCGATAAATATGGAGATCGACGGGTTTTATGCCATCACGAGAGATTTAGGCGCAGGTGAGGCCGAGGATCATATGGGGTATGGTTTTAGTTTATTCTATATACGTTGATACTTTGATTGATACCGGTAGTTCACATTCATTCATATCTAGAATATTTCTGGGTAGAATTGGAAGGATCCCAATGGTTCGTCCTTGTGGGTTAGCAGTATCCTTGCCATCAGGAGAGGTGTTGACTAGCCACCAAGAAATCAATGGTTGCCCATTAGATTTTGATGGTCATATCCTTACGGTGGACCTCCAGGTGTTAGAGATGGTGGAATTTGATATCATCCTCAGTATGGACTGGTTGGCCGGTGGCAGTTGGATTTGCGTGCCGTTGTCTTGCATGTGTGACACTCGATCACTCATGGGTAGTGACTGTCGGAGTGGCCAACAGTAGGGACCCCCGTCGTGTAGCTTCCTCTTTACGCTTATATGCTACTCGATCATACTGCCCACTCGGCCACTCAAGAGTAGTGGTTGGTGTTGAGTTGGGACAATTGTCATGTCGAGCCACCGAGGCCACATTGGGGTCGTGGTAGCTTTAGGGTGAGCCAGCATGACCATGCATGCTGCATTGTCGTGTCTTATGGCGTTTTGCATATTGTCATATATATATATATATATATATATATATATATATATATATATATCTGTACACTTGTTGGTCGGTCTATTTGATACCTTTGACCCATATCATGATATAGTGTGAGTTGGTATTACTCATCATGTCGTATATTGTGGATATATGCTCAGGTTGGACGAGTGTAGAGTAGCTGACTGTCAAGTATGTCAGTATCTTTTGTTGTTCAGATTGTTTAGAGGGTATATGCATGTATATATATATTTATTATGCTGATGTATAACTGACGTACCTATAGATTATACAGTTGAATTACATGTGATATTTGATATATACATGTTCTCTCATATTACCGATGAGTTATACTCACCAGCACGGACCTTGGATTTTTTTGTTGCCCAGGTAACAAGTAGAAGTCTTTGTGACGGCTTGGAGCATCGCCAGCGATCCATCCCATCTCATTTCTAAGGCTCCCGTGGGTTTTAGTTTCTTTTCGTGTACTTCAATTGGTATTTGGAGTTTTATGTACTGTTTGGTATTGTGGACTTGTTGGTTGGTGTACACCTTTGTTGGTTTTCGATTTGTATGTTGGTATGTGTGGTTGTGAGTTTTGGTATTATATTTCCGCTGTGTATTGGTTTAGTTATGTTTATTATGTTTTGATTGTGGGCTCAAGGGTCTTGTATTAACAGGATATGTTGCCACATACAGGGGATATGTCGTCCGTTTGCTTTTCGGCTTGGCATACTCTCGGGGCGTGACAACTTTATTGGTATTAGAGCCCTAGGTTCAGCGATGCCATACAATGATTTTTATTTTTGAGGATTCTCGGGAGTCGATTTATTTTTCGATTTTGGTTTTATGAGATGAGATGGACAGCGACACAAGCTCCGGACAGCACGAAGTAAGAATTCTTGATAACTTATATTTTAGTAGATACATTTCTGGACTTGTTCAATAGGTGTATACAGTCAGAGTTATGTCACCTGTGCAGACTCGTGGTCGAGGTCGCCCATCAACGCGACCAATCAGAGTTACCTTTAGTGTTTATACTCCCGATTATATTGGCTATGCTTTTAATGTTTATAACAGGGAACAACAGGTAGTGCGCTAGTTATTCTTTGTAATCGTGGTTTGAGTTGACCACGAGAACGACCTATTGAGTCTGTGACTCTTGAACCTGTGTCGAAAAGGTGATTTATCTTTGAGAGCCGACTGATACCGAGTCGAAAAATAGGGGTCAAGTCGTTACATTTCTTATGGAAATCCAAGACTACAGTCTTAGGGATTTTCACTAACGGTGCTAGTCAGATCATTACCCGTGGGGTAATGGACTAGGTGTGTATACTATTATTGCTACAACAAGCGGAGGGTTAGTATAAGGTGTTTCATAGGGATTTTGATCCCTGAGGTTTTCGTACTGGGTTGTATAAATTTGAAGGTACTTTTGAGTACTTAACTCGTGTTATGCAGAAAGAGTAGAGTTATTTGCATACCATTATCAGGATCAAATCGGTACTTGGTGGAAGATGCAAAAAATAATTTTCGGAGAATAATATATCACTTATCATGGTTAGTGATGTTGAGAGAGAGTAATTCCCTGCGTCACTTTCTATGACACATTGTAGGGAATTCTTGAGCATCAAGTAGGGTGATTGTCGATAATGGGAATACCATGCAGAGTCATTAGACTTGCAGAGTTTATGCTCACTTAATAACTCAAGAGTGTAAATGAATGTCTTAAGCCACTCAGAGTTACTGGCTTACATTTGGATTAGGATGTTTGGATCTTCTATCAGGTCCTGCCGGAAGACATTGGGTTGAGTTAGAAGTTTAGAAATGACTCCGTACAAGTATTTAGGAGATGAAGACTGATATGCAGATATTGCAAGTCAAATTATTAAAAAAAATATGAAGTCTTCGATTGTTGGACAAAAGGAGCAAGGTCGGAGTCAGGGGTTATGAGCCGTTCCGATTTGCATCTCCATTTTGACAGTTGAATTTAGTTTCTCCATGGTAGTCTTTTGCACCTACATGAGCTCAGTCGCCAAGAGCAGAAGTTGGATGAGATTACATCTTTATTCGAGAGGAGATGTAGAGGGTTGAAGCATTGATCACTTGGGGTGTTGCTGTAGTTTACCTTGATGATATACTGAGAGATATTGGTAGATTACAGATATCTTTGTCTAGAACATTCTTAGATAGGATTTGAAGGATGTCTATATTTGGATGTTTTAGAGGTTGATTGTTGGAGATGTTATATTTTGGTGGGAGAGTTGACTTAGTTGATATATTGTTGACTTGGTTGATATGATGTGAATATCTTGAGATTAACTTGGATGTTGATGATGTTGAAATGATAGTATAAAGTGTCTCTCGAAAGTGTGTATAATCCGAGAATATTCAGATGTAGTTTCAGATGAACTCTCAGGCTTGCCATTGTATAGGCAAGTGGAGTATACGATCGGAGTGATTTCGAGAATAGTTTTGATACTGAAGACCTCATATCGGGAGAAAATTTCTAATGATTACTTTACCAATTGAGGTAATGATATTTTAGAGCAAAATGTCTTTACTTATGGTGTATTGGCTGAGGGCTGGTGTAAAGCACATGAAGTAGTTGAAGTTCGTGATGTACCTAATGCAATGTCATTCAATGGTTGTGAGCCTAATCAAGTTGTTTGATACCCTTTGTGATCGGTTTTGCAAAGTTGGCAAGGTGGATGTTGCAAGGAGGTATTTGTTGGAATGACAATTTTTCCAGGAGATAATTTTATTGGTATCAATGTTGCTCAACACTGATATTGTAGAAGGAAATAAATATTCTTTGTTGTGGATAAATGATCTGTTTAGATCAGCTAAAGGACACCTGTGTAGGCTCTAGGGTCGATTTAAGATCGGTGTGTTGATATTGTAGTGACTTAGTGTCATACAATTATCATTGTCTATGCGATGATTGATATATCATCAGCTTATAGTAAAAAGGATGCAGGTGTATGGAAGACGACAATTTCATACTTGGCGTGAATTTTATGAGCTTTTAATTATGTTGTTAGACTATTTAACAATTTAGTCATCCATGGATTTGAGGAATTCTGTATTCTGGACACGATTGGATCAGCTTGTGATTGTTCGAGTTGCGTAACTTGACCACTGTTGATGGTGGTAGTCGGAGTTGCGCACTCGACCACCGTAGATAGTGGTTTCCTTGTATGATTTGGTTATTACTGTAGATATGGATAGAGAATGTTTTTGGTATTACTATACCACGAACTTGTTTGACTAAGCGGGTGATGGAATTCACTTAGTCGGATGTTGGTGAAACCAGTTTACATGACCTAGATGGTGATTGACGTTTGCATCAGTGATAGTTAATCCTTCCGATGTGGATGGAAGGGTATTTTATGCAGATGCATCGTTTTTAGGGATCAGAACGAATCTGATACAGTTGCATGAGACCTTATGCTTATGTTAGTTAAGAAACTACAAGATAAGCTGTTATGCACGTGACGTGGTTTTAGAAGATATGATCTTGTGTAGTAGTTGTATGGAGCAGAAGTGCTCATAGAGTTTGACTAGCTACTGGGTAGCTACTATAGATTTGCTGGAACACGAACAGTTGCAATAAGGGAGATTGGTCGCTATAGCCGCCCATGCACTTACGGAGTATGTGGTGGAGTGGATTTTGGACGGTAGATGAACTTCGATTATTAAAAGATAATTTCCCATCTTGGATAAAGATAGTGGGTTCTGGAGTTGAATTAGTTTAAGGAGGAGTTTACAGGAAGCACATCATTTGAGATTTGCTTTGCATCCTAATGGTACTTGGATGTACCGAGATTTGAAACGATTATACTAGTGGAACGGTATGAAGAGAGATATTGCAGACTTTGTTGCTCGATGTTTAGTATCCTAGCAGGTAAAGGCTGAACATCAGAAATCCGCTGGGTTGCTCCAGGAAATTCTGATTCTGGAATGGAAGTGGGAGCCTAGTATCAAGGACAGTGTTGGGAGATTATTTGGAATTCAGAAAGGATATGATACGAATTGGGGTAATCAGTGATCGATTAGCCAAGTTTGTTCATTTTTTATCGATCCATAAGATGCATTTCGTTGGGTCACTCGACGAAATTTTACTGTAAGGAGATTTTCAGTTTTCTTGGAGTGTTTTGAGTATCACATCTGGTAGTGATTCGAGATTCACCTTACGTTTCCGGCAAAGTCTCCAACAGGTCACGGATATAAAGCTCAACTCTGGTGCAGTTGTTCACCCATAGTTAGGTGGTTAGACATAGTGTATTATTCAGACAATAGAAGGTCTTTTGGGAGTATAGGTGATTGATGTTAGCGACTATATGAAAGCTGGAAAATCATATTCAAACTCAATACCCCCACTTGTTTACTTGAGGTGCTTTACTTTTCTCGAAGTACTTAGTTGATTAGCATGATAGTGCTTACTCGTTGTGCTTAAGTATGAAATTTGGGGACCAAATTTTTATTAGTGAGGGTGAATGTAAGATATCGAAAAAAAATTAAAAAAAATAATAATAAAATAATACTTGTTAATTAGGAAAATACCCTATATAATTTTCCAGGAATTTTTAGAAATTTTCCTGGAACTTAAATGAAAATTTCTATGGCAGTTGCGGGGAAAAATTTAATAGGCTTTGGGAAAGCCTGTTTGGGTTATCTGCTTATGAGGGGTTAATAGGATTTAATTGACCTAAGTTTAAATATAAAACCCTAAGTTTAATGGGGGTTTATCTAGGTGTTTGGGTCAAGTTGGGTAAACTCGGATTTGATCTAGGCTAACTCAACCACTTAGATCAGCCGTTAAAAACTCACTCGTCTCTTCCTTTAACGCGAGCCATCGACCGTTCCTTCTGTTTTCTCACCGCTAAATCCCTAGCATTTCCTCCCTCGCATTTTCATCTTCTCCCAGATCACGACTTCTCCTTCCAGCTGCAGCCGTGAACCCCTCTTCCCTCTCATGATCGTACCTTTTCCTCCCCTCATTCTGAAGCATGATTTCCTTCTTCTTCCTTGCGACTCAACTCTCACATCTTTGTTCCTCTCCACAACCGACCTCTCCCTCGTTCTTTCTCCTTGCGACGAGCGGTGGTGACCGACCTCGACGGAGCCCAAGGACGAGTCGATGGCGAGCGTGCGTGACTGGGAGCTTGGAATCGACGGTGTCCGATTGTAATCTTCCCTTGCGATCTCTGCTGGAGGAAGCTTAGGAACCGGTGGTGCCAGGGCAGCAACAAGTTTGCCAGCAAACAGAGTCAATTAGGTAGCGAGCAGAGCTGTCGGAGTGGGGGGATTTCATTGATGACCGTCGTGGTAGCTAGGTAAGGGCTGACCTTCTCCTTGTCTAACTCCTGCAGTGATCTTCCATGGTTGTCCGTGGGTCTGTTTTGGGCAGTGGTTTGTGCCGGTGAACAGGGGATAGGAGGGAGGAGGCTGACGGTGGAGTTTCTAGGGCTGGTAAGCGTGATTTACTTTTCCCTTCAATTTTTGTTGTTCAATTTTGTTATCTATCGAGGAGTCTTGGATGTGATTGGAGTTTGGGTTTCCTTTATCCGATCGTGAAGAGCAGTTGTTACCTTCTTATTACTTGAATTGGCAGGAATTCCCATTCTGTTGCAGTGATTGAAGCTGTGATTGGAGAAATCCAGATTTGGGTAGGCTATGAGAGGTAAAGGTTGATTTGGATGTTTGTGAAGGGGAGGAATATTTCGAATGGGACTGTGGAAGCTGAGATTGAGGTAAGTTCATATTTGAATGGTTGCAAATGCTTATCGTTTGATAGGTCATTAGTTAATCTAAGTGTGATGGATGCTACTATAATGTGCAATTGATGTTGTAATTGAATTGGAGATTAGGTGAGTTTTGACCTGATCATGCTATAGAGTGCAGTAGTAATATCGTTCTTTGATCCTTGTTATAGTGGGTGGATGGTGGATTTGCATGTTGTATTTTGACAAGGAATTGATTCAGAATAAAGGGATTCATAACTAATTACTTGTGTGATTAGTGGGATCAAAAGGTAGGATGAATAACTCCCATCTTAGAGATGACTAGAAATTTTATGAATCCATAAAGGGAAATGAATAATAGGGGTTATCTAATCAGAGCTTAGGGTTATGCTAGAAATCTATTAATATATATATTGCATGTTGCAGGATTTTGAATTAATATATATATATTGATGCATGTAAGCCTATAGTTATGCAATTAGGTGTATTTAGTAGAGTACAGATGAAGACTTGAATTATAAATGGGATACAAGGTCATCTTGGGAAGTGAGTAATGTCCTGAATATAGAATTGAATTTTATGTTAAACCCTTGTGTTGTGTACCATTCCGGATCATGTGATTAGGTATGGTCATATGGATTGTCGATAGTGCGTCACTACGGACCGGAGGTCCTAGTTTGGTTATGATCAATTGAGTAGGACTCTCTGCAGAATAGAGAGTGCGTTGATCAGATTGGTAAGACTCTCTACAGGATAGAGAGTGTTATAATCAGTTGAGTACGACTCTCTGCAGGATAGAGAGTGCATATATCAGATTGGTATGACTCTCTGTAGAATAGAGAGTCTGTGGTGGATGTCTGTATGTATGACTATGCATTCATGCCATTTACATGCATGCTGGCGATTAGGTATCCTTTGTGGTTGAGAGGGTCGTCAGTAATCCTGCCTCCACGGTTACTCATAGGAGGAGTAACTGGTGTGAGGACGGAGCATTTGATGAGCCACACTCTACAACTATAGACGGTGGTAGTTGGATTTGCGTGTCGTTGTCCTGCGTATGTGACACTCGACTACTCATGGGTAGTGACTGTCGGAGTGGCCAACAGCAGGGATCCCCATCGTATAGCTTGCTCTTTACGCTTATGTGCTACTCGATCATACTGCCCACTCGACCACTCAAGAGTAGTGGTTGGTGTGAGTTGGTATTACTCGTCATGTCGTATATTATGGATATATGCTTAGGTTGAACGAGGGTAGAGTAGCTGACTGTCATGTATGTCAGCATCTTTTGTTGTTCAGATTGTTTAGAGGGTATATGCATGTATATATATATTTATTATGCTGATGTATACCTGACGTATAAGTAGATTATACTATTGAATTACTTGTGATATTTGATATATACATGCTCTCTCATATTACCGCTGAGTTATACTCACCACCACGGACCCTGGGTTTTTCTGTCGCCCAGGTAAAAGGTAGAAGTCTTCGTGACGGCTTGGAGCATCGCTAGCGATCCGTCCCATCTCATTTCCGAGGCTCATGTGGATTTTAGTTTTTTTTCGTGTACTTCAGTTGGTATTTGGAGTTTTATGTACTGTTTGGTATTGTTGACTTGTTGGTTGGTGTACACCTGTGTTGGTTTTGGATTTATATATCGGTATGTTTGGTTGTGAGTCTTGGTATTATGTTTCCACTGTGTATTGGTTTAGTTATGTTTAATATGTTGTGATTGTGGGCCCAAGGGCCTTGTATTTGTTGGTGCAACAATGCTCCAAGCATTTATATGTTTTGATGTTTGGATAATCATCTAAGTTAGGCAATATTTTGTGATCTAATTGCGAATATGTTTAAGTGACAGGGAAATCCAAGGATGAAGACTTGGTAAAAGAGAAGTCCAAGTATGATCTTGGCAAGGAAAGTCCAAGGGACGGACTTGGCAGCATAAGACCAAGCTTGTAGTCTTGGCAGTGTAAAGTCCAAGTGAACCTTGGTAAAGAAAGACCAAGTATGATCTTGGCAAGGGAAGTCCAAGGGATGGACTTGGAAGCATAAGACCAAGCTTGTAGTCTTGGCAGCGTAAAGTCCAAGTGAACCATGGCAAAAAGTCTAAAGTAAAGTCTTGGCAGCATAAGACCAAGCTTGTAGTCTTGGCGGCGTAAAGTCCAAGCATTTGGCAACCCAAGACATGACGAAACCAAAGGAAGCTCTTGGAAGCAAGCGCAAAGGATGAACAAGTCACGGACTCGGAGAGATTCTGAAGACGCAAGGCTTAATGAGGAGCTAGAAGGTTGAGTCTAGGTCTAGGGTGTAAAATCAAGTGTGAATTACTCACACTTGATGAGTATCAGTCGACTGATACGATGTATCAGTCGACTGGTCAGGTGCTCGACTAAGTCAGGGTGAAACCCTGACAATCGGCCGATCGCTTTATGGCAATCGCCGATCGTGTTGCACCGATCGCCAATAGTGGTATTCGACTGATCAACGCAAAAACGAACACAGAATATAGTCACACTCGACTGCGTCCTGCGATCACTCGACTGATCACTCCATCAGTCGACTGATGGAGGGATCAGTCGACTGATCACTTGGCCGTTGGAAAATGCAGCTACGTATCTCCGCGGATCTGATGGTTCAGAGGCCGTTGGCTTTGGCGGCAGTCGACTGATGGTAAGCATCAGTCGACTGATCAAGGCCCAACGGGAAAAATAGCCCCTCTTCTATAAGAAGGGGCCTTGGGGAGCTTGGTGAAGCAAGTGCTCACATTCCTAGCTACACCCTCGTGCTCACCAAGCTTTCCCAAGTGTTTTAAGCGATTCTAAACCTCCTCTTCACTAGTTCTTAATCTTCCATCATTGTAAAGAAGAGGAGTGCATTGTAAGATAAGGTTTCTCCACCTTGGTTCATCCAAAGGAGGTTTTAGTGAAGATTGATTAGGGCTAATCCACCTTACGGATTACCGTGGAGTAGGAGCGTCATCTCCGAACCATGTACATCGGGTGTTAGCTTTGTTTCTTGTTCTTATTTGTGTTTATATTTGTATTGCTTCCGCTAACGTTTTTGTAGAAACAAAGAAAGGCTAATCACCCTCCCTCTAGCCATTACAAAGGTCCTAACAAGTGGTATCAGAGCCCGGATAGCTTGGAAGATTTCACCATCAACCAAGGCATCAATGGCTCTTCAAGAGGGATATAGCACCGCCAAGCCACCACTCTTCGATGGGAGTCACTTTGCATATTGGAAAGGTAGGATGAAATATTATCTAATGAGCAATATTGAAATTTGGCATAGTATTGTAGATGGCTTCGAGGAACCGGTGGATGAACATGGAAACCCTATTCCAAGCAAGGATTGGACGAGGGAAATGAACCGGAAGTTCGAATCAAATGCCAAGGCGGTACTTACCATCCAATGCGGCATTACAATGGAACAACTCAACAAGGTGGGGCCTTTCGAATCCGCCAAGGAATTATGGGAAAAGCTCATTGAGCTAAATGAAGGATACAAGGAGTCAAAGAGGGCCAAGGACTTACTAATTGGACAACTTCAAGCCTTCCAAATGAAGATGCAGGAAACCGTAAGCCAAATGCATGGAAGGTTCAAGGAGATTGTGAACGGATTCCATATCATAGGTGAGCGAGTTGACAACCGGGACTTGGTAAGGTATATTCTTCAAGCATTTCCTAGAAATTCTTTATGGACTTCTATAGTTGATGCCATTAAGGTAACTAGGTATCTCTCTCAAATTAAAATTGATGAATTATTTTGTGAGTTTGAATTACATGAGCAAACTAACATGTCCTCTAAGGAAAAGGGTTTAGCTCTATTTGTTGAAAAGAAGGAAAAGAAGAAGAAAGAAAGGAAAGAAGTATCATCATCATCCGAATCGGAGCATGACTCAAGTAGTGATGGAGACTCATCTAGCGAGATGGCCAATTTTGTCAAGAAGCTATATAGAAAATCAAAGGAGTTCAAGAATAGAGAAGCAAGGAAGGGGTCTCATTCTTCAAGAGGTAAAATTAGTGGTAATTCAAATTTTAACAATAATGTTATTTGCCATGCTTGCAATAAGAAGGGGCACATAAAGCCAAATTGTCCGGAGCTAAAGAAGAAGGAAGAAAAAGAAAAGAAAAAGAAGGACAAGAAGGAGAAGAAGAAGAAGGAGGCCATGGTGGCTCAAACCACATGGGACACACCAAGTGTTGAAGATTCTTCCTCCGATGATGAGCTTTGCCACATCACACACCATGTGGCACTCATGGCCCTAGGAGATGATTCCGGTACATCAAGCCAAGAAGACTCCTCAAGTGATGAATCGTCATCTAGTGACGATGAGGTAATGAACTCTCCTAAAGTTAAGCTTCTTTATAAATCAATTGCCTATCTTAAAGAAGCTTTAGATAAGTCTAAATCTAAGGTTAAGAGCATGAAGGTAGAACTAAAGGCCATTAGGAATGAAAAACCTTCACATGTTGATTCTTGCATGCTTAAGGAAGAAAATGACAAACTTAAGGATGAGGTTAGTGAATTAAAAGAATGTTTAGAGAAATTTTCAAATGGCTCAAAATATCTTGATATGATCCTTAGTCGACAAAGAGCCGTTTACAACAAGGCCGATTTAGGATATAAGCCAAAAGAAAAAGAAGTTGCTTATATTTCATTGATTAATAGGAAAGCAACCATTAAGGGTAAGGTTAAGAAAGCATGGGTACCTAAGAAGTTTTTACTTAATGTTACCGGTCCAAATGTTTGGGTACCAAAAGCTTGTATTTTTCATGTGATTTAGGTAGGAGAGCAAGGTATGTGGATTGTGGATAGCGGTTGCTCAACACATATGACCGGGGATGTGAGAAAGTTCTCCACAATTAAGTATGTGAAGAAGGGAGCGGTGTCCATTGGGAATAGTGGAAAACTCAAGATATTAGGTAGAGGTACAATTGAGGTATCCCCCAAAATTGTCATTCACAAAGTTTTACTAGTTGAAAATATGAAATTTAATTTATTAAGTGTTAGTCAACTTTGTGATGCAAACTATCATGTCTCTTTTGAATCCTCTAAATGCATGATTAGGCACAAGGAATTAAATGATTGCATGTTAGTTGGATATAGGAAATCAAATATCTATTATGTTGATCTTTCATATGCTTCTAACATTTCTACTAAGTATCTTGTTGCAAAAGAAGAAGAAAGTTGACTATGGCATAGGAGATTGGGGCACATCAACATGAAAAACATAGCCAAGGTAGCCAAGATGGAGTTGGTCAAAGGACTACCAAAGATCATGTATGTCAAGAACAAAATGTGTGATGCATGCCAAGAGGGAAAACAAACAAAGCCATCACACAAAGGTAAAACCTTAACTAATACTTCCTTATCATTAGAATTATTGCATCTTGACTTATTTGATTGTCATAGTACTCCATCTTTAAATGGTAACAAATATTGTTTGGTTATAGTAGATGATTTTTCTAGGTATACTTGGGTCTACTTTATGAAACATAAGGATGATACCTTAGAAATAATCATAGGATTTAGTAAAAGGGTTGAAAATGAAAAGAGTCTCAAAATCAACCGGATCCGTAGTGATCATGGTGGTGAATTTGAGAACTCAAAATTTTCACAATTTTGTTTAGAGCAAGGGTACAAGCATGAGTTCTCTTGTCCTAGACCACCCCAACAAAATGGGGTGGTGGAAAAGAGAAATCGTGCCCTACAAGAGGCGGCTAGGACTATGCTTAATGCATATTCTCTACCTAGCTACTTGTGGGCGGAAGCGGTTAATACCGCTTGCTATATCCAAAATAGGATTCAAATCCATAGGTTTTTAGGAAAGACACCATTTGAATTATGGAATGGGACTATCCCAACAATTCATTATTTCAAAGTCTTTGGATGTAAAGTGTATATTCTAAACACCAAGGATAACTTAGGAAAATTTGAATCCAAAGCGGATGAGGGAATCCTAGTTGGATACTCATCCACAAGTAGAGGGTATAGAGTCTACAATAAGAGAACCCAAGGAATTGAGGAATCTTCTAATGTTCAATTTGATGAAACCACTAGTACCTACCCTAGAAAGTCCTCCATTGATAAGGATATTAATGACAATAATCAAGGCATTACCCAAAAACTTCAAAATTTGACCATAAGGGGTAATGATCAAGGGGGAGAAAGAGGAGATTCCGATGATGAAAGGAGGGTAGAAGATAATAATGATCAATTTGAAACCCCTTCTAGAACCCTAAGAGTTCATCAAGATCATCCACTTGACCAAGTAGTAGGAGATCTATCTCAAGGAGTAAGAACTAGGTCATTTCATAGACCTCCTACTAGTCAAGTAGCTCTTATTTCACAAATTGAGCCCAAATCGATCAATGATGCATTACATGATCCGGATTGGATTTTGGCAATGCAAGATGAATTGGCCCAATTTGAGAGAAGTCAAGTATGAGAATTAGTACCTAGACCCAATGATAGCACCATAATTACTACAAGATGGGTCTTTAGGAATAAGATAGATGACCAAGGAAATATCACTAGAAATAAGGCTAGGTTGGTTGCTAGGGGATTTAATCAAGTTGAGGGCCTTGACTATGATGAGACTTATGCCCCGGTTGCTAGGTTAGAATCTATTAGAATTCTCTTAGGGTATGCTTCCTATATGGGATTTAAACTTTACCAAATGGATATTAAATCGACATTCTTAAATGGTTATATTAAGGAGGAAGTATATGTAGAGCAACCACCCGAATTTGAGAACATAGATTATCCAAACCATGTATGTAAGCTTAGGAAAACATTATATGGGTTAAAACAAGCTCCCCGGGCATGGTATGAAAGATTGTCATCTTTCTTAATTTCTAAGGATTTTAGAAGAGGCCAAGTAGATCAAACTTTGTTTATAAAGTCAACATTAAAGGATATATTCATAGCCCAAGTATATGTCGATTACATTATTTTTGGGTCAACAAATGATGATCTTCTCCAAGATTTTATAAAAAATATGGAAAATGAATTTGAAATGAGTTTAGTTGGAGAGCTTAATTTTTTCCTAGGTTTACAAGTCAAGCAAACCAATGAAGGGATTCACATTTATCAAACCAAATATGCAAATGAAATGATCAAGAAATTTGGTTTGGAAAATGCCAAAATTGTAACCACTCCTATGGCCACTAGCACTAGAATAGATAGTGATCATGAAGGTAAATCAATTGATCTTAAACTTTATAGGAGTATGATTGGTAGCCTACTCGATATCTTATTTGCGGTAGGTATGTGTGCAAGATACCAATCTTGTGCCAAAGAATCACATTTAGTAGTCGTCAAGAGAATTTTAAGATATATTAAAGGCACCCTAAATGTAGGACTTTAGTATCCTAGGACTAGGTCGTTTGAATTGCTTGGATATACCGATTCCGATTATGCCGGGTGCAAATTGGATAGGAAGAGTACTAGTGGTGGATGCCAATTTCTTGGGTCCTCCCTAGTTAGTTGGAGTAGTAGGAAGCAACATTGTGTTGTTTTATCAACCACCGAAGCCGAATATGTGGCTATGGGTGGTTGTGTAGCTCAACTACTTTGGATGAGACATACTCTTAAGGACTATGAGCTACACTACTCTAACATTAAAGTTTTTTGTGACAATGTGAGTACCATCAACTTAACCAAAAATCTGGTACATCACTCTAGGACCAAGCACATTGAAGTGAAACATCACTTCATAAGAGATCATGTGGCAAGAGGGGACATTGAACTTAATTATGTAGAATCTAAGTCCAACCTTGCCGATATCTTCACCAAAGCTCTTCTCGAAACCGAATTTTCATCATTAAGGAGAGAGCTTGGTATGTGCTTTGTAGAGTAAAATTCTAGGTATGCATGATCCTATAGTTATATGTTAGCGTTATACCTTGATACATCTCACAGAAGCCTTAAGAAACCTTGATTTTTGTATTGAGACACTTAGAAATATGTGAGATGATAGGGAAGGTGTACTTGGCTCATCATGCTTGTTATGATGCATTACTATGAGCCAATGACACACCTAGAGACATGAATACTTTATGGACCAATCATTGGGAAGGCTTGTATTCAAGTAATGAATACATAGCTCTAAGAACATGGTTGGAAATTCCAAATTATATATATTTTAAACTATGTTCATCATATTTTGAAAAACAGTTTTCAAGTGGAACACAAAAGTGATACAAAGTTTGCAATATCTTTAGACCTTTTGTTAGTTTTCAAATTTGTATCAATCTTGAAATCTAGAAAACATATATTTTTCAAATTATTTTTCCTTGATAAATTATGATCTTAGAAATGTGTACACAAAATTTCATGATTTTTCGAGGCTTCTAGAATTTCTAACGCATTTCTGAAGTTGGGCTGAAAAGGCTGAAATTTCGATTTCAGGCGTAGCAGTCGACTGGTTCAAAAACCAGTCGACTGATCCACTGTATTTTCTGATAAACAGCTCCTTTTCTTGATAATTAGTGTATCTTTGATGTCCTAACACTATAGCATGATAATATTGAGTATAAACAAAGGTTTAGGATTGTTTAATGCAGTGTTTTAGGGGGAGTTTCATAAATTATATCTTTTTCATCCCCAAACTTCCATTGTTGGTGCAAAGTTAGGACTTAATTGTTGAATCTTTGTTATGCTTTGCCTCAAATATTATTTACACATCATAAAGCATATCTTGGATTAAGGGGGAGCTTAATTTCAATCTTATACCTTAGTCCAAGATCCAACACCTTTAATTCTTTCATTTTTGAATCCTTCTCTTTTTGATGTATGTCAAAGGGGGAGAAGGAATGTTTAAGTTAGTTTAAGTTAGATGATTATGTGTGTATCTTGAAAGACCTAACTTAAATGATTGTCAAACATAAAAAAGGGGGAGATTGTTGGTGCAACAATGCTCCAAGCATTTATATGTTTTGATGTTTGGATAATCATCTAAGTTAGGCAATGTTTTGTGATCTAATTGCGAATATGTTTAAGTGACAGGGAAATCCAAGGATGAAGACTTGGTAAAAGAGAAGTCCAAGTATGATCTTGGCAAGGAAAGTCCAAGGGACGGACTTGGCAGCATAAGACCAAGCTTGTAGTCTTGGCAGCGTAAAGTCCAAGTGAACCTTGGCAAAGAAAGACCAAGTATGATCTTGGCAAGGGAAGTCCAAGGGATGGACTTGGCAGCATAAGACCAAGCTTGTAGTCTTGGCAGCGTAAAATCCAAGTGAACCATGGCAAAAAGTCCAAAGTAAAGTCTTGGCAGCATAAGACCAAGCTTGTAGTCTTGGCGGCGTAAAGTCCAAGCATTTGGCAACCCAAGACATGACGAAACCAAAGGAAGCTCTTGGAAGCAAGCGCAAAGGATGAACAAGTCACGAACTCGGAGGGATCCTGAAGACGCAAGGCTTAATGAGGAGCTAGAAGGTTGAGTCTAGGTCTAGGGTGTAAAATCAAGTGTGAATTACTCACACTTGATGAGTATCAGTCGACTGATATGATGTATCAGTCGGTCCTTCGACTAAGTCGGTGAAACCACGACCATCGATCGGCCGCTTTGGTATGTGATCGGTGATGTTGCAATCAGTCGACTGCCAATAGTGGCAGTCGACTGATCAACGCAAAAACGAACACAGAATATAGTCGCACTCGACTGTGGCCTGCGATCACTCGACTGATCACTCCATCAGTCGACTGATGGAGGGATCAGTCGACTGATCACTTGTCCATTGGAAAATGCGGCTACGTATCTCCACGGATCTGATGGTTCAGAGGCCATTGGCTTTGGCGGCAGTCGACTGATGGTAAGCATCAGTCGACTGATCGAGGCCCAACGGGAAAAACATCCCCTCTTCTATAAGAAGGGGCCTTGGGGAGTTTGGTGAAGCGAGTGCTCTCATTCCTAGCTACACCCTCGTGCTCACCAAGCTTTCCCAAGTGTTTTAAGTGATTCTAAACCTCCTCTTCACTAGTTCTTAATCTTCCATCATTGTAAAGAAGAGGAGTGCATTGTAAGATAAGGTTTCTCCACCTTGGTTCATCCAAAGGAGGTTTTAGTGAAGATTGATTAGGGCTAATCCACCTTACGGATTACTGTGGAGTAGGAGCGTCATCTCCGAACCACATACATCGGGTGTTAGCTTTGTTTCTTGTTCTTATTTGTGTTTATATTTGTATTGCTTCCGCTAACATTTTTGTAGAAACAAAGAAAGGCTAATCACCCTCCCTCTAGCCATTACAAAGGTCCTAACAGTATTCACAGGATATGTTGCCACGTATAGGGGAAATACTGTCTGTTTGCTTTTCGGCTCGAAATACTCTCCAGGCGTGACAACTTTATTGGTATCAGAGCCCTAGGTTCTGCGATGCCATACAATGATTTTTATTTTTGAGTCTTGGATTCTCGGGAGTCGATTTATTTTTCAGTTTTGGTTTTCTGAGATGAGAAGGACAGTGGCACAAGCTCCGGGCAGCACGAAGTAAGAATTCCTGATAACTTATATTTTAGTAGATACTTATTTAGACTTGTTCAATAGGTGTATACAGTCAGAGTTATGACACCTGTGCAGACTCGTGGTCGAGGTCGCCCATCAAGGAGACAAACCGAAGTTACCTTTAGTGTTTATACTCCCGATTATGTTAAATATGCTTTTAATGTTTATAACAGGGAATAACAGGTAGTGCGTTGGTTATTCTTTGTAATTGTGGTTTGAGTTGACCACGGGAATGACCTGTTGAGTCTGTGAGTCTTGAACCTGTGTCGAAAAGGTGATTTACCTTTGAGAGCTGATTGATATCGAGTTGGAAAACAGGGATCAAGTCGTCACATTTCTTGTAGAAATCCAAGACTACAATCTTAAGGATTTTCACTAACAGTGCTAGTCAGATCATTACCCGTGGGGTAATGGACTAGGTGTGTATACTATAATTGCTACAGCAAGCGGAGGGTTAAAATAAGGTGTTTCATAGAGATTTTGATCCCTGAGTTGTTCGTACTGGGTTGTATAACTTTGAAGGTACTTTTGAGTACTTAACTCGTGTTATACAGAGAATGTAGAGTTATTTGCATACATTTATTGGGATCAGGCCGGTACTTGGTGGAAGATGCAGAAAATAATCGTTGGAGAATAATATATCACTTATCATGGTTAGTGATGTTGAGAGAGAGTAATTCCCCGCGTCACTTTCTGTGACACATTGTAAGGAATTCTTGAGCTTCAAGTAGGGTGATCGTCGATAACGGGAATGTCATGCAGAGTCATTAAACTTACAGAGTTTACACTCACCTAATAGCTCAAGAGTGTAAATGAATGTCTTAAGCCACTCAGAGTTATTGGCTTACATTTGGATTAGGATGTTTAGATCTTCTATCAGGTCATGCCGGAAGACATTGGGTTGAGTCAGAAGTTTAGAAATGACTCCGTACAAGTGTTTAGGAGATGAAGACCGATATACAGATATTGCAGGTCAAATTATTAAAAAAAATCTGAAGTCTTCGAATGTTGGACAAAAGGAGCAAGGTCGGAGTCAGGGGTTATGAGCCGTTCCGATTTGCATCTCCGTTTTGGCAGTTAAATTTAGTTTCTCCATGGTATTCTTTTGCACCTACATGAGCTCAGTCACCAAGAGCAGAAGTTGGATGAGATTACATCTTTATTCGAGAGGAGATGTAGAGGGTTGAAGCATTGATCATTTGGGGTATTATTGTAGTTTACCTTGATGATATACTGAGAGATACTGGTAGATTACAGATATCTTTGCCTAGAACATTCATAGATAGGATTAGAAGGATTTCTATATTTGGATCTTTTAGAGGTTGATTGTTGGAGATGTTATATTATGGTGGGAGAGTTGACTTAGTTGATATATTATTGACTTGGTTGATATGATGTGAATATCTTGAGATTAACTTGTATGTTGATGATGTTGAAATGATAGTATAAAGTGTCTCTCGGAAGTGTGTATAATCCGAGAGTATTCAGATGTAGTTCGGATGAACTCTCAGGCTTGCCATTGTATAGGCAAGTGGAGTATATGATCGGAGTGATTTCGAGAATAGTTTCGATACTGAAGATCTCATATCGGGAGAAAATTTCTAATGATTACTTTATTGATTGAGGTAATGATATTTTAGAGCAAAATGTCTTTACTTATGGTGTATTGGCTGAGGGCTGGTGTAAAGCACACGAAGTAGTTGAAGTTCGTGATGTACCCAATGCAATGTCATTCATTGGTTGTGAGCCTAATCAGGTTGTTTGATACCCTCAGTGATCGATTTTGCAAAGTTGGCAAAGTGGATGATGCAAGGATGTATTTGTTGGAATGACGATTTTTCCAGGAGATAATTTTATTGGTATCAATGTTGCTCAACACTGATATTGTAGAAGGAAATGAATATCCTTCGTTGTGGATAAATGATCTATTTAGATCAGCTAAAGGACACCTGTGTAGGCTCTTGGGTCGATTTAATATCGGTGTGTTGATATTGTAGTGACTTAGTGTCATACAATTATCATTATCTATGCGATTATTGATATATCATCAGCTTAGAGTAAAAAGGATGCAGGTGTATAGAGGACGACAACTTCATACTTGGTATGAATTTTATGAGCTTTTAATTATGTTGTTAGACTATTTAATGATTTAGTCATCCATGGATTTGAGGAATCCTATATTCTGGACACGATTGGATCAGTTTGTGATTGTTCAAGTTGCGTAACTTGGCCACTGTTGATGATGGTAGTCGGAGTTGCGCACTTGGCCACTGTAGATGGTGGTTTCCTTGTATGATTTGGTTATTACTGTAGATGTGGATAGAGAATGTTTTTGGTATTACTATACCACAAGCTTGTTTGACCAAGCGGGTGATGGAATTCACTTAGTCGGATGCTGGTGAAACCAGTTTACACGACCTAGATGGTGATTGACTTTTGCATCAGTGATAGTTAATCCTTCCGATGTGGATGGAAGGGTATTTTATGTAGATGCATTATTTTCAGGGATCAGAGCGAATCTGATACAGTTGCATGAGACCTTATGCTTACGTTAGTTAAGAAACTACGAGATAAGCTGTTATGCACGTGACGTGGTTTTAGCAGATATGATTTTGTGTAGTACTTGTATAGAGCAGAAGTGCTCATGGAGTTTGACTAGCTACTGGGTAGCTACTATAGATTTGCTGGAACACGAACAGTTGCAACAAGGGAGATTGGTCGCTATAGCCTCCCATGCACTTACAGAGTGTGTGGTGGAGTAGATTTTGGATGGTAGATGGACTTCGATTATTAAAAGATAATTTCCCGTCTCGGATAAATATAGTGGGTTATGGAGTTGAATTAGTTTAAGGAGGAGTTTACATGAAGCACATCATTTGAGATTTGCTATGCATCCTGATGGTACTTGGATGTACCGAGATTTGAAACGATTATACTAGTGGAACGGTATGAAGATAGATATTGTAGACTTTGTTGCTTGATGTTTAGTATGCTAGCAGGCAAAGGCTAAACATCAAAAATCCACTGGGTTGTTCCAGGAAATTCCGATTCCGGAATGGAAGTGGGAGCCTAGTATGATGGACAGTATTTGGAGATTATTTGGAATTCAGAAAGGATATGATACGAATTGGGGTAATCGATGATCGATTAGCCAAGTCCATTCATTTTCTATCGATCCATAAGATATATTTCGTTGGGTCACTTGACGAAATTTTACTGTAAGGAGATTTTCAGTTTTCTTGGAGTGTTTTGAGTATCACATCTAGTAGTGATTCGAGATTCACCTTACGTTTCTGGCAAAGTCTCCAATAGGTCATGGATATAAAGCTCAACTCTGGTGAAGTTGTTCACCCACACTTAGGTGGTTAGACATAGTGTATTATTCAGACTATAGAAGGTCTGTTGGGAGTATAGGTGATTGATTTTAGAGACTATATGAGAGCTGAAAAATCATATTCGAGCTCAATACCCCCACTTGTTTACTTGAGGTGCTTTACTTTTCTCGAAGTACTTAGTTGATTAGCATGATAGTACTTACTCTTTGTGTTTAAGTACGAAATTTAGGGACTAAATTTTTATTAGTGGGGGAGAATGTAAGATATCGAAAAAAAAAATTAAAATAAAAAATAATAATAATAAAATAATTCTTGTTAATTAGAAAAATACCCTATGGAATTTTCCAAGAATTTTTAGAAATTTTATTGGAACTTAAATGGAAATTTATATGGCAGTTGCGGGGAAAGATTTAATAGTCTTTGCGAAAGCCTGTTTGGGTTATCTGCTTGTGAGGGGTTAATAGGGTTTAATTGACCTAAGTTTAAATATAAAACCCTAAGTTTAATGGGGGTTTATCTAGGTGTTTGGGTCAAGTTGGGTTAACTCGGATTTGATCTAGGCTAACTCAACCACTTAGATCAGTCGTTAAAAACTCACTCGTCTCTTCCTTTAACGTGAGCCACCGACCGTTCCTTCCGTTTTCTCACCGTCGAATCCTGAGCATTTCCTCCCTCGCGTTTTCTTCTTCTCCCCGATCACGACTTTCCTCCTTCTAGCTGCAGCCGCGAACCCCTCTTCCCTCTCATGATCGCACCTTTTCCTCCTCTCATTCTCATGCGCGATTTCCTTCTTCTTCTTCGCGACTCAACTCTCGCATCTTTGTTCCTCTCCGCAGCAGACCTCTCCCTCGTTCTTTCTCCTTACGACAAGCGGCGACGACCGACCTCGGCGGAGCCCAAGGACGAGTCGATGGCGAGCGTTCATGGTTGGGAGCTTGGAATCGGCGGAATTCGGTTGTAATCTGCCCTTGTGATCTCTGCCGAAGGAAGCTTAGGAATCGGTGGTGCCAAAGAAGCAACAAGTTTGCCGACAAACAGAGTCAATTGGGTAGCGAGCAGAGCTATCGGAGTGGGGGGATTTCGCTGACGACCGTCGCGGTAGCTAGGTAAGGGCCGACCTTCTCCTTGTCTAACTCCTGCAATGATCTTCCATGGTTGGTCGTGGGTCTGTTTTGGGCAGTGGTTTGTGCCGGTGAATAGGGGATAGGAGGGAGGAGACTGACGGTGGAGTTTCTAGTGCTGGTAAGCATGATTTACCTTTCCCTTCAATTGTTGTTGTTCGATGTTGTTATCTATCGAGGAGTCTTGGCTGTGATTGGAGTTCGGGTTTCCTTTATCCGATCGTGAAGAGCAGTTGTTACCTTCTTCTTATTTGCATTGGCAGGAATTCCCATTCTGTTGCAGTGATTGAAGCTGTGATTGGAGAAATCCAGATTTGGGTAGGCTGTGAGAGGTAAAGGTTGATTTGGATGTTTGTGAAGGGGAGGAATATTTCGAATGGGACTGTGGAAGCTGAGATTGAGGTAAGTTCATATTTGAATGGTTGCAAATGCTTATCGTTTGATAGGTCATTAGTTAATCTAAGTGTGATGGATGCTACTATAATGTGCAATTGATGTTGTAATTGAATTAGAGATTAGGTGAGTTTTGACCTGATCATGCTATAGAGTGCAATAGTATTATCATTCTATGATCCTTGTTATTGTGGGTGGATGGTGAATGGTGGATTTGTATGTTGTATTTTGACAAGGAATTGATTCAGAATAAAGGGATTCATAACTAATTACTTGTATGATTAGTGGGATCAAAAGGCAGGATGAATAACTCTCATCTTAGAGATGACCGGGAATTTTATGAATCCATAAAGGGAAATGATTAGTAGGGGTTATCTAATCAGAGCTTAGGGTTATGCTAGAGATCTATTGTTATATATATATTGCATTTTGCAGGATTTTGATTTGAGACATTTTTGGACATGAAAACTATCAGCATAGTCTATATATCAGGTGGGTAATTTCCTACCCTGGTCAGGTAGTAGCTAAACCTTGAAGTATATAACTTCATAGTATTATCACTTTGACTTTAAATCCACTCTGATTTTTTTAATGCTTGATACTTAGTTGTTGACCTTTTTAAACACTCTATTGTTGTTATCACATTTTCCTTCATCATGATTATGAGTTATAGATGTGATTTATGTAAGCCTATAGTTATGCAATTAGGTGTATTTAGTAGAGTATAGATGAAGACTTGAATTATAAATGGGATACAAGGTCATCTTGGGGAGTGAGTAATGTCCTGAATATAGAATTGAATTTTATGTTAAACCCTTGTGTTGTGTACCATTCCGGATCATGTGATTAGGTATGGTCATGTGGATTGTCGATAGTTCGTCGCTACGGACCGGAGGTCCTAGCTTGGTTATGATCAATTGAGTAGGACTCTCTGCAGGATAGAGAGTGTGTTGATCAGATTGGTATGACTCTCTATAGGATAGAGAGTGTTATGCTCAGTTGAGTATGACTCTCTGCAGGATAGAGAGTGATTTGATCAGATTGGTATGACTCTCTATAGAATAGAGTCTGTGGTGGATGTCTATATGTGTGACTATGCATTCATGCTATTTACATGCATGCTAGCGATTAGGTCTCCTTTGTGGTTGAGAGGGTCGTCAGTCATCCTGCCTTCACGGTTACTCATAGGAGTAACTGGTGTGAGGGCAGAGAATTTGATGAGCCACACTCTACAACTATAGATGGTGGTAGTTGGATTTGCGTGCCATTGTCCTGCGTGTGTGGCACTCGACCACTCATGGGTAGTGACTTTCGGAGTGGCTAATATAAGGGACCCCCATCGTGTAGATTTCTCTTTACGCTTATATGCTACTCGATCATACTGTCCACTCGGGCACTCGAGAGTAGTGGTTGGTGTTGAGTTGGGACAGTTGTCATGTTGAGCCATCGAGGCTACACTGGGGTCGTGGTAGCTTTAGGGTGAGCCGACATGACCATGCATGCTGCAATACCGTGTCTTATGACATTTCGCATATTGCCATATATATACATATATGCATGTATACGTATGTGTGTGTGTATATATATATATGGATGATTGTGATTAGTGTATATATAGATGCAGTCTATATGTATGCTTATTGTGATGTTGCATTTGTTTGTACTATGCTTGTTGCATTTGTTTGTACATATTCATACATGCTATTGCATTTTTATATAGTTGGGTGTCAGATATATGTACATTTGTTGGTCGGTCTATTTGATACTTTTGACCCGTATCATGATATAGTGTGAGTTGGTATTACTCATCATGTCGTATATTGTGGATATATGCTCAGGTTGGACAAGGGTAGAGTAGCTGACTGTTAGGTATGTCAACATCTTTTGTTGTTCAGATTGTTTAGAGGGTATATGCATGTATATATATATATATATATATATATATATATATATATATATATATATATATATATATATATATATATATATATATATTATGCTGATGTATACCTGACATATATGTAGATTATACTGTTGAATTACATGTGATATTTGATATATACATGTTCTCTCATATTACCGCTGAGTTATACTCACCACCACGGACCCTGGGTTTTTCTGTCGCCCAGGTAACAGGTAGAAGTCTTTGTGACAGCTTGGAGCATTGCCAGCGATCCATCCCATCTCATTTCCGACGCTCCCGTGGGTTTTAGTTTCTTTTCGTGTACTTTAGTTGGCATTTGGAGTTTTATGTACTGTTTGGTATTGTGGACTTGTTGGGTGGTGTACACCTGTGTTGGTTTTGGATTTGTATGTCGGTATGTGTGGTTGTGAGTTTTGGTATTATGTTTCCGCTGTGTATTGGTTTAGTTATGTTTATTATGTTGTGATTGTGGGCCCAAGGGCCTTGTATTAACAGGATATGTTGCCACGTATAGGGGAGATGCTGTCCGTTTGCTTTTCGGCTCGTGATACTCTCAGGGCGTGATAACTTTATTGGTATCAGAGCCCTAGGTTCTGCGATGTCATACAATGATTTTTATTTTTGAGTCTTGTCGGGAGTCGATTTATTTTTTGATTTTAGTTTTCTAAGATGAGATGGATAGTGGCACAAGCTCTGGGCAACACGAAGTAAGAACTCCTGATAACTTATATTTTAGTAGATACTTATATGGACTTGTTCAACAGGTGTATACAGTTAGAGTTATGGCACCTGTGTAGACTCATGGTCGAGGTTGCCCATCAAGGTGACCAACCGGAGTTACCTTTAGTGTTTATACTCCCGATTATGTTGGTTATGCTTTTAATGTTTATAACAGGGAATAACAGGTAGTGTGTTGGTTATTCTTTATAATCGCGGGTTAAGTGGATCACGGGAACAACCTGTTGAGTCTGTGAGTCTTGAACCTATGTCGAAAAGGTGATTTCCCTTTGAGAGCCGACTGATACCGAGTCAGAAAACAGGGGTCAAGTTGTCACATTTCTTGTGGAAATCCAAGACTACAGTCTTAGGGATTTTCACTAACGGTGTTAGTCAGATCATTACCCGTGGGTTAATGGACTAGGTGTGTATACTATTATTGCAACAACAAGCGGAGGGTTAGTATAAGGTGTTTCATAAGGATTTTAATCCCTGAGTTGTTCATACTGGGTTGTATAACTTTGAAGGTACTTTTGAGTACTTAACTCGTGTTATACAGAGAAAGTAGAGTTATTTGCATACCATTATTGGGATCAGGCCGGTACTTAGTGGAAGATACAGAAAATAATCTTCGGGGAATAATATATCACTTATCATGGTTAGTGATGTTGAGAGAGAGTAATTCCCCACGTCACTTTCTGTGACACATTGTTGGGAATTCTTGAGCTTCAAGTAGGGTGATCGTCGATAACGGGAATACCATGCAGAGTCATTAGACTTGCAGAGTTTACGCTCACCTAATAGCTCAAGAGTGTAAATGAATGTCTTAAGCCACTCAGAGTTACTGACTTATATTTGGATTAGGATGTTTGTATCTTCTATCAGGTCATGTTGGAAGACATTGGGTTGAGTCAGAAGTTTAGAAATGACTCCGTACAAGTGTTTAGGAGATGAAGACCAATATGCAGATATTGCAGGTCAAATTATTAAAAAAAATCTGAAGTCTTTGAATGTTGGACAAAAGGAGCAAGGTCGGAGTCAGGGGTTATGAGCCGTTCCGATTTGCATCTCCATTTTGGCAGTTGAATTTAGTTTCTCCATGGTAGTCTTTTGCACCTACATGAGCTCAGTCGCCAAGAGCAGAAGTTGAATGAGATTACATCTTTATTCGAGAGGAGATGTAGAGGGTTGAAGCATTGATCATTTGGGGTATTGCTGTAGTTTACCTTGATGATATACTAAGAGATACTGGTAGATTACAGATATCTTTGCCTAGAATATTCATAGATAGGATTAGAAGGATTTCTATATTTGGATGTTTTAGAGGTTGATTGTTGGAGATGTTATATTATGGTGGGAGAGTTGACTTAGTTGATATATTGTTGACTTGGTTGATATGATTTGAATATCTTGAGATTAACTTGGATGTTGATGATGTTGAAACGATAGTATAAAGTGTCTCTCGGAAGTGTGTATAATCCGAGAGTATTCAGATGTAGTTTCGGATGAACTCTCAGGCTTGCCATTGTATAGGCAAGTGGAGTATACGATCGAAGTGATTTCGAGAATAGTTTCGATACTGAAGACCTCATATCGGGAGAAAATTTCTAATGATTGCTTTACCGATTGAGGTAATGATATTTTAGAGCAAAATGTCTTTATTTATGGTGTATTGGCTGAGGGTTGGTGTAAAGCACACGAAGTAGTTGAATTTCGTGATGTACCCAATGCAATGTCATTCATTGGTTGTGATCCTAATCAGGTTGTTTGATACCCTCAGTGATCGGTTTTGCAAAGTTGGCAAGGTGGATGATGCAAGGAGGTATTTGTTGGAATGATGATTTTTCCAGGAGATAATTTTATTGCTATTAATGTTGCTCAACACTGATATTGTAGATGGAAATGAATATCCTTCGTTTTGGATAAATGATCTGTTTAGATCATCTAAAAGACACCTGTGTAGGCTCTAGGGTCGATTTAAGATCGGTGTGTTGATATTGTAGTGACTTAGTGTCATACAATTATCATTGTCTATTCGATGATTGATATATCATCAGCTTAGAGTAAAAAGGATGCAGGTGCATGGAGGGCAACAATTTCATACTTGATATGAATTTTATGAGCTTTTAATTATGTTGTTAGATTATTTAACGATTTAGTCGTCCATGTATTTGAGGAATCCTTTATTCTGGACACGATTGAATCAGTTTGTGATTGTTGGAGTTGCGTAACTTGGCCACTATTGATGGTGGTAGTCGGAGTTGCGTACTCGACCACCGTAGATGGTGGTTTTTTTGTATGATTTGGTTATTACTGTAGATGTGGATAGACACATACAGACATCCACCACAGATTTTCTATTCTACAGAGAGTCATACCAATCTGATCAACGCACTCTCTATCCTGCAAAGAGTTGTACTCAACTAATCATAACACTCTCTATCCCGTAGAGAGTCATACAAATCTGATCGACACACTCTCTATCTTGCAGAGAGTCGTACTCAACTGATCATAACAAGCTAGGACCACCTGTCCGTAGCGATACACTAATCACAATTTACCTGACCATTTACACAACACATGATTGGTAGTAAACAACCAATATAAGGGTATTGATATCAATCCTACGTTCAGAACATTACCTACTTACGGATGACCTCTTCCCAATTTACAAATTAGGTCATCATTGGTACTCCACTATTTACACATAACTAAGCATTTATAGATTTACTTACTTCACATCTGTAACTCCTAATCATGATGAGGGAAAATGTGATAACAGCAACAGAGCATATAAGACCAAAGACATAGTATCAAGCACAAGAATAAATAATAGTGGAGTCAAGGTAATATGAACATATAATATGATCATATATCTAAATCTGTATGCATCAACAACTACCTGACCAGGGTAGGAAATTACCCACCTGATATAAAGCTCGAAATAATGAAATTTTCACGGTCGCGGTCCTGTCTCGTATCAATGTCCTGCACATATCAAATATTATGATTAAGTGCAAGCATACAACGAAGGATCGAATCGAATCCTACATCGACTTCGTATCTCGATCAACTAGATTGATCTAGTTATCCAATTAACCTAATCAATCCTCCACATTAATCCCTATCAACCATTAGACCAATTAGCAACCTATTATACATTTATAAATACCCATATATGAATCTATTGAATCCAATCCAACCTAAACACCTGCAATTTAATATCCACGCTTACATCCAATCCACCATCCTCACAATACTTTAATCTAAAGAAATAGAACAATAATGGAGGTCTTACCACAAATTTATGGTGAAGGCAATAAGAAATTCCATCGGAGATTCACTGATCCACCCTAGGAAATTTAAATCTAAAATGATCAAATTTATTGACCGAACCCATTACTCCGATTGCATTTTCCCACCTAGCAATCGCAACATCACAACTAACATCAAATTCACTACAAACAGGTTTTCAATCACACCATACATGTAGCATAAAGCTAACTAAACTTACCCTTCAATCCCTCAGTCACCAAATAGCTTAGATCCACGCCCACAACTTCAAGAATCAATAATAACCCGTTGCCAAAAAAACAGAACAACCTAGTTATAGTTGTTAACTGAGGCATCTCAACACCACTTCACTACTTGGATGATCTTACCGAGGGCTTTATCTCCCAACGCAACAAACACAAATTTCCAACGCGTGGACAACCCCCTTCCTGAGCCAAGATGTTCATCGGAGCAAACCACTACCCAAATCAAAGATCCAATTCAATGAAAGAAAATCACAGCTCCAAAACTCAACGGCAGGACCAATTACTGGCGATGACCGTGAGGCTGGGCTCGGCGATGATCTAACCCATGGTGGCAACACACGATTCGAAGAAATTCGAATACACAACGATGAGAGTGAAAAGCGGCGGAGAGGAGGGTGGCGCGTGTGGCTGTGGCCGATGAGCGCGCGATGCGCAGGGGCGGCGGTGCTAGCGTGGTTGGCCATGGTCGGTTAGTGTCGCAGGGTAGGCGACTACGGCGACCGGAGGTGCGACTGTGGACGGCGAGCGGCTCGAGAAGGCGGCCATGGGCGGCGACAATGAGCTCGAGTGGAGATCAGGTGAAGATCGACACTGGCAGCAACGAAGAGGAGGAATCGTACATTTTCGGAAGGAAGGAGTCAAGCATTTTCAGAAGAGAGGAGTTGAGTGTTTTCGGAAGAAAAATGAAGAAGCGGGTCGGTTACGGTGGAAGAAACGGATCCACGAAAGGAAGAAGAACCAATCCCTTTTAATACCCCTATTTCAATTAAACCTAGATTCAAATAATTAAACCCAATAGATTTAAATCTAGGTTAGGTTTAAATTAACTCCTAACCCTGCATCATTAAATTTAATTTACCCCAATAATATTACTCCTTTAGCCATCTATTTGGGGTATTTTACAGTAATTTCTGTTCCTTGCTTAATTTCTATTGTTTATACGAACAGGATCGTATTTTGTGTTTCTCCTCTCATATATATGGAGTAGACTTTCCGATTCTAGGATTAGGGAGTAGTTTGTGTGCGTAGAACATGTTATTCCAAATTTGAATTCTGTTCTTGATTTTCTATTTGCAATTGACGTTTGGTTTTAGAGCTATAGTTATTGTTTTGGTTTTCTATCTACTGTGTTAGCCGATACGAGGGGTGACAACCCTTGTATCTAAGATTTAGGAGAATCAAGGAGGAATCTAAAGGTTGACCTCATCTCCCGTAACCGTGGGTAGAAGGATGTGATAGAGTAGGAAACACACCCCGTTTTTGACTCATCGCAGGGATCAACTAGGCATCCTTGTACCGACTATCTCGTTCTAAGTCCAGGGGTCGACCTGGTAATGGCAGAGGTAGCTTCTGATAGATGCGAAGACTCATCGGGGGAGTGTATGATGTCCTTTCCACAAAACTGTAGCTAGAACCCTAGACAAAACCCAATTGACAACGTGTTCTGCGACACACAAACAAAATCGAAATCCTAGAATCCCTTCCAAAATCTCGCAATATAGTTTCTTTCTTCTTCAGTGTGACACTGTATTGAGTTGGGACCGCCGTCAACCCTTGCATTTACAACCCTTAAATCTGAATTCCAAAAAATAACCTCCACTTACCAAATCGGTACTCGAATCTCAGTCCCTGTGGGATCGATAATCTTTTTATTACTTGACGACATCCGTGCACTTGTAGGCATTGAACATGAGCGCGCGCTTCGAGTCCTCAACAGTCTCCGTCGCGAGATTTAAGGTCGCATTCACGTGCATCAAGTTTTTAGCGCCGTTGCTAGGGACTGATTGATTCGATATCGAATCAAGAAGCAGATAATTGGATCAAACTTAGGATAGATTTATTTACTTGCTTAACTTTTATGGACCATAGCATTGAGGCCGAGATAGAGGTTGAACAGGAACCACAAAGTGTTGTGGATGATGAGATTGTTGCACAAAGAGTTGTAGAACAATAACCTGTTCAGGTAGACCTACCTCTTCACAGGTCTGATAGAGTACATCGTCAGCCTGAGAGATACTCATTTCTCTTGTCTGACTATAAGGACGTTATGCTCATTGAGAATGAGCCTACCTCATATCAGGAAGCTGTGATGAGCCCAGATTCTAAGAAATGGCTAGAGGCCATGAGATTCGAGATGGAATCCATGTACACCAACCAAGTATGGACTTTGATTGATCCACCTGAAGGCGTCAAACCCATTGGGTGTAAGTGGGTCTTTAAGAGAAATACTGACATGGATGGACTTATGCATACCTATAAGGGCCGATTGGTAGCTAAAGGTTTCAAGCAAATTCTTGGTATTGACTATGATGAAACTTTTTCTCCAGTTGCGATGTTTAAGTCCATTCGGATCATGCTTGCTATTGCAGCATACCACGATTATGAGATCTGGCAGATGGATGTCAAAACTGCATTTCTAAATGGAAACTTGCTCGAGGATGTGTACATGACACAACCTGAGGATTTTGTAGATCCACAATATACTGGTAAAGTATGCAAGATGCAAAGCTCCATTTATGGGCTAAAGCAAGCTTCTCAGAGTTGGAATCTTCGATTCAATGATGCAATCAAACAGTTTGGTTTCATCAAGAATGAAGATAAACCCTGTGTCTACAAGAGGGTTAATGGGAACACAGTTGTCTTCCTTGTATTGTATGTAGATGACATACTACTCATTGGGAATGACATCCCTTCGCTACAGTCTGTGAAGACTTGGCTGGAGAAGTGTTTCTCAATGAAGGACTTAGGTGAAATAGCCTGTATTCTAGGCATCAAGATCTATAGAGATAGATCTAAGAGATTGCTTGTCCTAAGTCAGAGTACATATATTGACACGGTATTACTACGGTTTGCCATGCAAAATTCCAAGAAGGGACTTCTGCCGATGTCACATGGTGTGAGTCTTTCGAAGACTCAAAGTTCCTCTTCTAGAGAGGAGAGAGACTGCATGGATAAGATCCCTTATGCATCTGCCATAGGATCTATCATGTACGCCATGCTATGTACTCGTCCTGATGTCTCGTATGCTTTGAGCATGACGAGCAGATATCAGTCAGATCCAGGTGAGTGTCACTGGATAGCAGTCAAGAATATTCTTAAGTACTTAAGGACTAAAGAATATTTCTTGATATTTGGAGGAGATGAGGAGCTAGCTGTAAAGGGTTATAGCGATGCCAACTTCCAAACTGACAAGGATGATTATAGATCGCAGACAGGATTCGTGTTTTGTTTGAATGATGGCGTTGTGAGCTGGAAGAGTTCGAAGCAGGACACAATTGTTGATTCTACAACAGAGGTCGAGTATATTGCTGCATCAGAGGTAGCAAAGGAGGCAGTTTGAATCTGCAAGTTCATTACTGAGCTTGGGGTGGTTCCTAGCATAGCTGATCTTATAGAGCTCTATTGTGACAACAATGGAGCGATTGCGTAGGCTAAGGAACCTTGTTTACACCAGCAGACCAAACACATACTATGGTGCTTCCATCTCATTCGAGATATTATCGATAGAGGAGATGTGAAGATTTGCAGAGTACCCACAGAGGCTAACGTCGCAGATCCCTTGACCAAGGCTTTGGCATAGAAAAAGCATGATGGTCACACTAGGTCATTGGGTATTAGATACTATAGTGATTGACACTAGTGCTAATGGGAGATTATTAGTGAAAGCCCTAGAGCCAATCATGTGATGATTGTTGAATGGACTTGTTGTATCATATTATTATATTTATAAAGGCATTTCTTTATGGTTATTATACTTACTTGTATTGGTGCCAAATAACTAAGTATAATAATGTCCTTGAGTAGAAGGTTCTTATCTATATCAATCGATTGGTTGAATCGATAATGAGATGATATAGAGAATACTACTCTTAATCATTCCTAGTCAAGTATTAACATTCAAGGACAATGTCAATAGACTAGCATGTAGGTCAACTCAATGACTTGATCTCACAAGTCATGGATATGAGATATCAAGTTGACACATGGGTATGCATTAGAGAATGTATACTGAATGACCTGCCATGAGAAAGTATCATGGATCGTTATATCAGTGTCATATACTTTCTCATGTGACTATTAGTATGACTATTAGTCCTTGGACCTGAAGTCACCATGGTTCCTTACATAAGGAGTTGGACACTTTGGCTTCGTCAAACATCACCCGTAAATAGGTGGACTATAAAGGCAATTACTGGGTATATAATAAATTATGCGGAGGGATGTGAGTGATGTAGATGGGATCTATCCCTCTTATATGACGGGAGTGACATCATGATTCTTGATAGAGTGAGACCGCTAAGTGTATGGCCATGCCCAAATGAGTCAATATGAGATATTTAGCTCATTTGATTAGAGTGAGTCTACATGGAGCTCAAGATATAGATTGTACAGAGGATGACATGGTCTATGCCTCAATTGGTCAATCTAGATGTCAAGGATAGAGGGACATTGTCACATATTGTGAGAGTCACAATTAGTAGTCACAAAGGTGATGTTGGATCTCAACATTCTTGTAACTTGGGTAGAAATGATGTGTTGCTAGATACCGCTCATTGCTTATGTTTCTAAATCGGTTTAGGAACATTGCCAACGTTACAAGAACCTATAGGGTCACACACAAAGGGTAATTAGATGGAGATTAGGTTCATATGATGGACCAAGAGGATTAGGTTCATGTGATGAACCAAATTGGATTAAGAGTAATCCAAATTAGACTAATTGAGTTGGACTCAATTTAATTCAAGTGTTGAATGAGTCTAATTTAGATTTGATTCATTGGGCTAATTTAAACTAATGAATAGAGATTCATTAAATTAAATTGACTTGAATCAAATGGTTGGATTTGATCAACCATGGGAGATAAGAGGTCAAGTTTGACTTGACTTGAGAAGGAAGATGAAAGGTCAAGTTTGACTTGACCAAATGTCATGTCATGGTGACTTGGCATGGGGCCGACCAATGATGATGTTCAACATCATCATGGTCACATCATGAGGTGCCACCTCATGAGGAAGACCAAGAGCCATGGCTCTTCGTATTACATGCATGTATTTTACCTTCATGTAGTGGTCGGCCACATTAAGGAGAATTAGGGGGAATTGATTAGATCATCTTCTTCCTCCTTTGCTCTCCTCTCTAGCTCTCTCCCTCATCCTTCTTGTCGTGGGCTTCTAAGAGTGCTAGCACACTCTAAGTTGTTTTCTCCACCTATTGTTCATGTGGATACTTGTAGAGGAGTGTACACTTGACACTCTTCGAGATCCGGCAAAGCGTTTGGACGAGCGGGATAAGAGAAGGGCGTCGCTACAAGGGTAATGGTCTTCTCATGTAGATCTAAGGTAGATCTAAGTTTTCTTAACATGTACACGAATTCAAGTTTTAATTTATCTTCGCACAGATCCATGGCCGACTTCCGAGGTTTCCGCAACACAAAAAATGGTTTTTGTGGCTCGAAAAGTCCAACATAAGTTAGGTTGATCATATAATCCTAAAGGATTTTAGGGTGTTCCAATATCTTTTAAGAACTATGAAAAATCAATCAAATTGACACAAATTAGGTTTAGAGGTCATAGTGTGTCATTTTGGGATTTTGGCACATTTGGGGGATAAGTATTACTATGGAAAAAATGGACTTAATAATAACAAATGACAATTAACACTAAAATTTAGGTATTGTTATACCTTTATATTTTATTTGTCATGATTGATTTGCCATATGCCATGTCATGACATCATATTCTTTTTAATCATATAATATGTTATGATTTGCTTAAGTTTTAATTTTAATGTCATGTATGCTTAGGTGATATTTTTATTCCATGACATCATGATTATTGGAATTTGCTTTATTTATATTATCATTTATGCCATGATTATCCATGCATTAAGTAAAATTGATTTAAGAACAATTGACATGACTTGAAGTCCCATGTATAAGGGAATCAAATAGTGTTGCCTTAGAAAAATACATGAGATCTTAGTTTAGGATGAGCAAAACCCACGTCTCACATTAAATTGACTTGTATGTGTTTTCATACATCTTAGACATATGTGAGATGCTAGGAAATGAGTTAAGTTCAAGGTGCATAGTTTTTGCATCTAGATGAACTCAAACTCACCTTATACCATGGGTGGATCATGGGGAAAGCTAATGTGCAAGTCATGTGCATTGAGTCCATTGATCATGATCCAATATAGATTTTGAAAAACATTTTAAAATCATTTTAGAAAACCTTGGTGTAGTCTATCTTTTGATAGGAATCACCATTGAGAGAGTTGATACAAAGTAGGGCCAAAACATTGAACTTTTCAATGGTTTTGAACTTTCTATCAATCTCATTATTTTATGAGTAATTTATTTTTCAAATATTTTTCACCCATAATGATTGTTATAAGTATTATACATATGAATTTTTGTGATTTTTCGTATTATGTATAATTACTTATGTTTTTCTGAAAATCATTTCTGATTACTGAAATTTTGCATTTGCAGAAATCAGTCGACTGCCGCTTATGGTAGTCGATTGGCGTCAATGGCAGTCGACTGGTGACTGTAATAGTCGACTGCCAGAGCTAATTTCGGGTAAACAAGGATGTTTAGCCTATGTTTCATCTATGTTAGGCTACCCTAACTGCTCCTAACCCTAGGATATGCTTTGGAAAGCATTAGAAAGGGTGAAAATCCATTGGATATGGATTAGTAGAGTTATTTAGGGCGTGTATCAAATTTTATGGTGTGTGAAAGTTCAAGTTTGAACTTTTAACCTTAATTTTGATGGTTTAGTATTCTTATAGGCTTAGAGACTCTCCAAGGACATTGTTGGTGCAATGGTCAAGGGGGAGCAAGCTTTTAGGGGGAGGTATCCATCATGGGATGATGGATGTGTTCCCTCATGAGGGGGAGAATTTTGGAAGAATGTGAGATGCCCAATTTTGGAAATTGGGAGAGTTTGTAGGATTGCCTCTCTTGAGTGATATGAGACTTATCACTAGGTAGAGTGAAGGCATCCTAGATATTTTTGGACCCAGGGAGATATGAGACATTGACACATTTGGGGAGAACCTTTTTGATGTATGTCAAAAAGAGGGAGAATTAACGGGAGAAGTTATGAATGAATTTGAGATTACCAATTTGGGAGAATTTGTAAGGAGATTTTGTTAGGATGTATATGTTGGAGATTTGAGGCCGCTAGAGGGGGGGGGGGGGTGAATAGCGTTGACCGTACGTAGATGGAATTCGTTCGCGATCGTCTCTACAAAACTCGTTATGCGCAGCGGAATAGAAATAATAAAAGAAATAACGAAAAGATACAATCATGAACACAAGGATATAACGTGGTTCGGAACCGAAACGGTTCCTACTCCACGGATTGGGTTCGTACGAATCCTAGTGATGCCAATCACACACCACTATGATAAATACTCCTTCTCGACACAAGTCGGAGGTGGAGAAACCTCTTACAATAAGATTACAACAATAATCTAAATACAACAAGCAAATATAAGAAGAAATACAACAAGAGAAGTAAAGACCACTTTACAAAAACTCTTTAGAAGCTTGCTTGTTGATTGCCTTGGACTAGCACTTGAAAGCCCTAATTTGCAGTAGCAAATCGCTTCAAAACATCCAAGAAAATCGGTTCCAAAAACCCTCCCGTCGAGCTCCTTTTATCCTTGCGCGCGACCTGGATTTTCGCCCATCAGTCGACTGCCATAAGTCACTAGTCGACTGATGCCACTGTTGTCGTGAGACAACGGCTCGATCCATGCTGGAAAAACTCCAACGGATCTCTTGGCAGTCGACTGCCAATATTGGCAGTCGACTGCCAGCGTAGTTATTGGTATCGATCGGCCACGCTTCTGAGCGATGTGCTCGCGGTGAACTAGCGATCATCGGCTGTCCCATGGCGATCATTGCTATCGACCTGATCGCGCTCAATGAGCCGATCGCGCGAGCAATTAGCCCGCTCCAAACTATCAGCCGAACTCAAGTCGACTCACAGCAGTCGAACCGACCATAATTCCAGTCGACTGCCAACCTCAAACATGAGGTTTAAACCCAAATATGGTGCCCCCATACTTTCTAGACCACCCTTAGCCTAGACCTAAGCCTTCTAGCCACCTCCATCAGCCTCACGCCTCTCGGATCCCTCCAAGTCATCCATGACTTGTTCATCCATCGCGCTAGCCTCCAGGTGCTTCCCTCGGCTATGTCATGCTAACGGTGTCTACACCGCCAAGGCACATTGGACTTACGCCGCCAAGACTCCGCTTGGACTTTACGCTGCCAATATCAATCCCCTTGGACTTCCAAATGCCAAGACTCAAGCTTGGACTTTCCATTTGCCAAGACCCATGCTTGGACTTCTCATGCCAAGTACACAAGACTTGGACCTTCCCAATTGCCAAGTGTCCCACTTGGACTTTCCATGCCAAGTACCCATGACTTGGACTTTACCTTGCCAAGACCCATGCTTGAACTTTCACATTGCCAAGACCCATGCTTGGACTTTTCATGCCAAGTACTCAAGACTTGGACTTTACCAAATGCCAAGTGTTCCACTTGGACTTTCCATGCCAAGTACCTATGACTTGGACTTTCCCATGACAATTACATTGTCACATATTTTTGTCGAAACATCAAAACATCACTCGAGTCAAACTCGAGTCCTGGTCAATCGTGACCTGGGCCGATTGCACCAACAATCTCCCCCTTTTTGATGTTTGACAAAAACCAAACAAATCATTTGAGTTAGACCACTAACTCAAATCCCTTACCAATTATCCCAAATTGGTAAATACTCTCCAAATGTTCTCCCCTAAACATTCTCCCCCTTTTTGACTAACATCAAAAAGGTTTTCTCTCCAAGGAGGTCAATGTCTCATATCCCAATGAGATCTTACAATCTCCCCCTTGATCCAAAAATAAATACCTAGGATGCCTACCATCTTCCTAGTGATAATTCACATATCACTCAAGAGAGACAATCCTATACTCTCTCCCAATTTCCAAATTGGGTATCAAAAACCCATCAATTTTCCCAATTGATGATACTCTCCCAATAACTTCTCCTCTTCAAGAAGAAAAACACATCCATCATCCCAAGATGGATACCTCCCCCTAAAGGCTTGCTCCCCCTTGACCATTGCACCAACAATGTCCTTGGGAAGCCTCTAAGCCAATAGGAACTCTAAACCATCAAAATTAAGGTTCTAAGTTCAACATAGAACTTTCACTCACCCTAAATTTGATACTTTGACTTAATACAGCTCCTAATCCATATCCAATGGATTTTCACCCTTTATAATGCTTCCTAAAGCATATCCTAGGGTTAGGAGTGATTAGGAACCTTTTCCATGGCTGAACACGGGCTAAACAAACCTTGTTAACCCGAAATCAGACCTGGCAGTCAACTCTCGAGCGAATCGATCGATCGACACTCACATCGATCACCGCCACAAAGCGATCGATGATAGCCAAAAAATCTCGATTTTCAACTATCAGAAATGAATTTTGGAAATTCATAAATAATTATACGTAATTCGAAAAATCATGAAAATTCATACGTATAATACTTATGACACACACAATGGGTGAAAAATATTTGAAAATTATTTTACCCATAAAATAGTGAGTTTGATATAAAACTCAAAACCATTGAAATTTTCAATATTTTGGCTCTATTTTGTATCAACTCTATCAATGGTGATTGCTATCAAAAGATAGAATTCACCAAGGTTTTTCAAAAAGATTTTAAAATGTTTTCAAAACCTTATTTTGGATTATATTCTTTGGGCTCTATGTACATGAGTTGTACACATGCTCTCCCAATGATCCACAAATGAAACAAGATGAGTTTTAGTTCATCTAGATGCAAAAACTATGCACCTTGAACTCAACTCATATCCTAGCATCTCACATGTATCTAAGGTGTATAAATACACATACATGTCAATTGGATGTGAGATGTGGGTTTTGTTCATCCTAATCTAGGGTTTCATGCATTCTCTAAGGCAACCCTACTTGATTCCCTTATAAATGGGACTTCAAGTCATGCCATAGTCCTTAATTCAATTTCAATCGAAATTTTTCTTAAATGCATGAATGATTATGGCATTAATGATGATATAAATAAGCATATGCTCACAATCATGATGTCATGGCATAAGATATAAAACTAAGCATACATGACATTAACCTAAAATCTAAGCATACTCATGACATATAAAATCATAGAAATAGACATGATGTCATGACATGGCATATGGAAATCAAGGCATGGCATATAAAATATATAGGTATAGTAATACCTAAATTTTAATATTAATTGCCATTTGATATAATTAGATATATTTTGCCATATTAACCTTAATCTCCCTAGTGTGCCAAAAACCCAAAATGGCACACTAACACTCTAAACCCTAATTGTGCCAATTTGATCATTTTATCAAACTTCATAACTAATATTGGCACATCCAAAAATCTTTTAGGATTATAATTCAACCCTATTTCCAAGGTATCCATAACCTTGAAAATAACCTAAAATGCCACCTTTATCATGGTTGAGTTAACTACCCATCCACTCAAGGTTGGCACATCCTAAACCCACCTAACATGAATCAATCACGCTCTTAGGAACCCAAAACCGATTTGAGCTCCTAGGGTTAATTAGGTATTCCTTAGGGATAACCTCCCTAGATACCTTCCTAATGACCCTCCTAGGCTTATTAGCCTTGGTCATTTGGGTCTTACCTAGGTTGACTCTAGGGGTAACTCCCCTTGCAACCTTCTTAGTGGCCACCTTAGGTTTCCTAGAAACCCTAGCCACTAGGTACACCCTTTGGTCAACTCTAGGGATGACTTCCCTATTTACCTTGGTCTTCCTAGACCTAGTTTGTGTCCCATAATCAAATGGAACACTATGGTAAGCTACCTTAGGCTTAGGTTTGTGACCCAAACCTTGCTTGTCTTTGGTTGACTTTTGACTCTTAGGTCCTTGGTGTTGACTTTGACTTTTGGACCTTTGACTTTGACCATTAGACCCTTTAAATTGATTTTGTATCTTATTTAGGGTCTTTTCAAGTTTTTCAAGCCTTGACCTCAAGACTTGATTTTCCTTTTCTAATTGCCCAATTTTAGAATTTTGATTTAAATCTTGGGCATTGGACTTCCTAGGCATATGCCTAGTCCATTTAGGGTTTAGACCTAGGTGCTCTTGCACCTTTCTAATTGTTTCCCTAGGTAAAATTGATCTTGAGTTATTTAACCTAGGTTTGTCCTTAAATAAGTTGTTTTTAGGGACATTAGTCCCAAATTTCTCCCTATTTCCTACATGGACTCTCTTAGCTCCTAAGCAAAAATATTTATTCCTATTAGCATGCTTTTCATAAATTGCAAGAGAATTAACGTTCCTAGCATGCTTTTTAGCATTTAAATTAGAAGATGCATTACTAAAATGTACCTTAGGGTTAGCCTTAGCTCCCCCTACTTGTGATGCTTCTTCTTGCCCCTTCTTCTTCTCCCTAGGGCATTGACTCCGATAATGCCCCTTTGAATTGCACTTGAAGCATATGATGTGCTCCTTGCCTTTAGGTGTTGGGGAACCGGCATCCTTGACTTTTGGTGCCGGTGGAGCTTTCCTAATCTTCTTTGGGCACTTGCTCTTATAGTGCCCAAATTCCCTACACTCAAAACACATAATATTATTTTTATTTGAAATTAGAGTGTTTGAGTTACCTAGGTTAGTGGTGGAGTTCGGAATTGACACTTCTTCATCTTGACTGGATGTAGAAGCTTCTTCTTGATGCTCCGGTGTTGAGGAAACTCTAATCTCCTCCTTAATCCTAGAAGTAGATGCTTCTTCCACTTCCTCCACCAACCCGGAAATTGACTCCCTATCAACTTCCGATTCTACTTCCTCTTCCTCTTTGGATGTTGATGATCTCTCAACCTCCAAGTCCTCACTTCCTTGTGAGGGTGATGCATTAGCCTCTTCGGTCTCTTCCTCTTGGACCATTGATGGGCTTTCATGGAGCTTGGCCACTTGGCTCCATAGCTCGTTTGCATCTACATAATTACCTAACATACACAAGATATTGTTAGGTATTAAATCAATTAACAACTTCATTACCTTCTCATTCTTTTCGAAGGCTTGGACTTGCTCTTCGGTCCATCTCTTTTTCTTGAGGAATCCACCTTTTGGTCCTCTTGGATAGCTATATCCTTCCATTAAGATAGACCATTCTTCGAAGTCTCTCATCATTAGGAAGTCTTCAATTCTTGACTTCCATTGCTTAAACCCTTCTTGTCCATAGAAGGAGTAAGGGATCAGTGTGTTAATATTCCATCCCAATTGTTCTTCCATCTTCACCCTCTAGCTTCTTTGTCCTAGCTCCCGGCGGTTAGTCCGTAGAAGAGCCCCGGGCTCTGATACCACTTGTTGGAGATTTGAGGCCGCTAGAGGGGGGGGGTGAATAGCGTTGACCGTACGTAGATGGAATTCGTTCATGATCGTCTCTACAAAACTCATTATGCGCAGCGGAATAGAAATAATAAAAGCAATAACGAAAAGATACAATCACGAACACAAGGATATAATGTGGTTCGGAACTAAAATGGTTCCTACTCCATGGATTGGGTTCGTACGAACCCTAGCGATGCCAATCACACACCACTATGATAAATACTTCTTCTCGACACAAGTCGGAGGTGGAGAAACCTCTTACAATAAGATTACAACAATAATCTAAATACAACAAGCAAATATAAGAAGAAATACAACAAGAGAAGTAAAGACCACTTTACAAAAACTCATTAGAAGCTTGCTTGTTGATTGCCTTGGACTAGCACTTGAAAGCCCTGATTTGCAGCAGCAAATCACTTCAAAACGTCCAAGAAAATCGGTTCCAAAAACCCTCCCGTCGAGCTCCTTTTATCCTTGCACGCGACCTGGATTTTCGCCCATCAGTCGACTGCCATAAGTCACTAGTCGACTGATGCCACTGTTGTCATGAGACAATGGCTCGATCCACGCTGGAAAAACTCCAACAGATCTCTTGGCAGTTGACTGCCAATATTGGCGGATCACTTGCGAGTCGATCGCCCGGCTACGCGAGCATCTGTGCTCACGGTGAACTAGCGATCCGTCCCTTGATACGATCGCTATCGACACTCGCCGATCATTGTTGACACTAGTCGATCGCTCCAATGAGCGGATCGCGCGATTTTGACTCCAAACCGCCACCGAACTGTCGACTCACGGCAGTCGAACCAACTATAATTCCAGTCGACTGCCAACCTCAAACATGAGGTTTAAACCCAAATATGGTGCCCCATACTTGCTAGACCACCCTTAGCCTAGACCTAAGCCTTCTAGCCACCTCCATCAGCCTCACACCTCTCGGATCCCTCCAAGTCATCCATGACTTGTTCATCCATCGCGCTAGCCTCCAGGTGCTTCCCTCGACTATGTCATGCTAACGATGTCTACACCGCCAAGGCACATTGGACTTACGCCGCCAAGACTCCGCTTGGACTTTACGCTGCCAATATCAATCCCCTTGAACTTCCAAATGCCAAGACTCAAGCTTGGACTTTCCATTTGCCAAGACCCATGCTTGGACTTCTCATGCCAAGTACACAAGACTTGGACCTTCCCAATTGCCAAGTGTCCCACTTGGACTTTCCATGCCAAGTACCCATGACTTGGACTTTACCTTGCCAAGACCCATGCTTGGACTTTCACATTGCCAAGACCCATGCTTGGACTTTTCATGCCAAGTACTCAAGACTTGGACTTTACCAAATGCTAAGTGTTCCACTTGGACTTTCCATGCCAAGTACCCATGACTTGGACTTTCCCATGACAATTACATTGTCACATGTTTTTGTCGAAACATCAAAACATCACTCGAGTCAAACTCGAGTCCTGGTCAATCGTGACCTGGGCTGATTGCACCAACAGTATACTGAAAAGTCTATCTTTTGTATGAACATCTTTATTTTGAAATAAGAATCACATGATCATTGTTTGCATTTTTATGGTTATGCAATATTGTCTAATACTTTACATTGTAGATAACATGGTGTGTGGTGTCACACGGGAGATCATGTTATCGGCCCCTTGAAAAGTATAAGTAAAGGCTCACAACCGAGATGGCTTTGGACAAACCATCGGAATGGTTGTAGTGTGATTTGGTATTGGTTTGTCTTGACTATAGAATCACACTAGTGCACTTTGTGTGTATTGAGCAGGATCGGCATAGAGGTGATACGATTTATTGCTGACTACATAATCGAATCGGACCTCAGATATTATTTAGTACATGCTCTTAATCCCGATATAATAACGGGCACATATACTTAGTAGTCGTCTCTTTAATTTACCAATGGGCGAGATTTATAGATTAAATCGATAGGCTCGGTAAGTTGGGAGATGATATTATTTATATGGTGTGCCGTTGATTATAGGAGGAAACCGTGTCCTATATATTAGGATGATGATGTCCCCTTGAGGAGCTCATAAGGTTCATCATGTAAACCCTGCAGGTGGACTTGGTCCGTCATGATGAAAAGGTTGAGTGGTACTACTCAAGGAGTTAGATGTTGATTAATTAATGGTCAATAAATCAATTAATCGACGGACATTCGAGATCTTAAATACGGAGAGAAAATGTACAAATAATATATGGAGCCCATATTATCATATGGGGGTTGGTGAGGTAGATCAATGATGATCCTTTAGTGGATTGGATCATCATTAGTGGATCGGACTTTATGTGAGCTTGATCCATGGGTGGCCAAGATCCAACTCCTCCTCATGGTCCCTAATGTAGCCTATTAACACCTCATGATGTAGATCCAATGGATAGAAACAAAACTCTAAGATCCATAGGTAGAGATTAAATCTCTAAGATCCGACGGTTGAGATTAAATCTCTAGATCCGACGGTTGAGATTAAATCCCTAGAACCAATGGAGGAGATTAATTCATGACTTATCCCTAACTCTATAAAAGGATGTCAAGGGGGTTGGCGTGAACTACATCTAAGAGAGCAAGGCTTGGGCGGCAAGAGAAGGGAATCCTAGTTGAGATAGGATTAGGGTTAGGGTTTGGAGGCTAGGGCGGCACATAATAAGGAAGTGTTGTTTTCTTCTTCCTCCTTCATTTGCCGGCTTCCAGCAGCCTTTCCAGCCTTTTCCCAGCCCTTGGCTGGTGGAAAAAGCCTCTTCTCTCTTCTCCTTAGGTGGTGGAAACAAGATATAGGGCTTCCCTTGGTGTCTTGGTTGTTTTCCATCATCTTCTCCTCCTTCTAGTTGGCCGGCGGCAAGGGTTTGGTGTGGTCCTTGTTGGTTGGTTTTAGGGAGGAGAAAATCCTTGTTTCTATTCTTCCTCTTGCTTTGGAAGAGCAAGGAAGGAAGATTTGTGATCTAGGAGCTTCGACTTTTGGTAGAGCGTCGCCCACACGACGTCCAAAATGAGGAAGGTCATACATTAGAAGATCAAGAGGTATATCTATTCTCTTTTCTCTTTTGTTTATTGCTTGTATTTGTTTTTCAATTATAAGCATGTTATAAATCTATAAATGGCTAAATAATACTTGGATCCCGAGCATAAACACGAAAATTGGCGATCCGGACATCGTCTATTCCGCGGCTACTTGTAGAATAGAGGATGGTCGCTTGAACAACTAGTTTGTTCAAGTGACCTCTCTAAACGAATAGCATGATGATGGCTTGGTTGTTTGGGCAATCTATTTTGTCTAGGATTAAATTTTTAATCCGGAGACATCGAAGGGATCGCCATGAACAAGCGACTGAGGTGAAGTGGGAAGCGAAGTTTCCCCTCACGGACTCGATAAGCAAAACCCTACAATTAGTGGGAGAGCTTCCGGGGCAATTCCCTTCAATTGGTATCAGAGCCAAGGTTTCCGGTTTTGTGTGTTTAGGATTCGGTTAATTTTTATGCACTTTTTCATGTATTATATGTGTCGGATAATAGTAGGATATGCGTAGTTTAACTCTTTGATTGCAGGCATAAGATCCGACTATTATGGCCATATGTGTGTATGTGATTGTATGTGTATAAATATTTATTTTGTTGAATCCTCTGGGTTGACGAGGCTAGTATTTGATTTTTTGTAAATTAGATACGGTATTGTTTAGCCACTCTTTATTTTATTTTACTTTCGATCTAGATTTCATGTACACTCCCTCGTGGAGTATAGGATCGATGGATGTAAATTAAAATAGGTTTTAGTCTTGGCTCGGATCTCCGGATAGCTCGTACATGGCGTAGGAGGAGCGGACGAGATGACGATGCGACGGGAGTCATATTGAAGACAAAAGCCATAATATTTGGAAAATAATTTATTTTTCATATTTATTGCTTTTTGTTTGATATGCATGTCGTAGGCTAGGAAAATTCCTCAATTTCAAATTACTAAGTGGGAGAGGGATATTTTTATAAATTCCCACAGCCTCCATTACAATTTGACAAGTGATGCAAACAAACTTGCGCGTCGGCTCTGAGTGCCTTCATCCCCATCGGATGGGTTTGTTTGCGGATCACAAGGTCGAATATGGTTATAGGAAATTATTAAGGAGTGTGTGTACTTGCCCATCGTAAGACACATAACCCGAGATAATTACTTTGGTACCGAGTAATGGTGAACACTTAGATACAAATATAAGTATCCTCCCCATCGGAGTCACTGCTTTTATTTGTAGGGCCAAAGAGGAACCAACTATTAATTTTACTTATCAAAAAGTTAGGTTGACAAGATAGTAAAATTAATGGGTAAAACCTCCTCTTACAAATGTAGAATTCGTATATGTCCACACTATCGTGGCATACAATATTCTCGGTGTTTTGAGGTGTTGGTTGATTTTAAAATTTTATTGTTTGAGGGATCAATAATTTTTTGAAATTTAATGTTTTGATTTATGTGATTCTTAGGTTTTCTTTCAAAATGACTTTCAACCCACTTGCTGTGATACTGAAAGAGAACAAACTTACTGGACCCAACTATGTAGATTGGAAGAGGAATCTAGACATTGTCTTGACTACTGAGGAATACAAATATGTACTCCTCGAAGAGTGCTCTCCCAAGCCTACAGATAATTCTGGGGAAAAGGAGAGAGAGAGCTATAAGAAGTGGATCAAGGTCGATGAGATGGCGCGGTGTTACATTTTGGCATCTATTTCAAATGTACTGCAACATCAGCATCAAGCCATGTCCACTGCTTATGATATGATGCTCAATCTCAAGGAGCTTTTCTGACACCGTAATCGGTCATGAGGCAAGAGGCCATGAGAAACTTGATGACGACCACCATGATCGAGGGAACACCTGAGGGATCATGTTCTCAAGATGATGGCTCATTTGAATGAGTCGAGGTCCCAGGGAGCTGAGATCGATGAAACCAGTCGATATCATACTCCGATCTCTACCTAGGAGTTTTGGCGGTTTCGCCTCAACTACAACATGAACAAGAGGTTGTATTCACGTTGGTGGAACTTGACGAACTCTAGCGGTGAGAGGACTATTTCGTCGAGTTCTCGGTGCATGCCGTATGGTGACCCAAAGGTTTCTATTTCTAAGTCGAAGGCAAGAAGAAGAAGAAACAAAGCCAAGGCGGTGGTGGGAGGTACTCGGGGAGGAGTGAAGAAGCCAGAAAGGCAAGTGCTTCACTTATGCGGACCTTTGGACAACTGGAAGAAGAAGGTATATCTTTTGGTCTAGTCGTTGAAACATATTTAGCGGTGTTATCTAGGCACGGTGTGTAGATACGGGAGCCACGATCATGTCTGCAATACTTTGCGAGGGGTTCGAGAAACGGATGACTAGGTGAGGAAGATTCTGTGTACTTAGCGTGCCACGAAGGTGGCGGCTTGTTGTAGTGGGAGATGTTCATTTATCTTTTGAAAAATAAACTTTTGGTTCTTAAATTGTTTATGTACCCTTATTTAGAAAGAATTTAATTTGATTTCTAAATTGTTTATGGATGGATATTCTATTTCTTTTAATGACGAGTTGTTATAAGAAGGAATAGGGACATTATCTGTTAGGTGCATTGATAGAAATTTGTACACACTTGAACCAAAACCTCCCACGATGCAAATTGAAGTTAATAACTCATCTTCTAATTCAATAAGAGAAAAGAACCTTGAAGATGAACCAAACATATCTTTGGCATCTTAGGCTTGGTCACATTAACCTAAGCGAATTCAAAGGTTGATAGGTGATGGACCTTTGGGTTCATTAGTGGTGGAGGATCTCCCAACCTGTGAATCTTGCTTGGAGATAAAATGACCAAGAGGCCTTTTAAGGCCAAGGGTATAGAGCCAAAGATGTGTTAGAATTGGTTCATTCGATTTGTGTGGTCCTATGTCTATCGGGCTAGAGGTGGTTTTGAGTATTTCGTCTCTTTTATAGCGATTACTCGAGATATGGATACATTTTACGATGCGCGCAAGTCCGAATGCTTTGACAAGTTCAAAGAATTCAAGACCGATGTGGATAAACGCCAAGGTAAAAGTATCAAGACACTACGATCCGATCGTGGTGGTGAGTACCTCTTGGGAGAGTTTAGGAACTACTTATCGAGGTCGATTCTATCCCAATTGATCGCACCGCACACCCAAGAGAACGGGTGTAGCAGAGCGAAGGAATAGGACTCTTATGGAGATGGTTAGATCGATGATGAGTTATTCTGACTTGCCAGATTCGTTTTGGGGATATGCTCAAGATTCGGCGGTGCACATTCTGAACTTGGTTCCATCTAAATCAGTGCCTTCTACTCCCACAGAGTTGTAGACTGGGCGAAAGCCTAGTCTAAGACATATTCGGATATGGGGGAGTCCACCACATGTGCTGAAGGTGGATGCTGGTAAGTTGGAACCTCATACAGAAGTGCGCTTGTTTGTTGGCTATCCCAGGGGAACGAAGGGTGGATTATTTTATAGTCCTAGAGATCAGAGGGTGATCGTTAGCACGAACGCCAGATTTCTAGAGGAAGACTATGTGATGAGCCATAAGCCCAAGAGTAAAATTGTTCTGGAGGAGTTAAAAGGGGAAGTCACTTCTTTAGTACCACCGGTAAAAGAGGATATACCACATGTCACTGCACCGTGTGTCACAGAGGATACATAGGCGATACCTCGTCGTAGTGGGAGGGTTGTGAGACAACCTGATAGATTCATGTTCTTAGGAGAATCTTCTGATTTGGTCCCTGGCGAACATGAACCTGATCCCTGGACATATGACGAGGCAATCCAAGATAAAGATGCAGTATCTTGGCAAAGTGCAATGAATGCTGAGATTGAATCTATGGATTCAAATCAGGTCTGGGAGCTGGTAGAACCACCCGATGGTATAAAAACCATTGGATGCAAGTGGATCTACAAGAAAAAGAGAGGAATAGATGGGAAGGTTGAGACCTTCAAAGCGAGGCTTGTTGCGAAGGGGTATACTCAGAAAGAGGGTATCGATTATGAGGAGACTTTTTCGTCGGTAGCCATGCTTAAGTCTATCCGGATTCTCTTATGCATAACAGCTCATATGGATTATGAGGTGTGGCAGATGGATGTCAAGACAGCTTTCCTCAATGGAAGTCTTGAGGAAAATATCTACATGAAGCAACCAAAGGGATTCATTGCTAAGGGCAAAGAGTATCTTGTGTGTAAGCTTAATCGGTCCATTTATGGATTGAAACAAGCTTCGAGGTCTTGGAACATCCGCTTTGATGACGTGATCCAGTCTTATGAATTTATTCAAAGTCCGGATGAGTCTTGTGTATACAAGAGATGTGATGGAAACGTAGTGGTATTTCTTGTACTATACGTAGATGATATTTTGTTGATTGACAATAATATCAAGGTGTTATCGACGTAAGGGTATGGTTGTCCAAACAGTTTGATATGAAGGACTTGGGAGAGGTAGGACACATCCTTGAGATCAAGGTTATAAGGGATCGTAGGAAAAGGATGTTGTGCTTATCCCAAGCTTCATACATAGACACGATTATGGAGCGTTTTAGCATGCAGAACTCCAAGAAGGGTTTTCTACCCTTCAGGCATGGAGTTCCTTTATCTAAGGAGTTGTGTCCTAGATCATCTGAGGAGATAGAGGAGATGAAGGCGGTTCCTTATGCTTCGACAGTAGGAAGCCTCATGTATGCGATGCTCTGTACAAGACCAGATATCTTCTTTGCCGTGGGCATGGTCAGCAGATATCATAGTAATCTAGGACAGGGACATTGGACTGCGGTAAAACATATATTGAAGTACCTGAGAAGGACTAGGGATTATATGCTAGTTTACCAGGCAGACCAATTACTCCCTGTGGGTTACACGAATTCCGACTTCCAATCTGATAGGGATAACAGTAAGTCTACCTCAGGTTTTGTGTTTACTTTGGGAGGTGGAGCCATTGTATGGAGGAGTGTCAAGCAGAAATACGTGGCGGACTCTACCATGGAAGCTGAGTATGTGGCGGCCTCTGAGGCGGCCAAAGAAGCTGTATGGCTTAGGAACTTTCTGATGGACTTGGATGTGATTTCTGGTTTGCCCAGAACTATCACAATTTATTGTGATAATAGTGGTGCAGTTGCAAATTCGAAGGAACCACGAGCCCATAAGGCTAGTAAACACATAGAGCACAAGTACCACCTGATACGAGAAATCGTAAAGAGAGGAGAAGTTACTGTGGCCAAGATTGCATCAGAGGATAACCTGGCAGATCCTTTCACTAAGGCCCTTCCGGCGAGAGCTTTTGATAGGCATGTGGAGGGAATGGGGATCAGATGTATGGCAGTTTGAGGACAACATAGTCTTTTAGTATAAGTGGGAGATTGTTAGGATGTATACTGAAAAGTCTATCTTTTGTATGAACATCTTTATTTTGAAATAAGAATCATATGATCATTGTTTACATTTTTATGGTTATGCAATATTGTCTAATACTTTAAATTGTAGATAACATGGTGTGTGGTGTCACACGGGAGATCATGTTATCGACCCCTTGAAAAGTATAAGTAAAGGCTCACAACCGAGATGACTTTGGACAAATCATCGGAATGGTTGTAGTGTGATTTGGTATTGGTTTGTCTTGACTATAGAATCACACTAGTGCACTTTGTGTGTATTGAGCAGGACTGACATAGAGGTGACTCGATTTATTGCTGACTACATAATTAAATCGGACCTCAGATATTATTTAGTACATGCTCTTAATCCCTATATAATAACGGACACATATACTTAGTAATCGTCTCTTTGATTTACCAATGGGCGAGATTTATAGATTAAATCGATAGGCTCGATAAGTTGGGAGATGATATTATTTATATGGTGTGTCGTTGATTATAGGAGGAAATCGTGTCCTATATATTAGGATGATGATGTCCCCTTGAGGAGCTCATAAGGTTCATCATGTAAACCCTGCAGGTGGACTTGGTCCGGCATGATGAAAAGGTTGAGTGATACTACTCAAGGAGTTAGATGTTGATTAATTAATGGTCAGTAAATTAATTAATCGACGGACATTCGAGATCTTAAACACGACGAGAAAATGTACAAATAATATATGGAGCCCATATTATCATATGGGGGTTGGTGAGGTAGATCAATGATGATCCTTTAGTGGATTGGATCATCATTAGTGGATCGAACTTTATGTGGGCTTGATCCATGGGTGGCCAAGATCCAACTCCTCCTCATGGTCCCTAATGTAGCCTATTAACACCTCATGATGTAGATCCAATGGATAGAAACAAAACTCTAAGATCCATAGGTAGAGATTAAATCTCTAAGATCCGACGGTTGAGATTAAATCTCTAGATCCGACGGTTGAGATTAAATCCCTAGAACCAATGGAGGAGCTTAATTCATGACTTATCCCTAACTCTATAAAAGGATGTCAAGTGGGTTGGCGTGAACTACATCTAAGAGAGCAAGGCTTGGGCGGCAAGAGAAGGGAATCCTAGTTGAGATAGGATTAGGGTTAGGGTTTGGAGGCTAGGGCGGCACCAAATAAGGAAGGTGTTGTTTTCTTCTTCCTCCTTCATTGGTCGGCTTCCAGCAGCCTTTCCAGCATTTTCCCAGCCCTTGGCCAGCGGCAAAAGCCTCTTCTCTCTTCTCCTTAGGTGGTGGAAACAAGATATAGGGCTTCCCTTGGTGTCTTGGTTGTTTTCCATCATCTTCTCCTCCTTCTAGTTGGCCGACGGCAAGGGTTTGGTGTGCTCCTTGTTGGTTGGTTTTAGGGAGGAGAAAATCCTTGTTTCTATTCTTCCTCTTTCTTTGGAAGAGCAAGGAAGGAAGATTTGTGATCTAGGAGCTTCGACTTTTGGTAGAGCGTCGCCCACACGATGTCCAAAAGGAGGAAGGTCATACATTAGAAGATCAAGAGGTATATCTATTCTCTTTTCTCTTTTGTTTATTGATTGTATTTGTTTTTCAATTATAAGCATGTTATAAATCTGTAAATGGCTAAATAATACTTGGATCCCTAGCATAAACACGAAAATCGGCGATCCGGACATCGTTTATTCCGCGGCTACTCGTAGAATAGAGGATGATCACTTGAACAACTAGTTTGTTCAAGTGACCTCTCTAAACTAATAGCACGACGATGGCTTGGTTGTTTGGGCAATCCCTTTTGTCTAGGATTAAATTTTTAATCTGGGGACATCGAAGGGATCGCCATGAACAAGTGACTGAGGTGAAGTGGGAAGCGAAGTTTTCCCTCACGGACTCGATAAGCAAAACCCTACAATTAGTGGGAGAGCTTCCGGGGCAATTCCCTTCAGATTTGAGTTAGGTGGCCTAACTAGAAAGTGTTTGTTGTTTTTGTCAAACATCAAAAAGGGAGAGATTGTTGGTGCAATCGACCCAGGTCACGATTGACCGGACTCGAGTTTGACTCGAGTAGTATTTTGATGTTTGACATTGATGTTCAACAGATTGTCATGGGAAAGTTCAAGTCATGGATACTTGGCATGGAAAGTCTAAGTGGGACACTTGGCAATGGGAAAGTCCAAGTCATGGGTACTTGGCATGGAAAGTCCAAGTGGGACACTTGGCAATGGAAAGTCCAAGTATGAGTCTTGGCAAGGGAAAGTCCAAGCTTGAGTCTTGGAAAATGGAAAGTCTAACATGGGTTAGCAAGGGAAGCCCAAGGGGTGATATTGGTGGCGTAAAGTCTAAGGGTGGGGTCTTGGTAGCATAAGTCCAATGGTTGAAGGCATAAAGTCCAAGCGATAGTCTTGGCAGCGTAAGCCCAATGTGCCTTGGTAGTGTAGACCAGCTTAATATGACAATAGCCGATGAAATCACTTGAAGGCTAGCGTATAAATGAACAAGTCATGGATGACTTGGAGGGATCCGATAGGCATGAGGCTGACGGAAGTGGCTAGAAGGCTTAGGTCTAGGCTAAGGGTGGTCTAGCAAGTATGAGGGCATCATACTTGGGGTTAAACCTTATGTTTGAGATTATCAGTTGACTGGGGATTTGGACCAGTCGATTGGTCAAGTGTTTTGACACTTGGCAGTCGAGTTGACTCTTGTCAGTCGACTGAGATTATAGTCGATCGAGTCGAGTCGTAGTGTTCGTGTAGAAATAGTTTGTTAGTCGACTACCGTAATTGGGCGATCGATGATACGATCGCCATGGATGGCGATCGATCGGTCGATTTGAGGAGCGATCAATCGCCATGGATGACGATCGGCTCGACCACGGCGATTAATCGCTAGGTAATGGCGATGCTGCGCGTGTAACCGTTGGCTTGAATGTCGACGTGGATTAAGCCATTATCTCACAACGGTATTGTTGGTAGTCGACTAGGGCCTTATGACAGTCGATTTCCAGGCACGAATCCAGCTCGATGCAGGCATAAAAGGAGCAACTCGTGGAGGATTTGAGCAGCGATTTCTTGGGCATTTTGAGGTGATTTGCCGGTGCAAATCAAGGTATTCAAGCACGATTCAAGCAATGGACAAGCAAGCTTCCAAAAGATCGGTTGTAAAGTGTTCTTTATGTTGGATCGAAGCGGATCGCTAGAGGGGGGGGGGGTGAATAGCGATAAACCTTTTTTTTTAATTCGTTCGTTAAAACTCGAGTAGACAGTTAATTGCAGCAGAAAGATAAACTATAAATAAATGAGACAAATGTTTTTTTACTTGGTTCGTAGCCTTCGGCTACTACTCCAAGACCCTAGTGATCCTTGATCACACACGGAGGGCAATTCACTAAAAACACTCCTCCTCGTTGGAGGTAGGAGTTTCACGATTACAAAAAAAATTCGAAAGAAAAGATAGAGAGACAAACCCTCTCTTCTATTAATGTAAAGTGCAACGATAGAAAACCTCGATTAATAAAAGGAATTGCAATATTTAAAGAGACGATAAAATAAGAATATCAACAACTAAAAGAGTAGAAAGTAAACTAGGGTTGTTGACAGCACTTTGTCGTAGAGTCGTCGGAAAATCGCAGAGCTGTGGAGGTTTGTGAGCACTTAGAGATGATGAAAAACCCTAGAAGAAGCCCTCCTTTTATAGCCTTTAAGCCCCTCATCGAATGAGTTTTCAACCAATAGGAATTGGGCACAAAACTCTTGAAAATGGTGAACGGCTGATTTTTGACCATCGGTTGAACTGGCCGGTTGAACTGATGGCCAGGATTTTTGACTACAATAAAGAGTTAGCTCAAAATATAAGTGGATTCGACGACACTTGCCATCCGATCTCAACATAGACCTTCTATGGGAAGTCTTGGGTCGGATCGTCGCCTAAGGACGTCCCCGTACAAAGGACACGACCTCACTTCACTTTACTCACTCGAGCTTACCTCGATACTTACTATGTCGCTTTTGCTTCCGACCTTTCACTTGATTCCTTCGGCTCCCTCCAAAGTCACTCGAGTGTTGCCCGACCACCGTGGCTTCCTTCGGGTGTCGCTAGCCTTCAACTCCAGCTATAGCAATTTTCTGCACACTCGATTCAGCTCGTGAGATAACGACATGAGCTTAACTTTGTATCGTTTGCTATAATCAAAACTCAGGTTCGACTTAGGTGCCTACTGCACCAACACTTTATATATTTTTTTTGTATTTCACTTGTATTTTCTTGTTTATTATTTCTTATTGTTGTAAGAATCATTGTACGAGGTTTCCCGCCTCTGACTTGTTGTCGAGAAGGAGTATTTAATTATTAGTGGTGTTTAGCATCGCTAGGGCTCATTCTAGCCCAACCCGTGGAGTAGGAATCTTGAGGTTCCAAACCATGTTATATTGTTGTGTTTGTGTGCTTGTATTTTTGTTATTACTTTATTTTCTTTGTTTTCGCTACGCTAATAACAATTATAGACGCAAGCACGATCGATTTCCATCTTCGACGAACTACACACTATTTACCCCCCCCCCCCTCTAGCAGTCACAATGATCCCTATATATATGGCTTGTACTAATACAGAGAAGGTAGGCTTAGCTACATATCATCTCCGTGATTAGGTCGTCACCTTGTGTAATATGCAGAAGACACTATTCAGTGAGCAGGTTATCTCATGGTCATTATTTCAATATTCATTTCAGAGACAGTATATTCCTGCATCCTTTTGCATGGGTCATCGTTAGGAATTTTTAAGCCTCAAGCAAGGCGATTGATCTATTATGGAGTATAATGCAGAATTCACTCAACTCGTAGAGTTCTGTCCTCATCTCATGGGTCATGATGTGAGCAAAGCATACAGAGTTTTAGGAGTAGTTTTCGCTCACATCTCATCTCATTTTATGTTTGTTTCATGCATATTTTACTTTGTTTTCCATGACTTTCCTATTTTTTGGTTTGGAGTGTTGGTGCAATCAACCCAGGTCACGATTGACCAGACTCGAGTTTGACTCGAGTAGTGTTTTGATGTTTGACATTGATGTGTAACATTGATGTCTGACATGTATTGGGGAGATTGCTGATGCAATTGACCCAGGTCGTACTTGATGTTTGATGATGGTTTGACCATTGTCATGGGAAAAAGTCCAAGTCTTGTGTACTTGGCATGAAAAGTCCAAGCATGGGTCTTGGCAAGGAAAAGTCCAAGCATGAGTCTTGGCATGGAAAGTCCAACATGGGTTGGCAAGGGAAAGTCCAAGCTTGAGTCTTGGCAATTGAGAAGTCCAATGGGAATATTGGTGGCGTAAAGTCCAAGGGTGGAGTCTTGGCAGCATAAGTCCAATGGTTGGCAGCATAAAGTCCAAGCGGAGGCTTGACAACATAAGTCCAATGTGCCTTGGCGATGTAGACACCGTTAGCATGACAATAGCCGATGGAAGAACCTGAAGGCTAATGTATGGATGAATAAGTCATGGATGACTTGGAGGGATCTGATAGGTGCGAGGCTAACGGAGGTGGCTAGAAGGCTTAGGTCTAGGCTACGGGTGGTCTAGCAAGTATAGGGGCACCATACTTGGGTTAAAACCTCATGTTTGAGGTGTATCAGTCGACTGGGACTATGGTCAGTCGACTGATTGGAGGCAACTAGGGTTTGACTACAAGAAATGGCCTAGCAGTCTGATGTGTTATTTTCCGCAAGTGCACGGTTGTCGTCAAGTAATAAAAATATCGATCCCACAGGGATTGGAACAATTACCGAATGATCGTGATACCAAGTTATCTAGTAAATCAATGTATGGTTTAAGCTAAGAAACTGAGCAGTCAATAACAACGAATGAGAAGAACGAGCTAAAAGTTGATAGTTGAGGAGAATCTCAGGATATGGGTTTCACCACGTCGATGATTTATAAGGTGATTTGATTCTTTCCTACCCCTATTAGAGTTTGTTTTGATGGAACCTATCCTAAGGTAAATCAACGGCCCCTTTCGAGGTCTACGCTGACTGTACCTATCAAATTCAATTTACCTGTCACGGTGTTCGAGCATAGGGGATCATAATCACTAAGGACTGTCACACGATACCCCATGAAACCTCCCTATTCTTACCTCTCTACTAGGTAGAAAGCTGGATTTGATAGATCCATTAAGTCCATAAGAGTTCCTCTAGAGTCAAATTTCCTTTTTCACGTAGGTTTGCACACGGGACCATAATCGCCTAAGGGACTGTCGAGACCCCATGAAGCCCTCGTAGATACGCTACCGCTACTTGACAGGAGTTTATCCTAGTTGGTTCGGGGTTTGAGAACTTGGGTTCCTGTAGGTACTTCCCTTAGCTCCTTAGGTTTGTCAATAAGAATCCAACGAAAACCAAATCAACACAAACAATAATTTAAGTAGTATAGATTATATCATCATCGTAAATCGTCAAAGGGCTACTCCCCCATCCTAAGATTACAGGACACTACTCCATAGTCTGACAAGAGTTGCTAGAGACAGAAAATACAATACTGGATGCCATCTGCGTTCCTCTGACTCCTTCTCTTTTGCTTCCTCTGTTGTCATCCCTTTGCCCTCTTCTCTCCTCCTTTTGACCATCCGCCGTCCTCCTCTAGGGTTAGAATATCTTCTCTTTTATAGCCTTGCCTCCTCTTCAATTTAAGGCAATAGATTCCCATCGAAGATCCCTGATTGCTCGAAAAGGAAGGCGAAATCGAAGCCAACACGCCCGCCACATGAGGGCACCGGCGTGTCGCGGGTTTCCACAAGGCGGTTACGGTTTGAGCTGGCGTGTCGCGGTAAGAGCGTGTTAGTTGCTGGAATCACCGCAGGCGTGTTGCTCTTTGAACTCGGCGTGTCGTGTTTGCATAGGCGTGTTATGCGGAATCACCGCGCAGCGTGTTGCTCTTTGAACTTAAAATACATGTCTAGGATATGAAATGAGATAAAATGCACATATATAAAGTAGTGAAAACATAGCATGATTCACCCACATCAAAATCCCCTAGTCTTAAACTTTTGCTTGTCCTCAAGCAAAGACAACTCGAAAGACAACTTATTTGTGGAAATACTAAGCATCATCTAGGGGTATACAGTCAGATCTTAATCTTTTCAAATCATTCCTAGTTGCCAAGTTCGAAAGATCCCTATATAGTGCACGTGAAATGGTGGACTAAAGTCATTGGACACCAATCTGGACTTGACATCCCTTCTATCGTAGAATATTCTTATTTCCGGCATAGAGGCACTTACCTGCCTTAATGCATGGATCATTCTTACCTATCATCAAAAGGTCTCAAAGGAGCACTTTCCAAGAAGAGAGAAGGTAAGGAATTATAGAGAGCATTTCCCCAGTAACTAGTTAGTCTCAAAGGGGCACCTTTTAGGTGTTTCCCCAGTAACTACTTGGTCTCAAAGGGGTGCTTGAAAACAATTCCCATAACCTTTTTTTTTTTTTTTTTTGTGTTTCTCCAGTAACCAAGTTGCGCAAGTAAGTCTCCAATGGAAAATCGAGTACTCGTCTGATATGGGGGATTTAAATCTTTTCATTGGATACCTCAGACCTATAGACCGTGTTCGAAGTGAAATAGGGTTCTTATCAAATAGGCAAAAAGGAATTTCATGATCCGACCAATATTCAGTTGTATTCGATGATATATAAAAAATTGCCTTTGTTATGAGATATGAAAAGATGCAAATAAAATAAAATAGCAATAACCAAAAAGATCTAAGTAGAAACGGCATAAGCAGTAAAGGATGTGCATCAAAACTCACAAAATAGTTGAAGGTGGTCAATGGTCATCGTCTTCGCTACTAGCATCCTCCTCTGCCCACCTACGTCGCTGCTCTGGTAAAACTCCCGACTCTTGTCGAAATCTATCATTATCTTCCCTACGGCGGACTCGTGATGAAAAATTCATCGCTCTCTCAGAAAATCAGCCCTATCCAAATCTTTGTGTCACCATGCGATGGTGCTCCTCTGTAGCTTGGGCATACCGATCCCACACACCAATGTGCAGGTATGCTCGACCCTAAATGCTTGAATGATGATCGGAATCCTAAAAATCAAAAGAAGAGTACCTACGAAACATTGTCAGAGGGAAACCGTGGGGTTCGAGTCGAATGTGATGGCTCATGGGCTATGTGAGATGTCTCCCTAGCAGGGGGTGATGTAGCATGGGCTGTGGGGGTAGGAAAGGGTTCCTGAACATCTCTAAAAAGCCAATTGGATGAATTACGTCATACATCATCCGCTCGTGGTTCAAGAGGGATTTTAATTCCATTTCTTAACACCAAGCGATATCCTCGTCACATGCCTCAATCATCTTCATATTTATACAAGCATCCAAATCCAATCTAGGGCTAGCAGACAATATTCAAGGTCATCCAAATCACATCCTAAGGCTACAGCAATCCTAGTGATAATACCCCCTATGACTATGACTCCGGATGGGCTATTACTAACCTTAACTAAATGCCTAACCATATGGGCTCCTGAATCAATCTTAACTTCATTTAGCATGGCCCATAGAAATTGTAACTCACTCTGCCTAGCCACCCTCAAGACTATCATATCTCCCGAGATTGTATTAGCCATGAATCTAAGGAGATAACGGAAAGTAGGATTAGGGATGTTAAATGATTTAGATCTAGATGCATCGTAAGGCGAGGTCATCAGAAATTAATCTCCAAAATTGATGATCAATAAAATGTCTATGAATTTGCCTCTCCCCTCCGCTAGGAAAATCAAATATCATATTAAAATCACTCAGAAAGGGTAAATTCATGGTTCATTAATCTAAATTTTATTTTTCCTTCCTCACAATCTTTTCCTTGCAGTATTTCAGCGGACAGGGAGCTAAGGAATTCAAGAGTGATACTAGGGTAAGTAAGGTGATGGTGTGTGATAAACTCTGTCCAGCCTATCCTATTTGTTAACCAAGTTATGTCATCTCTTAACCCTAAGGTGGTCAACGTGTAGAAGTCTATAGTTCTCGTAGATACTAACTTCCTCTTTTCAAGCTTACTGAATTTAGTCTTCATAATATCATCCCTAAAAACAATTCCATAAGGATGGCTAGAGGTCGGAGGAGGTTCGTTACCCAAATCCTGAGCTTTTCTTTTCCCCTTGTCCTTTGCCGTAGAGGAAGAAGCTCCTCCTCTTGTCTTCACTCGCTTGCTCATGGCGTTGGAATTGGAGAGACAAGAGTTTGCTCCTACTTTGCTTGAGAGGGAGGCCGTGGGGCTTCAACCTTGTATCGCGAGTGGAAGATTAGGCGTTCTCGGGCTGGTTTTAGAGGGTTATCCGCGACATAGCGTGTCGGGCTTGTTCTTACGCAAATACCCGACCCGTTTAGGTGCGACATGGGCGTGTTCCGTCCCTCCCAGCGTGTCAGAGTCAGGCCCAGCGTGCCTAGGTTGAGAAGTGTTGCGACAGGCGTGCTAGTCGACGCCGCCTATATGTTGTCTTCGGGTACCAACAACACGCCTGTGTCATTCGGCACAGGCGGGTCGTGTCAACTTGGCACGCAGTGGCACGCATCCTGAAAACCTGAAAAAAAATAAATAAAAATAAAAATAGAATAAAGAATAAAATAAAATAAAATAAAATGAAAATAGCATGGGTTGCCTCCCAAGAAGCGCTTGTTTAAGGTCGTTAGCTTGACCCCTCAGTTACTCCTTAGTTTTGGGGATATGGCTTGAGTATGCTCTGCCTCTCCTCATCTCCAATCAGCTCAACAGAATTATTTGCGAAGTATCTCTTAAGTCTTTGACCATTTACTTTGAAAATTCCGGTAGACTCACTAGATATATCAATAGCTCCATGAGGATAAACCTTTTCAATTCGATATGGCCCCGACCATCTGGATTTCAGCTTCCCAGGAAAGAGTTTCAATCTGGAGTTGAATAGTAATACCAAGTCTCCTTGATGGAATTCTCTGCGCATGATATTCTTGTCATGCCACCTCTTCGTTTTCTCCTTATAAGACCTCGCATGTTCATAAGCATCAAGGCGTAGTTCTTCAAGTTCGTTTAGCTGCAGTTTTCTTTTCTCTCCGGCTTTCTTCAAGTCAAAATTAAGCCATTTAATTGCCCAATATGCCCTATGCTCTATTTCAACTGGAAGATGACATGGTTTTCCATAAACTAATCGAAACGGAGTCATTCCAATGGGTGTCTTATAGGCAGTTCGATAGGCCCATAGAGCATCATCAAGTCTTAAAGACCAATCCTTCCTTGATCTTGATCGCTTTTCCAAGATAGTCTTGATCTCCCTATTCGAAACTTCTACTTGCCCACTCGTTTGTGGATGATATGGTGAGGCTAGTTTATGGGTTACTCCATACTTCTTGAGAAGACTTTCAAATTGTCTTTCGATAAAGTGTGAGCCTCCATCACTTATTCGCTTCTCAGTATTCCAAATCTTGGAAATATTATACTCTTAAAGAGCTTAATGACTGCTTTTGCATCACAAGAGGGGATGGTAGAGCCTCAACCCATTTAGACACATAGTCCACGCTACAGATATAGGTGTTTTTATAGGAAGTAGGAAGGGTCCCATATAGTCAATTCCCCATACGTCGAACAATTCGACTTCCAATATCGAATTTTGAGGCATCTCATGTCTCCTTGATATGTTCCGGTCCTTTGACAATGTCACAAGTCGTCACATAATTAGAGTCTCTAAAAATGTGAGGCCAATAAAATCCCGCTTGCAAAACCTTTGCAGCAGTCTTGTCTGTGCTCGCATGACCTCCATATGCAAAAGAATGACAGTGGTACAATATATCCTCAATCTCTTCTTCGGATACGCATCTTCGATATATATCATCAGAAAATTGCTTGAAAAGGAATGGTTCGTCCCACACATAATGCTTTACATCCGAAAGAAACTTCTTCCTCTGATGATAACTCATGTTAGAAGGTATTATCCCACAAGCTAGGTAGTTGGCAAAATCAGCATACCACGGTGCCTTGATTGTTCGAACTGCTAGTAGCTGCTCATCCGGAAAGAAATCGTTTATAGCAAGATCGTCGGCTCTTCCCGCATTTGGTTCTAGATGAAGCCTCGATAGATGGTCTGCAACTACGTTCTCCGTTCCTTGCTTGTCTCGAATTTCTAAGTCAAACTCTTGTAGGAGAAGTATCCACCGGATCAGTCTTGGCTTAGATTCTTTTTTACTCAGCAAGTATCTTATGGCTGCATGATCTGTATAAACTATCACCTTGGTCCCTATGATATAAGATCTGAACTTGTCGAAAGCAAATACTATAGCCAAGAGTTCCTTCTCTGTGGTAGCATAATTCATTTGTGCTTCATCCAATGTCTTACTAGCGTAGTAGATTGCATACACCTTGCGATCCTTTCTTTGTCCTAACACTGCGCCAGAAAATCACTTGCATCACACATAATTTCAAAGGAGACTCAATGGAGGTTGCATTATTAGGCGGTTGTTAATGCTTCCTTTAACTGGAAAATGCATCAAGACAAGGGTTATCAAAGTGAAACACAACATCTTTAGCAAGCAAATTAGTTAATGGCCTTGAAATTTTTGAGAAGTCCTTGATGAACCGCCGGAGAACCACCGCATGTCCTAAGAAACTACGCACTCCCTTGACATCGGTTGGAGGTGGCAACCTCTTGATCACTTGATTTAGCAATATCCACCTCGATACCACGGTGTGAAATTAGGTGTCCAAGTACTATGCCTTCTCGCACCATGAAGTGACACTTCTCCCAATTAAGCATTAAATTCATTTCCTCGCATCTCGCAATACCTTGACCAAATTAGATAAACATATATCAAAATCACCATATCTGAAAAATCATCCATGAATACTTCCATTATATTCTCGATCATATCGAAAAAATTGAAGTCATACACCTCTGAAAAGTGGCGGTGCATTGCATAACCCAAAAGGCATTCTCCTGAAGGCAAAGGTACCCATAGGGCAGGTGAAAGTTGTTTTCTCTTGGTCATTAGGAGATAGGGATTTGATAGAAACACGAGTATCCATCTAAATGTAAATCACGAGTGTTTTGCTAAGTCTAACATTTGGTCAATAAATGGGATGGGAAAATGGTCCTTTCTAGTTTCCTTATTCAATTTTCTATAATCAATACACATTCTCCATCCCATGTATGACTCTAGTGGGGATTAACTCATTCGTAGCATTCCTTATTACCGTTATCCCCCCTTTCTTTGGCACAACATGGACAGGACTTACCCATTCGCTATCGGATATTGGATAGATAATTCCTGCATCTAGCAATTTCATAACCTCTTTCTTGACTATCTCTTTCATAGCTGGGTTCAATCTTCTTTGATGCTCTATAGAGGTTTTAAAATTGTCTTCTAATAAAATCCTGTGCATGCAAACCGATGGACTAATTCCTTTAATGTCATCAATCTTGTATCCAATGACATTCTTATATATTTTCAATACCTCAATCAGTTTTTCAGTCTCTGCATTACTCAGATTAGCATTAATGATCACAGGGTAAGTAGAATTTTCGCCAAGAAACTCGTACCTGAGTGTCGATGGAAGAGGCTTAAGTTCTACCTGTGGCGTGAAATCGGAATCGGAAATCTCCGGTTCTTTATCTTCAAAATCCCCTCCGAGCTTATTAAGATGAGTTTGTTCTGGTGCTCCTTTTAGTGCTGTTGACTGGAAACTGTCAATCCTACAACAAACATCAAAAACAGAGGGTTGTTTAACAGCTTTTGAAAGATCAAATTCAATTTTTTCGTTTCCAAATGCAAGTGAAAGTTTGTGGTTTTTGACATCTATCATTGCTCTCGCAGTAGCCAAGAAAGGTCTCCCCAAGATAAGTGGGATACATGGGTCTTCATCCATGTCTAGTACTACAAAATCTGCTGGAACAATAAAATTTCCCACCTGTACTGGTACATCTTCTAAGATTCCCAAAGGATATCTAATGGAACGATCGGCTAACCTATGCAGCCATAGTAGTTAGTTTCATTTCTCCCAAATCAATTTCTTGCATATGGAAAGAGGTATCAAATTTACAGCGCCCAAATCGCAAAAAGCCTTATCAAAATTTGAGTCATTGATTATGCAAGGTATAGAAAAGCTACGGATCATTTAGTTTGGGAGGTACCATGTTCTTAATTAAGGCCTTTGCACTCCTCGATGAAGAGCCAGCATTACATGCTCTCGACTTTTCTTTTATTGGTTAAGATGTCCTTCAAGAACTTAGAGTACGTAGGCCTTTGGTGAAGAGCTTCTGTAAAAGGTATATTGATATACAACTTCCTAATTACCTCAAGGACCTTACCAAATTGGTCATCCAATTTTTCCTTAATCAGTCTTTGAGGAAGCGGGATAGGGGCTTATATGCTCTTGGTTCCCTATTCGACATGCTTGTGTTGTTTGGCACACGGGCGTGTCATTCTTTGGAATGACCGACACGGTGTGTCGGTGACACGCTCGTGGGCCTCAGCGTGTTGCTCAACACCGCCTGGGTCAGTGTGTCGGTTCTTCAACAGCGTCTTCTTTGTCATCTTCCAACTCCCACGCGAGGTCGCTTGTTTAGCTCATCTCCTTCTAAAATCCTTCCACTTCTCGGACTTATAGAATTACAATGCTCAATTTGGGTTTATACGAATTTCAGAAATCAGGGCATCCTTGATCTTGGTGGCAATTTGGGAAATTTGATTTTCCAGCATTCTTGTGTGATTAGTCAAATTATCAACCTTGCTTCCCAATTGCTTGATTGCCTCGGTATTATTTTGATGTTGCCTATTTGATTCTACAACATGCTGCCAAAATTCATCATTTATCTTCCCGACATGTGATAAAATTTTCCATCATCTTTTCTAAGCTCGACTTGGGTCTGTTTGAAATCCGAAGGTGCTCCAAAGTTGTTCTCGGAAGAATTTTGATGGGCTCTATCTGAAAAGTTGGGATGATTTCTCCAACCGGATTATGCGTGTTTGAGTAAGGGTTGCCACCATTAGGCTTCGATTAAAATTATTCAACGCATCAACTTGCTCAATCCACTTCCGATGATGGTGCGTGTAGGATTTGACAATATCGCCTACATGTCTGTTACACCACAATCTCAAGTGACATTAGATGAGTTTACGGCTGATACATTAAAATGTTCGAGCTTTTGAGTTAATGCATCGACTTTTGCACTGAGTAGATCAATGGTACTTACCTCAAACTTACCTGGCATTTTAGTTTGATATCCTCGTTCAGAGCCCATTGGTGAGAATTCATTGCCACATTCTCGATGATCTCAAAAGCTTCATCCAATGTTTTGTTCATAAGAGCTCCTCCTGCAGCAGAATCAAGAGAAACCTTAGTAGCATCTGAGATTCCATTGTAGAAAGTATGCACAATGAGCCACTTCTCCACCCATGATGAGGGCATTGTTGTAGTAATCCCTTAAATCTGTCCCCAGCTTCAAATAATGTTTCTCCATCCTTTTGCAAAATTAGTGATTTGATGGCGAAGACTTGCAGCTTTCTTTGGGTGGAAAATACTTGTCTAAAAATCTTTGCTCCAGTGATCCCGTAGTTATACAATCTTTGGAAGAGAGTAGTAGCTAGCCAAGCTCTAGCTTTGTCCATAATGAGAAAGGAAACAAGCGCAATCTAATAGCATCTGGAGGCTCCATTCAGTTTAAAGTCTCATAAAATTCCAAAAATACTTCCAAGTGCAGATTTGGATCTTGATGAGTGCTCCTCCGAATTGATCTTTGTTGGACCATGATAGTAGTAGGTTTTAATTGAAATTGTTTGCTTCAATAGGGTCTTCTAATACTCGATCTCAATCCCCTTGTACTAGGTCTTTGCATAATCCCTTAAAGGTTTATTTTCGTTACGTCACCATGTGAGGTCGATTGTTTTCTGAGGTTCTTTGAAATCGTCTTCTAGCAAGGAAAGTTCTCTCTATCTCGGGATCAATATCGAGAATTTCCCTATTAAAGTCTGCATGCAACAACAAGAGAGGCTCCCAAAACAAAATTGAATAGATACAAAAGAAAAATAGGAACAATCAATATTGAACAAGAATTCAGATCAATCTAGATTAACTAAATCACGCTCAATTCAATATTGAGTGCCAATCCCGACAGCGGCGCCAAAAACTTGATGTGTTATTTTCCGCAAGTGCGGTTGTCGTCAAGTAATAAAAATATCGATCCCACAGGATTGGAACAATTACCGAATGATCGTGATACCAAGTTATCTAGTAAATCAATGTATGGTTTAAGCTAAGAACCGAGCAGTCAATAACAGCGAATGAGAAGAACGCAGGCTAAAAGTCGATAGTTGAGGAGAATCTCGGGATATGGGTTTCACCACGATGATTTATAAGGTGATTTGATTCTTTCCTACCCTATTAGAGTTTGTTTTGATGGAACCTATCCTAAGGTAAATCAGCGGCCCCTTTCGAGGTCTGTTGTGTACCTATCAAATTCAATTTACTGTCACGGTGTTCGAGCATAGGGGATCATAATCACTAAGGGGACTGTCACGATACCCCATGAACCTCCCTATTCTTACCTCTGTCACTTAGGTAGAAACTGGATTTGATAGATCCATTAAGTCCATAAGAGTTCCTCTAGAGTCAAATTTCCTTTTTCACGCGGTAGGTTTGCACACAGGACCATAATCGGCTAAGGGGACTGTCACGAGACCCCATAAGCCCTCGTAGAATCGCTACTTGTGAGGAGTTTATCCCTAGTTGGTTGGGGTTTGAACTTGGGTTCACTTTGTTAGGTACTTCCCCTTAGCTCCTTAGGTTTGTCAATAAGAATCCAGCGAAAAAACCAAATCAACACAAACAATAATTTAAGTAGTATAGATTATATCATCATCGTAAATCGTCAAAGGGCTACTCCCCCATCCTAAGATTACAGGACACTACTCCATAGTCTGACAAGAGTTGCTAGAGAAAGAAAATACAATACTGGATGCCATCTGCGTTCCTCTGCCGACTCCTTCTCTTTTGCTTCCTCTGTTGTCGATCCTTCTCCTTTTTGACCATCCGTCCTCCTCTAGGGTTAGAATATCTTCTCTTTTATAGCCTTGCCTCCTCTTCAATTTAAGGCAATAGATTCCCACGAAGATCCTGATTGCTCGCAGAAAAGGAAGGCTGAAATCAGGCCAACACGCCCATGCCACATGAGGGCACCGGCGTGTCGCGGGTTTCCCACAAGGCGTGTTACGGTTTGAACTGGGGCGTGTCGCGGCTGCATAGGGCGTGTTGGCTGCTGGAATCACCGGCACGGGCGTGTTGCTCTTTGAACTCAGGCGTGTCGTGGCTGCATAGGGCGTGTTGGCTGCTGGAATCACCGGCACGGGCGTGTTGCTCTTTGAACTCAGGCGTCAAAATATGCTAATCATGATAAAATACATGTCTAGGATATGAAATGAGATAAAATGCACATATATAAAGTAGTGAAAACATAGCATGATTCACCCACATCACAGTCGACTGGCAGCATTGGGCAGTCGACTGATGGTCAAGCTTTCGGGCACAGAAAGCCTTTCAGTCGAGTGATTAGCCTAAGCACTCGACTAATTGAGCCATCAATCGACTGATGGATATGATCAGTCGACTGATGGTCTATCCATTGGAACTTATCCAATGTGGCTCATGCCGTTGTGAGACAACGACTATAGAGGCAGTCGACTGATGGTCCTGATCAGTCGGCTACTAGGTGAAATCCAGCACAAGGAGCAGCTTTAAAGGGATCTTGTGAAGGAAGGATTTGGCAACTGGTTCTTGGATGTGTTTGGGGTGATTTGTTGCTACAAATCAGGGTCTCCAAGTGCAATTCAAGCAACCAAAGATCAAACAATCAAAAGAGCATTTGTAAAGTGTTTTTCCTTTACTTGTAGTGTATTTCATATATGTATTTGCTTGTATCTATTCGTTTATTGTTGTAAACACTTGTACGAGATTTCTCCACCTCTGACGTGTTGTCAAAAAGGAGTTCTATTAGTGATGTTGTCATCACTCGAGCTTGTAGAACTCAATCCGTGGAGTAGGAACTATTCAGTTCTGAACCACATTATATTGTCGTGTTTGTGTGCTTGTATTTTGTTATTGCTTTATTTCTATTATTTCTGCTACGCACTAATCAAATTGTAGCAAGCATGCGATTCAAATCATAATCCATTGACATACGATGATGTGCTATTCACCCCCCTCTAGCAATCACGAAAGTTCCTTCAATTGGTATCAGAGCGGGTCGCTCTTCACCGACTTCACATCCGAGGGAGCACGCTAGAGGGAAGAAGATGGATTTTGAAGAACAACAAAGATGGGACATCAACACACCGGTCCCATACACCTTCTATGGACAAGAAGGGTTTAGGCAATGGAAGGCATGGATTGAAGATTATATGATGATGATGGACTTAGATGATTGGGCCACGTTGATGGAAGCGTTCAAATTTCTAAGAGGGCCTAAGGGAGGGCTCCTTAAAATGAAGAAGTGGACCGAAGAACAACTCCAAGGATTTGAGAGGAGTAATAAGGTAATCAAATTTTTGAGTGATTTAATTCCTAACAATGTTGTGTCTAAATTAGGAGAATACAAGGATGCAAAGGAATTTTGGAGTGAATTGGCCAAGCTCCATGAGAATCCTCAACTTGTCCAAGAGCCCGAAGAAGAAGAATCCTCATCCTCACAAGCAAGTGATGATTCGGAAGTTCATAGAGAATCGACATCCGGATTGGTGGAAGAGGAAGAGGTAGAGGAAGCCTCCACCTCTAGGGTTGAGGGGGAGGAGATTAGATCATCTACACTGGAGCAACCTCAAGAAGAACCATCCACCTCCGGTCGAGAGGAAGAGGAAGCTCGGGACTCCCCTTCCATGGAAGGTAACTCAAGCATGTCAATAAATAATAAAATTCATATTATGTGCTTTGAGTGTAGGGAGCAAGGACACTACAAGAGTAAGTTTCCTAAACGAGTCAAGAAGACTCTGTTGGATCGATTTGAAACGCTAGAGGGGGGGGTGAATAGCGTTAGTGAAAACTTTTCTTTTTCGACAATTAAAACCAAGTACGTAGCGGAAAACAAAAGATAAACACAAGAAAGACACAAAGCTTTTTACTTGGTTCACAGCCCACCGACTGCTAATCCAAGGCCCTGCGATCCTTGATCGCTTCCGAAGGGCAATCACTAAAAGTCTCTTCCTCGTTGGAGGTAAGAGACAAGACGATTACAATGATTATAAGGCCGGTAACAACCTTACCGGTCCTTATACAAATTAAGTACAGAAATATAATAATATCGACAATTAATTAGAAGATGATGCACGGTCGGAGTAGCGTTGTAGAGAGCACGAGCACTTGAGAGATTATTCAATTTGGGTTTGAGTCCTCCCCTCCTTTTATAGATTTGCACCTTGGAATTTGTCCCGATCCAGATCCAAAACTCGTGGATCTTATCTTGAGGTGGCAGCTTATCTTATCTTGAGGTGGCGACTTATCTTATCTTGAGGTGGTGGCTTATCTTATCATGAGGTGGCGACATCAATCTCTATCTCTTTGACCGTGTGCACTGGGATGATTCGTCTATATCGATCGGCCGATCTCTTAGCGAATGATGCCTTGATCGGATCGACATCTCGGTTGACTCACGCGCCGAGAATTCTGCAATACAAGATTAGCACAATAGATGCATAATGCCATGCAGTGTGATCCTTTGGTGTCGATCTCGACCGGCATTCCTCGAAGCCTTAGTTGGATCGACACCTAGGATTGTCCTCTAACCGAGGATGCGTCCTTACCACCGCTCCACACGGAGCTTACCTTTAGTCCTCTTGACACTGTGCAGCTTTCGGTCACCACCGAGGTTCCTCGACTTCCCGAGGTTCTCCTGGTGTCGTCTAACCACCACGGTTTCTCAACTTGAGATTCTCCGGATGTCGCTCGACCTTTGGCTTAGCTTAAACACTTCCTGCACACTTAGCATATCACATGAGATAACAAAATAGGTTAACTTTGAATCTTTGCCATCATCAAAATCAAGGTTCGATTTTCTAGTGCCTGCACCAACAATCTCCCCTTTGATCTATGGCAAACCAATTCAAAGTTAAGAGAAAAAATAGCGATAAACATTGAACAATAATTTTTCAAAACATCCCCTTAAGGGTACCTCCCCTTAACCACTGGGTGATTTTGAAAAATAATTACAGGAAAGAAAAAGTAAGTAACCTCTTAACTTTATTCTCTCCCTTTGACATATATCAAAAATAACTTTATATTGGGTACATTGCCAAGAAATAGAATTTTTAAACATGCTAATCAAGTTGATTTAATATGTTCAACTTCCTTTAATACTTAGGAGTTTAGGTTTCTAGATCCTGCACCAACAATGTATATCCTAGGTTAGAATGTGACCCCCTAACCTTTAACATTGTTATAAAATTTTGAGAAAGAAAAAAAAACATTTTAAAGGCTCATGTCTATTGGTTTTTATGCCAAACTAGAGGTAGCTAGATACTAAGTTTGTCCAACTTAAGTCTTCTCTCCCCCTTGGCATATTATCAAAAGAAGGATTTAAATTTAGAAAATATTGGTGATTTTTTTTTTAAAAAAATATTTTTTAACAACTTCTATGATGATTATCCAATTAGAACCTCCCCCTTAACCTAACATCCTTGTTAGCCACCAGGAAGGTTTATCTAGAGGGTCTCCCCTTTTGTCTGACAAACTCTTAGGGCATCCTTGTTGGCCATAAGGAAGGCTCACTTAAGTGTCCAAAGGGTCTAGGTATCTAAAGTTGACCTAAAGATTTAGATTTTTAGTATTGGTCAACTAACCATCATTTTAAGAAGCATAGTTGTTTTGAAAACTACATAAAACTACACACAATAATCATGGCAACCAATAAGAATAGTTTTAAGAATCTATTTATGTGTATATAAAATTTGAAATCATTTTCAAAATCATTTTTAATTTGTTGTCCTTACCATCTCACCCATTCTATATGATCAACCAAGTTATCCTTATAGGTATTGTGAGATGAATTTAATTTAATGCCTTAGAAATTAATTAATCTTGGGTTAGATTCAGATTTAACCTTTAGTTAGTTAAGTGAACATTTTAAAAGAGGGCTTCAGTCGTGGCGAGGCACAGGGCCTTCTTTGATCGGAACAACGACCACTTCCTTAGACAAAGCCAACTTAGGAAATTACACACTTAATTCACTTAGGGTTACGTCCTGGTCTAACTAGTTTAGGATGTGGTGAGGTAGCTTCAGTTAGTTCCACTTAGTTAAATGTACCAAGCTAGATACTCCTTATCCAACTCGGATACACTTGACTTCGTTTCCTTAACGTACTATCATCTCATCGCGTCCTAATACTATGTTGTCAAGATTAATTAATTATTTCCTATCTAACCATTCTATGAGAGTTAACTAGTATGTATGACATGACAAAATAAGCATGATAATGATATGTATGCATGAGCAAGCTACATTCAATCAATTTAAAGAAATGGTTATTTTCTTGGGTGGACTTTTATTTGTTCCATAGTTATAAGATACTTTATTATAATTAGGTTTACAAATTTTAGTGTCTTGATTTTTTGGTTAGCTTAGACTTGTAACCCAAGTCTACATATTTATTAGTTGAATTTTTAAAAGTTGAAGGTTTAATTGCTAGATTATTAATTTGTGTATAATCAAATGGTACTCTATTATAATTAATTTTATTGGTTTGATTAACTAATTTTGAATTTTTAATTAAGTTAGATTGTGAATTATTTAAAATAGGATTATTAGAATTTTTCAAAATAATATTATTAGACTTTTTCAAGATAAGATTATTAGACTTTTTAAAAGTAGAATTATTGTTAGAATTATTTAAGATAATATTGTTAGAGTTTTTAAAGGTAGAATTATTATTAGAATTATTTAAGATAAGATTGCTAGAGTTTTTAAAGGTAGAATTATTAGAATTATTTAAGATAAGATTGTTAGAGTTTTTAAAGGGAGAATTATTATTAGAATTATTTAAGATAAGATTATTAGAGTTTTAAAGGTAGAATTATTATTATAATTATTTATATTATCTTTGGAATTTTTAAAGTTAATTTCGATTTTTTATGGTTGAATTTTTCAAAATAGAATTTTTAATTCAATTATCTAGATTAATCGGATCTAGGATTTGATGATTCTGTCTTATGGTTTGATTATTCTGATCAAGGTTTTGATTATTCTGATTAAGTCCTAGGTTGGTTTTATCCTTAACTTGATCTAGATCTATGTTAATTAAACTAAAAATTTGATTAATCTCTTCGTTAATTTTATCAAATGTAAGATTAATTTGATCATTTTCTTCCATGATATTGTTATTATAATTATTTAAACTAATTAAATCTGAATTAATTAATTTTTTATTAGTTGAATTATTAATTGTATTATTTAATTGACAACAATTACACAATTTATCTAAATTATCAACTATTCTAAAACTCAACTTTTTAAAATTATTAATTTTACTAACCTTTTTCTCCGGACATCGATTCTTGTAGTGACCGAATCTTTCGCACCCGAAGCACTTGATGTGCTCCTTGTTCTTCCGTACTCCTGGCAATGGTGTCTCCTTTGCCGCCGGTTGTGTCGTTCGAGTCTTACGAGTAGGACACTTATTTTTATAGTGTCCTCTCTCCCTTCACTTGAAACAAATAATATGGAATTTAAAATTTAAATTGACATTGTTACCTTTAGGCATTGAGCGATACTCTTCCATGGTTAGCTTGGTCAACGATCTTCTAATACTCGCAAAAAAAACACAAACCAAAAAGTCCCAAGACTTGGTCTTGGATTAGTAGTGCAGGAGATAATTAAAAATAAAAAATAAAAATAAAGAAAAGAAAATGCTCGATCGGTGGTTGCACCGAATCTGAGCGCCCCCGCTCTGATACCAATTGTTGGATCGATTTGAAACGCTAGAGGGGGGGGTGAATAGCGTTAGTGAAAACTTTTCTTTTTCGACAATTAAAACCAAGTACGCAGCGGAAAACAAAAGATAAACACAAGAAAGACACAAAGCTTTTTACTTGGTTCATAGCCCACCGACTGCTAATCCAAGGCCCTGCGATCCTTGATCGCTTCCGAAGGGCAATCACTAAAAGTCTCTTCCTCGTTGGAGGTAAGAGACAAGACGATTACAATGATTATAAGGCCGGTAACAACCTTACCGGTCCTTATACAAATTAAGTACAGAAATATAATAATACCGACAATTAATTAGAAGATGATGCACGGTCGGAGTAGCGTTGTAGAGAGCACGAGCACTTGAGAGATTATTCAATTTGGGTTTGAGTCCTCCCCTCCTTTTATAGATTTGCACCTTGGAATTTGTCCCGATCCAGATCCAAAACTCGTGGATCTTATCTTGAGGTGGCAGCTTATCTTATCTTGAGGTGGCGGCTTATCTTATCTTGAGGTGGTGGCTTATCTTATCATGAGGTGGCGACATCAATCTCTATCTCTTTGACCGTGTGCACTGGGATGATTCGTCTATATCAGTCGACTGATCCTCTTAGCAGTCGACTGCCTTCAGTCGACTGCTGACATCTCCAGTTGACTACTGCACTTGAGAATTCCTGCAATACAAGATTAGCACAATAGATGCATAATGCCATGCAGTGTGACAGTCCTTTGACTGTCCGATCTCGACTTCGGCATTCCTCCGGAAGCCTTAGTTGGATCGACGCCTAGGATTGTCCTCTAACCGAGGACGCATCCTTACCACTGCTCCACACACGGAGCTTACCTTTGGTCCTCTTGACCTGTCGCTTAGCTTTCGGTCACCACCGAGGTTCCTCGACTCCCCGAGGTTCTCCTGGTGTCGTCTGACCACCACGGTTTCTCAACTTGAGATTCTCCGGATGTCGCTCGACCTTTGGCTTAGCTTAAACACTTCCTGCACACTTAGCATATCACATGAGATAACAAAATAGGTTAACTTTGAATCTTTGCCATCATCAAAATCAAGGTTCGATTTTCTAGTGCCCCTGCACCAACAGACTCCACCGGTGCCAAAAGTCAAGGAGACCGGAGCCTCAACCATGAAGGGCAAGGAGCATGTGGTGTACTTCAAGTGCCAATAACGAGGCCACTATAGGAGTCAATGCCCTAGGAGAAAAGAGGGAGCATCACATGTAGGGGGAGCCTCTAAGGCAAACCTAAGGTAAAATCTATTAATGCACCATCTTTAATTTATAGGCAAAAGCATGTTTTTAATTCACTTGCAATTCATTATGAAAAGCATGCTAGTAGAAATAATAGATTTTATTGTCTAGGTGCTAAGAGTGTTAACCTTAGGAATAAGGAGAAATTTGGGACTAATGTCCCTAAAAATATTTTACCTTAGGCAAGTATTAGGAAAATTGAAGACCACCTAGGTTTTAACCCTAAATGGACTAGACATATGCCTAGGAAAAACAATGTCCAAAGAATAGATGAAAAATCAAAAATTGAACAATTAGAGCTAGAAAATCAAGCCTTGAGGTCAAGACTTGAGAAATTAGAAAAGACCCTTGCAAAAATGCAAAATCAAATTCAAGGGTCAAAGGATCAAAAATCTAGATCTAAGAGTCAAAACCTAGAGTTTAAAAAGCAAGGTCCCACCAAGGGCAAGAAAGATTTGGGTCACAAACCTAAGCCTAAGGAGACCTACCATAGTGTTCCATTTGATTATGGAACACAACCTAGGTCTAGGAAGACCAAGGTTACTAGGGAAGTCATCCCTAAGGGTAACCAAGGTGTATGTCTAGTGGCTAGGGTTTCAAGGAAACCTAGGGAAGCCATTAAGAAGGTCAAAGGAGGAGTTACCTCTAGAGTTGACCTTAGTAAGACCCATTTGACCAAGACTACCAAGCCTAGAAGGGTCATTAGGAGGGTATCTAGGGAAGTTATCCCTAGCGAATACCTAGTAAATCCAAGGAGCTCCAATAGGTATTGGGTTCCTAGGAGCGTGATCGATTCACGCTAAATGAGTTTAGGTGTGCCAATCTTGAATGGATAGGTAGTTAACCTAACCATGGTAAAGGTGACACTTTAGGTTATTTTCAAGGTTATGGATACCTTGGAAATATATTTGAATTATGATCCTAAAAGAGTTTAGGTTGTGCCAATATATTTTTGGGACTATAAAAAATCAATTAAATTGACACAATTTAGGTTTAGAGGTTGTAGTGTGTCATTTTGGATTTTTGACACACTTGGGAGATAATTGACAATATGGCAAAATGGACTTAAATAATAACAAATGGAAATTAACATTAAATTTTAGGTATTATATACCTTTATATTTTATTTACCATGCTTTTTTTGCCATATAACATGTCATGGCATCATATTTATCTCTATCATATAAAATGTCATGAGTATGTTTAGGGTTAGTTTTTAATGTCATGTATATTTAGATTATATCATATGTCATGACATCATGATTATTGGTCATGTTTACTTATGTTATCATTTATGCCATGATCATTCATGCATTTAAAGTAATTAAAATTGATTTAAGAACTATGGCATGACTTAAAATCCCATGTATAAGGGAATCAAGTAGGGTTGCCTTAGAAAATGCATGAAACCCTAGATTAGGAGAACAAAACCCACATCTCATAATCACATTGACTTGTGTGTGTTTTATACACCCTAGATACATGTGAGATGCTAGGATATGAGTTAAGTTCAAGGTGCATAGTTTTTGTATCTAGATGAACTAAAACTCATCTTATGTTATTGGTGGATCATTGGGAAAGCTTATGTTCAAGCCATGTACATTAAGCCCAAAGAATATGATCCAATATAAGGTTTTAAAACTATTTTAAAATCATTTTGAAAAACCTTGGTGAAATCTATCTTTTGATAGCAATCACCATTGATGATATTGATACAAAGTGAGCTAAAACATTGAAGTTTTTCTTCACTTCTGAACTTTGTGTCAATTTCACTATTTTATGGGTAAAATATTTTTCAAACATTTTTCACCCATTGTATTGGTTATAAGTATTATACGTATGAAGTTTCACGATTTTTTAAATTACGTATATTTACTTATGAATTTATGAAAATCGATTCTGATAATTGAAAATCGGAATTTTCAGTTATCAGTCGATTGCCATGGATGACAGTTGACTGACGATGAGCGGCAGTCGACTGTTGCCTGATAAAGTCGACTGGCAGGCTAATTTCGAGTAAACAAGGTATGTTTAGCCTAACTACTCCTAACCCTAGGATATGCTTTGGGAAGCATTATAAAGGGTGAAAATCCATTGGATATGGATTAGGAGAGTTGTTAGGGTGATATATCAAATTTAAGGCATGAGAAAGTTCAATGTTGAACTTTTAACCTTATTTTTGATGGTTTAGAGTTCCTATTGGCTTACGGACTTCTCATGAACATTGTTGGTGTAATGGTCATGGGATAGCAAGCCTTTAGGGGGAGGTATCTATCATGGGATGATGGATGTTATTTTTTCTCATGAGGAGGAGAAATGAGATTTTGAGATGCCCAATTTGGAAATTGGGAGAGTTTGTAGGAGTGTCTCTCTTAAGTGATATGGGACTTATTACTAGGAAGATTGTAGGCATCCTAGATTTTTTTTGAACCAAGAGGGAGATTGTAAGATCTCATTGGATATGAGACATTGACCTCCTTGGGGTGAACCTTTTTGATGTATGTCAAAAAGGGAGAGAATATATGGAATTATCAATTTGGGATAATTTGGGATAGTTTGTAAGGGAATTTGAGTTAGGGGCCTAACTTAAAGGTGTTTTTGTCAAACATCAAAAAAGAAGAGATTGTTGATGCAATCGGCCCAGGTCACGATTGACCTGACTCGAGTTTGACTCGAGTAGTGTTTTGATGTTTGACATTGATGTCTGACATGTGTTGGGGAGATTGCTAATGCAATTGACCTAGGTCATACTTGATGTTTGACGATGGTTTGACCATTGTCATGGAAAAAAGTCCAAGTCTTGTGTACTTGGCATGAAAAGTCCAAGCATGGGTCTTGGCAAGGAAAAGTCCAAGCATGGTTCTTGGCATGGAAAGTCTAACATGGGTTGATAAAGGAAAGTCCAAGCTTGAGTCTTGGCAATTGAGAAGTCCAAGGGGAATATTGGCGGTGTAAAGTCTATTAGGAACGTTGCGCCCGCTAGAGGGGGGGATGAATAGCATCGTTCAATGCTTGATGGATTACGATCGTGTTCATCTCTACAAGTCGTGTTAGCGCAGTGGAATATATAGCAATAACAAAATAAGACAAACACAATTCACAACACAAAATATAACGTGGTTCAGAACCGAATGGTTCATACTCCCCAGATTGGGCTCGTAAGAGCCCTAGCAATGCGAACACACACTACTAATCAAATAAACTCCTTCTCAGAACAATCCGAAGGTGGAGAAACCAATTACAAGATATTACAACAGTAATACAAGTAAACAATAAGCAAATACAAATGAATACAACAAAAGAAAGCCAAGAACACTTTACAACAATCTTTTGGAAGCTTGCTTGTTGATTGCCTTGGACTAGCCTTGAAGACCCTGATTTGCAATAGCAAATCCCTCCAAATCGTCCAAGAAAACCGGTGCCAAAATCCTTTTACCGAGATGCCTTTATAACCTGTAATTGGCCTGGATTTTCACCTATCAGTAGACTGGTCGGGACCATCAGTCGACTGGTGTCACTGTTGTCGTGAGACAACAGCTAGATCCACGTTGGAAAAATCCAACGGATACACCATTAGTCGACTGATGGCACAATCAGTTGAGTGGTCGCACCGATCACTCGACTGAAGAACACACTGTGCTTGACATCCCGACCATGAGTCGATTGATCTCCGTGATCGCGATCAGCCGTAACTAATCGATTAAGCCCAATGTTGGCGATCGCTAGGCCAATTCCAGTAGTCAAACTCCTGTTGACTCACATCAGTCGACTGACCCATGGTCCCAGTCGACTGATACACCTCAAACATGAGGTTTTAACCCAAGCATGGTGCCCCCATACTGAAGGTTGGAACCGAAGCTTCGCTTCCCACCTCGGTCGCTTATGCATGGCGATCCCATCTACGTCCCCAGATTAAAAAATTAATCCAAGACGATGACGGATTACCCAAGCAACCGATCCATCATCGTGCTATTCGATTAGAGTGGTCTCTTGGACAAACTTATTGTTCAAGCAACTTAACTCTTTTCCTCGATTAGCTGCAGAATAGATGATGTACAGATCACCGATTTTTGTATTTATCTTCGGGGTCCAAGTAAATTAGCCACATGCATTATACAAAAGAACTAAATCAAAATAAACAAGATTATACCTCTTGTATACCTCTTGATCTTCAATTGTATGTCCTATCCTCCTCTTGGATGTTGTGTGGGCAACGATCCTTCAAGAGTTGAAACCTCATAGATCGCGTATCTTCATTTTCTTGTTTTCTCCAAACAAAGGAAGATAATCAAAGACTTCTTCTCCTATCTAGTGCCAATCACCAAGCCACCAACTTGATTGTTACCGTCGGCCAAGGAGAGGAAGAAGGAGATGGTGTAGGCGCCGGCCAAGAGCTCCAAGGGAAGAACCCTAACCCTTGTTGCCGCCGGCCAAGGAGAGGATGAAAAGGGATGGGTGCTAGACAAGAAGAGAAAGGAGATGAGATATGGGCGTCGGCTAGACCTTAGGAAGAGAAGAGATCCTTCCACTTGATGCTGCCCAAGACCTCTCCAAACCCTAGCCGCCCAACCCTCGAAGAAAACCCTAATCTCTAAAGATTAGTTGTCGCCCAAGCTTTTGGAAGCAAACCCTAGAATTCCAATTCTTGTGTGTCACCCAAAGCCAATGCCTCCTATTTATAGATTTTGCCCAAACCTCTTTTTAATCTTGTCCGTTGGATCTAGGTTTCATGAGGGTTTTAATAGGCTACAATAGGGACCATGAGGAGGAGTTGGATCTTGGCCACCCAATGGATCTAGCCCAAATAAAGTCTGATCCATTAATGATAATCCATTCCACTAGAGGATTATGATTGATCTACCTCATCAACCCCCATAAATAAATATGGGCTCTATATATTAATTGTACAAATATATCCTCGTGTTTAAGATCTCAAATGTAAATTAATTAATTTACTGATGATTAATTAATCAACATCTAACTCCATGAGTAGTACCACTCAACCTTATCATCATGCCGGACCAAGTCCACCTGCAGGGTTTACATGATGATCCTTATGAGCTCCTCAAGGGGACATCATTATCCTAATATATAGGACATGATTTCCTCCTATAATCAATGACACACCATGTAAATAATATCATTTTCCAACTTACTAAACCTATCAATTTAATCTATAAATCTCTCCCATTGGTAAATCAAAGAAATAAATACTAAGTACATGTGCCCGTTATTATATCGGGATTAAGAGCAAATACACCATAATATCCGAGGTCCAATTCAATTATGTAGTCAGCAATTAATTGAATCACCTCAAAGTCGGTCCTGCTCAATACACACAAAGTGTACTAGTGTAATTCTATAGTCAAGACAAACCAATACCAAATCACACTACAACCATACCAATGGTTTATCCAAAACCATCTCAGTTGTGAGCCTCTACTTATACTCTACAAGGAACTGATAACATGATCTTCCGTGTGACACCACACACCATGTTATCTACAATGTAATGTATAAGACAATATGCATAACCATAAATATACAAACAATGATCATGTGATTCTTATTTCAAAAATAAAGATGTTCATACAAAAGATAGACTTTTCAGTATATATCCCAACAATCTCCCACTTATACTAAAAGACTATGTTGTCCTCATACTGCCACACATCTGATTCCCATTCCCTCCACATGCCTATCAAAATCTCTCGCTAGAAGGGCCTTAGTGAAGGGATCTACCAGGTTATTCTCTGATGCAATCTTGGCGACAAAAACTTCTACCCTCTTTACGATCTCTCGTTTCAGGTGGTACTTGCGCTCTATGTGTTTACTTGCCTTATGGGCTCGTGGTTCCTTCGAGTTTGCAACTGCACCACTGTTATCACAATAAATTGTGATAGTTCTGGGCAAACTAGGAATCACATTCAAGTCCATCAAGAAGTTCCTGAGCCATACAACTTCTTTGGCTGCCTCAGAGGCTGCCACATACTCAGCTTCCATGGTGGAGTCCTCCACACATTTCTGCTTGACACTCTTCCATACAATGGCTCCACCTCCCAAAGTAAACACAAAACCTGAGGTAGACTTACTGTTATCCTTATCTGATTGGAAATCGGAATCTGTGTAACCCACAGGGAGTAATTGATATGTCTGGTATACCAGCATATAATGCATAGTCCTTCTCAGGTACTTCAATATATACTTTACCGCAGTCCAATGTCTCTGTCCTGGATTACTCTGATATCTGCTAACCATGCCCATGACAAAGCAGATATTCAGCCTCGTACATAGCATAGCATACATGAGGCTTCCTACTGCCGAAGCATGAGGAACCACCTTCATCTCCTCTATCTCCTTTGATGTTCTAGGACACATCTCTTTAGATAAAGGTACTCCATGCCTAAAAGGTAGAAAACCTTTCTTGGAGTTCTGCATGCTAAAACGAGCCAAAATGGTGTCTATTTATGAAGCTTGAGATAAGCACAACATCCTTTTCCTACGATCTCTTATAACCTTGATCCCAAGGATGTGTCCCACTGTTTGGACAACCATACCCTTACGTCTAATAACACCTTGACATTGTTTCCAATTAACAAAATGTCATCTACGTATAGTATAAGAAATACCACTACGTTTTCGTCACATCTCTTGTATACACAAGACTCATCCGGTCTTTGAATAAATCCATAAGACTGGATTACCTCATCAAAGTGAATGTTCCAAGATCTCTAAGCTTGCTTCAATTCATAAATGGACCGATTAAGCTTGCACACAAGATGCTCTTTGCCCTTTGCAATGAATCTCTCTGGTTGCTCCATATAGATGTTTTCCTCAAGACTTCCATTAAGGAAAGCTGTCTTGACATCCATCTGCCACACCTCATAATCCATATGAGCAGCAATACATAAGAGAATCCGGATAGACTTAAGCATGACTACCGACGAAAAGGCCTCCTCATAATCGATACCCTCTTTCTGAGTATACCCTTTCGCAACAAGCCTTGCTTTGAAGGTCTCAACCTTCCCGTCTATTCCTCTCTTTCTTTTGTAGATCCACTTGCATCCAATGATTTTTACACCATTGGGTGGTTCTACTAGCTCCCATACCTAATTTGAATCCATAGATTCTATCTCAAAATTCATTGCACTTTGCCAAGATACCACATCTTTATCTTGGATTGCCTCGTCATATGTCAAGGGATCAGGTTCATGTTCGCCAGGGACAAATCAAAAGATTCTCCCAAGAACATAAATCTATCAGGCTGTCTAACAACCCTCCCACTACGACGAAGTATCACCTATGTATCCTCTGTGACATGCGGTGCAGTCACTTGTGGTTTATCCTCTTGTACCGGTGGTACTGAAGTAGTGACTTCCCCTCTCAATTCCTCCAGAACAATCTTACTCATCGGCTTGTGGTTCATCACATAGTCTTCCTCTAAAAATCTGGCGTTCGTGCTAACAATCACCCTTTGATCTCTAGGACTATTGAACAAACCACCCTTCGTTCCTCTAGGATAGCCTACGAACATGCACACTTCTGTACGAGGTTCCAACTTACCAGCATCTGCCTTCAGCACATGTGTTGGACTCCCCCAAATCCGAATATGTGTCAGACTAGGCTTTTGCCCAGTCCACAATTCTATGGGAGTAGAAGACACTGATTTAGATGGTACCAATTTCAGAATATACACTGTCGTATCCAGAGCATACCCCCAGAATGAATCTGGCAACTCAGAATAACTCATCATCGATCTAACTATCTCCATAAGAGTTCTATTCCTTTGCTCCGCTACACCATTCTGCTAGGGTGTGCCAGGTGTAGACAATTGGGATTGAATCCCAGCCTCTGATAAGTAATTCCTAAACTCTCCCAAGAGGTACTCACCACCACGATCAGATCGTAGTGTCTTGATACTTCTACCTTGACGTTTCTCCACATCAGCCTTGAATTCTTTGAACCTGTCAAAGCATTTAGACTTGCGGCGCATCAAGTAAATCTATCCATATCTTGAATAATCATCTATAAAAGAGATGAAATATTCAAAACCACCTCTAGCCTAGATAGACATAGGACCAAACAAATCAAAATGAACCAATTCCAACACATCTTTGGCTCTATACCCCTTGGCCTTAAAAGGCTTCTTGGTCATTTTACCTTCCAAGCAAGATTCGTAGGTTGGGAAATATTCCACCACTAATGAACCCAGAGGTAAATCAGCTATCAACCTTTGAATTCTACTTAGGTTAATATGACCTAACCTTAGATGCCAAAGATATGTTTGGTTCATTTTCGAAGGTTCTTTTCTCTTATTAGATTTAGAAGATGAGTTATTCACTTTTATTTGCATCGTGGGAGTTTTTGGTTGAAGGGTAATAAATTTCCTCTCAATGCACCAGAACAGATAATCTCCCTATTCCTTTTTATAACAACTCTGTCATTAAAAGAAATAGAATATCCATCCAAAAATAATTTATAAACTGAAATTAAATTCTTTCTAAATAAAGGTACATAAAGGCAATTTTTCAGAACCAAAGTTTTATTCCTATCAAAAGATAAATAAATATCTCCTACTGCAACAGCCGCCACCTTCGTAGCATCGCCCAAGTAAACGGTAATCTCCCCCTCAACTAGTCGTCTGGTTTCTGGAACCCCTGCAAAGTATTGCAGACATGATAAGTGGCTCCCGTATCTACACACCAGGTGCAGGTAGATAACACCACTAAACATGTTTAAATGACTAGACCAAAAGATATACCTTTGTTCTGCTTCCTGTTGGGGCAATTCTTCTTCCAATGTCCAGTTTTCTTATAAGTAAAGCACTTGCCTTTCGGCTTTTTCACTCCTCCCTGAGATCCTCCCGCCACCTTTGCTCCACCTTGTTTCTTCTTCTTCTTGCCTTTCGGCTTAGAAGTCAAAACCTTCCGAGCAACCATGGCCTGAGCCTGAGCACTCTGATGAAAAAGCCCCTCTGCCACCTGGAGTTCTGTCAGAAGCTCTGCCAACGAATACAACCTCTTATTCATGTTGTAATTCAGGCGAAATTGCTCAAAACTCTTAGGTAGAGATTGGAGAATGATATCGACCTGGGTTTCCCCATCGATCTCAGCTCCAAGGACTTCCAACTCATTCAAATGATCCATCATCTTGAGAACATGATTCGTCATGGGTGTTCCCTCGATCATGGTGGTCGTCATCAAGTTTCTTATGGCTTCCTGCCTCGCAGCCCGATTCTGGTGTCCGAAAAGTTCCTTGAGATTGAGCATCATTTCATAAGCAGTGGTTGTGACTTGATGCTGATGTTGCAATACATTTAACATAGAAGCCTGAAGGGTTTTGCTTATCGAGCCCTTGAGGGAAAACTTCGCTTCCCACTTCACCTCGGTTGCTTGATCATGGTAATCTTTTCTATGTCCCCGGATTAAAAAAATTTAATCCTAGACAAAAGGAATAGCCAAAACAACCAAGTCATCGTCGTGCTATTCGTTTAGAGAGGTCACTTGAACAAACTCGTTGTTCAAGCGACCATCCTCTATTCTACGAGTAGCCGCGGAATAGACGATATACGGATGGCCGATTTTTATATTTATGATCAGGATCCAAGTATTATTTAGCCACAAACAGAATATTACATGCTCATAATTGAAAAACAAAAACAAATATGTTACAAAAGAGAATGAAAAATAGATATACCTCTCGATCTTCTAATGTATGACCTTCCTCCTTTCGGACGTCATATGGGCGACGATCTACCAAAAGTCGAAGCTCCAAGATCGTAAATCTTCCTTCCTTGCTCTTCCAAAGCAAGAGGAAGAATAGAAACAAGGTTCTTCTCCTTCCTAAAACCAACCAACAAGGAACAAAAGGAATCCTTGCCGCCGACCAACTAGGAGAAGGATATGATGATGGAAAACAACCACGACACCAAGGGAGACCCCTAAGTCTTGTTTCCACCAATCAAGGAGAAGAGAGGAGAGTCTTTGGCTGCCAGCCAATGGCTGGAAAAGGGCTGGGAGAACAAGCTGGACGCCGACCACCTTGAAGAAAGAAGAAGAAAGGGGTTACCTTTCTTATTTGGTGCCGCCACCTCCTCCAAAACCCTAACCCTAGCTTTGCCGCCAACTCCAAAACCTAAGCCTCTCTTGATTATTCCTCCACGCCAACCCCTCAAGCTCCTTTTATAGAGTTAGGGATAAGCCTCCTTTTAATCTCTACCATTGGTTCTAGGGATTTAATCTCAACCGTCGGATCTAGAGATTTAATCTCAACCGTCGGATCTTAGAGATTTAATCTCTACCTATGGATCTAGAGTTTTGTTTCTATCCATTGGATCTAATCTTCATGAGGTGTTAATAGGCTACATTAGGAACCATGAGGAGGAGTTGGATCTTGGCCACCCATGGATCAAGCCCACATAAAGTCCGATCCACTAATGATAATCCAATCCACTAAAGGATTATCATTGATCTACCTCACCAACCCCCATATGATAATATGGGCTCTATATATTATTTGTACATTTTCTCCCCGTGTTTAAGATCTCGAATGTCCGTCGATTAATTAATTTACTGACCATTAATTAATCAACATCTAACTCCTTGAGTAGTACCACTCAACCTTTTCATCATGCCGGACCAAGTACACCTGCAGGGTTTACATGATGAACCTTATGAGCTCCTCAAGGGGACATCATCATCCTAATATATAGGACACGGTTTCCTCCTATAATCAACGACACACCATATAAATAATACCATTTCCCAACTTACCGAGCCTATCGATTTAATCTATAAATCTCGCCCATTGGTAAATCAAAGAAATGAATACTAAGTATATGTGCCTGTTATTATATCGGGATTAAGAGCATGTACAATATAATATCTGAGGTCCGATTCGATTATGTAGTCAGCAATAAATCGAATCACCTCTAAGTCGGTCCTGCTCAATACACACAAAGTGCACTGGTGTGATTCTATGGTCAAGACAAACCAATACCAAATCACACTACAACCATTCCGATGGTTTGTCCAAAGTCATCTCGGTTGTGAGCCTTTACTTATACTTTACAAGGAGCTGATAACATGATCTCCCGTGTGACACCACACACCATGTTATCTACAATGTAATGTATTAGACAATATGCATAGTTATAAGAATATGCAAACAATGATCATGTGATTCTTATTTCAAAAATAAAGATGTTCATATAAAAGATAGACTTTTCAGTATACATTCTAACAATCTCCCACTTATACTAAAAGACTATGCTTTCCTCATACTGCCATACATCTGATTCCCTTTCCCTCCACATGCTTATCAAGGCTCTCGCTAGAAGGGCTTTAGTGAAAGGGTCTGCCAGGTTATCCTCTGATGCAATCTTGGCCACAACAACTTCTCCTTTCTTTACGATTTCTCGTATCAGGTGGTACTTGCGCCCAATGTGTTTACTAGCTTTATGGGCTCGTGGTTCCTTCGAGTTTGCAACTGCACCACTATTATCACAATAAATTGTGATAGTTCTGGGCAAACCAGGAATCACATCCAAGTCCATCAGGAAATTCCTGAGCCACACAATTTCTTTGGCCGCCTCAGAGGCTGCCACATACTCAGCTTCCATGGTGGAGTTCGCTACGCATTTCTGCTTGATACTCCTCCATACAATGGCTCCACCTCCCAAAGTAAACACAAAACCTGAGGTAGACTTACTGTTATCCCTATCAGATTGGAAGTCAGAATCCGTGTAACCCACAGGGAGTAATTGGTCTGCCCGGTAAACCAGCATATAATCCCTAGTCCTTCTCAGGTACTTCAATATATACTTTACCGCAGTCCAATATCTCTGTCCTGGATTACTCTGATATCTGCTGACCATGCCCACGGCAAAGCAGATATCTGGTCTCGTACATAGCATCACATACATGAGGCTTCCTACTGCGGAAGCATAAGGAACCGCCTTCATCTCCTCTATCTCCTCAGATGATCTAGGACACATCTCCTTAGATAAAGGAACTCCATGCCTGAAAGGTAGAAAACCCTTCTTGGAGTTCTGCATGCTAAAACGATCCAAAATCGTGTCTATGTATGAAGCTTGGGATAAGCACAACATCCTTTTCATGTGATCCCTTATAACCTTGATCCCAAGGATGTGTCCCACCTCTCCCAAGTCCTTCATATCATACTGTTTGGACAACCATACCCTTACGTCCGATAACACCTTGATATTGTTGTCAATCAACAAAATGTCATCTATGTATAGTACAAGAAATACCACTACATTTCCGTCACATCTCTTGTATACACAAGACTCATCAAGACTTTGAATAAATCCATAAGACTGGATTACCTCATCAAAGCAGATATTCTAAGACCTCGAAGCTTGCTTCAATCCATAAATGGACCGATTAAGCTTACATACAAGATGCTCTTTGCCCTTAGCAATGAATCCCTCTGGTTGCTTCATATAGATGTTTTCCTCAAGACTTCCATTAAGGAAAGTTGTCTTGATATCCATCTGCCACACCTTATAATCTATATGAGCTGCTATGCATAAGAGAATCTGAATAGACTTTAGCATGGCTACCGGCGAAAAGGTCTCCTCATAATCGATACCCTCTTTCTGAGTATACCCCTTCACAACAAGCCTCGCTTTGAAGGTCTCAACCTTCCCATTTATTCATCTCTTTCTCTTGTAGATCCACTTGCATCCAATGGTTTTTACACCATCGGGTGGCTCTACTAGCTCCCAGACCTGATTTGAATCCATAGATTCAATCTCAAAATTCATTGCACTTTGCCAAGATGCTGCATCTTTATCTTGGATTGCCTCGTCATATGTCCAGGGATCTGGTTCATGTTCACTAGGGACCAAATCAGAAGATTCTCCCAAGAACATGAATCTGTCAGGCTGTCTCACAACCCTCCCACTACGACGAGATATCACCTGTGATCCTCTGTGACACGCGGTGCAGTGACATGTGGTATATCCTCTTGTACCGGTGGTACTAAAGAAGTGGCTTCCCCTTTTAATTCCTCCAGAATAATTTTACTCTTGGGCTTGTGGCTCATCACATAGTCTTCCTCTAGAAATCTGGTGTTCGTGCTAACAATCACCCTATGATCTCTAGAACTATAAAATAAACCACCATTCGTTCCTCTAGGATAGCCAACGAACAAGCGTACTTTTGTACGAGGTTCCAACTTACCAGCATCTGTCTTCAGCACATGTGCTAGAATCCCCCATATCTGAATATGTCTTAGACTAGGCTTTTGCCCAGTCTATAATTCTATGGGAGTAGAAGGCACTGATTTAGATGGAACCAAGTTCAGAATGTACACCGTCATATCTAGAGCATATCCCCAGAACGAATCTGGCAAGTCAGAATAACTCATCATCGATCTAACCATCTCCATAAGAGTCCTATTCCTTCACTCTGCTACACCATTCTGCTGGGATGTGCCAGGTGCAGTCAATTGGGATTGAATCCTAGCCTCTGATAGGTAATCTCTAAACTCTCCCAAGAGGTACTTGCCACCACGATCAGATCGTAGTGTCTTGATACTTTTACCTTGACGTTTCTCCACATCAGCCTTGAATTCTTTGAACTTGTCAAAGCATTCAGACTTGCGGCGCATCAGGTAAATGTATCCATATCTTGAGTAATCATCTATAAAAGAGACGAAATACTCAAAACCACCTCTAGCCTGGATAGACATAGGACCACACAAATCAGAATGAACCAATTCTAACACATCTTTGGCTCTATACCCCTTGGCCTTAAAAGGCCTCTTGGTCATTTTACCTTCCAAGCAAGATTCGCAGGTTGGGAAATCTTCCACCACTAATGAACCCAAAGGTCCATCAGTTATCAACCTTTGAATTCTGCTTAAGTTAATATGACCAAGCCTAAGATGCCAAAGATATGTTTGGTTCATCTTCGAAGGTTCTTTTCTCTTATTGGAATTAGAAGATGAGTTATTAACTTTAATTTTCATCATGGGAGATTTTGGTTCAAGTGTATACAAATTTCCTATCAATGTACCTGAACAGATATTCTCCCTATTCCTTTATAACAACTCTATCATTAAAAGAAATAGAATATCCATCCATAAACAATTTAGAAACTGAAATTAAATTCTTTCTAAATAAAGGTACATAAAGGGAATTTTCTAGAACCAAAGTTTTATTTTTCTCAAAAGATAAATAAAATATCTCCCACTGCAATTGCCACCTTCATGGCATTGCCTGAGTAAATGGTAATCTCTCCCTCAGCTTGTCGTTGGGTTTCCTGGAACCCCTGCAAAGTATTGCAGACATGATTAGTGGCTCCCGTATCTACACACCAGGTGCCGGTAGATAACACTGCTAATCATGTTTCAACGACTAGTCCAAAGGATATACCGTTGTTCTGCTTTGGATTGGGACAGTCCTTCTTCCAATGTCCATCCTGCTTGCAAGTGAAGTACTTGCCTTTCGGCTTCTTCACTCCTCCTCGAGATCCTCCCACCACCTTTGCTCCACCTTGTTTCTCATTCTTTTTGCCTTTCGTCTTAGAAGTAGAAACCTTTTTGAGCAACCATGGCTTGAGGACACTCTTCGAAGAGTGCATACTTGTACTCCTTAGCAGATAAGACAATATCTAGATTCTTTTCCAATCATCATAATTATGTACAGTAAGTTTATTTTCCTTTAGTATCATAGCAAGTGGACTGAAAGTCAATTTTGAAAATCCTAAGAATCACATAGATCATTACTGTAGATTTCAAAAAATTATTGATTCCTCAAACAATAAAATTTTAAAATCAACCAACACCTCAAAACATCGAGAATATCGTATGCCACGATAGTGTGGACGTATACAAATTCTACATTTGTAAGAAGAGGTTTTACCCATTAATTTTACTATCTTGTCAACCTAACTTTTTGACAAGTAAAATTAATAGTTGGTTTCTCTTCGGCCCTACAAATAAAAGCAGTGACTCCGATGGGGAGGATACTTATATTTGTATCTAAGTGTTCACCATTACTTGGTACCAAGGTAATTATCTCGGGTTATGTGCCTTACGATGGGGAAGTACACACGCTCCTTAATAATTTCCTATAACCATATTCGACCTTGTGATCCGGAAACAAACTCATCCGATGGGAAGGAAGGTGCTCAGAGCCGACGTGCAAGTTTGTTTGCATCACTTGTCAAATTGTAATAGAGGCCGTGGGAATTTATAAAAATATCCCTCTCCCACTTAGTAATTTGAAAATGAGGAATTTTCCTAGCCTACGACATGCATATAAAAAAAAGAAATAAATATGAAAAATAAATTATTTTCCAACTATTATGGCTTTTGTCTTCAATATGTCTCTCTTCGCAACGCTATCTCGTCCGCTCCTCCTACGCCATGTACGAGCCATCCGGAGATCCGAGCCGAGACTAAAATCTATTTTAATTTACATCCATCGATCCTATACTCCACGAGGGAGTGTACATGAAATCTAGATCGAAAGTAAACTAAAATAAAAAGAGTGGATAAATAATGCCGTATCTAATTTATAAAAAATTAAATATTAGCCTCGTCAACCCTGAGGATTCAACAAAATAAACATTTACACACATACAATCACATACACACATATGACTATAATAGTCGGATCTTATGCCTGTAACCAAAGAGTTAAACTACACATATCCTACTATTATCCGGCGCATATAATATATGAAAAAGTGCATAAAAATTAACCGAATCCTAAACACACAAAACCAGACACATTGGCTCTGATACCAATTGAAGGGTTTTGCTTATCGAGTCCTTGAGGGGAAACTTCGCTTGCCACTTCACCTCGGTTGCTTGATCATGGTGATCCTTTCTATGTCCCCGGATTAAAAAAATTTAATCCTAGACAAAAGGGATTTCCAAAACAACCAAGTCATCGTCGTGCTATTCGTTTAGAGAGGTCACTTGAACAAACTCGTTGTTCAAGCGACCATCCTCTATTCTACGAGTAGCCGCGGAATAGACGATGTACGGATTGCCGGTTTTTGTATTTATGATCGGGATCCAAGTATTATTTAGCCACAAACAGAATATTACATGCTCATAATTGAAAAACAAAAACAAACATGTTACAAAAGAGAATGAAGAATAGATATACCTCTCGATCTTCTAATGTATGACCTTCCTCCTTTCGGACGTCGTGTGGGCGACGATCTACCAAAAGTCGAAGCTCCAAGATCGCAAATCTTTCTTCCTTGCTCTTCCAAACCAAGAGGAAGGATGGAAACAAGGTTCTTCTCCTTCCTAAAACCAACCAACAAGGAACAAAAGGAATCCTTGCCGCCGGCCAACTAGGAGAAGGAGATGATGATGGAAAACAACCAAGACACCAAGGGAGACCCCTAAGTCTTGTTTCCACCACTCAAGGAGAAGAGAGGAGAGTCTTTGGCCGCCAGCCAATGGCTAGAAAAGGGCTGGGAGAACAAGTTGGACGCTGGCCACCTTGAAGGAAGAAGAAGAAAGGGATTACCTTCCTTATTTGGTGCCGCCACCTCCTCCAAAACCCTAACCCTAGCTTTGCCGCGAACTCCAAAACCTAAGCCTCTCTTGATTATTCCTCCGCGCCAACCCCTCAAGCTCCTTTTAATCTCTATCATTGGTTATAGGGATTTAATCTCAATCGTCGGATCTAGAGATTTAATCTCAACCGTCGGATCTTAGAGGTTTAATCTCTACCTATGGATCTAGAGTTTTGTTTCTATCCATTGGATCTAATCTTCATGAGGTGTTAATAGGCTACATTAGGGACCATGAGGAGGAGTTGGATCTTGGCCACCCATGGATCAAGCCCACATAAAGTCCGATCCACTAATGATAATCCAATCAACTAAAGGATTATCATTGATCTACCTCACCAACCCCCATATGATAATATGGACTCCATATATTATTTGTACATTTTTCTCCCGTGTTTAAGATCTCGAATATCCGTCGATTAATTAATTTACTGACCATTAATTAATCAACATCTAACTCCTTGAGTAGTACCACTCAACCTTTTCATCATACCGGACCAAGTCCACCTGCAGGGTTTACATGATGAACCTTATGAGCTCCTCAAGGGGACATCATCATCCTAATATACAGGACACGGTTTCCTCCTATAATCAACGACACACCATATAAATAATACCATTTCCCAACTTACCGAGCCTATCGATTTAATCTATAAATCTCGCCCATTGGTAAATCAAAGACATGAATACTAAGTATATGTGCCCGTTATTATATCAGGATTAAGAGCATGTACAATATAATATCTGAGGTCCGATTCGATTATGTAGTCAGCAATAAATCGAATCACCTCTAAGTCGGTCCTGCTCAATACACACAAAGTGCACTAGTGTGATTCTATGGTCAAGACAAACCAATACCAAATCACACTACAACCATTCCGATGGTTTGTCCAAAGTCATCTCTGTTATGAGCCTTTACTTATACTTTACAAGAAGCTGATAACATGATCTCCCGTGTGACACCACACACCATGTTATCTACAATGTAATGTATTAGACAATATGCATAGTCATAAGAATATGCAAACAATGATCATGTGATTCTTATTTCAAAAATAAAGATGTTCATATAAAAGATAGACTTTTCAGTATACATCCTAACAAAGCCAAAATGTAACACCGCATCATCTCATCAGCCTTAATCCACTTTTTATAACTCTCTTTCTTCTTTTCCCCAGAATCATCCGAAGGCTTAGGAGGACACTCTTCGAAGAATACATACTTGTACTCCTTAGCAGTCAAGACAATATCAAGATTCCTTTTCCAATCAACATAATTGGGTCCAGTAAGTTTATTCTCCTTTAGTATCACAGCAAGTTGATTGAAAGTCATTTTTGAAAAACCTAAGAATCACATAGATCATAACATTAGATTTCAAAAAATTATTGATTCCTCAAATAATAAAATTTTAAAATCAACCAACACCTCAAAACACCGAGAATATCATATGCCACGATAGTGTGGACGTATACGAATTCTACATTTGTAAGAGGAGGTTTTACCCATTAATTTTATTATCCTGTCAACCTAATTTTTTGATAAATAAAATTAATAGTTGGTTCCTCTTCATCCCTACAAATAAAAGCAGTGACTCCGATGGGGAGGATACTCTTATTTGCATCTAAGTGTGCACCATTACTCGATACCAAGGCAATTATCTCGGATTATGTGCCTTCCGATGGGAAAGTAAACACGCTCCTAAATAATTTCCTATAACCATATTTGACCCTATGATCTGCAAAACAAACTCATCCGATGGGGAGGAAGGCACTCAAAGCCGATGCGCAAGTTTGTTTGCATCACATGTCAAATCGTAATAGAGGCCATGGGAATTTTTAAAAAAATATCCCTCTCCCACTTAGTAATTTAAATTGAGGAATTTTACTAGCACACAACATGCATATCAAACAAGAAGCAATAAATATGAAAAAAAAATATTTTCCAACTATTATGGCTTTTATTTTCCAATATGCCTCCCGTCGTGTCGCCATCTCGTCCGCTCCTCCCTATGCCATGTACAAGCCATCTGGAGATCCGAGCTGAGAATAATTATTTTAATTTACATCCATCGATTCTATACTCCACGAAGGAGTGTACATGAAATCTAGATCGAAAGTAAACTAAAATAAAAGAGTGGCTAACAATGCCATACTTAATTACAAAAATTAAATACTAGCCTCGTCAACCTCGAGGATTCAAATAATATTACAATTACACACATCCAATCACATACACACACATATGGACATAATAGTTGGATCTTATGCCTGCAACCAAAAAGTAAGCCTACGCACATCCTACTATCATCTGACACATACAATATATGATAAGTATATAAAAGTAACCGAATCCTAAACACACAAAACTGGAAACCGTGGCTCTGATACCAATTGAAGGTTGGAACCGAAGCTTCGCTTCCCACCTCGGTTGCTTGTGCATGGTGATCCCATCTACGTCCCCAGATTAAAAAATTAATCCAAGACGATGACGGATTACCCAAGCAACCGATCCATCATCGTGCTATTCGATTAGAGTGGTCTCTTGATCAAACTTGTTGTTCAAGCAACCTAACTCTTTTCCTCGATTAGCCGTAGAATAGATGATGTACGGATCGCCGATTTTTGTGTTTATCTTTGGGGTCCAAGTAAATTAGCCACATGCATTATACAAAAGAACTAAATCAAAATAAACAAGATTATACCTCTTGATCTTCTATTGTATGTCCTATCCTCCTCTTGGACGTTGTGTGGGCAATGATCCTCCAAGAGTTGAAACATCCTAGATCGCGTATCTTCCTTTTCTTGTTCGCTCCGAACAAAGAAAGATAATCAAAGACTTCTTCTCCTATCTAGTGCCGATCACCAAGCCACCAACTTGATTGTTACCGCCGGCCAAGGAGAGGAAGAAGGAGATGGTGTGGGCACTAGACAAGAGCTCCAAGAGAAGAACCCTAACCCTTGTTGCTGCCGGCCAAGGAGAGGATGAAAAGAGATGGGCGCCATCCAAGAAGAGAAAGGAGATGAGATATGGGCGTCGGCTAGACCTTAGGAAGAGAAGAGATCCTTCCACTTGATGCCGCCCAAGACCTCTCCAAACCCTAGCCGCCCAACACTTGAAACAAACCCTAATCTCCAAAGATTAGTTGTCGCCCAAGCTTTTGGAAGCAAACCCTAGAATTCCAATTCTTGTGTGCCGCCCAAAGCCAATGCCTCCTATTTATAGATTTTGCCCAAACCTCCTTTTAATCTTGTCCGTTGGATCTAGGTTTCATGAGGGTTTTAATAGGCTACAATAGGGACCATGAGGAGGAGTTGGATCTTGGCCACCCAATGGATCTAGCCCACATAAAGTCTGATCCATTAATGATAATCCATTCCACTAGAGGATTATCATTGATCTACCTCACCAACCCCCATAAATAAATATGGGCTCCATATATTAATTGTACAAATATCTCCCTGTGTTTAAGATCTCGAATATCCGTTAATTAATTAATTTACTGACGATTAATTAATCAACATCTAACTCCATGAGTAGTACCACTCAACCTTATCATCATGCCGAACCAAGTCCACTTGCATGGTTTACATGATGATCCTTATGAGCTCCTCAAGGGGACATCATCATCCTAATATATAGGACACGGTTTCCTCCTATAATCAACGACACACCATGTAAATAATATCATTTCCTAACTTACCGAGTCGATCGATTTAATCTATAAATCTCACCTATTGGTAAATCAAAGAAATAAATACTAAGTACATGTGACCGTTATTATATCGGGATTAAGACCATGCACACCATAATATCCGAGGTCTGATTCAATTATGTAGTCAGCAATAAATTGAATCACCTCTAAGTTTGTCCTGTTCAATACACACAAAGTGTACTAGTGTAATTCTATGGTCAATACAAATCAATACCAAATTACACTACAACCATACCAATGGTTTGTCCAAAACCATCTCGGTTGTGAGCCTCTACTTATACTCTACAAGGAACTGATAACATGATCTTCTGTGTGAACCACACACCATGTTATCTATAATGTAATGTATCAGACAATATGCATAACCATAAATATGCAAATAATGATCATGTGATTCTTATTTAAAAAATAAAGATGTTCATACAAAAGATAGACTTTTCAGTGTACATCCCAACACATACTTGCTAGACCACCTTAGCCTAGACCCAAGCCTTCTAACCACCTCCGTCAGCTTCATGCCTATCGGATCCCTCCAAGTCATCCATGACTTGTTCATCCATACGCCAGCCTTTAGGTGCTTCCATCGGCTATGTCATGCTATGTTGAACTATACCGCCAAGGCACATTGGACTTATGCTGCCAAGACTCCCGCTTGGACTTTACACCAACAACCATTGGACTTATGCTACCAAGACTCCCGCTTGGACTTTACGCCACCAATATTCCCCTTGAACTTTCCAAATGCCAAGACTCAAGCTTGGACTTTCCCTTGCCAACCCATGTTGGAGTTTCCATGCCAAGACCCATGCTTGGACTTTACATGCCAACCCATGTTGGACTTTCCATGCCAAGTCACAAGACTTGGACTTTTCATGACAATGGTCAAACCATCGTCGAACATCAAATACTAACCTGGGTTGATTGCATCAGCAATCTCCCCAACACATGTCAGACATCAGTGTCAAACATCCATGTCAAACATCAAAATACTTACTCGAGTCAAACTCGAGTCCGATCAATCGTGACTTGGGCCGATTGCACCAACAAAGTTCAAGGGTGGAGTCTTGGCATCATAAGTCCAATGGTTGGCGGCGTAAAGTCCAAGCGGAGGCTTGGCAGCGTAATTCCAATGTACTTTGGCGGTGTAGACACCGTTAGAATGACAATAGTCGATGGAAGCATTTGAAGGCTAGCGTATGGATGACTTGGAGGGATCTGATAGGCGTAAGGCTGACGGAGGTAGCTAGAAGGCTTAGGTCTAGGCTACGGGTGGTCTAGCAAGTATGGGGGCATCATACTTGGGTTAAAACCTCATGTTTGAGGTGTATCAGTCGACTGGGACTATGGTCAGTTGACTGATTAGAGTCAACTAGGGTTTGACTACGGGAAATGGGCTAGCAGTCGACTGGCTGCATTGGGCAATCGACTGATGGTCTGACCAGTCGACTGATGGTCGGGCTTTCGGGCATAGAAAGCCTTTCAGTCGAGTGATCAACCCAAGCACTCGACTGATTGAGCCATCAGTCGATTGATGGGTATGATCAGTCGACTGATGGTCTATCCATTAAAACTTATCCAACGTGGCTCATGTCATTGTGAGATAATGGCTACAGGGGCAGTTGACTGATGGTCCCGATCAGTCGACTGCTAGGCGAAATCTAGCCCAAGGAGCAGTTTTAAAGGGAGTTGGTGGAGGAAGGATTTGGCAACCGATTCTTGGACGTGTTTGGGGTGATTTGTTGCTGCAAATCAGGGTCTCCAAGTGCAATTCAAGAAACCAAAGATCAAGCAATCAAAAGAGCATTTGTAAAGTGTTTTTCCTTTACTTATAGTGTATTTCATATTTATATTTGCTTGTATCTATTCGTTTATTGTTGTAAACACTTGTACGAGGTTTCTCCGCCTCCGACATGTTGTCGAGAAGGAGTTCTATTAGTGGTGTTGTCATCACTCGAGCTTGTAGAGCTCAATCCATGGAGTAGGAACCATTCGGTTTCGAACCATGTTATATTGGCATGTTTGTGTGCTTGTATTTTGTTATTGCTTTATTTCTATTATTTTCGCTGTGCACTAATCAAATTGTAGCAAGCATGTGATCCGAATCATAATCCATCGACATATAATGATGCGTTATTCACCCCCCTCTAGCGATCATGAAAGTTCCTTCACGGAGATCTGCTCTGTATACTTTTGTGTGCAGGATAGCATTTCGTCGGGATAACAGTGCACTTTCGGAGAAAAAACAAGACATTTGGCAATTGGACGTAGAAGGGAACACGACCAGGGCGTGTGCCTACACACGGTCGTGTTCAGAGGCAAAAACCATCGCCACAACCTGACACATGGCCAGGCCATGTGTTTTCACACGACCATGTGGCGACCAAGCGATTTGATGCAACTAGGGTTTTTTCCAGATTTCGCAGTCATCCGGTGTGATGTTTATATAAGGAAAGCTACGCCCCAAACCCTAGGGGAGGCACGCCAACCGGGATGGCACTCCGAAGCCCTAAAAAGCTTCAGGAACTCATATCGAGGAAGGAGAGAGCTGCTCGAGGATCAAGATCTGCACCACAATGCCAGAGGGAAGAGATACAATTACATTGTAATTCATATTTCTTACACGTTTATCATTATATTCATGAATTCCATAATGTATTGTGACTCTCTTCTCGTATTCATGGAGTAGATTTTCCAATTCTAGGATTAGGGAGTAGTTTGTGTTGAGTAGAACATTTCTATTTCAAATATGTTTCCGTTCTTGAAATTGTATTTGTAGTTGAATGATTGTTTAGATCTATAGCTTTGTGTTTTGGTTTTCTATCTTCTGTGCATAGATGATACGAGGAGTGACAGTCCTCATATCTAAGATTTAGGGGATATTAGAAGGAACCTAGAGGTTGTGCTCATTGCCTGCAACTGTGGATAGAAGGATGCGATAGAGCCGGTAATGTGTCTCGTTTTTGGCTCGTCGCAGGGATCAATTCAGCATCCTCGTACCATAGTGTATGATGTCCTTTCCACAAAACCCTAACTAAAAAATCTGGATACATTCAATTAATAGCATGTTCTACGACACACAAATGAAACTGAAGTCCTAGAATCCCATCCAAATCCGCGTAGCAACCTTTCTCTTCTTCCGTGTGACACCGTACTGAGTTCGGACCACCGACGACCTCTCATTCGTGAACCCTAGGATTACCAATCTGAACAACAACACATCCACTGGATAAACCGATACTTGAAATCTCAGTCCCTGTGGGATCGATATTCTTTATTACTTGACGACATCCATGCACTTGCGAGCATTGAGCGCGAGCGTGCACTTTGAGTCCTCAATGGTCTCTATCGTAAGATTTGAGTTCGCATTTGCGTGCATCAAGTTTTTGGCGCCGTTGCTGGGGACTGATTGATTCTATATCGAATCAAGAAAGTGGATAGTTGGATCGGACTTAGGTTAGATTTATTTACTTGATTTTTTTATTTTATTTGAATTTTTAGATTTTCCATTTCTTGATTTAGTTTTTATTTTATTTTAGTAGTGATTCTCTAATTATTTTTGGATCTTGATTAGTTAGCTAGATTAGTCTATTTCTTGTTTTTTTAGTGTTAGGTAATACTCCTAATTTTGTGGCTCGATTTTTCATATGCTTAGACGCCTAAGATCGGAAGGCCTGATTCCGATCGATTTAGAAATCGAACGAACCTATCATCGTCAGAGAGCCGAATAGAAGAGGATGGAGGACCAAGCTGCATCTGAAGTGAATATAGGTAGCCAACCCTTACGAGATTACGCAACTCCTAGTGCTAAAGGATTTAGGCCGAGTGTAGATGGACCATCCATTTCGACAAACAACTTTGAACTGAAGCCAGCACTCATACATATGGTCCAACAGAGTCAATTCGGGGGAGCTACGACTGAAGAACTGAACTGGAACCTGGAGACATTTTTGGAAATCGATTGGACGATGAAGATAAATGGAGTCCCTGCGGATGCAATCTGCCTGAGCCTATTCCCGTTCTCGTTGCGGGATAAGGCTAAGGCATGGCTTTACTCCCTACCTTCGGGAAGCATTACTACATGGGAGCAATGTGAGCAGTTCTTGAACAAATACTTCCCACCAAGCAAAACTGCTCACATGCGCCATCTAATCACAAGCTTCCATCAGAAGGAAGGAGAGTCCCTATTTGAAGTTTGGGATCGCTACAAGGGGCTACTTTACCAATACCCCCACCATGGACTGGAAAGGTGGCTGGTGATCCACATCTTCTACAATGGGATCACGTACGCCACAAAGATATCCCTCGATTCTGCCGTAGAAGGAGCACTTATGAATAAGACTATAGAGGAAGCAGAGGAGCTGATAGAAGAGGTGGCCCAGAACCACCATCAATGGGCTTCCGAACATGGTCATCCAGTTCCTGCAACGGGACGATATGTTGTCAACTCCATGGACCACCTAGCAGTGAGAATAAACGCGCTTAGTAGACAATTAGACTCTTTAAATTTTGCATCTGCATGTGCGACCATTGACTTTGGAGAAGGAGCAGCAGCGTATCGGGAGGACTACTATGGAGGGCAGAGTGGCTCAGAAGAGCCGATTGAGCATGTCAATGCGGTTGGGGACTATAATCAAAGGCCCAACAAACCATACTTCAGTACTTACAACCCCAGATGGAAGAACCACCTGAACTTTTCCTATCGGAATAACTCGAGGAACTTCCAACCATTAGGAGGGTATGGGCAGCAGCAACCACAGAAGTCTAGGTTAGAATTGATGATGGAAGACTTCATTGTTACCTAAACGAAGGCCAATGAAGAGTTGCATCGCCAACATCAAAAAACAAAGGAGTCACTAAGAGACTTGAAGGCCACTGTTGACGGTCTTGCAAGTCACACAAGGATGTTGGAGACACAGGTGGCCCAGATAGCCCAAACTGTGTCGCAACCTATAAATAATTCTCCATCATTACCCGAGCCAAGTAAATTTAAGGAAGAAGGAGTGTGCAGCAAGAAATGAGCACAGAGAAATAGATTCGCCAAGGGGTGTGCAACCATGATTTCCACCCTACCCGATCAAGCTGAAATTGAAGATAAAATTCCACCCCAGCTTGAGGATCCTAGTGAATTTGTTATCCCCTGCTTGATTTATGGGTTCAATGAAGCATTGTACGACTTGGGGTCATTAGTAAGTGTGATGCCCTACGCATACTACTTGAAGATGGGGATGAATGGGCTCTAACCAGTGAACCTTGGTATTCGTATGGGGGACAACTCAGTCAAGGAACCCGTCGGCATGCTAGCACATGTGCCTTTGGTCCTTGAGAATTTTGTGATATATATGGATTTTATCATACTCGACATAGGACCAAATCCCCAAAATCCCATCATCTTGGGAAGGCCCTTTTTGGCAACTGCAGGGGCGTGCATAGATGTAAAGGCACACCAAATCTCCTTAGAGGTAAATGGGGAGATCATCCTCTTCAGCCTATTAGAGTGTAGAGCTCCCTACCTAGATGGCTTTACTTTCAGCAGGATAAAGCCGAGCCCACCGGATGTAGACACCGAGATGGATGAATGGAGGTTCACAGAACCTCCAGAGCCAAGTTGATAATGGAGTGTGGTCTGGCTAAACGACCTTAAACAAAGTGCTTCTTGGGAGGCAACCCAAGTTTAGTTTTTTTTAGGTTTTCTTTTGATTGTATTGCATTCATTTGGTTAATTTGAACTTTAATTTCCATTTCGTTTAGCATTAGGAACAGAAAGAACTTGCTAGGTAAAAATAAAATCAATTTTTAGCTTACACAATGAAGTATGTGAGAAAATTCATACCGTTGTGCACAAAAGGAGGGAAATATGAGACACACGACTTGGCCGTGTGTTTTCCCATGGTTGTGCCCGACTAACCTGAGGCACACACGGCCTGGCCATCTGTTTTAACACGCCCGTGTCACACGAGGTTAAGTAGGGCACACCGTGCATTCTCGCTCCAAATGCGTCGTGTGTTTCGATTTTTCTTGCCCTAGCTGTGTGGATCCTTCATCCCCACCACCTAGAAGCTTTTCCAACCTTCAACGAAGTTAAAAGAAGCAAGGATGAGGAGGACCAAGCAAATGGTATCTCGATCCGGTGCTTTGGAGCAACGAGCAAGGAGAACCGACACCCCTCAAGCTCCGGAGGAGGGTAATGCTCTTCCAACCCTTCTTTTTCGCAACAATGAGCATAGGGATAGATATAACATACTTTCTACTCGTAAAATCACTGCAACTAGGTATCTTGATGAAGATTTACTAGAGTCCTTAAAGTTGTTGAGTGACATTTAAGTCATATTTGCAAAAATAGAGTGGGGAGAGATAATGGGGATAAGACACCCAACCTGCCCTAGGGTAGTTTTAGAGTTTTTAAGTTCTTTAGAAGCTGCAATTTTAATGGGTAGAGAGAGCGAAGAGGGTAGGATTACCTTTAGGATATTTAACATTGAGCATGAATGGACACTTCACCAATGGAACTCATGCTTTGGCTTGCCGAGTGGGGGAGAGAGAAGAACCCCTATTGGGTTTAACTCTCGAATCTTTTGGACCGAATTGACAGGAGAGCACACTTACGACCCTTCTAGGGCCAAAGCATCACGCCTCCAAAACCCCATTTTTTGATACCTCCACCGAATCATGGCAAGTACTATTTTTGGTCGTGGGGAGAGTGATGGTGTAGTGAGAGCTAGCGAGCCGCTTTGCCTATGGGACATGCTACAAGAAAGGAGTAGCATCGATGTAGGGTCCCATTTCATTAGACACTTAGTGAAAATGGGCAAAGCAATGATAGGAGAGATTAATGTGGGGGGCCTGCTTACCCACATCTGCCATAGGATGGGGTACGATTACACCGCGCTAGATAGCATAGAGGGGAGCTCTAGGATCGACCTAGGAGTGTGTATGGCCATGAAGATGATTGTAAGAGAGGGACACTCCTTATGATTTGTAAGGAAAACCTGACGACCCTTAGGCTCCCCGACCCTGATTATACCACCATCATCACACGCCCCAACTGGCACTTAGACCTGATAGTGGAGTCCCCACCATATGAGGGACCATCCACATCGACACCCATCTCTCCCCCTTTGCATCATGCTCCCTCCAATCCATACATATATAGGAGCCCACCTAGTCCACGTCAACATGAGCCTGCACCTGCACCACCACCTTTTCTACTTTTGAGCAGGATGCAGGTACATCTGCCTATGATTTTTCAGAGTTCTAATCATGCCTTGACGACATATATGCCGAGCAACAGACGCAGAGGAAACAATGGGAGAAGCAGAGCACTTATACGCAGGTAGAGTTTCAGGATTTCTGAGAGCACTTCCAGCAGGCTGAGGAGTTCTACGGCGAGGCCCGTGTATACTTCTAGGAGGAGGCTACTCATTGCCAAGCGGAGGCCACCTACCACCAGGAGATGCGGCAGCATATGCAAGCCCAGCAGGCACAGTGGGCTAGGGAGGAGGAGAACCGAGCAGCCTCTTCATCCACTAGCTCTCAGATCGACCACATGTACATGTGGCATCAGCGACTCAACAGTAGATTCTCCCAGGATCCCAAGATGCCGAGGCTACTAGACTTTCCACCTCATCCACCATACTAGAGGTATGTTTCACTTAAGTCTAGGGGGATCCCGAGTTTTATTTTGTTTCTAGTAGTATTTTATTTCCTAATGTTTGCATTTTAGTTAGCATTCATTTATTCATGCATTAGTTATTTTAGTTTCTTTCAGCACTTAGTTTTTTTGCTACCTATAAGCTGCCTCAGTAGTATTTTTTTAAGTTTTCTTCATGAGTTATTTCCATGAGTAGTGTAACTTCATTTGCCTCGTGGTATTTTATTTTATTAGCTCTGAATGAATGTTCTAGACTTACACTGGTTAGCTTCTATTCTACACATACACATGACGAACTTTCTGAAAGGGAGAGTCTAGTACATACCTAGTTATGATCATCTCAGTAGTCTAGTACTTTGGAATCCACAGGTGACCCTAAGGTTAGCATTTTAGTTACTGGAGATGCTCGGATTGTGTAAGCTCATTTGGAAAAATCAAAATCCCAGTGAGCCAAAATAATAAAAGAAAGAAAAGAAAAAGAAAAAAAAGAGAGAGAAAAGGAAATGAAAAAGAAAAGAAAGAGGAAAAAGAGATTATGAGGGATAAAAAAATAGTTGTCGTGGGTGGAAATGATTAGGTGCCCCTTTGAGACCGAGTTAGGTTACTGGGAAAACACCTACCAATTTCTTTCAATACCGAGCACGCCTTTGAAACTTTGTGCTAGATCTAGGGAACGACCCTCACTTTGGGCAGGTAAGTGCCTGAGAGCCGAAGACCTTAGGAAAGCTATAGGATGACGACTTAACTTACCATGGAACGAGTTGTTAGTTATATATGAGAGGTGTCCTAAGGCAATCGCCTTATGATTAAACCATTTATATGAAATGAAGATTAACTATTTGAGTATACATGTTTTCATGTATTTGATTAGATCTTAAATGTTGGTGCAATCGGCCCAGGTCACAATTGACCAGACTCGAGTTTGACTCGTGTGATGTTTTGATGTTTGACAAAGTGGTTTGACATAGTATGTTTGACATTGATGTTTGACATTGATGTCGGTTAATGTTTTGGGGAGATTGTTTATACAATCGATCCAAGTTATAATTGACCAGACTCGAGTTTGACTCGAGGGAGACTTTGATGGTTGACTAGGGTTGACCATGTGATTATGGGAAAGTCTAAGCATGGGTCTTGGCATGGAAAGTCCAACATGGGTTGGCAAGGGAAAGTCCAAGCTTGAGTCTTGGCATTTCAGAAGTCCAAGGGGTTTGATATTGGCGGCGTAAAGTCCAAGGGTGGAGTCTTGGCAGCATAAGTCCAATGGTTGGCGGCGTAAAGTCCAAGCAGAGTTTTGGCGGCGTAAGTCCAATGTGCCTTGCGGTGTAGACACCATTAGCATGACATAGCCGATGGAAGCACCTGAAGGCTAGTGCGATGGATGAACAAGTCATGGATGACTTGGAGAGATCTAAGAGGCGTAAGGTTGATGGAGGTGGCTAGAAGGCTTAGGTCTAGGCTAAGAGTGGTCTAGCAAGTATGGGGGAATCATACTTGGGTTAAAACCTCATTTTTGAGGTTGGCAGTCGACTGGCATTATGGCTAGTTCGACTGCCATGAGTCGACTTGAGTTCGACTACCGTTTAAGAGCTGAAATTGCTCTGGCAGTCGATTGCTCATTGGAGCAGTCGACTGATGTCAACAGCAATGATCACAAGGGACGGCAAATGACGCCGATTGAGTTATGAGCATAGAACGCCCGTGAGCCGATCGGGTAGTCGGTTACGGCGTAGCAATGATCGGCAATGTTGGCAGGCGACTGCCAAGAGTCCCGTTGGAACTTGTCCAACGTGGATTGAGCCGTTGTCTCACGCTGATGTTGGCAATGATCGGGACTTATGACTGATCACAGGTAAATCCAGCTCGACGCAGGATAAAAAGGGGAGCTCGTGGAGGATTTCGGCATTGGTTCTTTGGGAGCTTTTTGGGGGCGATTTGCTGGTGCATTTCAGGGTCCTTCAACCTCATCCAAGCAACCAACAAGCAAAGCGCTCAAACCCTAGTTTTGTAAAGTGTTCTTTACATTTCCTTGTATTTTGCTTGTATTTTCGTGTATTACTTTTGTAATCTGTTGTAAGAGGTTTCTCCACCTCCGGATTATTCCGAGAAGGAGTTATTACATAGTGGTGTGCTTGTGGCATCGCTAGGGCTCGTTTGAGCCCGATCCGTGGAGTAGGAACCGTGCGGTTCCGAACCACATTAAATATTTGTGTATTGGTGTGTTCGTGTTTGTCTTACTTTGTTATTGTTTTTATTATTATCATTCCGCTGCGCTAACGAGTTTTGTAGAGACGAACACGAAAGAATTCCATCATCGTACGGTCACACGCTATTCACCCCCCCTCTAGCGGCCTCAAATCTCCTACATTAAACTCATTTACTGAATGTCCACAATACGATTCACAGCATGAGAGAATTTGTGATTGGATCACAACTAGTGAGTATCTCTACATGTGTAATTGTGATGTATTGGAATTATCCCTAGTCGATGAATTGATGGATTTGAACACCATCAATTCTGTCGAGACTAGCATGAGGAATACTCTTTGGTGTAACCAAGCAGCTAATTCTCACTGGCTAGAGACATTGTGATGTTCGAAGTTAATCGTGGATGCTTGTTATGGTAACTAGTTCATTGGAGTGACCAGCTGTAAGACTTCATATGGTTTTCTGCATATATGGATAAGTCAATGAAGTTCTTATTGTAGGTTAAGTGCAATGTTCCTTTGACTTACGATATTCAAGTTATCTTGGTCATGGAGGCTTATGCTTTGACATCTTAAGCAAACATCTCCAAGGAGATGTGGACCCGGGATGATTGGGTATAAGTCGAAATGCCTGAAGGTGTTTGAATAGCTTATAAAGGATTCACCACTATTTTCGAGGAGATATATACCCTTGGCCTCTCGTCGGATTGTTACTAAAGTCTTTGGCCAAAGCATTACATATTTAGAGTAAGGTACTCTTGGATACATGTATAGTAACTAGAATCCGTATGACGAGGAAATGATACTTGGGCTAGGTATGACATAGTCAGCCTAGTGGGGACTGATACTATAGACCATGTCCTGAACCAAATGGGTATAAGATGAGTGAAGGGAACGGGGCACGAATCATTGTAGCTGCTGAAGGGTTTCAGAAATGGTTCTGGGATCAACCGTCGATTTTCCGGTTAATTGGGGATCATGATGTACTACTAGGTGTCACTCATGATCGTTCTATAATTAATGGTTAATTATAGACGACCAATATAAATCGGAAACCTATTTGGTCACATGTACAATGAGTGTAATCCAAAAGATTTAAAACGAGCTTGAGAATGAGATTCTCAGATCGAGAGAAACTAGGTTTGGTTGGACCAAACAAGGAGCGAGTATGAAATCGTTTCAGTCGCAACAAAAGCATGGATGGGCCGAGTCTTATGAAGACATGATGGATGAACCAAATTGGTTTGGTTCTAATCCAATGGTGAAAAATAAACCAAAGTGGTTTGGTTTGTTTTAAATGAATGAACCGAAGTTGGTTCGGTTCGTTTTAACTTAAAATAGACCAACTCGGTTCGATTTATTTTAACTTAAGTTATTGGAGCGGGTTAATGTGTTTTGGTTAGGAACCAATAACTCTAAGGAGAAGGTTTCTTGATGGTTAAGAAACACACACTCTATAAAAGCGTGGCTAGAGGTTTGGAGAGCCCTAAGTTTTATTTTTAGAAACTTCTCTTCCTCTCCTCTCCCTCTCTTCTCCTTGTCACCGCCCAAGGGATCCATGCCCAGCTCTTGTGCCGCCGGCATCTATCTGCTGTCGGCCGCCCCTCCGGCGACCCTCCAGTGACCAAGGATTAGTCGACCACCTCCTTTGGCCGGCACCAAGTCCTCCACCAAGCTGTCCAGTTTTGGACAGCTTGTTTCCTTCTTGTCGGACTGTCATTTGGACGACATTTGGAGCTCCGACAGCGACTCCCTTGTCGGGGATTGGATCTCCGATGATCCTCATAGGTGGAGGACTAAGGATTCATCAATTGGTTGACGAATATCTCTTCGGAGAAGCGAGTTTTGGGGACTCATTTTCGAATCCGAATTTTGATTCAGATTGTGATCTCCTCTCAATCACATCGTTTTCGACACAAGGCTAGTGACTCCTACGAAGATGAGGCTCATAGATTGGTTAAGCTATCCCGACGGTACTCGACGTGGATATGGATAGAGGAAATTCTAGTGTGAGTTGATCCGGTTGATGTCATTTCCGCTGCACGTCATACGTCAAGTATAACTAGCGTAATTTCCTTTTATTGCAAAATTTAAACCTGCAATTATGTCTACACATATTGTATCTTGAATGTGTGTGGTGTGTGTGTTGTAATAAATTAGATTTATTAGTTTTAATTCTTCCGCAGTGCATATGTTTACAAAACATGTTTAAACACACTCGCCGCGATGCCGGGGAAATCCAATAGTGGTGTCATAGCCCAGGTTGTGTTTCGACATAATCGTCAAATTGTTTTTTGATAGTCATAATTGTATTTATGAAAATTTTCTACTTTTGTAAAGTTTAGAAGTATTTATGGAAATTTTCTAATTTTGGAAAGTTTAAAAGTATTTATAGAAATCTTCTCCTTTTGGAACGTTTAGAAGTATTTATGGAAATTAACACTTTCCATAAATAAAATATGTGATTAGATTTGGAAATTTATTTCCTAATTTAATCATGATTTGATTTAGGGAATCAAATCTAAAACATATTTTATTTCCATAAATAGTTTTGACAATTTAGGAAATTTGTTTCCTAAATTAAATTTGACTTTCCTTAATTAACACTTTCCATAAATAAAGTATGTGATTAGATTTGGAAATTTATTTCTAATTTAATCATGATTTGATTTGGGAAATCAAATCTTAAACATATTTTATTTCCATAAATAGTTATGACATATAAGAAAATTTTTGTATATGTCATAATTGTATGTCATATAATTGCATTAGATGCATATCATTATGTTATGACATGTAGATGTATGCCATGCAAGCCATGCCATGTAGATAATAGTTATTTACATGCAAAGAGGATGAGACATTAAAACCCTTGCACAATATTAAAGCCTACACCTTCCATTAATATGGATAGAACCGGAGTTCTGTTTCTTGTTTGGCTTGGTGGACTCTCTCCAAGCCCGACTCGAACCTGAACATGTTCAAACCATGGAATAGTTTAATACTAATATGGTAAGAGTCAGAGGTCAATCGTTAGCTTTGGTTATTGGACTCTCTCCAAGCTGGGCTAATTGGTTGAATGCGCTCTAATCATATTAAAGTTATTTCTTGATTAATGGGTTGGCTTTAACCTGGAGCATCGGCTTGTTGGACTCTCTCCAAGGTCGATGTGAAGGGAGGTGAAGTTGGGTGCTATGCATATGATGCATACTTGTTAATGAGTTAACAACTCGATGTATGTGTGAAAATTCAATTAGTTGATAGCACATTGTGATAGTTGCATATATGTGATATGCAATCGGTATACTTGATATCTACCATTGTAGCTATGAATGGCTTGTTGGACTCTCTCCAAGATTTTTCATATCTATGTTGGATATTAGCCCATTCAGAGATGGACCTACAATCTCCCGAAGTGATTTTGGGGTTTTAAAATTCGAAAAATGAATGGAATTTGTAAATGTATGTTGATGCATTTTTCCATCTTTCTCATATATGCTCGATTTTGTATTTCTAGGTTAATTGATTGATCATGACGTCTTTGAATTTGCGCTCTATTTTGGATTCGAATAAATTGACTGGGCCAAACTTCTTGGACTGGCTTAGAAACTTGAGAATTGTTCTCAAGATAGAAAAGCTCGTGTATGTCCTCGAAGAGCCTCTTCCCAACCGTCCTAAGGATGATGCAACTCCAGACCATTCGTTGGCCTATCAGAAATATGTGGTTGATTCTGAACTAGCGAGTTGCATCATACTAGCCGTGATGGTACCCGAGCTGTAAAAGCAGCATGAGCATATGGATGCTAATACCATAGTCTTCCATCTTCATGAGTTGTTTGATGAGCAAGCGAGATCTGAAAGATTCGAAGTCTCCAGGCTCCTCTTCACCTCTAAGATGCAAGAAGGTTCATCTGTAGTGCAGTTTGTGCTAAAGATGAATGGGTACATTGAATGGCTGGCTACCCTCGGGTTTGTGATGGATCATGAATTAAGTATTGACTTAATTCTGCATTGTTTTCCCAAGAGCTTCTCACAATTTGTGATGAACTACCGGATGAACAAACTTGAATCGACTATTCCTGAGCTCCTCAACATGCTAAAGACTGTAGAGCCTTCTGTGAAGCATGAGGAGAAGGCGGTTCTATTAGTTGATTCCTCAAAGAAAGGTTCTAAGAGAAAGTCAAAGGAACAGACGAAAGGGAAGAAGAAAAAGGCTAAGAAGGCAGAACAAGTACAAAAGGGCACCTGCCATCATTGTGGTAAGGAGGGCCACTAGCGAAGAAATTGCAAGATTTATCTTGAGTCCATGAAGAAGAAGACATCCGATGCCCCATCCTCTTCAGGTATTTTCGTTATTGATTGTCATTCTATTTCCTTAGACACTTGGGTATTGGATACTGGGTGTGGCTCGCATATATGTAATGACATACAGGGGTTAAGGAATAGAAGAAGACTTGTCAAAGGGGAGTCAAATTTGTGAGTTGACAATGGAGCAAAGGTTGCTACGGTCGCCATCGGAACTTATTTTCTAAAGCTCCCTAGTGGACTAATCTTAGAACTGGACAATTGCTATTATGTTCCTTCTCTAATAAAGAACATTGTTTCTATTTCCTGCTTAAATAGAAATGGTTACCATTTGACATTTAGTAACAATTGATGTTATATAACCTTGAATGGCATACTTTATGGGACTGGAACTTTAAGCAATGGTATTTATACATTGGACATATCCAGTGACATTTTCAATATCGAAGCGAGCAACAAGCATGGTCGAAAGGATAATCAATTAGACTCTTACATGTGGCATTGTCATCTTGGCCATGCAAGCAAGAAACGCATGTCCAAATTACACCGATGTGAAATTCTGAAATCGTTTGAATCTGATTCATTTGATACATGCGAATCATGCTTAAAAGGCAAGATGACCAAGTTACCTTTTACTGGAAAAGGTAAACCAGTGGGAGAGTTACTTGGTCTAATACATACGGATGTATGCGGACCTATGACAACTCATGCTCTAGGAAGCTATAGCTACTTCATTACCTTCACCGATGATCACTCACGGTTTGAGTATGTGTTCTTGATGAAACACAAGTCTGAAGCCTTTGAAAAGTTTAAAGAATTCAGAAATGAAGTAGAGAAATAACTTGGCAAGAATATTAAAATACTTCGATCGGATCGACGTGGTGAAGACTTGAGTCAAGAGTTTTTAGATTATCTAAGGGACAATGATATATTGTCTCAATGGACTCCGCCGTATACACCGTAGCATAATGGTGTATCTGAGAGGTGTAACCGGACCTTGTTGTACATGGTAGGTCGATGATGAATCATGTGAATCTTCCCAAGTCCTTTTGGGGCTATGCACTTTAGACAGCTGTTTACTTACTAAACAGAATGTCAACCAAGGTAGTCTCTACTACTCCATATGAGATATGGAATAGTAAGAAACTTCATTTATCTTACTTGAATATATAGGTTGTCCTGCTTATGTGAAGCGGACTGTATCAGACAAACTGGATGCTAAGTTTGATAAATATCCATTTATTGGATACCCTAAGAAAACGAGGGGTTACCAATTCTATCATTCGGTGGAACAAAAGGTGTTTGTTTCAAGGCATGCTGTGTTTCTAGAGAAAGAGTTTCTCTTGCAAGAAAATAGTAGGAGTGTCGTTGAGCTTGAGGAGGCTCAAGAGACTCTAATAGACATTGATGAGATACCTAGTGAAACACCACAACCGATAACTCATAGTGATGAGCCATCGGCTGGACCAATTGTGACACCACATCTTCGTAGATCTGGTAGAACACGCAACATTCTTGAGAGATATGGTTTTCTCATAAGTGAATCGAATGACATGTTACTCATTGATGATGAGGAGTCTACCAATTATGAAGAAGTTCTGAAAAGTTCATAAAGGGATAAATGACTTAAAGCCATGAAGTTGAAAATGGATTCCATGTATGAAATTCAAGTTTGGAACTTGGTTGACCCACCTGAAGGCATAAATCCTATAGGGTGCAAGTGGGTTTTCAAGAAGAAAACCGACATGGATAGTAATGTGATTACCTATAAGGCTAGATTGGTGGCGAAAGGGTATCGTCAAAAGCAAGGTGTTGATTATGATGAGACCTATTCACCTGTTGCTATGCTTAAATCCATTCGGATGCTTCTGGCTATAGCGGCTCATTATGATTATGAGATATGGCAGATGGATGTGAAAACAACTTTCCTTAATGGAAACCTACTCGAGGACGTGTATATGATACAACCTGAGGATTTCACATCGGTTGATAAAACCAAGGTATACAAACTATGACAGTCCATATATAGACTGAAGCAAGTATTCAAGAGCTGGAATATCCGTTTTGATGAAACAATCAAAAAGTTTGATTTCTCACAAAATTCGGACAAACCTTGTATGTACAAGAAGGTTAGTCGAAGTGCAGTCATGTTCCTAGTATTGTATGTCGATGACATATTACTTATAGAAAATGATATTTCTGTCTTATAGTCAGTTAAAATTTGGTTGTCCAAGACATTCTCCATGAAAGACCTGGGAGAAGCAACCTACATCCTCGGGATTAAGATCTGTAGGGATAGATCGAATCGGTTGCTTGGTCTTTCGCAGTCTATGTATATAGATCGAGTACTAAAGAGGTTTAGCATGTTGGAATCCAAGAAAGGTTTCCTACCCATCAGACATGGGATTCACCTTTCGAAGTCTATGTGTCCGTACACAGAAGACGAGAGGATTTGCATGAATAAGATTCCCTATGCATCCGTAATAGGATCTATCATGTATGATATGTTATGTACTAGGCCTGATGTATCGTATGCTCTGAGTGTCATGAGCAGATACCAGTCTAATCCAGGAATAGATCATTGGAAGGCTTTTAAGACAATCCTTAAGTACTTAAGAAGAACTAAGGATGTGTTCCTAATATATGGAGAAGGGGATATGATGATACGTGGGTATACGGATGCCAGCTTCCAGACAGACAAGGATGATTCCAGGTCTCAGTCTGGGTACGTGTTCACCTTGAATGGAGGCACAATAAGTTGGAAAGGTTCCAAGAAAGACACTGTAGCGGATTCTACCACTGAGGCAGAATACATTGCAGCTTTGGAAGCAACAAAGGAAGCGGTTTGGATTGAGAAGTTCGTCTCTGAACTGGATGTGGTCTCATCAACGATCCAAACATGTGCTTCATCACTATCATCTGATCAGAGAGATTATCAGTAGAAACGAAATTCAAATCGAGAAGATTCCCACTGAAAAGAACTTAACGGATCCTTTAACTAAGGTCTTACCTCAAAGTAAATTTGAGGGTCATGTTAGGGCTTATGGTATTGGATACCGTGGCGATTGGCATTAGGCCAAGTAGGATTTTGTTAGTTATATATGAGAGGTGTCCTAAAGCAATTGCCTTATGATTAAACCATTTATATGATAAATGAAGATTCACTATTTGAGTATACATATTTTCATGTATTTGATTAGATCTTAAACTCATTTACTGAATGTCCACAATACGATTCACAGTATGAGAGAATTTGTGATTGGATCACAACTAGTGAGTATCTCTACATGTGTAATTGTGATGTATTGGAATTATCCCTAGTCGATGAATTGATGGATTTGAACACCATCAATTCTGTCGAGACTAGCATGAGGTATACTCTTTGGTGTAACCAAGCAGCTGATTCTTACTGGCTGGAGACATTGTGATGTCTGGAGTTAATCGTGGATGCTAGTTATGGTAACTAGTTCATTGGAGTGACCAGTTGTAAGACTTCATATGGTTCTCTGCATATATGGATATGTCAATGATGTTCTTACTGCAACTTAAGTGCGATGTTCCTTTGACTTGCGGTATTCAAGTCATCTTGGTTATGGAGACTTATGCTTTGACATCTTAAGCAAACATCTCCAAAAAGATGTGGACCCAGGATGATTGGGTATAAGTCGAAATGCTCAAAGGTGTTTGAATAGCCTATAAAGGATTCACCACTCCTTGCGAGGAGATGTATATCCTTGGCCTCTCATCGGATTGTTACTAAAGTCTTTGGCCACTCTTGGATACATGTGTAGTAACTAGAATCCGTAGCACGAGGAAATTGTAACGGCCGTAAAATTTCTAGCAAATTTTACAAGAATTTTTGGCTTAATGATCATGGGCTTTATGTGGGCCTTTTCAAAAATAAAAGAAAATAAGCCAAAAAGGGGTGCAAGGCCTAGGAATTGAACTCCAAACCTCTAGAGATAGCCAAGCCTTATAGATGCACCCACTAACCAGAAGCCCAATAGGATTATATGATTAAGGAAGAGTGGAAACTATAGATAAGTGGGACTAAGGGTAAATGAAGAGGCATAGAAAAGAAAAGAGGAACTTCTCTTCCTCCCCTTTATAAAGAAGAGGGAAGATTGAATTTGGTCACTTCTTCTCTTCTTTCCTTCTTCTCACCGAAATCCTAGAGCTCTCCCTCTCCCTTCCACCCCTTGGCCGAACCTCATCCAAGCAAGAGAAGGCTAGGTGTTGGTCTTCCTTAGGTCATCTTCCCCACCCAAAGCAAAGCGAAGGATGTAAGTATCCCTCACCTGCATACGAGTAGTTTCGATTGAATGTTTGAACAACCTATATGTTAGATCCGGCCAAACATGTTTTGGTTTATCAATGAAGTGGTAATCTATGTTTGTAATCTATGTTAGGAAGTATATGATGATGCTAAGATGGGAAAAGAGGTTAGATTAAAAAGCTAGCCCTAATGGCCACCAAGACCTATTCGGCCAAGCTAGGATTGGGGTTTTACATGAAGTTACATGCTATGTTTTATTCACTATATGATGTAGTTAAGATTTAAAAATGGATTAGGACCAAAAGCTAACCCTAGTTGAGCCCTTATGTGTTTCGGCCACCCTAGGGAATTAGGGTTAGGGTTGCATGAAAATGTCCCTAATAATGCTATGCTAGGTTATAATGCTCATGAATGAATGTTGGGTGACAAGAACCCTAAAAGGGCCATTCGGCCACCCTTGGTTGTTTCTTTTCTTTGTGTGTTTCAATGAAGTTTACACCATGAAGTGTATGCATATGTATGTTAATTGAATTAGTTAAAAGTCTAATCCCTAAAATGCCTATAAGGGCCATTTGGCCACCCTTGGTTATTATGTTCAATGAAGTTTCATACCATGATTGGTATGCATATAATGTTGTTTAGTATGTAGATAAATTTCGGTTAAAGATTAACCCTAAAAACCCTACATGGACCATTCGGCCAACCTATGTTTTGGGGAATAGATGAAGTTTAATTCAAACTCTATGTGCTTATGAAGTTGTAGCCATGCTAAATGAATTAGGTTTACATGTGCTTTGTGTTTGAGTGAATTTATGATGACATGTGATCTTAAATAATGCTAGGTGAAGATACCATGCCTTAGTTAGTATTTACTTACTCTTGATGCCATGTCTCATGCCATGCCTTTGTGTATGTGATATCTAATATTACGAAATGGAATACGATAAGACTATGGAATGAAACAAAAGGATATGTTCACAAAAATGAATATGATATGATGATAAAACGAAGTATGATATGTTATGAAATGAAGTATGCTATGTTATGAAATGAAAGAAGATATGTTATGAAATGAAGTATGCTATGTTATGAAATGAAAGAAGATATGTTCATGAAATGAAGCATGATGTGTTATGAAATGAAGTATGCTATGCTATGTTTGTCAAGAAATGAAATAAGCTATGTTATATATTAAGCATATAAGTATTTTACCTTCTGCATGGCTTGTACCAAGACCTTAACAAGGTCCAAGAAGGGATGGGCTCCTAAGATGCCCTAGGTCGATGGAATAAGACTCGGGCCTAGGATGGGCTTCTATGTATGATTGCCCCTAGGTCGATGGAATAAGACTCGGGCCTAGTACGGGATGGGCTCCAAGATGCCTTAGGTCGATGGAGTAAGACTCGGGCCTAGGATGGGCTTCTACGCTATGACGATTGCCCCTAGGTCGATGGAATAAGACTCGGGCCTAGAAACCTATTAGGTTCGAGACTTGCTACCTCGGGCCTATTTAGGGATGCGCGCTATGATAATGAAGAAGTGGTACAATGCCGGGCCCAAATATGTTGAGATTTATATTTACGTACCTAACATATATGTTTTCAAAAGCATCCTGCATATGTTTACATGTTATGTTTGATGATATGCCATGATGTTTACATGTTATGTTTGATGATATGCCATGATGTTTACATGTTTGTTTGATGATATGCCATGATGTTTACACGTTATGTTTGATGATATGCCATGATGTTACATGTTAAGTTTGATGATATGCCATGATGTTTACATGTTTGTTTGATGATATGCCATATGTTTACATGTTATGTTTGATAATATGCCATAATGTTTAAGTTACATGTTATGTTGAATGATATGTCATGATGTATACATTACATGTCCCTTCGATGGTACGCTATGATGTCTATGTTACTAAGTTACATATGATGCATATTATGCTGATTAAGTATATATTCATGTTATGCTACTAAGTTAGGGATGATCCATGCTATATTCACTTATGTTACTTATGCTACATGATGAGTTGATGACACCATGTAAGTTACATGTTATATTGATTTTACGTTATAAATGCTACAAGCCATGATTAATAATGATGTATGGTTTTTGTGAGTAGGACAGGATCTTACTAAGCCTATGAGCTTATAGTTTATCTTTCCCTCGTACTGCAGATAAGGGTAAGGGATGGGTAAACTAAAGGGAGCAGCAGGAGGGGCCAATGTGTGTGGTAGTGGCACGGTGGAGAAGATCCGTTAAGTCTATTTATACATGTTACCTATGATGATGATGTCTATGGATGTCTTTACTTATGTCTCCCTATGACGATGATGTTATGAACCTACTAAGCACTAAGTATCTATATATATATGATGCATGCTTTATGTTGATAAGAGGAAGTAAAGAAGAAGTAAGAAGAAGTATCCATCCATGCATGGTATGAAACATACTCTATGTTAAGAAGAAGCGTTAATGCATGTTATGTTTAAAAGAAAAAAAAAAGAAAAGAAAAGTATTTAGGTCTAAAGTCTTCCGCTGTAAGAACTAAGAAGTACATATATAAAGTCTTCAGTATGCGTCACACACGCGCAGCCTCCGGACATTTAGGGTCCTCAAAAGTGGGCGTGACAGAAATGATACTTGGGCTAGGTATGACATAGTCAGCCTAGTGGGGACTGACACTATAGACCATGTCCTGAACCAAATGGGTATAAGATGAGTGAGGGGAATGGGGCACGAATCATTGTAGCTGCTGAAGGGTTTTAGAAATGGTTCCGGGACCAATCGTCGATTTTTCGGTTAATTGGGGATCACGATGTACTACTAGGTGACACTCATGATAGTTATATAATTAATGGTTAATTATATTGGGATCGAGGCTCGCTAGAGGGGGGGGGGGAGGGGTGAATAGCGAGTTGAAAAATCTAACACAACTTCTACTACAAAACAGCAGATTATGTAGCGGAAATAGAAAACAAAGCACAAAGCACAAACACAAACAATACACAAGTATTTACGTGGTTCGGAACTCAGTAGTTCCTACTCCACGGGCAGCTCAAAAGGAAAGTCTACTATGAATGGATCGGAATGATTTCGGAGGTGAAGACTTCACCTCTTACAAGTTTACAATGCAATGAAAATAATCAAGGACAGTAAGCTAAGAAGTTAAAACAAATTCTGAGATCCTTTGTTAGACTTCTTGCGTTGAGGATGAAGTTGTAGCACTTGTAAGAAGATGATTGACGATTGTAGAGCACTTGTTGGAGAGGAGGCGAGATGAGAGCAAGACTTTTTCTTCTTCTCCTTCAGAATGAATCACAGGAAGCTTGTATCACTCAAAACCGAAAAACTGGAGCCCAAGAACTGCTTCTCTTGTTTTTTTAAGCAAAACTTTTATCTTCCTCCATTGGAACCCTAGAAATCATGCCCGACCAAACTCTGACCACCTGAGCTTGTCCCCGTAACCATCTCCAACCTCTGGTGGTTCGCCAGGAAAGGAACCTACTCCTCCAACCAGAAATCATCACATTTGAATCTTTACTCGAAACGGAAGCATCCCATTCCCGCCTCTGCAGTCGAGTCTGACTCGCGTCTGTGCTCGAAAAATACCTGTCAGTCGAGTTCGCAACCAAGCCGGGCTCGGTTCTGTGACCGAATCTATAGCTACCAGTCGAGCCGCTACCAAATCGACTCGACTGGTATAGGGTTTAGTAATCGACTCGATTGGTATAGGGTTTAGAGTTGGGCTTGGTTCTGTGTTGTTCCACGTAGTGAGCAGTCGAGCTGGTAGTCGAGCCAACTCGATTCTGTGCTATACCAAACGATAAATAGTCGAGCTGGCAGTCGAGCCAGCTCGATTCTGTGCCTTTGTGCAAGAGTGCCAGTCGATCTGACCCCCATGGTGGCTCGACTGATGCGGTAAATATTTGAAGCACATGAGTATCATCCCTAGTAAGCTGCCACTCCTAGAGTTTCAACCACCCTAGTAAGAGACTAAGCATGTTACGGTGCCTTCTCCAACTAACGAATACTCTAAGTACCTTAGACAAAGACCGAGCGCACTACGACGCCCTCCTTGCCTAACGAGTACTCCATGTGCCCCAGACAAAGAACGAGCATGTTACGGTGCCCTCTTTGTCTGACGAGCACTCCCAGTACCCTAGCCAAATAATGAGCACGCACGGTGCCCTCTGCATCTAATGAGTATTGGGCCCATGTACTCGGTAAGAGGAGCACCGTTCTTGTGCCCTCTCTTACTAATGAGTACACTAGCTAGAGACCGAGCACTCCCTTGTGCCCTCTCTAACTCAAATGGAGAACGAGCACGCTTACTATGCCCTCTCCATCACCAAGCTTTTTGGACCTCAGGCGACGTACTCTTCCTCTACCAAGGTTCCCCTTTGGATTTCCATCCATACCAAGGTTTACCCTTGGATTTCTCATCCATACCAAGGCTTACCCTTAGATTTCTCCCAAGGTCTAATGTCACTCTAAACATCTAACTTAGTGACCTTAGGTTTGTATCAGTCGAGGTAATGTCTTGACTACACTCTAGCTCAAACTAAATTTCTATTTCCTTGACTTAAACCTTGTTGTTAAACATTGAAACATTAGATGGGCTTGATTGCACTAACAATCTCCCCCTTTTTGATGTTTGACAACATGGTTTAAGTTTAGGTGATATAAATACAGTTCATCTCAATTTCTGAAATATAGCATGAAGTGCAGAAATATTTCATATTAGAAATTTATCATTCATGTAATAGGGATGATATAACTTGGAGTGCAGAAATTTCACATGTAATAGAGATGGGCAGAAATTTCAATTTAACTCCATTTGAATAATATCACAAATATCACAATAACTTGAACCCATACTCTCCCCCTTTGGAAAACAACAAAAAAAATCATGGGGAATAAGTTCCTCCCCCTAAAACTCACTTTCCCGGGATGTATATACAATTCCCGTGCCACCTATATTAATCCCGAGCCACCAGTTCAATTTCCGGGCCATTACAGTAACCGTTCGGGAACTGTTTAGGAATTTGTCTAACTGTACGGGAAATGCTCAACTAACCATTCTAAATGAATCCAGACCGTTTAAGTAATTTCCCTACCAGTTTATATCAATTCCCGACCGGTTTCAACAATTTAGCTCGATTAAAATCTCGACTTTGTGTATTCAAATCCCGGGCTGTCAGTGCTTTTCCTGGGCTATTTGTGAAACTGCTACAAATCTTGTCTAACTGCCCGGGGAATAATCTCAATGGCTCAGGAACTTTTTCCCTTGAGATAACATCTTTAAGACATTACTTGCCTGACCGGTTTGGGAGTGATTGCACTAAATGGCTCGAGAATTTAACTCTCTCTCTCCAATCAAGTCAAGCTTAAACCTTTACCCTGTCCCCCTTTGTCACACATCAAAAGGGTTAGTGAAGGATAGATTGAGGAATCTTTAAATGAAAATATCCTTATGACATTAGGTTGATTCTTCACTTCACATTGGGGTATATGAACTAGAAAAAAATCCTCACACACTTTCTCAACACACATGAGAATACCCAGAAATCTTTAAACACACTTAGATCTTTGCTAGGCTTGGGGTATAAAATATAGGGAAAGCTCCCACTAATACTGTGGACTTCCCAAACCGTAGCTCCCCCTCAATCAAACATTCTTTTAGGGTTGATTAGGTACACACTTAATGATTGCACTAACAATGGTGGGATGGAGTCAAGGCTTGGGTTGTTCGGGTGGCATTTACAAGGATTGCACACACAACAAGAAGTTTGATAGACACTAACCGACTCAACCACACACAACCAATAACAGATCATATAACAAAAACAGAATGAACAAAAAGTTGACGTTTCAAAAAATTGTTTCACAAGAACAACCATAGTTTGAAGTCTAAACACAAAGACAAATATCCATTGTGCAACCATCCTAGGTGGATTGACACAATTGGAGATCTTAACGTGATTCTATTTGTCGGGGGCTGGTGTAGAAGGTTCCTCCGAGCTACTTGTCCAATTGATCACGATCTCTTTGATTTCCTTCTGCTCTTGAAGGATTTGATCTTGAGTGTATTGGATTTGAGTCAATCGCTGGTTGGTTTGTAGATGGAAATCTGATATTGTCATGGTGATTGTGTTCACAAAAGTCTCATGGGCTTCATGAAGTTGAGATAGCTGCTCTGTGATAGTGGTCAAGTGTTCAGCTTGGTTAAGATCCGGGTGGTGTGGTTCTTCAGCAGGAAGAGAAGGTTCTTCCTCAAGATCCATATGCTCCCCAACTTGATGGCCATCCTTCCACTGAATCTCTACTATAGGGGTGCGAATCATGTCGGCTAGAGATAAATTTCTCCAATGGATATAGTCCAACCTTTTCACCTCCCTCACTTTTCCCTTGGATGTGTTTATGCCTAGGGACTCTAACCAGAAAGTGAGGATATGACCAAAAGGCATATAAACCCTTTTCTTGATTGGAATGGAGAAATGGACAATGCACAGAAACATGTTCAAGGCTATGTTAAAATCAAGGTGATTTTTGAGAAGGTGGAGAGCCAATAAATGATGTGGTCTAACTTTGGCTTGCCCTTTGGTGACTATGGGCAAAATGCATCTAACAATGACTTTGTATAAGATGTTGTCAGGAGTCGTTAGTGTCATGGCTGACACCAAGTTAACTCCTTCATCTCTAGGACATCTAAATAAGGATTCATGGATGGAATTGAGGTCAAAGCCTACTAAATTTTTAGGAAGAGTTGTATAGCATTCTAGGTTAGAGGAGGACTCTCTACATCCTAGAAATGATCTCCAGATGGCTGGAGTAAGAGTGATATTCATTTTGGCTACCCTCGACTTATAGATAAGCCTATCTACAGTGGGTTGTAGGTTGTTATAGAATTCGACAAGTAAGTCTTCATTGATATCGTGATCGCAGTAGACTAACTTACCGAGTCTATAGTGCTCAACCATCTCGCTAACATATGGTGCACTATTGGAGAAGAAATGACCATCTATGGATCGGATGCTTAGGAGTTCAAACTCATGGGTCCTAAAGGTGTGCAAATGATATTCCGAGGGGAAACGATGGTCCGAGCAAGGCCTCTCTCGTGAGGGCCTAGAGCTTTCTTTTTAGTCTAAAATGTCATGTGTCAAATATGTCATGCGCACAAGATTGACCCATGAATGAATTCAAGGAATGAAATGATGTATGTCAAGTGGGGAAAGTGATTAGCTACTTAGAGACCCTCTAAAATCATAATGAGAGTAAGGAAAAAGTCTTACTTGGGTGCCATAGAACCAAGGACAAGAGCTTGCTACAGAAGAAGAAGTTTTCTTGCTAAAACCCTAGTTATGGTCGAGTGGTCAGAAATTAGGGTTAGGGTTAAGAGGAAATGGCAAGGAGAAGGAAGAAGATCCTTACCCTAGACTAGAGAAGGATTGTTTTGAGGTTGTAAAGCTTGGAAATAGATGAAGAGCTCAACTGGTGCTCGTCGCAGTCGGGAGGGCATGATTATGGGGAAGAAAAATCGTGAAATGAAGGGGTTCCCGTTTAAATCTGCGAGACATCAGTCGAGGTTATGAGTGGGTTGGCTCGACTGGTAACATCAGTCGAGGCGATAATCGAGGCGCACTTGGTTCTAAGTGTGATCGGAATTGGCCAGTCGAGGCTCCAATCGAAGTGCACTCGATTCTTAGTGCTGAAAACTTGTATCAGTCGGGGCACCGGTCGAGTCTGTCTCGGTTGATAGGATTAAAAAAAAATTGGGTTTCAATATATGAACACTCCAACTGAGTTTTGTGTAATTTCTAAGGCTTAGGTAAGTGTTAAAAACACTTGATATGATAACCTAACACCCTTTTTGATTGTTTTAAACAGTTGGTATCTATGTTCTTGGTCTCAAAGAGGACCCAACCAATTTTACTTGGTTGGAATGTCTAGTTATGATCTTGGAACCACAAACAAAAGAATGTGTAATGGTCTTCCCCATAACTAGTCACATTAGTGATTTTTGTCTCGTCAACCTCTCTATCTCAGGGATGCAATGAGCATGTGAAATAGAGTGGTTGATCCTATCATCTCACCCCATTTCTAGCAATACAAAAATAGTTTTGTGATCTTTATCATTTTTGTGAGATGATCCCAGGTCTTCCCAATTTAAATTCCCATTTCTCTTGTTAAATGGATTTTATTTTATTTTTATAATAACCTAAGATCATGGAGGGATCCTCCTTCATTGGGTAGCATACATGCCCAACTCTCTTCTCAAATGGTTAAACTCATTTTCGAGAAGAGGTTTTGTGAATATGTCGGCTAGGTTAGACTTGGACTCAACATGGTTGAGTTCAATGTCTCCCCTAGCTACATGATCTCTAATGAAGTGATGCCTCACTTCAATGTGCTTGGTCCTTGAGTGATGAACTGGATTTTTGGTGAGATGTATAGTGCTAATGTTATCACAACACTTGTACATTCCTATAGATCAGTCCATAATCTTCTAAGGTGTGTGTTAGCCATAGTAATTGTGATACACATTCTCCCATAACTACATATTCAGCTTCGATTGTGGAAAGTGTTACACAGTGTTGTTTACGGCTTGACCAACTAACCAAGGCCGATCCTAAGAAATGACAGCCCCCACTAGTACTTTTCCTAACCAACTTGCATCCAGCATAGTCGGAGTCGGTATAGCCAACTAAATCAAAAGATTCAGTTTAGGGGTACCACAATCCTACATTGATAGTGCCTTTTAAGTATCTCATAATTCTTTTTATAGCAATCATGTGAGACTCCTTAGCATAAGCTTGAAATCAAGCACACATACCAACAACAAATAAAATATCAGGTCGACTCTCTATTAAGTACAATAAACTCCCTATGATACTCCTATAATTTTTCAAATCCACTACCTTCCCTTTCTCATCACTATCTAAACGAGTATTGACAGCTATCGGTGTGCCTACTTCCTTAGCTTCCTCCATATGAAACTTTTTCAGTAACTCCACTGCGTACTTAGATTGATGTATAAAAATCCCTTCCTTGGTTTGCTTTATCCCAATTCCTAAAAGAAGGTGAATTCTCCTACTAGACTCATCTCAAATTCACTTTCCATGTGACCAATAAACTCATTGAGATAATCCTTATTGTTTGAGCCACAGATTATGTCATCAACATAAACCTGGGCTACAAATATGTATTCACCATCCCTTTTCAAGAATAGTGTGGGATCTATCTGTCCTCTCCTAAAACCTTTCTCAATTAGGAAGGTTGACAACCTCTCTTACCAACCACGAGGTGCTTGTTTAATCCCATAAAGAGCCTTTTTTAGTTTGTACACGTGGTCTGGGAATTGTGCATTCTCAAACCCCGGGGGTTGTTCAACATAGACTTCCTCCTTGATGACTCCATTCAAGAAGGCTGACTTCACATCCATTTGATATAGTTTGAAGCCTTTGTATGCTGCATAAGAAAGCATTAGTCTTATGGATTCTAACCTTGCTATAGGGGCATAAGTCTCATCAGTCTAACCCCTCAATTTGGTTGTAGCCTTTGGCTACTAACCTTGCCTTATTTCTAACTATTTCTCCTCTATGATTTCTCTTATTCTTAAACACCCATTTAGTCACAATAATAGAGGTTTGACCAGGTCTAGGGATTAAATCCCAAACTTGATTTCTCTCAAACTGGCCTAACTCATCTTGCATTGCAATGATCAATTCTGGATCAAGCAAAGCTTCATCCACTAACTTGGGTTCAATCTTAGAAATCAAGGCAACTTCATTTCCTTCATTTATGAAAAATGATCTAGTCTTCACCCCATGTTGGATGCCTCCAATAATTTGGTTTTGGGGATGGCTAGTAGCATTCCTAGTGGATCTTGTTACTTGAGGTGGTTCGTGTACTACTGAAATATGTTTAGATTCTCCAACCTCAAGTGATGACCCTTGAACTCTCACTCTCTCTTCATCAGAATCCACTCTTGCTTCCCTTATAGGGTTGCTATCTTCCAATTCTAGCTTCCTCAATTCCAGCTCAAACTCCACCGATTTTCTGTCTGAATCAATATTCATTCCTTTTTCTTCAAACACAACATTAGTTGACTCTTCTACTAGCTTAGTCCTATGGTTGTAGACTCTATAAGCTTTGCTAGTGAGGGAATATCCAACAAGAATACCCTCATCAACTTTTGCAGAAAATTTTCCTAAATGATCCTTGGTATTTAGGATATACACCGTACAACCAAATACCCTAAGGTGCTTGATTGTTGGTGGCTTTCCAAACCAAAGTTCATGTGGTGTTTTTCTTAAGAATATATGTATCAAAACTCGGTTTTGAACATAGCGCATGCTAAGCCACCATAGGAAGTTTGGTAATTGGTATTCGTTTAGCATATTCCTAGCAGCCTCTTGCAAGGCTCTATTTCTCCTTTCTACAACACCATTTTACTGTGGTGTTCTAGGTGTGGAGAATTCATATTTGTATCCTTTCACTAAACAAAAGTCCTTAAGTTTAGGATTTTTAAACTCTCCTCCATGATCATTTCAAATGATTTTAATTGTTGAGTTTTTCTCATTCTCAACTCTTCTACAAAAGAAAATGAAGATTTCTACTATTTGGTCCTTATGTTTAAGAAAATAAGTCCAAGTATATCTAGTGTAATCATCCACAATAACCAAGCAATATCTACTACCATTGATAGATCTAATAGTGCTAGTATCAAACAAATCCATGTGTAGTAAATCTAATGCTTGTAAAGAACTTACAGAATTCTTCCCTTTGTGGGAAGATCTCACTTGCTTTCCTTTTTGGCACACCCTACAAACCCTATACTTCTCGTAGGTGATTGAGGGCAGTCCTCTTACAAGTTCCTTCTTGGCCAAATTCTTGATGTTCTTCATGTTAACATGGGCCAATCTCCTGTGCCATAACCAAGACTCTTCTTCCTTGGATATATAACACTTAAAAGACATGTTAGTAGCACTACTAAATCTAACTTGATAAATATTTTCCTTCCTAGATCCTATTAGCATGGTTTCATTGGTGTCACTGTGGATCACAAGGCATTGAGTTGAGTGAAATTCAACTCTATACCCTGCATCACACAATTGACTTAAACTCAACGAGTTAAATGCCATCCCTTTAACTAACAATACATTTCTAATTATAAATTTTTCAGAAATGTTAATGTTACCTACTCCTACAACCTTCAATTTACCATTATTACCGAAGGAAACTATACCTCGGTCTTTGGCATGAATTGAGGAAAACAAAGAGGAGTTCCCTGTCATATGTTTGGAGCACCCACTGTCCACAAACCATGTAGTTGGACACTCCCCCTTGACGGGTCCCTGCTAAACACGGAAAATTTGGTCTTTTGGAACCCACAAGTTGGGTCCCTCTGCATCTACTACAAACTTCCTAGGAATCCAAGCCTTAGAAGTTCTAATAAAAGGTGATCTAGTAGAAATAAAACCATCAGTGATAGTTCTACCATTACCAAATTTAGACCTAGCAGTTCTTTCATTAACAGATTTTCTTTTAGCAGTTTTAGGTCCATCAATTCCACCAAAAGAAACTTTAGATCTAGATGCAGGTTTCCTAGACACTAAGGACATATAACTAAGTTCCTTTTGTTGTGAATTGAACCCTAGTCCAGCCTTGTTATAGACTGCACGTTGGGCTCCTAAGATCATATTTAATGTCTTTGATCCATTGGTAAATTTCTCAAGTGTGCACTTGAGATCTTCCATTTGTGCCTTCTGTTGGTGCAATCGGCCCAGGTCACGATTGACCAGACTCGAGTTTGACTCGAGTGATGTTTTGATGTTTGACAAAGTGGTTTGACAAAGTGAGTTGACATTGATGTCGGTTAATATTTTGGGAGATTGTTTATACAATCGACCCAGGTTATAATTGACCAGACTCGAGTTTGACTCGAGGGAGACTTTGATGGTTGACTAGGATTGACCATGTGATTATGGGAAAGTCCAAGCATGGGTCTTGGCAAGGTAAAGTCAAAGTCATGGATACTTGGCATGGAAAGTCCAAGTGGGACACTTGGTATTTGGAAAAGTCCAAGTCTTGAGTACTTGACACAAGGGAAGTCCAAGCATGGGTCTTGGCAATGTAAAGTCCAAGTCATGGGTACTTGGCATGAAAAGTCCAAGCATGGGTCTTGGCAAGGGAAAGTCCAACATGGGTTGGCAAGGGAAAGTCCAAGCTTGAGTCTTGACATTTGAGAAGTCCAAGGGGTTTGATATTGGCGGCGTAAAGTCCAAGCGGGAGTCTTGGCAGCATAAGTCCAATGGATTGACGGCGTAAAGTTCAAGCGGAGTCTTGGCGGTGTAAGTCCAATGTGACTTGGCGGTGTAGACACCATTAGCATGACATAGCCGATTGAAGCACCTGAAGGCTAGCGCGATGGATGAACAAGTCATGGATGACTTGGAGGGATCCGAGAGGCGTGAGGCTGATGGAGGTGGCTAGAAGGCTTAGGTCTAGGATAAGGGTGGTCTAGCAAGTATGGGGGCACCATACTTGGGTTAAAACCTCATCTTTGAGGTTGGCAGTCGACTGGCATTATGGCCGGTTCGACTGCCGTGAGTTAACTAGAGCTCGACTGCCATTTAGGGCTGAAATTGCCTTGACAATCGACTGCTCATTGGAAGCGATTAGCGGGCTGATCGCGCCATGGATGCGATCATTGCCGGTTGAGTCACGAGCAGAATGCTCGTAGCCGTGGCGATGACTACGGGCCGGCAATGATCGTGAGAGTCCCGTTGGAACTTTTCCAGCATGGATTGAGCCGTTGTCTTACAGCTACAGTGTTGGCAGTCGACTGCCAGGCAGAAATCTAGCCCGATGCAGGTTAAAAAGAGGAGCTCGAAGAGGATTTTGGCATTGGTTCTTTGGGAGCTTTCTTAGGGCGATTTGAAGGTGATTTGCAGGTGCATTTTAGGGCCCTTCGACCTCATCCAAGCAACCAACAAGCAAAGCGCTAAAACCCTAGTTTTGTAAAGTGTTCTTTACATTTCTTTGTATTTTGCTTGTATTTTCGTGTATTGCTTTTGTAATAATTGTACGAGGTTTCTCCACCTCCGGATTATTCCGAGAAGGAGTTATTTGTGATTAGTGGTTGCGTGTGCATCACTAGAGCTCGTTGAGCTCAACCGTGGAGTAGGAACTTTGAGGTTCCGAACCACGTTAAACAATTATGTTTGTGATTGCATTTTTCGTTATTGCTTTATTATCTTTGTTTCTGCTGCGCTAACGAAATTTGTAGACACGATCATGAACGAATTCCATCGATGCATAGCACGACGCTATTCACCCCCCCCCCCCTCTAGCATTCCAATCGATCCCCAACAAGTGGTATCAGAGCGAGGCCACTCTTGAAGTTTAACAACTAAGGGAGCACGCTAGAGGGTGAAGATGGAAGTCCAAGAACAATTAGGATGGGACATCAACACACCGGTGCCCTACACCCTATATGGACGAGAAGGCTTCAATTCTTGGAAGAAAAGAATTGAAGATTTTTTGATGATGAGAGACCTTGAGGAATGGTCCCTATTAATGGAAGGATTTGAGTATCCAAGAGGACCAAAAGGTGGATTCTTCAAAAAGAAGAGATGGAGTGATGATCAAATTCAAGCCTTCGAGAAAAACATGAAGGTAGTAAAATTTATTTTTGATTTGGTCCCTAATGATATTGTGTGTATGGTAGGGGACTATATGGATGCTAAGGAGTTGTGGAGCCAAGTGGCAAAGCTCCATGAAAATCCATCATCAATTCAAGAAGAAGAGGAGTGCTCACCCTCTCAAGCTCAAGCAAGTACATCGTCATCTAAAGAGTTTGAGGATTCGGAAGTTGATAGGGAATCAATTTCCGTATCGGTGGAAGAAGTGGAGGAGACCTCCACCTCTAGGATTGAGGGGGAGGAAGTTAGACCATCCACTTCGGAGCAAGAGCCAAGTCAAGAAGAAGCTTCTACTTCCGATCAAGAAGAAGAGCAAGCTCAAGCTTCCTCCACTGACTTAGGTAACTCAAACATATGTGTTAATAATAAAATGCATATAATATGTTTTGAGTGTAGAGAAATCGGGCACTATAAGAGCAAGTGCCCAAAGAGAGTAAGAAAAGCTCCACCGGCGCCAAAAGTCAAAGATGTCGGTCCCTCAACGCAAAAGAGCAAGGAGTAAGTGATTTGCTTCAAATGCCGGCTACCGGGATATTACCGGAATCAATGCCCAAGAGGGAAGAAGAAGGGGCAAGAAGGAGCTACACAAGTAGGGGGAGCTTCCAAAGCTAACCCTAAGGTATTTTTAAATAAAGCTCCTTATTCAAATAATGTCAAAAAGCATGCTAGAAATAATTTTAGCAATCTTGCTATCTATCATAAAGAGCATGCTAGAAATAAGGAATTGTGTCTAGGAGCTAAGAATGTCTACTTTTCAAAGAAAGAAAAATTTGGGACTAATGTCCCTAAAAATGTCATACCTAGGGAATCTATTAGGAAAATACAAGAGCAGCTAGGTTTTAACCCCAAATGGACTAGGCATATGCCTAGGAAGAACCATGCCCAAGGATTAAATCAAAATTCTAAAATTGGGCAATTAGAATTAGAGAACCAAGCCTTGAGATCAAGGCTTGAAAAAATTGAGAAGACCCTTAAAATTATGCAAAATCAATTTAAAGGGTCAAATGATCAAAAGTCTAGGTCCAAAAGTCAAAGTCAACACCTAGGACCTAAGAGTCAAAAGTCAACCAAGGGCAAGCAAGGTTTGGGTCACAAACCTAAGCCTAAGGTAGCTTATCATAGTGTTCCATTTAATTATGAAACACAAACTAGGTCTAGGAAGACCAAGGTTACTAGGGAAGTTATCCCTAAGAGTAACCAAGGTTTGTGTCTAGTGGCTAGGGTTTCAAGGAAACCTAGGATGGCCACTAAGAGGGTTATTAGGGAGGAAATCCCTATGGTTAACCTAGGCAAGACTAAAATGCCCAAGGCTACCAAGCCTAGGAGGGTCATTAGGAAGGTATCTAGGGATGTCATCCCTAAGGAATACCTAATTAACCCAATGAGCTCAAATAGATTTTGGGTTCCTAAGGGCGTGATTGACTCACGCTAGATGGGTTAGGTCGTGTCAACCTTGATTGGATGGGTAGTTAACTCAACCATAGCAAAGTTGACATTTTAGGTCATTTCCAAGGTTATGGATATCTTGGAAATAGATTTGATGATAAATCCTAAAAGATTTTAGGATGTGCCAATATCATTTAAGAAGATTGAAAAATCAATTAAATTGGCACAATTTAGGTTTAGAGGTTTGTGTTCCATTTTGAGTTTTTGGCACACATGGGAGATTAATAGTAATATGGCAAAATAAACCTAATTATATCGAATGGCAACTAATATTGAAATTTAGGTATTATATACCTTTATATCTTATTTGCCATGCTTTGACTTGCCATGACATCATGCTTATTTCTATCATTTATATGGCATGATTATGCTTAGGTTTAAGGTTAATGTCATGTATGCTTAGATTTATATCTTATGTCATGACATCATGATTATGAGCATGTGTTTATTTATACCATCTTTAATGCCATAATCATTCATGCATCTAAATTGATTAAAATTGAGTTAAGGACTTTGGCATGACTTGGAGTCCCATTTATGAGGGAATCAAATAGAGTTGCCTTAGAAAATACATGAAACCCTAGATTAGGAGAACAAAACTCACATCTCACATCACATTGACTTGTGTGTGTATTTATACACCCTAGATACATGTGAGATTCTAGGATATGAGTTGAGTTCAAGGTGCATATTTTTTGCATCTAGATGAACTAAAACTCATTTAATTTCAATGATGGATCATTTGGAAAGCTTGTGTACAAGTCATGTACATAAAGCCCAAGGAATATGATCCAAAATAAGGTTTTAAAAATATTTTAAAATCAATTTAGAAAACCTTGGTGAAATCTATCTTTTGATAGCAATCACTATTGATGAAGTTGATACACAGTGAGCTAAAATATTGAAGTTTTTCACTTTTGAACTTTTGTCAATTTCACTATTTTATGGGTAAAATATTTTTTCATTTTCACCCATTGTATTGACTCTAAGTACTATACGTATGAATTTTCACGATTTTTCAAAATACGAGAATTACTTATGATTTGTAAAAATTCAATTCAGATAGTTGAAATTCGAGAATTTGATTATCGATCATTGCCCGATGGAAATCATTGATGTGATAATAGCGAGTGAAAAACAAGGTTGTTTAGCCCGTGTTCAGCTATGGTAAAGGTTCCTAATCACTCATAACCCTAGGATATGCTTTGGGAAGCATTATAAAGGGTGAAAATCCATTGGATATGGATTAGGAGAGGTGTTAGGTCGATGTATCAAATTTAAGGTGTGGAAAGTTCAAGTTTGAACTTTGAACCTTATTTTTGATGGTTTAGAGTTCCTATTGGCTTAGGGACTTCCCGAGGACATTGTTGGTGCAATGGTCAAGGGGGAGCAAGCCTTTAGGGGGAGGTATCCATCATGGGATGATGGATGTATTTTTCTTCTTGAAGGGGGAGAACTTATTGGGAGAGTGTCATCAATTGGGAAAATTGATGGGTTTTTGATACCCAATTTAGAAATTGGGAGAGTGAATAGGATTGCCTCTCTTGAGTGATATGAGACTTATCACTAGGAAGATGGTAGGCATCCTAGGTATTTTTGGACCAAGGGGGAGATTGTAAGATCTCATTGGGACATAAGACATTGACCTCCTTGGAGGGAAAACCTTTTTGATGTATGTCAAAAAGGGGGAGAACTTAAGATTATCAATTTGGGAAATTGGTAAGGGAATTTGAGTTAAAGGCCTAACTCAAGGTTTGTTTTGTCAAACATCAAAAAGGGGGAGATTGTTGGTGCAATCGGCCCAGGTCACGATTGACCAGACTCGAGTTTGACTCGAGTGATGTTTTGATGTTTGACAAAGTGGTTTGACAAAGTGAGTTGACATTGATATTTGACATTGATGTTAGTTAATGTTTTGGGGAGATTGTTTATACAATCGACCCAGGTTATAATTGACCAGACTCGAGTTTGACTCGAGGGAGACTTTGATGGTTGACTAGGGTTGACCATGTGATTATGGGAAAGTCCAAGCATGGGTCATGGCAAGGTAAAGTCCAAGTCATGGGTACTTGGCATGGAAAGTCCAAGTGGGACACTTGACATTTGGAAAAATCCAAGTCTTGAGTACTTGGCACAAGCGAAGTCCAAGCATGAGTCTTGGCAATGTAAAGTCCAAGTCATGGGTACTTGACATGAAAAGTCCAAGCAGGGGTCTTGGCAAGGGAAAGTCCAACATGGGTTGGCAAGGGAAATTCCAAGCTTGAGTCTTGGCATTTGAGAAGTCCAAGGGGTTTGATATTGGCGGTGTAAAGTCCAAGCGGAAGTCTTGGCAGCATAAGTCCAATGGTTGGCGGCGTAAAGTCCAAGCGGAGTCTTGGCGGCGTAAGTCCAATGTGCCTTGGCGGTGTAGACACCGTTAGCATGACATAACCGATGGAAGCACTGGAAGGCTAGCGCGATGGATGAACAAGTCATGGCTGACTTGGAGGGATCCGAGAGGCGTGAGGCTGATGGAGGTAGATAGAAGGCTTAGGTCTAGGATAAGGGTGGTCTAGCAAGTATGGGGGCACCATACTTGGGTTAAAACCTCATCTTTGAGGTTGGCAGTCGACTGACATTCTGGCCGGTTCGACTACCATGAGTCGACTAGAGCTCGACTACTATTTAGGGCTGAAATTGCCTTGGCGATCATTGCCGGTTAGTCGCGAGCACGAATGCCGCTTTGTAGCCGACCGGGCGTCGACTATAGGTGCGATCGATTGCCCATGTTGGCAGTCGACTGGGGAGAGTCCTGTTGTAACTTTTACAGCATGGATTGAGTCGTTGTCTCATAGCTCTGAGTGTTGGCGATCGGGCCTTATGGCGTCGGCCGCCGAAAATCCACCGATGCAAAGTTAAAAGAGGAGCTCGAGGAGGATTTTGGCATTGGTTCTTTGGGAGCTTTCTTGGGGCAATTTGAAGGCGATTTGCAAGTGCATTTCAGAGCCCTTCAACCTCATCCAAGCAACCAACAAGCAAAGCGCTCAAACCCTAGTTTTGTAAAGTGTTCTTTACATTTCTTTGTATTTTGCTTGTATTTTCATGTATTTCTTTTGTAATCATTGTACTAGGTTTCTCCACCTCCAGATTGTTCCGAGAAGGAGTTATTTGTGATTAGTGGTTGTGTGTGCATCACTAGAGCTCGTTGAGCTCAACCGTGGAGTAGGAACCTTGAGGTTCTGAACCACGTTAAACAATTGTGTTTGTGATTGTGTTTTTTGTTATTGCTTTATTATCTTTGTTTCCGTTGCGCTAACGAAATTTGTAGACGCGATCACGAACGAATTCCATCGATGCATAGCACGATGCTATTCACCCCCCCCCCCTCTAGCATTCCAATTGATCCCCAACACCTTCAAGGATGTATTCTCATCCTTGATCTCCTCCAAATGAGTATTTCCAGCACCACTGTCATCAGACAGTGTATTAGTATTCTTATCTAGTTCTAATTCAGTTTTTAGTAATTTAACTTTAGTTTTGGATTTTTTTCAGAGCATTTATCAAGCAAGCAATAGTTTCATACAATTTATCTAGATGAGGAGAGTTTACCTGATCATCATCCGAAGATGATGATGAAGAGTCCGAATTTGATTGCTTCCCATCAGAATGCTTCAGCTCTCCATCCAAATCTGAATTTTTAGAATTCTCCAATGCCATGAGAGCCTTTTGCTTTGCTCCCTTCTCCTCACTTTCTTCTTCCGATGAGGAGGATGAGGATGAAGTATCATCCCAAGTAGCCTTCAATGCTTTCTTCCTCTTGGCCTTTTCTTCCTTCTTTTTGAACTTAGGGCATTCACTTTTGAAGTGACCTTTCCTTTCTTTTTTTTGGTGAAGTATTTCTTCACATCCTTCTTGTTGTATTTTTAGCTTCTTCTCATCAATCTCCTCACAAAGTTAGCCATCTCGCTAGAGGATGCCTCATCATCTCCATCCAAATCTGATGATGAAGAGGAGGAAGAAGCTTCCTTCTTATCCTTCTTCTTCTTGCTCTCCTTGCTGCGATCTTCTGCAATAAAAGCTAGACCCTTCTCCTTTGGGCTTCGATTAGCTTGTTCATGCAATTCCAATTCACAAAACAATTCATCAATCTTAATTATTGAAAGATCCCTTGATACTTTGTAGGCATCCACCATAGATGGCCACAAAGTATTCCTAGGGAAAGATTTGAGTATATACCTGGCTAAATTCCTATTCTCAACAGCCTCTCCAAATGAATGGAGGTCATTGAGTATTTCTTTAAACCTACCATGCAGTTCACTTACAGTTTCAGTCTCCTTCATGCTAAAATTCTGAAGTTGGTTCAAGTAGAGATCCCTCTTTGCTGTCCTTGAATCTCTAGTTCCTTCATGTAGCTCCATCAACTTCCTCCAAAGTCCTTGAGCACTACTGAAGGGGCCAACTTTGTTGAGTTGGTCCTTGGCTAAACCGCACTGCAGAGTTACGGTTGCTTTGGCATTGGCCTGGGCTCTTCTGCTATGTTCTGCCGACCATAGAGAAGACACCAAAACCCTTCCTTCATCGTCAGTTGGTGGTGAGAATCCCTCTGCGACGGAGAACCACATATCCATGTCTATCATCAAGTAGTATTCCATCCGGCTCTTCCAATACTAGAAGTTTTGTCCGTCGAAATACGGGGGTAGAGTTGTGTTGAATCCCTCTTGAGCTGTCATTCCTTGATACTCTGGAGGAGGTAATCCGGTGTAGAGCCCTTGCTCTGATACCACTTGTTGGGATCGAGGCTCGCTACAGGGGGGGTGAATAGCGAGTTGAAAAATCTAACACAACTTCTACTACAAAACAGTGGATTACGTAGCGAAAATAGAAAATAAAGCACAAAGAACAAACACAACCAATACGTAGGTATTTACATGGTTCGGACTCAGTAGTTCCTACTCCACCGGCAGCTCAAAAGGAAAGTCTACTATGAATGGATCGGAATGATTTCAGAGGTGAAAACTTCACCTCTTACAAGCTTACAATGCAATGAAAATAATCAAGAATAGTAAGCTAAGAAGCTAAAACAAGTTACAGGTCGTTGTTCGGCTTCTTGCGTTGAGGATGAAGTTGTAGCACTTTCAAGAAGATGATTGACAGTAGTTGTGAGCACTTGTTGGAGAGGAGGCGAGATGAGAGCAAGGCTTTTTCTTCTTCTCCTTCAGAATGAATCACAGGAAGCTTGTATCACTCAAAACCGAAAAAACTGGAGCCCAAGAACTGCTTCTCTTGTTTTTTTTTAGCAAAACTTTTATCTTCCTCCATTGGAACCCTAGAAATCATGCCCGACCAAACTCTGCCCACCTGAGCTTGTCCCCATAACCACCTCCAACCTCTGGTGGTTCGCCAGGAAAGGAACCTGCTCCTCCAATCGAAAATCATCGTGTTTGAATCTTTACTTGAAACGGAAGCATCCCATTGTCGCCTCCGCAGTCAAGCCCGCAGTCGAGTCTAACTCGCATCTGTGCTCGAAAAACACCTGTCAATCGAGACCACAATCAAGCCAGGCTCGGTTATGTGACCGAATCTATAGCTACCAGTCGAGCCACTACCAAATCGACTCGACTGGTATAGGGTTTAGTAATCGACTCAATTGGTATAGGGTTTAGAGTTTGGCGATCAGAGTATCTGATCAAGCCCGATTGGTGGGCTTGGTTCGTGGTTGTTCCACGTAGTGAGTGAGCTCGAGCCATCTCGATTCTGTGCTATACCAAACGATAAGTAATCAAGCTGGTAGTCGAGCCAACTCGATTCTGTGCCTTTGTGCAAGAGTACCAGTCGAGTTGACCCCCATGGTGTTCGACTGATGCGGTAAATATTTGAAGCACATGAGTATCTTCCCTAGTAAGCTACCACTCCTAGAGTTTCAAGCGCCCTAGTAAGAGACCAAGCATGTTACGGTGCCTTCTCCAACTAACGAATGCTCTAAGTATCTTAGACAAAGACCAAGCATGCTATGATGCCCTCCTTGCCTAACGAGTACTCCATGTGCCCTAGGAAAAGAAGAGCATGTTACAGTGCCCTCTTTGTCTAATGAGCACTCCCAGTACCCTAGCCAAAGAATGAGCATGTTACGGTGCCCTCTCTATCTAATGAGTATTGGGCCCATGTACCCTAGTAAGAGAGCGAGCACGTTACTGTGCCCTCTCTTACTAATGAGTACACTAGCTAGATATCGAGCACTCCCTTGTGCCCTCTCTAACTCCAATGGAGAACGAGCACGTTATTATCCCCTCTCCATTACCAAGCTTCCGAACCTCCGACCAGCTTGTACTCTTCCTCTACCAAGGTTCCCCTTTGGATTTCCATCCATACCAAGGCTTACCCTTGGATTTCTCATCCATACCAAGGCTTACCCTTGGATTTCTCCCAAGGTCTAATGTCACTCTAAACATCTAACTTAGTGACCTTAGGTTTGTATCAGTCGAGGTAATGTCTTGACTATACTCTAGCTTAAACTAGATTTCTATTTCCTTGACTTAAACCTTGTTGTTAAACATTGAAACATTAGATGGGCTTGATTGCACTAACAAATTATAGACAGCTAACATAAACCAGGAACCTATTTGGTCACACGCACGACGAGTGTAATCCGATGGATTTAAAACGAGCTTAAGAATGAGATTCTAAGATCGAGAGAAACTAGGTTTGGTTGGATCAAACAAGGAGCGAGCATGAAATCGTTTCAGTCGCAATGGAAGCATGGATGGGCCGAGTCTTATGAAGACATGATGGATGAACCAAATTGGTTTGGTTCTAATCCAATGGTGGAAAATAAACCAAAGTGGTTTGGTTTGTTTTAAACGAATGAACCAAAGTTGGTTCGGTTCATTTTAACTTAAAATAGACCAACTCGGTTCGGTTTATTTTAACTTAAGTTATTGGAGCGGTTTAATGGGTTTTGGTTAGGAACCAATAACTCTACGGAGAAGGTTTATTGATGGTTAAGAAACACGCGCTCTATCAAAGTGAGGTTAGAGGTTTGGAGAGCCCTAAGTTTTATTTTTTGAAACTTCTCTTCCTCTCCTCTCCCTCTCTTCTCCTTGCCGCCGCCCAAGGGATCCATGCCCAGCTCTTGTGTCGTCGTCCACCTCTGTGCCGCCGACATCCAGCTACTGCCGGCCACCCCTCCGGCGACCCACCTTGGCTCTGGTGACCAAGGATCAGCCAGCCACCTCCTTTGGTCGGCGCCAAGTCCTCCACCAAGTTGTCCAGTTTTGGACAGCTTGTTTCCTTCTTCTCGGAGCATTGTTTGGATGGCGTTTGGAGCTCCAACAGTGACTTCCTTGCCGAGGATTGGATCTCCGGTGATCCTCATAGGTGGAGGACCAAGGATTCGTCAATCGGTTGACGAATACCTCTTCGGAGAAGCGAGTTTTGGAAACTCATTTTCGAATCCGAATTTTGATTCGGATTGTGATCTCCTCTAGATCACATTGTCTTCGACACGATGCTAGTGACTCATATGAAGATGAGGCTCGTTGCTTGGTGAAGCTATCCCGACAGTACTCGGCGTGGATACGGATAGAGGCAATTCTAGCGTGAGTTGCTCCGGTTGATGTCATTCCCGCTGCACGTGATACGTCAGGTATAACTAGCATAATTTTCTTTTATTGCAAAATTTGAAACTGTGATTATGTCTACACATATTGTATCTTGCATGCGTGTGGTGTGTGTGTTGTAATAAATTAGATTTATAAGGCTCTCCAAACCTCTAGCCATGCTTTTGTATAGCGCGTGTTTCTTAACCACCAAGAAACCTTCTCCTTAGAGTTATTGGTTCAAAACCAAAACCCGTTAACCCGCTCTAATAACTTAAGTTAAAATAACCCGAATCGCATTGATCTATTTTAAGTTAAAACGAACCGAACTAACTTTGGTTCATTCGTTTAAAACAAACCAAACCCCTTTGGTTTTTTTTCCACCATTGGATTAGAACCAAACCATTTTGGTTTATCCATCATGTCTTCAAAATACACGGCCCATCCATGCTTCTGTTGCGATTGAAATGATTTCATGCTCGCTCCTTGTTTGGTCCAACCAAATCTAGTTTCTCTCGATCTAAGAATCCTATTCTCAAACTCGTTTTAAATCATTCGGATTACGCTCGTTGTGCGTGTGACCAAATAGGTTCCCAGTTTATGTTGGTCGTCTATAATTAACCATTAATTATAGAATGATCACGAGTGGCACCTAGTAGTATATCATGATCTCCAATTAATCGAAAAATCAATAGTTGATCCAAGAACCTTTTTTGAAACCCTTCAGTAGATACAATGAATTGTGCCCCATTCCTTTCACTCATCTTATACCCACTTAGTTCAAGACATGGTCTATTGTGTCAATCCCCACTAGGCTGACTACGTCACACCTAGCCCAAGTATTACTTCCTCATCCTCCGGATTCTAGTTACTGCACATGTATCCAAGAGTAACATACTCTAAACATGTAATACTTTGGCCAAAGACTTTAGTAACAATCCGACGAGAGGCCATATGATATACATCTCCTTGCAAGGAGCGATGAATCCTCTGTAGGCTATTCAAACACCTTCGGCCACTTCGACTTATACCCAATCATCCCAGGTCCACATCTCCTCGAAGATGTTTGCTTAAGATATCAAAGCATAAGTCTTCATGACCAAGATGACTTGAATACCGCAAGTCGAAGGAACATCGCACTTAAGCTGCTGTAAGAACTTCATTGACATATCCATATATGCAGAGAACCATATGAAGTCTTACAGCTGGTCACTCCAATGAACTAGTTACCATAACTAGCATCTACGATTAACTTCGGACTTCCTAATGTCTCCAGCTAGTGAGAAATAGCTACTTGGATACACCAAAGAGTATACCTCGTGCTAGTCTCGACAGAATTGATGGTGTCCAAATCCATCAATTCATCGACTAGGGATTATTCCAATACATCACAATTACACATGTAGAGATACTCACTAGTTGTGATCCAATCACAAATTCTCTCATGCCGTGAATCGTATTGCGGACATTCAGTAAATGAGTTTAAGATACAATTAAATACATGAAAACATGTATACTCAAATAGTAAATCATCATTTATCAAATAAATGGTACAATCATAAGGCGATTGCCTTAGGACACCTCTCATATATTACTAACAAACTCCCACTTGGCCTAATGTCAATCACCATGGTATCCAATACCATATCTCTAACATGACCCTCAAACTTACTTTGAGGTAAGGCCATAGTTAAAGGGTCCGCTAAGTTCCTTTTGTTGGAATTGCTTCGGAGGCTCATCGGATCCCATGTCCCCGGATTAAAATTTTTACTTATGAAAACTAATCTGGATGGGATGAGTTTCCTAAGCACAACCAATTCGTCATCTTGCTAACGACTTGAGCAATCGCTTGAACAAACTAGTTGTTCAAGCAACACAACTCTCCTAGTCGATTAGCCGCGGAATAGACGATGTCTGGATCGCCGGTTTTTGTGTTTATGCTCGGGATCCAAATATTATTTAGCCATTCACATAAATATATCATGCTTATAAATGAAAAATAAATACAAACATGTAACATATAAAATTAGAGAATCAATATACCTCTCGATCTTCTAATGTATGTCCTTCCTCCTTTCGGACGTTGTGTGGGCGACGCTCTACCAAAAGTCGAAGCTCCTAGATCACACATCTTCCTTCCTTGCTCATCCAAAGCAAGAGGAAGAATAGAAACAAGGCTCATCTCCTTCCTATGGCCAACCAACAAGCAACAAAAGAAATGTTTGTCACCGGCCAACAAGGAGAAGGAGATAATGGTGGAAACTGACCAAGACATCAAGGGAAACCCCTAAGTCTTGTTTCCACCACCCAAGGAGAAGGAGAAGGTGTCTTTGGATGCTGCCCTAGGGCTGGAGAAGGTGATATGGGCGCCGGCCACCAAACCATGAAGAAGAAAGGAAGAAACTTTCCTTATTTGGTGCCACCCAAACCTCCTAAACCCTAAGCTTCCAAACCCTAATCCAAGCTCACCTTGTGGCCGACCATGGAAGTGAGGAAGAAGATTAGGATGAGCTCAAGCCAAGGTAGAGAGGAGAACCAAAGTGGCCGGCCAACCCTTAGGAAGAATAAGAACATCTCCTTTAGTTGTCGCCCACCATTTGCTCCCAAAACCCTAGCCACCCAAACCCTAATCCTAACTCACCTTATTTCCGTCCATGGAAGAGGGGAAGAAGAATAGGATGAGCTCAAGCTAAGGTAGAGAGGAGAAGCTTAGTGGCCGGCCAACCCAAGGAAGAAGAAGGAAAAACTTCCAATGTTGCCGCCCACCCTTGCTCCAAAACCCTAGCCACCAAACCCAATCCTAAACCAACTAGGATTCCTAGCCACCAAAGGAAGCAAACCCTAATCCCCTCATCCTTTTTGTTCTCCACGCCAGCTACCCTAAGCCACCCTTTTATAGAGTTAGGGATAAGCCTTGGTTTAATCTCCACCATTGGTTCAAGGGATTTAATCTCAACCGTCGGATCTAGAGATTTAATCTCAACCGTCGGATCTTAGAGATTTAATCTCTACCAATGGATCTTAGAGTTTTGTTTCTATCCATTGGATCTAAGCATCATGAGGTGTTAATAGGCTACATTAGGGACCATGAGGAGGAGTTGGGTCTTGGCCACCCATGGATCAAGCCCACATAAAGTCCGATCCACTAATGATGATCCAATCCACTAAAGGTTCATCATTGATCTACCTCACCAACCCCCATATGATAATATGGGCTCCATATATTATTTGTACATTTTCTCCCCGTGTTTAAGATCTCGAATGTCCGTCGATTAATTAATTTACTGACCATTAATTAATCAACATCTAACTCCTTGAGTAGTACCACTCAACCTTTTCATCATGCTGGACCAAGTCCACCTGCAGGGTTTACATGATGAACCTTATGAGCTCCTCAAGGGGACATCATCATCCTAATATATAGGACACGGTTTCCTCCTATAATCAACGGCACACCATATAAATAATATCATCTCCCAACTTACCGAGTCTATCGATTTAATCTATAAATCTCGCTCATTGGTAAATCAAAGAGATGAGTACTAAGTATATGTGCCTGTTATTATATCGGAATTAATAGCATGTACTAAATAATATCTGAAGTACGATTTGATTATGTAGTCAGCAATAAATCGAATCACCTCTATGTCGGTCCTGCTCAATACACACAAAGTGCACTAGTGTGATTCTATGGTCAAGACAAACCAATACCAAATCACACTACAACCATTCCGATGGTTTGTCCAAAGTCATCTCGGTTGTGAGCCTTTACTTATACTTTACAAGGAGCCGATAACATGATCTCCCGTGTGACACCACACACCATATTATCTACAATGTAATGTATTAGACAATATGCATAAATATATGCAAACAATGATCATGTGATTCTTATTTCAAAAATAAAGATGTTTATAGAAAAGATAGACTTTTCAGTATACATCCCTACACTTTTCAGTGGGAATCTTCTCGATTTGTATTTCTTTCCTACTTATGATCTCTCTGATCAGATGATAGCGGCGAAGCACATGTTTGGATCATTGATGAGAGCACATCAAGTTCAGAGACAAACTTCTTGATCCAAATCGCTTCCTTTGCTACTCTTGAAGCTGCAATTTATTCTCCCTCAGTGGCAGAATCCGCTATAGTGTCTTGCTTGAAACTTTTCCAAATTATTGCCCCTCCTTTTAAGGTAAATACATAACCAGACTGAGACCTGGAATCATCCTTGTCTGTCTAGAAGCTGGCATCTATATACTCATGTATTACCATATCACCCTCTCCATATATTAGGAACACATCCTTAGTTCTTCTTAAGTACTTAAGGATTGTCTTAATAGCCGCCCAATGATCCATTCCTGGATCAGACTGGTATTTGCTCGTGACACTCAGAGAATATGATACATCGGGCCTCGTACATAACATAGTATACATGATAGATCCTATTGCGGATGCATAGGGAATCTTACTCATGCAAATCCTCTCGTCTTCTGTGCTCGGACACATTGACTTCGAAAGGTGAATCCCATGCATGATGGGTAGGAAACCTTTCTTGGATTCTGACATGCTAAACCTCTTTAGCACTCGGTCTATATATGTAGACTACGAAAGAACAAGCAATCGATTTGATCTATCCCTATAGATCTTAATCTTGAGGATGTTGGTTGCTTCTTCCAGGTCTTTCATGGAGAACGTCTTGGACAACCAAATTTTAACTGACTGTAAGACCGAAACATCGTTTCCTATAAGTAATATTCATCGACATACAATACTAGGAACACGGCTGCACTCCCACTAACCTTCTTGTACACACAAGGTTCGTCCGGATTTTGTGAGAAATCAAACCTTTTGATTGTCTCATCAAAATGGATATTCCAGCTCCTGGATGCTTTCTTCAGTCCATATATGGATCGTCGCAGTTTGCATACCTTGGTTTTATCAACCGATGTGAAACCCTCAGGTTGTATTATATACACGTCCTCGAGTAGGTTTCCATTAAGGAAAGCTATTTTCACATCCATCTTCCATATCTCATAATCATAATGAGCCACAATGACCAGGAGCATCCGAATAGGTGAAAAGGTCTCATCATAATCAACACCTTGCTTTTGACGATACCCTTTCGCAACTAATCTAGCCTTATATGTAATCACATTACCATCCATGTCGGTTTTCTTCTTGAAAACCCACTTGCACCCTATAGGCTTTATGCCTTCAGGTGGGTCAACCAAGTTCCAAACTTGATTTTCATACATGGAATCCATTTTTGACTTTATTACGTTAAGTCATTTATCCCTTTCTGAACTTTTCAGAACTTCTTCATAACTGGTAGGCTCCTCCTCGTCAATGAGTAACACATCATTCGATTCACTAATAAGAAATCCATATCTCTTAGGAATGTTGCGTGTTCTACCAGATCTACGAAGATGTGGTGTCACAATAGGTTTAGCCGATGGCTCATCACTATGAGTATCGGTTGTGGTGCTTCACCAGGTATCTCATCAATGTCTATTGGAGACTCTTGAGCCTCCTCAAGCTCAACGACACTCCCACTGTCTTCTTGCAAGAGAAACTCTTTCTCTAGATGTTGAGAATTTCGGATCATGATGTTCACAACATCACGGGCGAATACTTCGCACAATTGTAGCGGAAATAAAGATTATAAACTGGATCCCCACCAGAGATCCATGCAAAATATATAAGTCGTTTCATATCCTACTTTTTCTAGATCTTATCTAGAAGGAGAAATATACCTTCGATGCGTGCCCTTCGCAATCCCGCTAATCTAAACACTGTCGGATCTCAATACGGTAAGGATAACCGTATCTCTAAGGTATCCACACTGACACTCAACAGTTTTAGAGTCACGTTGTGCTAGCAACCCTAGCAAATGCCAAGAACCCTTGGAAGAAGAAGAAGAGGAAGGAGAGAACTATTCTCTTGGTTTTTTTTTGGCTTGTATGTTGGAACTTCTCACCAAGTCACCCTTTGCTTTCACGTTGGCACACACTTATCAAGCCATCAAAACCCATTATCTCCTCATTAAAAGCTCTTCATCAAGAAGACTTTAATCTCCTAATGAATATATTAATCCCCTCATCTCCTCATCATGAATACCAAGGCCCTTGGTATTCCCTTGCATGATTAATCACATTAATCATGCATGATGATAGATGATGATGAATCATCTTCCATGGTTCAACTTGAGTCTAACTCAAGTTTAACTAGTTTGAGTCTAACTCGAGTCTTGGTCATTTGCTCAATTGTTCGAAACCATCTCCAAAACAGAATCTCATTTGTGTGTGATCCAATAGCCTCTTGTAACGTTGGCAATGTATCTAAAACCATTTTAAATACATAAGCAATGAGAGACATCTAGCAATACATCATTGCTACCCGAGCTACAAGAAAGTCTAGATCTGACAACCTTTCCGTGACTATTATCATGTATGACGGTGTCCTTCTATCCTTGATATCTTAGATCGATCAATGAGGCATAGAATGTGTCATCCCCTTATCGATCTTTATGTTTCTTGATCCCCAAGTAGACTCACTCAAACAAATGAGCTCAATATCTCATATTGACTCATTTGAGCATGGCCATGCATTTCGTGGTCATACTCTATCAAGAGGCCAAAGATATCTCTCCCATCATATGGGAGGGATAGATTCCATCTATATCACTCACATCCCTTCGCATAATTCGTTACATACCCAGTAATCGCCATTATAGTACACCCTGTTATTGGTGACGTTAGACGATACCAAAGTACATAACTCCTTATGTAGGGAACTATAGTGACTTCAGATCTAAGGACTATTCATACCACTAGTCACATGAGAAAGTATATGACACTCATATAACGATCCATGACACTTTCTCATGGTGAGTCAATTCAGTACACATATTCTCCAATATATATACCCATGTGTCAATGTGATATCACGTATCCATGACTTGTGAGATCAAGTCATCCATTGACCTACATGCTAGTCTCAATATATTAATATATCCCTTTGTCTATTAATACAATACTTGACTAGGAATGTTTAAGAATAGTGTTCTGTATAGCTTCTCATAATCAATTCTACCAATTGATATACTGTATATTAGTGTTAGTAATATATGAGAGATGTCCTAAGGCAATCGCCTTATGTATGAACCATTTATATGATAAATGAAGATTCACTATTTGAGTATACATGTTTTATGTATTTGATTGGATCTTAAACTCATTTACTGAATGCCCATGATACGATTCACAGCATGAGAGAATTTGTGATTGGATCACAACTAGTGAGTATCTCTACATGTGTAATTGTGATGTATCGGAATTATCCCTAGTCGATGAATTGATGGATTTGGACACCATCAGTTCTGTCGAGACTAGCACGAGGTATACTCCTTGGTGTATCCAAGCAGCTGATTCTCACTGGCTGGAGACATAGTGATGTCCGGAGTTAATCGTGGATGCTAGTTATGGTAACTAGTTCATTGGAGTGACCAGCCGTAAGACTTCATATGGTTCTTTGCATATATAGATATGTCAATGAAGTTCTTACTGTGGCTTAAGTGCGATGTTCCTTTGACTTGCGGTATTCAAGTCATCTTGATCATGGAGACTTATGCTTTGACATCTTAAGCAAACATCTCAGAGGAGATGTGGACCCGGGATGATTGGGTATAAGTCGAAGTGATCGAAGGTGTTTGAATAGCCTATAAAGGATTCACCACTCCTTGCGAGGAGATGTATACCCATGGCCTCTCGTCGGATTGTTACTAAAGTCTTTGGCCAAAGCATTACATGTTTAGAGTAAAGTACTCTTGATACATGTGGAGTAACTAGAATCCAGTAGGGACGAGGAAATGATACTTGGGCTAGGTGTGACGTAGTCGACCTAGTGGGGTGACACAATAGACCATGTCCGAACCAAGTGGGTATAAGATGAGTGAAGGGAATGGGGCACGATTCATTCGAGCTCTTTGAAGGGTTTGAAATAGTTACGGATCAACCGTTGATCTTTTAGGTTAATTGGGGATCATGATGTACTACTAGGTGCCACTCATGATCGTTCTATAATTAATGGTTAATTATAGGCGGCCAACATAAACCGAGAACCTATTTGGTCACACGCGAGTGTAATCCAAAGGATTTAAAGCGAGCTTGAGAATGGGATTCTCGGCCGAGAGAAACTATGTTTGGTTGGACCAAACATAAGCGAGCATGAAATTGTTTGATCGCAATGGAAGCGTGGATGGGCCGTGTCTTATGAAGACATAATGGATGGACCAAAATGGTTTGGTTCTAATCCAATGGATGAGAATAAACCAAAGGGTTTGGTTTATATTAAGCGAATGAACCAAAGGTTGGTTCGGTTCGTTTTAACTTAAAATAAACCATCATGGTTTGGTTTATTTTAACTTATCTTAATGGAGCGGGTTAACGGGCTTTATGGATATGATCCATTAACCATTAAGAGAATTAGTTCTCTATAAAAGAGGGCATTAGGGTTTGTTAAGCCCTAATGAAGAGGCAAACCTAATTTGGCCGCCCACCCTCCTCCTCTTGTTGGCGCCAACTCTATTGCCGCCAACCATCTCTTCCAACCGGCGACCAGCTGCTGCCGTTTCCTCCTCTTGCCGGCGACGAGCTGCTGCCGGAGGAGCTCCGGTGATCTTCCTTGGCTCCGCAAAGGTGAGCAAGTCGCTTTCCTTATTTGGCCGGCGCAAGGTCTCCACCAAAGCTGTCCAGTTTTCTGGACAGCTTGTTCTCCTCTCGTCGGAGCGTCGTTTGGACGACGGTTAGTGCTCCGACAGCGGCTAACTTACCGGGGATTTGATCTCCGGTAATCCTATGAGGTGGAGGACGAAGGATTCGTCAAACGGTTGACGAATACCTCTCCGGAGAAGCGAGTTTTGAGAACTCGTTTTAGGATCCGAATTTGGATTCGGATCGTGATCATCTCTCGATCACGTCGTCTTCAACACGAGGCTAGTAACCCGTACGAAGACGAAGCTCATGACTTAGCGAAGTCATCCTGAGGAGCTCGGCATGGATACGGATAGAGACGATTCTTACGAGGATCGTTCCGGTTGATGCCGTTCCCGCTACACGTCATACGGAAGGTATAACGTAGTTTAATTTCCTTTTATTGCAAATTTTAATTTACGGTTATGTCTACACTTGTTGTAATAGCATGCGTGTGTTGTGTGTGTTGTAATAAATATAGATTTATTATTTTTAATTGCTTCCGCTGTGCTCATGTTTACGAAACATGATCGAACACACACACGCCGCGGTGCCGGAAACCCAACAATTAGAACCTACTATTCAAGGGCATTATTATATTTATTTACTGGAACACACATAAAGTAAATATAATAATCAATCTTTGCTTGTTATTAATGAAATATGATACATATGATCCCTAATCAATCATCTCATAATTGACACTAAGGGCTGACACTAACATTAGAAACACAGAATGCCTTGAAACAAGCACCTTTTGTTCCACAGGATGATAGAATTGATAACACCTCGTTTCCTTAGGGTATCCAATAAATAGACATTTATCAGACTTAGCATCTAATTTGTCTGATACAGTCCGCTTCACATAAGCAGGACAACCCCATATTTTCAAGTAAGATAAATGAGGTTTCTTACTATTCCATATTTCATATGGAGTAATTGAGACTACCTTGATCGATATTCTGTTTAGCAAGTAAACAGCTGTTTGAAGTGCATAGCCCCAAAAGGACTTGGAAAGATTCACATGATTCATCATCGACCTGACCATGTCCAACAAGGTCTGGTTACACCTCTCAGATACACCATTATGTTGCGGTGTATACGGCGAAGTCCATTGAGACAATATACCATTGTCCCTTAGATAATCTGGAAACTCTTGACTCAAGTATTCACCACCTCGATCCGATCGAAGTATTTTAATACTCTTGCCAAGTTATTTCACTACTTCATTTCTAAATTCTTTGAACCTTTCAAAGGCTTCAGACTTGTGTTTCATCAAGAATACATACCCAAACCGTGAGTGATCATCGGTGAAGGTAATGAAGTAGCTATAGCCTCCTAGAGCATGAGTTGTCATAGGTCTGCATTGTTGGTGCAGTGGGCACCTAAGTCGAACCTGAGTTTTGATTATAGCAAATGATACAAAGTTAAGCGCATTTTATTATCTCACGAGCTGAATCAAGTGTGCAGAATTGCTAAGCTAAAGTTGAAGGTCAGCGACACCCGGAGGATAGCCGTGGTGGTCGGGCAACACCAGGAGGATTTCGGAGGGAGCCAAAGAACTCAGGTGAAGACCAGAAGTGAAGCTTCAAAGGTAAAAGGTTGAGGTAAGCTCGTGTGAGTGAGTGTAAGTGAGGTCGTGTCCTCCGTACGAGGACATCCTTAGGCGACAATCCGACCAAGACCTCCCATGGAAGGTCTAAGTCGAGATCGGATGGTAAATGACCATCGTACTTACTTATTTCTCGAGCTAACTTTTCATTGCAGCTGGAAACCCTGCCATCAGTCGACTGATGGCTTGTATCAGTCGACTGATGCCTCTAGCAATCGACTGGTAAGGGTAGCAGTCGACTGATGGTCAAAGATTAGCCTCGAGGATAGTCTAATCTTATCTCCATTTCTCAAGGGCTAGGTGGCATCTTCTCATGAAACCTCATCTCAACGATTAGGGTTTCACAAGGCTATAAAATAAGGAGTTATCCACCCTTTTCATCAATTCTAAGTGCTCCAAATTGCTTCTGCAATGTCGTTCTTCTACTACGACCTCTCTACGATAAAGCATTGTCGAAACGACGACAACTCATGCTCAACCTTCTATTCTTTTAGTTGTCGGTAAAAAGTTTACTTAAAGTTTGTTTCAAATTTTGTAATCTTCCTATTTTTCGGAGCTTTACTCGCAATGGGAAGAGGGGTAGTGTCCCTCTATCTCTACTTATTGATAATTCTTGTACTTGCTTATTCCTGCCTCTAACGAGGAGTGTTTTTAGTGCTTTACCCTCCGTGCGCAGTCTAGAACTGTTAGGGCCTTGGATTAACAGCCAAAGGTTGTTAACCAAGTAAAAACAAAGTTGTTATTTTTATTTTCCACTGCATTCTTCTTTTTACTTGTGTTTTAAAAAAACAAATCGAAAGCTTTCCCGATCGCTATTCACCCCCCCCCCTCTAGCGACTCTAAACGATCCAACAATTAGTATCAGAGCCGGGGGTGCTAAGATTTGGTGAAACCACCAATCTATTTTTTTTACAGATTTATTTTCATTTTTTATTTCTATTTATTTCAAGTTTTTACAACTCTTTCGTTCATTTAAATTCTCTCCCGCACTACTAATCCAAGACGCAAGTCTTGGTACATTTCGCTTGTTTTTGTCGTTGCTAGATTACTTTTTACTTGCTCTTTTTGTGTCAATGGCCCATCTCGAGGGTTTTAGCACCGTCTGACCTCTATTTTACAATGGAGATGACTTCCGTTATTGGAAGGGTCGGATGGAGTGCTTCCTTAAGACCCAAATTGAGATATGAATCATAATCCAAACAGGATTCACACTTCCGACTAACGAAGTGGGTGAATCTTTGGATTATGACCAATGGACCAATGCTACAAAAAGATAAGTCGAAGCCGACGCCAAGGCGACTCAAATCCTCCAATGTGGTTTGTCCAAGGAGGAGCTCAATTGTGTCGACCCCTTCATCAGTGCATAGGACTTGTGGACCAAATTAGTGGAACTACACGAAGGAACCGACGAAGAAAAGGTATGCAAATGGGACCTTATTTTTAATAAATTATTTAATTTAAAAATACATGAACATGAGACGGTGACTCAATTATATGCCCGTGTACAAGACATCGTCAACAATTTGCACACCATCGGACAAAAGGTCAAAAACCGTGACCTAATAAGGTATGTTTTGAATTCATTTTCTAGGACTACCTTGTGGGCATCCATGGTCGATGCCTACAAGGTCTCTAAGGACTTATCAAAAATTATGTTAGATGAATTATTTTCAGAATTTGAACTCCATGAACAGTCTAATTCGGTACCCGAGAAAGGTATAGCTCTTAATGCAAGTCAAAAGAAGAAACCCACAAGTAAGCCACCCCCGAAGGAAGAAGAAGATGAGTACGAGTCGGAGGTCGATCTGGAGATGGAGACCAAAATAGTCAACCTAGTTCGGAGGATGATTAAGAGCCGAAAATGACCCATCACTCAACCCAAGGAAGATAAATCTAAAGCTAGTTCTAACATTAGGTGTTATGAATGCAACAGGTTCAGACATGTCAAGTCGGAATGTCTGAAGCTTAAAAACAAAGCACCGAAGTTCAAGAAGGTGCTCAATGCTACATGGGAAGAGGCATCAAAGGAAGAAGATGATGACCTCGTCTTCATGGATAAATCAATCGAATCGGAGCCGGAGTCCAAATCTGAGCAAGGATCTGAACCCGAGGATGAGTTGGACTATGAATCTCTATTCAAGACAAGCCACGGATACACATCCGGTTCAAGAGATACTCTCAATGTAAGTCGGTCCCTCATTAGTACTTTATACAATGAAATTAAGTTTATAACTAGGAAGTTAGCTAAGTCCGAGTCCAAGGTCGAGACCCTATTCGAGGAGGTTAAACTCCTTAAACACGAGGTCTCCCTAACCTCTTCGACTAGTCAAGTTCAAGAGGAGGACTCAACTCGAGTTGAAAAGCTCAAAGTTGAGAACTCACTTTTGAAAAGTCAAGTCAAAGATCTTAGGAACACATTGGAAAGGTTCACTTTGGGATCCATGGGACTTGACCTCTTACTTGGATCGCAAAGGGTTGTGTACAATAAGGTCGGGCGTGGGTTTAGCTCAAATACGACTAACAAGTCATATATGTCAATTGTAAGTCAAAATAGAATACATATCCAAGCATGGGTCCCTAATACCACTTTGATTTCTCAATTAGGATCTAACCAGTACTGGGTTCCCAAGGACCAAATCTACTATGTGGAAAGACCGAACCGATTCAATGGTCCCGGGGGAGCTAGTACAAAACTTGTTCGTGCTATTACTTAGAAATTGCATATTTTTTCCTTTCCTTTTAGAATGGTTAGATAGGGATTATAACTCGTCAATACTTGATAACATAGTACCAGGATGCGGCGAAATGATAGTACGCTAGGAAAGCGAAGTCTTGGGTACTCCAGCTAGATAAGGTGTATCTAGTTCGGTTCACTTGACTGAGTGGAACTAGCTGAAGCTACCTCGTTGTATCCTAGACTAGTTAGACCATGAAGTGGTCTTAAGTGAGTCAAGTTACTATTTTCTCAAAATTGGCTTTGTCTAAGGAAGTAGTCATTTTTCTGATCAAAGAAGGCCTCTGTGCCTCGCCACGACCTGGAAGCCAAGATCTTGAAAAGGTAACTTGATGAGCTTAGGGTCAAATCCGAATCTAACACAAGGTTGACTAGTTTCAATTCATTAAAATTAATCAAGTAAAATTGAATTCATCTCACAAGAACACATAAGGATAACATGTTTGATCATGTAGAAATGGGTGAGATGACCTAGGACTAATAATCTTCAACTAACCCTTAAATTCCAATATCCGATCCAACTACCTTGTGTGTAGGATCAATGGATATTGGATAGTGGTTGCTCCCGACACATGACTGGGGATCAACTTAGGTTTTCAAAGCTTCGATTCAAACGACAAGGATCGGTAGCCTTTGGAAACAACGGCAAGCTCAAAATCATCGAATCAGGTGATATTGAGCTCAACTCAAACTTTATCATTCAAAATATTTTACTAGTTGAAATTTCGAATATAATTTACTTAGCGTAAGTCAGTTGTGTGATAATAACTATAAGGTCATATTTCTAGAAAATGAATACATAATTAAAACAAATGAAACCTCTAAAACAATCCTTAAAGGAACTAGGAATAACAACATCTATACTATTAATCTACCTAACTCCTCAACCAAGTGTCTTATGACACAGCAAGAGGAATCTTGGTTGTTGCACCAACGACTCAGTCACTCGCACCCAAGACTCATCCACAAGATGAGTCAGAGTGGCTTAGTCAGAGGTTTGCCCAACCTTAACAACTTAGACAATAAAATTTGTAATGCTTGTCAACAAGGTAAACAATCTAGGACACAACATCAACTAACTAATCAAGAACGAACCAAAAGTGTTCTTGAGCTCCTACATATGGATCTATTCGATTCACATGGAGCTAAGTCACTTAATGGTAGTCAATTCTGCTTAGTCATAATTGACAACTATTCTAGGTTTACCTAGGTTAGGTTCATCAAATATAAAAGTGATACCCTAGATCAACTCATCAACTTGTTTAAACTAATCGAAAATCAAAAGAACCTTAAAATTAAAAGACTTAGGAGCGATCATAGTGGTGAATTCGAAAACCACATATTTACAAATTTCTGTAACCTAAATGGATATCACCATGAATTCTCATGTCCTAGAACCCCACAACAAAACGGCCTAGTCGAACGTAAAAAAAGAACCCTACAAGAAGCTGCTAGGACAATGCTAAATGAATATAACCTCCCTGATAGGTTTTGGGCAGAAGCCGTGAGTACGACTTGCTATGTCCAAAATAGGATCCTTTTGGTAAAGAGGCACCTTAAGACCTAGTACGAAATCTATCACGACAAAGTACCTAACATCAAGTACTTTAGGGTATTTGGATGTAAGGTACATATCCTGAACACTAAGGATTACCTAGGAAAGTTCACCTCCAAAACCTCTACCAGAATCTTCTTAGGATACTTGACTACAAGTAAAGCCTATAGGGTATACAACCATGACACCCTTAGAGTTGAAGAGACCATTAATGTAGTGTTCGATGAAGGACACGAATCTACAAAACCCGTAGCAACACCAACTAGCGAAACAACTCATACCAGACTCGACTCCAACCCTAAGATCGAGTCTAGTATTAATCCTAACCCAAGTCCAACAAGTCATCCTATCGACCAAGTGATAGGTGACCCTAACCCAAGTCAAATTAGGATTCAAACGAATCATCCTATCGATCAAGTGATAGGTGATCCTAGCTTAGGGGTTCAAACTAGATTATCTTATAGAAACCTTAGTCAAATCTCCTTGATTTTGAAAATCGAACCCAAAACCATTGAACAAGCTCTTCTTGATCCCGATTGGATTGTTGCAATGCAAGAAGAGCTAGCTCAATTCACTAGGAACGAGGTTTGGGAATTAGTACCACCACCTAAAGATACATCAGTTATTGGAACAAGGTGGGTCTTCTGAAACAAACTTGATGACAAATGTGAAGTAGTTAGAAATAAAGCAAGATTAGTCGCCAAAGGTTTTAGTCAAGTCGAAGGATTAGATTACGATGAAACTTATGCCCCCGTAGCTAGACTAGAATCCATCTGAATGTTGTTAGCATACGCTGCACATCGAGGTTTTAAATTATTTCAAATGGATGTCAAGTTAGCATTTTTAAATGGACTTATTAAGGAAGAGGTGTACGTTAATCAACCCCCAGGATTCGAAAGCCTAGATAAACCCGACCATGTCCTTAAACTAAAGAGAGCTCTTTATGGACTCAAACAAGCTCCTCGAGCTTGGTACGAGAGGCTCTCAATATATCTTAAGTCAAAAGGGTTTAACCAAGGCCTTGTCGATCCGACTCTTTTCGTAAAAACCGTAGGTAAGGAAATCTTTATAGCCCAAGTCTACGTAGACGACATCATTTTTGGAACAACCAATTCGATCCTACTAAACGAATTCATTTCACTTATGGAAAGTGAATTTGAAATGAATTTAGTAGGTGAATTGAGTTTTTTTCTAGGACTACAAATTAAACAAACTAAGGATGGAATATATTTACATCAACAAAAATATACTAGGGAACTAATTAAATGTTTTGGAATGCAAGATGCTAAAACCATCAATACACCCATGGAAACTAATGTCACCATAGGAGAGGACTTAGAAGGAAAGCCCATCGACCTAAAATATTATAGAAGTGTGATAGGGAGTCTTCTATACTTAACTGTGAGTTAACCCGACATTTTATTTGCAGTAAGTATGTGCGCCAGGTTTCAAACATGTGCCAAGGAGTCTCACCTAACCCTAGTCAAGCGTATTCTTAGATATCTAAAGGGCACACTAAGCGTAGGTATTTGGTACCCTAGATCTACTGAGTTTGAACTAATCGGCTACTCCAACTCGGACTATGCCGGAAGTAAACTCGATAGAAAGAGCACGAGTGGTTGTTGTCAACTTCTCGGCTCGAGTCTAGTGAGTTGGTGCAGTAGGAAGCAACATTGCATTGTCTTGTCTACCACCGAAGCCGGATACGTCGCAATGGGTGAGTGTGTAGCTCAACTTCTTTAGATGAAGCACACTCTCCAAGACTTTAACCTAAACTTCAACAATATTAAAACTCATATAGATAATATTAGCTAAATTAACTTAACCAAGAATCTCATATGCCACTCTAGGACCAAATATATAGAAGTTAAACACCACTTCATTCGAGAACATGTAGCTAACGGGACTATTCAACTCGAATATGTGGAATCCAAATCAAACCTAGTCGATCTCTTTACCAAGCCACTACCCAAAGCCGAATTTAGTTTACTCAGACGAAAATTGGGCATGTGCATAATAGAGTAGGATTTACAAATCATAACTTATTATAATTCTATTATTTACTTTTCTTGTTAATGGAATTAGCTTAGGGCTTACCCTAGATATCATGCACCTATAGATTTAAGGAGTCAATACATCTCACAACACATAGGACTAATGTGTTTGTGTACTTAGCCACGTAGATGGGCGTGAGATGTTAGAACTTTACTCCTGGTTTCAGATGTAGATTCAGTGCATCAACATGAACCATAGAGTATAATTACATAAATTAACCAACTCTTACTAGGACTTGTTGATCTTTCATATCAATCGAGTCAAATAGAGTTGAACATTTAAATAGATGAGCTTATGTTTAAATTACTATTTTCAAAATTTATTTGGAACATGCTTGGACTTAAAACTAAATTCAAAACCAAAATTTTCAAACCCCCCCCCCCCTCGCTCTTTCTGATTTATGGTAAAAGGGGGAGAAAAGGCCAAAGTTAAGGGATCCTTTTTTGGTAACTTAACTTAGTACATACTTTATATCATTCTAATGACAAGTTAAGTAAATGTTTACTTAACTTACTTTTTTAGAACTTAAATAAGGGGAGAAAGGCCAGGGTTAAGAAATCAATTTTTTTCTTTCTTAACTTAAAACTTATTTTAAACACTAAGGCCAATATTAAGTAATTTTGGTTACTTAACTCTTTTTAAGTAGCAAACATCAAGGGGGAGAGTTAAAATCCTTTCTCAAGTACTCACCCTCGGTCAAGGGGGAGGATTCCTCAAGGGGGAGCACTTGAAAAAGAGTTTTTATACTCCTGCTCATTCATGCATATTTCATACTCATTTTGCTTAATGCACTTAATCTATTTTCCTTAACTTTGTATGGGTTAGCATAGATCAAAAAGGGGGAGATTGTTGGTGCAGTGGGCACCTAAGTCGAACCTGAGTTTTGATTATAGCAAACGATACAAAGTTAAGCTCATTTTGTTATCTCACGAGCTGAATTAAGTGTGCAGAATTGCTAAGCTAAAGCTGAAGGTCAGCAACACTCGGAGGATAGCCGTGGTGGTCGGGCGACACCGGGAGGATTTCGGAGGGAGTCGAAGAACTCAGGTGAAGACCGGAAGCGAAGCTTCAAAGGTAAAAGGTTGAGGTAAGCTCGTGAGTGAGTGTAAGTGAGGTCGTGTCCTCCTACGGGGACATCCTTAGGCGACGATCTGACTAAGACCTCCCATGGAAGGTCTAAGTCGAGATCGGATGGTAAATGGCCATCGTACTTACTTATTTCTTGAGCTAACTTTTCATTGCAATTGGAAACTCATCCATCAGTCGACTGATGGCTTGTATCAGTCGACTGATGACTCCAGTAGTCAACTGGTAAAGGTAGCAGTTGATTGATAGTCAAAGATCAGCCTCGATAATAGTCTAATCTTATCTCCATTTCTCAAGGGCTAGGTGGCATCATCTCATGAAACCTCATCTCAACGATTAGGGTTTCACAAGGCTATAAAATAAGGAGTTCTCCACCCCTTTTCATCAATTCTAAGTGCTCCAAATTGCTTCCGCAACGTCGTTCTTCTACTATGACCTTCCAACAACAAAGCGCTACCGAAACAACGACAACTCATGCTCAACCTTCTATTATTTTAGTTGTCGGTAAAAAGTTTACTTAAAGTTTGTTTCAAATTTTGTAATCTTCTTATTTTTTAGAGCTTTACTCACAACGGGAAGAGGGGGAGTGTCAAAAAGAATGTTGGATCATTGTAAATATATCTGATGATGATATATTTTTCGGTACTCTTTGTCAAAAAGAAGGATGGATCATTGTGGTTATGTATTGACTATCGGCAACTGAATGCAGTCACAGTTAAGAATAAATATCTACTGCCAAGGATAAAAGATTTGTTTGATCAGCTTAAGGATACCTGTGTGTATTCTAAAATTGATCTACGCTCAGGATATCATCATCTTCGGATAAGAGATGAGGATGTTCAGAAAATAGCTTTCCGCACCCGTTATGGGCATTACGAGTTTCTAGTGATGCCTTTCGGTCTCACGAATGCCCCAGTTGCATTTATGGACTTAATGAACCGAGTATTCCTGAGGTATATAGATCAGTTCGTGATAGTTTTCATCGATGATATATTGATTTATTCTCAATCCGAGGAGGAGCATGAACAACATCTACGGATAGTATTAGAGACGTTGCGACGGGAGCAGTTGTATGCCAAGTTTAGCAAGTGTGCATTCTGGTTATCCTCAGTGGGTTTTCTTGGACTTGTAGTGTCCAACAGAGGTATTTCTGTAGATCCCCAGAAGATTGAGGCGATTACCAGTTGGGAGCAGCCAAAATCAGTTCAGGAGGTTCGTAGTTTCCTTGGTCTGGCTGGGTATTATCGGAGATTCGTGGAGGGATTCTCGAGTATTTCCATGCCACTCACTCACCTGACTCGGAAAGGGGTCAAATTCACCTAGTTAGAGGCTTGTGAAACTAGCTTCCAGGAGCTTAAGCGACTACTAGTTTCTGCACCTGTCTTAGTAATTCCTTCTGGTGTTAATGGGATGGTTCTTTATACGGATGCTTCTATCCAAGGGTTGGGTGCAGTTCTGATGCAGTCCAACCGTGTGGTATCTTATGCCTCCCGTCGACTAAAAGATCACGAAAGGAATTACCCCGTGCACGATTTAGAGTTAGCCGCCATTATTTTCGCATTGAAGATATGGAGGCACTATTTGTATGGGATTACCTTTGAGATCTACACATACCATAAAAGTCTAAAGTATCTATTCACACAGAAAGAACTGAATCTGAGAAAGAGACAGTGGATGGAATATCTGAAGGATTACCACTGCACCATCCAGTATCATCCAGGAAAAGCTAATGTGGTAGCAGATGCGCTGAGCAGGAATTCTCGTGGAGTTCTGGCCAGTCACCTGATAGTAGTTACCGATATAGTTCGACAGTTCTCAGAGTGGGATTGTCTGAACACGGTCAAACATCCAGGGGAATATTAGTTTCTATGGTTTCCCATTCCATTATCACTGAGAGGATCAAGGAAGCACAAGTCAGTGACCAACATCTACAGTTCTTGTGCAGCACGATAGACTCAGAACATTAGACGGATTTCTCGAGTGACAAGAATGGAGTACTTTGTTTCCATGGATGATATGTGTTTCAGACACGCACCCAGTTAAGGAAGAATTGCTACAGGAAGCACATCAGTCGAGATTTGCTATACATCCTGGTGGTACTCGTATGTACCGAGATTTAAAGCGCTTATACTGGTGGAACGGTATGAAACGAGATATTGCAGACTTTGTTGCACGATGTCTAGTATGCCAGCAAGTGAAGGCTGAATATCAGAAACCTGCTAGGTTACTCTAGGAAATTCCGATCCCTGAATGGAAGTGGGAGCATATCATGATAGACTTCGTTACGGGATTACCCAGAACCCGTAAAGGACATGATGCGATTTGGGTGATCGTAGATCAGTTGACCAAATCAGCTCACTTCCTTCCGATTCGTGGGATGGACTCATTGGATCGTCTAGCGGAATTGTACTGTCGGGAGATTATTAGATTGCACGGTGTACCTTTGAGTATCATATCTGACAGAGATTTGCGATATACTTCGTGATTCTGGGAGAGTCTGTAGCAGGCCATGGGCACAGAGCTTCGACTCAGTACAACATTTCATTCGCAGATAGACGGATAGTCCGAATGTACCATTCAGACTCTGGAGGATCTATTGAGATCTCGCGGTCATGGATTTCACGCTGAAAGGATCACATCACAGCAGAGGGCACCTAAGTCGAACCGATTTGATTTATAGCAACCCATACAAAGTTAAGCTCATGTCAGAGCCACAGCTGCATCATAGCAATACGTAACTGGAACGGTATGAAACGAGATATTGTAGACTTTGTTACACGATGTCTAGTATGCCAGCAAGTGAAGGCTGAATATCAGAAACCTGCTAGGTTACTCTAGGAAATTCCGATCCCTGAATGGAAGTGGGAGCATATCACGATAGACTTCATTACGGGATTACCCAGAACCCATAAAGGACATGATGCGATTTGGGTGATCGTAGATCGGTTGACTAAATCAGCTCACTTCCTTCCGATTCGTGGGATGGACTCATTGGATTGTCTAGCGGAATTGTACTGTCGGGAGATTATTAGATTGCATGGTGTACCTTTGAGTATCATATCTGACAGAGATCTGCGATTTACTTCGTGATTCTGGGAGAGTCTGTAGCAGGCCATGGGCACAGAGCTTCGACTCAGTACAACATTTCATTCGCAGATAGACGGATAGTTCGAACATACCATTCATACTCTGGAGGATCTATTGAGATCTTGTGTCATGGATTTCGATGGCAGTTGAAAGGATCACATTGTTGGTGCAGTAGGCACCTAAGTCGAACCTGAGTTTTGATTATAGCAAATGATACAAAGTTAAGCTCATGTCGTTATCTCACGGGCTGAATCGAGTGTGCAGAAAATTGCTATAGCTGGAGCTGAAGGCTAGTGACAACCGGAGGAAGCCACGGTGGTCAGGCGACACTCGAGTGACTTCGGAGGGAGCCAAAGGAATCGAGTGGAAGGCCTGAAGCAAAAGAAACACAGTAAGTATCGAGGTAAGCTCGTGTGTGCGAGCGTAAGTAAGGTCGTATTCTCTTTACGGGGATGATCTTAAGCGTAGATCCGACCAAAGACATCCTATAGGTGGTCTAGGTCGAGATCGGATGGTCAGAGGCCGTCAAAATAATGTTTTTGTTAAGCTAACTTTGCCTTGCTAGCATCGATCGCCAACTTGGAGGACTCGATGTCGTCAACAATGATCACGGAGGTTAGCATTCGACTGATGCTACCATCAGTCGACTGATGATGGCCATCAGTCGATTGATGGTCAAGGATCAGCCTCGAGGAGTCAAGCTTTATCACCATTTTTCAAGGAGCCATGTGTCAAAACTCTATTGGGTGAAGTTCCTCTCGAAAAGGGGCTCAAAGGCTATAAAAGGAGGGCTAATCCTAGGGTTTCTTCATCAATTCTAAGCTTCCAAAAGCCTCATAAGCTACAACCTTCCGACAATGAAGTGCTTCTTCTTTGACATCTAGGTTTATTTGTTTTCATTTTATTACGTCGGTTAAAGTTCTTATTTCAGTTTAGTACTTTCATTTCTCGGAGCTTTTATCGTAACAAAGAGAGGGGGAGTGTCCCTCTACCTCAAGCTTTGTGCTTCACTTGTATCGATTAAACTCCTACCTCTAACGGGGAGGAGTTCTTTAGTGTTTTTGCCCTCCATACGTGGTCAAGGACCGCTAGGGCCTTGGAGTAGTAGCCGAAGGCTACGAACCAAGTAAAAATATTTGTCTCCTTTATTTATTGCTTATCTTTCCACTGCAATTAATTATTTACTCGGGTTTTAACGAACGAACAAAAAAAAGGTTTATCGCTATTCACCCCCCCCCTCTAACGATCCGCTTCGATCCAACACACATTCCTTTAGTGGAATTTGCCTACAATAACAGCTACCACTCTTCTATTCAGATGGCTCCTTTCGAGGCATTATACGACAGACCCTGCAGATCTCCTGTGTTATGGAAGGAAGTTGGCGAACGACAGATATTGGGGCCTCAGAGTATCCAACATGATTCAGAGTTGGTGCGAGTGATCAGATGACGGTTATCTAAGGCACAGGATTGGCAAAAGAGTTATACGAACCGAAGGCGAAGGCCTCTAGAATTCTCAGACGGGGACCATGTATTCCTACGAGTGTCACCCACCAAAGGAGTCAAAAGATTTGGGTTGAAGGGAAAATTAGCTCCACGCTACATTGGTCCATTTGAGATATTGGAGCGAATTGGAGGTGTAGCTTATCGGTTGGCCTTAGCTCCGACACTAGCGGGTGTTCACAACGTATTTCATGTTTCTATGCTGAGGAAATATATTTCGTGATATGACCATGTTCTAAAAGAGGTTCCGATACCACTCCAGGCGAATGCGACTTATGAGGAGACTCCGGTGCGGATTCTTGGTCGTAAGGAGCGGCAATTGCGGAACAAAACCATCCGACTCATAAAGGCGGGATGACAGCATCATATGGATGAGGAGGATACATGGGAGCTCAAAGATACTATCCGAGCTCGATACCCTCATCTGTTTACCTGAGGTATATGGTTATTTCGAAATATGCTTGATCTAATTTTTGCATTTAAGTATGAAATTTGGGGACCAAATTTTAAAAAGTGGGGGAGAATGTAAAATACCACAGAAAAAAAGGGGTTGGACTATAATTAATACCTAATCTAGGTATTAATTAAAGGGGTTAAGCAAACCTAGGTTTGGTCTTATAGGGTAAGAACCCAATAAACATTTTTTATCCCAACCCATTAAAATCCGCCGACCCACTAACCATTAAACGTCATTGCTTCTCCCCTTCCGTTTCTCGCCGACGAATTATCCTCGTGCGAGCATTTCGCGCAAACCACAAGTTACTCATCGCCGACACCACTGCCCGACGTTGTCCCTTCCCGAGCCCCTCTCTTCCTCTTCTTCCTCACGCGCGACGACGCCTCTAGCTTCCTCACCAAGCAATCCCTCATCTCCTCTGCTCTTTCAAAATCCCGGGCCACCGAGCTCTCTCCTTCTTCTTCGCGAAGCCTACCTCACGGCAGAGAGCATCCAAAGTCTCGATGACCTTCGCAGGTGAGCGAGAGGAGTGGTCAAGCAAAGGCCGGTGAATACGGGTCAGCGGCGGTCCCAAACTGGAAGTCATTCTTCCCAATCAAAGTGGAGGTTGCACTGGCGATCGCTGTGAGTGCTAGGTAAGGGGCTGATTTTCTTCTTACCTTGGACGAGCTATAGCCTTCTTTTCATTGAGCTCGATCTATTTTGGGCAGTGGTAGGTTTTCGACGGACGGTGGAATTTGGGAAAGGTGTGGCTATCGGTTGTTGGGGATTTTTGTTGTCATCGGGGTTCCAAATTTTGGGTAAGCAAGATCAAAATTTCCCTTTTTTTGCTGTGAATTCAATTCTGATTCATGGGATGGACAGTGAGTTGAGAGTAGTAATGTGTTGATAGGTTTCAAGCAGCAAGTTGATTGGTGAACGGGGCTGCCAAGATTAGGGAACACTGCCGGTGGAGTTGGATTCAGGTATATCTCTGTTGCCTTCCTTTTCTCGGCTATCCAGTACGTTTATGTGGATTGTTGTTGATTGTCTTTCGGTTGTGTATCGTGTTGGATCGAGAAGCGTCGCTAGAGGGGGGGGGGGTGAATAGCGATCGTAAATCTTTTCTTTTTCGTTCGTTCGATACGCAAAGTAAGCACAGCGGAAAATAAATGAACACGTTTATTTTACTTGGTTCACAACCCAGCGGTTGCTACTCCAAGGCCCTATCGGTCCTAGACCGCGTACGGAGGGCAAAGCACTAAAACGTCTCCTCCTCGTTGGAGGTAGGAGACAACGATTACAAAAACCGAATATACGAGGATGAGGCAACAAGCCTACCTCACCTCGTTATGAAGATAAAAATACATAATATAATATCAAAAATATTACTTGAATCTGCTGCCGACGAAGAAGATCAAAACTTGGCGTCGCGTCGGCGTTATGACGGTGTTGAAGCGTTGGCGTTGTAGGAGCACTTGATGAATAATTGATGTGATTTGGAGATGAATCCTCCCCTCCTTTTATAGACTTTAGCCTCTGAATTTGTCTCCTATTTCTTTGGAACGGATCATGAATTTTTCCAAATTTTTATCGCGAAGTGGCCACATCAAACGTTATCCATTTTGACCTAGCGCAAAAGCTGAATCGTAGCCATCAGTCGACTGATGCCTCTCATCAGTCGACTGCCAGCCTGGCCACTTCCCTGCAGTAAGAAATTAGCTCGGAAAATGATAAATACGACGGTTTCTAACCGTCCGATCTCGACCTAGACCTTCCACAGGAAGTCTTAGTCGAATCGTCGCCTAAGGTCGTCCCCGTAAAGAGGACACGACCTTACAATCTCTCACTCACACGAGCTTACCTCGATAGTAGCTCTCGCTTTCGGCCTTCCACTCGATTCCTTCGGCTCCCTCCGAATTCACTCAAGTGTCGCCCGACCACCACGGCTTCCTTCGGGTGTCGCTAGCCTTCAGCTCCAGCTTTAGTACTTTTCTGCACACTTGATTTAGCTCGTGAGATAACAATATAAACTTAACTTTGTGTCTTTGTCATAATCAAAACACAGGTTTGATTATCTAGTGCCCCTGCACCAACATATCGGTGGGTGTTCTGTGTGTGTAGCCGACGTTGGAATTTTGTCCGAATTGGATGGTGTGGGGAGGAACACATGGGTGAGTTGGGTGTAATCGAGCGATTAAAGGGGTAAGATTTGTATCCTTTGTTCTAGCTGTTGGATGTGGATATTCAGTAAGTGTGGTAATGTATGAGTTATTGGTGATGTTCTATTGGTGAAACAGTGGTTATGTCGTGTGGATAGAGAGAATTGGGTTGGGAGAATCGGTCCAGGATGGATGTAGATCTGGGGTTACGAGAGGTGTGTGTTCGAAGTTCTAACTCGTAGACAAGGAAAGAACGAGAACCTAGAAATGACATAGTAGTTAAGTTGTGTATTTGTTTAATGCTTGTGCTTTAACATAGTTGCTATTATGTGCAGGTTTGGGATATGAAGCAAGTCCACGACCGTGAGGATTATTTCAAGCTTCGTATCAGGTGGATAATTTTCTACCCTGGTCAGGTAGATGTAATTGCATTCAAATTTAGTCATAGATATGAGCATGTTAGGTGTTCATATTATCTTGACTATGCTCTTATTTATCTTATGCTTGATACTTGTCGTTGGTTATATTTGCTCAAAGGTTGATATCACATTTTCCTTTATTATGATTTAGGAGTTATAGATGTGATGTAAATAGGCCTAGATATTTAGTAGGGTATAGATGTTAGAGTACGGGTGATGACCCAATTTATAAATTGGCAAAAAAGTCATCCGTGGGTAGGTAATGCCCTAAATGTAGGAGTTATTCTAATACCCGTATGTTGCATACTTATTTACCAACCATGTGTTGTCTAAATGGTCAGGTGAGTCATGAATAGTGTGTCGCTACGGACCGGTGGTCCTAGCTTGCCATAATCAGTTGAGTACGACTCTCTACAGAATAGAGAGTTTGTGGTAGATGTCTATATGTGAGACAGTACATTCATGTCATTGCATGCATACTGACGACATAGTCTCCCTTGGGGTTGAGAGAGTCGTCAGTCATCTTGCATCCCAGGTTACTTCCAGAGGAGTAACTGGTGTGAGGGCAGAGCATTTGTTGTTCCACACTCTACCATTATAGACGGTGGTAGTTGGAGTGCGTGTAGTTGTCCTGGGTGCGTGGCCCTCGACCACTCATTGGTAGTATCAGTCGGAGTGGTCAATAGCAGTGACCCCCGTTGTGTAGCGAGCTCTTTACGCTCATATGCTACTTGATCATACTGCCCACTCGGCCATGCTAGAGCAGTGGTTGGTGTTGAGTTGGGACAGTTGTCATGTCGTGCCACACTGGGGTCGTGGTAGCGAGTAGGGGTGCACAGGCATGACCATGAATGTTGCATTGTCGTATCATATGGTGTTTTATATATTGCTATATATATAAACATATATGCATGTATATATATATATATATATATATATATATATATATATATATATATATACATGGATGATGGTGATTAGTGAAGGTAGGAAACTTCGCTTCCCACTTCAACTCAGTCGCTTGTTCATGGCGATCCCATCGACGTCCCCGGATTAAAAAAATTTAATCCTAGACAAAAGGGATCACCTAAGCAACCGTTTCATCGTCGTGCTATTCGATTAGAGTAGTCACTTGAATAAACTTGTTGTTCAAGCAACCAACCTCTATTCTACGAATAGCCGCGGAATAGACGATGTACGGATCATCGACTTTTGTGTTTATGTTCGGGGTTCAAGTATATTTAGCCACAAAATAAAACATATAACATGCATATAATTGAAAAACAATTATAGACATAATACAAAAGAACACTAATCAAAATAAACAAGATTATACCTCTTGTTATACCTCTTGATCTTCTATTGTATGTCCTTCCTCGTTTTGGACGTCATGTGGGCGACGATCTTCCAAAAGTCGAAGCCTCCTAGATCACCAATCTTCCTTTACTTGTTCACTCCGAACAAAGGAAGATCATAAAACACAACTCTTCTTCCTATCTAGAACTGGCCACCAAGTCAATAGACTCGATGTTGCCGCCGGCCAAGGAAGAGAATATGGAGTATGAAAACCGGCCAAAGGAGAATCAAGGAGGGTGATGGGCGTCATCCAACTCTTGGAGAAGAGAAAGGAAACCAACCCTTCACCTTGTAGCAGCCCAAAACCCTAACCCTAGCTCTTCTAGTTGCCGCTGGCCAAAGAAGAGGGGAAGAGGAATAGGTGCCGGCAACACCTTAGGAAGAAGAAGAAGGGAACCTCTCCTCTTGTTGCCGCCCACTCCACCTCCCAAACCCTAGCCGCCCAACTCAATCCTAACCTCCCTAGGATTCCTTGCCGCCCAAGCTAAAGGGAAGCAAACCCTAATCTCCTAAGACATCAAGTTGCCGCCCACCCCCTTAAGGCTTATATTTATAGAGTTGGGCTCAAGCCTCATTTTAATCTCCACCGTTGGTTCTAGGGATTTACTCTCAACCGTCGGATCTAGAGAATTAATCTCAACCGTCAGATCTAGAGATTTAATCTCCACCGTCAGATCTAGAGTTTTGTTTTCAACCATTGGATCTAGGCTTCATGAGGTTTTAATAGGCTACAATAGGGACCATGAGGAGGAGTTGGATCTTGGCCACCCAATGGATCAAGCCCACATAAAGTCCGATCCATTAATGATAATCCAATCCACTAAAGGTTTATCATTGATCTACCTCACCAACCCCCATAAGATAATATGGGCTCCATATATTATTTGTATATTTTTCTCCCCGTGTTTAAGATCTCGAATGTCCATCGATTAATTAATTTACTGATCATTAATTAATCAACATTTAACTCCATGAGTAGTACCACTCAACCTTTTCATCATGTCGGACCAAGTCCACCTGCAGGGTTTACATGATGAACCTTATGAGCTCCTCAAAGGGACATCATCATCCTAATATATAGGACACGGTTTCCTCCTATAATCAACGACACACCATATAAATAATATCATTTCCCAACTTACCGAGCCTATAGATTTAATCTATAAATCTCACCCATTGGTAAATCAAAGAAATGAATACTAAGTATATGTGCCCGTTATTATATCGGGATTAAGAGCATGTACAATATAATATCTGAGGTCCAATTCGATTATGTAGTCAGCAATAAATCGAATCACCTCTAAGTCAGTCCTGCTCAATACACACAAAGTGCACTAGTGTGATTTTATGGTCAAGACAAACCAATACCAAATCACACTACAACCATACCAATGGTTTGTCCAAAGCCATCCGGTTGTGAGCCTATACTTATACTTTACAAGGAGCTGATAACATGATCTCCCGTGTGACACCACACACCATGTTATCTACAATGTAATATATTAGACAATATGCATAACCATAAATATGCAAACAATGATCATGTGATTCTTATTTCAAAATAAAGATGTTCATACAAAAGATAAACTTTTCAGTATACATCCCAATAATCTCCCACTTATACTAAAAGACTATGTTCTCCTCATACTGTTATACATCTGATTCCCCTTCCCTCCACATGCCTATCAAAGCTCTCGCTAGAAGGGCCTTAGTGAAAGGGTCTACCAGGTCATCCTCTGATGCAATCTAGGCGACAGCAACTTCTACCTCCTTTACGATTTCTGGTATCAGGTGGTACTTGCGTTCTATGTGTTTACTTGCCTTATGGGCTCATGGTTCCTTCGAGTTTGCAACTGCACCACTATTATCACAATAAATTGTGATAGTTCTGGGCAAACTAGGAATCATATCCAAGTCCATCAAGAAGTTCCTGAGCCATCCAGCTTCTTTGGCAGCCTCAGAGGCTGCCACATACTCAGCTTCCATGGTGGAGTCCACCACGCATTTCTGCTTGACACTCCTCCATACAATGGCTCCACCTCCCAAAGTAAATAGAAAATATGAGGTAGACTTACTGTTATCCCTGTCTGATTGGAAGTCGGAATCTGTATAACCCACAGGGAGTAATTGGTCTGCCTAGTAAACTAGCATATAATCCCTAGTCCTTCTCAAGTAATTCAATATATGCTTTACTGCAGTCCAATGTCCCTGTCCTAGATTACTCTGATATCTACTGACCATGCCCACGGCAAAGCAGATATCTGGTCTCGTACATAGCATCGCATATATGAGATTTCCTACTGCCGAAGCATAAGGAACCGCCTTCATCTTCTCTATCTCCTCAGATGCTCTAGGACACATCTCCTTAGATAAAGGAACTCCATGCCTGAAAGGTAGAAAACCCTTCTTGGAGTTCTGCATGCTAAAATGATCCATAATGGTGTCTATGTATGAAGCTTGAGATAAGCACAACATCCTTTTCTTGTGATCCCTTATAATTTTGATCCCAAGGATGTGTCCCACTTCTCCCAAGTCCTTCATATCAAACTATTTGGACAACCATACCCTTACATCCGATAACACCTTGACATTGTTGCCAATTAACAAAATATCATCTACGTATAGTACAAGAAATACCACTACGTTTCCATCACATCTCTTGTATACACAAGACTCATCCGGACTTTGAATAAATCCATAAGACTGGATTACCTCATCAAAGAGGATATTCCAAGACCTCGAAGCTTGCTTCAATCTATAAATGGACCGATTAAGCTTACACACAAGATGCTCCTTGCCCTTTGCAATGAATCCCTCTGGTTGCTTCATATAGATGTTTTCCTCAAGACTTCCATTAAGGAAAGCTGTCTTGACATCCATCTACCACACCTCATAATCCATATGAGCTGCAATGCATAAGAGAATCCGGATAGACTTAAGCATGGCCACCGGCGAAAAGGTTTCCTCATAATCGATACCCTCTTTCTGAGTATACCCCTTCGCAACAAGCCTCACTTTGAAGGTCTCAACCTTCCCGTCTATTCCTCTCTTTCTTTTGTAGATCCACTTGCAACTAATGGTTTTTACACCATCGGGTGGTTCTACTAGCTCCCAGGCCTGATTTGAATCCATAGGTTCAATCTCAGTATACATTGTACTTTGCCAAGATACCGCATCTTTATCTTGGATTGCCTCGTCATATGTCCAGGGGGTAGGTTCATGTTCGCCAGGGATCAAATCAGAAGATTCTCCCAAGAACATGAATCTATCAGGTTGTCTCACAACCCTCCCACTATGATGAGGTATCACCTGTATATGCTCTGTGACACGCAGTGCGGTAACTTGTGGTATATCCTCTTGTACCGGTGGTACTGAAGAAGTAAATTCCCCTTTTAATTCCTTCAGAACAATCTTACTCATGGGCTTGTGGTTCATTACATAGTCTTCCTCTAGAAATCTGGCGTTTGTGCTAATGATCACCCTCTGATCTCTAGGACTATAAAACAAACCTCCTTTCGTTCCTCAATGAACATGCATACTTCTGTACAAGGTTCCAACTTACCAGCATCTGCCTTCAGCACATGTGCTGGACTCCCCCAAATCCTAATATGTCTTAGACTAGGCTTTCGCCCAGTCCACAATTCTGTGGGAGTAGAAGGCACTGATTTAGATAGAACCAAGTTTAGAATGTACACCGTCGTATCTAGAGCATATCCTCAGAATGAATCTGGTAACTCAGAATAACTCATCATCGATCTAACTATCTCCATAAGAGTCCTATTCCTTCGCTCTGCTACACCATTCTGCTGGGGTGTGCCAAGTGCAGACAATTGAGATTGAATCCCAGCCTCTAATAAGTAATTCCTAAACTCTCCCAAGAGGTACTCACCACCACGATCAGATCGTAGTGTCTTGATACTCTTACCTTGACATTTCTCCACATCATCCTTGAATTCTTTAAACTTGTCAAAGCATTCAGACTTGTGCCGCATCAAGTAAATGTATCCATATCTCGAATAATCATCTATAAAAGAGACGAAATACTCAAAACCCCCTCTAGCCTGGATAGACATAGGACCACACAAATCAAAATGAACCAATTCCAACACATCTTTGGCTCTATATCCCTTGGCCTTAAAAGGCCTCTTGGTCATTTTACCTTCTAAGCAAGATTTGCAGGTTGGAAAATCTTCCACTACTAATGAACCCAGAGGTCCATCAGCTATCAACCTTTGAATTCTGCTTAGGTTAATATGACCAAGCCTAAGATGCCAAAGATATGTTTGGTTCATCTTCGAAGGTTCTTTTCTCTTATTGGAATTAGAAGATGAGTTATTAACTTCTATTTGCATCGTGGGAGCTTTTAGTTCAAGTGTATACAAATTTCCTATCAATGCACCAGAATAAATAATCTCCCTATTCCTTTTTATAACAACTCTATCATTAAAATAAATAGAGTATCCATTCACAAACAATTTAGAAACCGAAATTAAATTCTTTCTAAATAAAGGTACATAAAGGAAATTATTAAGAACCAAAACTTTATTTTTCTCAAAAGACAAATAAACATCTCCCACTACAACAGTCGCCACCTTCGTGGCATTACCCAAGTAAATGGTAATCTCCCCTTTAGCTAGTCGTCGGGTTTTCTGGAACCCCTGCAAAGTATTGCAGACATGATCAGTGGCTCCCGTATCTACACACCAAGTGTCGGTAGATAACACCGCTAAACATGTTTCAACGACTAGACCAAAGGATATACCTTTGTTCTGTTTCAGATTGGGACAGTTTTTCTTCCAATGTCCAGTCTGCTTGCAAGTGAAGCACTTGCCTTTCGGCTTCTTCACTCCTCCTTGAGATCCTCCCACCAGCTTTGCTCCACCTTGTTTCTTCTTCTTCTTGCCTTTCGGCTTAGAAGTAGAAACCTTCTGAGCAACCATGGCCTAAGCCTGAGCAAGCCTTTCTGTAGATTGGAGAATGATATCAACCTGGGTTTCCCCATCAATCTCAGCTCTAGGGACTTCCAGCTCATTTTCAGGCTTAGGAGGACACTCTTCGAAGAGTACATACTTGTACTACTCAGCAGTTAAGACAATGTCAAGATTCCTTTTTCCAATCAACATAATTATGTACAGTACGTTTATTTTCCTTTAGTATCATAGCAAGTGGACTGAAAGTCATTTTTGAAAAACCTAAGAATCACATAGATCAAAACTTTAGATTTCAAAAAATTATTGATTCCTCAAACAATAAAATTTTAAAATCAACCAACACCTCAAAACACCGAGAATATCGTATGCCACGATCGTGTGGACGTATATGAATTCTACATTTGTAAGAGGAGGTTTTACCCATTAATTTTACTATCTTGTCAACCTAACTTTTTGACAAATAAAATTAATAGTTAGTTTCTCTTTGGCCCAACAAATAAAAGCAGTGACTCCGATGGGGAGGATACTCCTATTTGCATCTAAGTGTTCACCATTACTCGATACCAAGGAAATTATCTCGGGTTATGTGCCTTCTGATGGGGAAGTACACACGCTCCTAAATAATTTCCTATAACCATATCCGACCCTGTGATCCACAAACAAACTCATCTGATGGGGAGGAAGGCACTCAGAGCCGACGCGCAAGTTTGCTTGCATCACATGTCAAATCGTAATGGAGGCCGTGGGAATTTATAAAAATATCCCTCTCCCACTTAGTAATTTAAAATTGAGGAATTTTTTAGCCTACGACATGCATATCAAACAATAAGCAATAAATATGAAAAATAAAAAAATTTCCAACTATTATGGCTTTTGTCTTCAATATGTCTCCCGTCGTATCGTCATCTCGTCTGCTTCTCCCTATGCCATGTACAAGCCATCCGGAGGTTTTATACATTAATTTTACTATCTTGTCAACCTAACTTTTTGAAAAATAAAATTAATAGTTGGTTTCTCTTCAGCTCTACAAATAAAAGCAGTGACTCCGATGGAGAGGATACTCCTATTTGCATCTAAGTGTTCACCATTACTCGATACCAAGGAAATTATCTTGGGTTATGTGCCTTCCGATGGGGAAGTACACATGCTCCTAAATAATTTCCTATAACCATATCCGACCCTGTGATCCACAAACAAACTCATCTGATGGGGAGGAAGGCACTCAGAGCCGACGCGCAAGTTTGCTTGCATCATATGTCAAATCGTAATGGAGGTCGTGGGAATTTATAAAAATATCCCTCTCCCACTTAGTAATTTAAAATTGAGGAATTTTTTAGCCTACGACATTCATATCAAACAATAAGTAATAAATATGAAAAAAAAATCAACTATTATGGCTTTTGTCTTCAATATGTCTCCCGTCATTATCGTCATCTCGTCCGCTCCTCCCTACGCCATGTACAAGCCATCCGGAGATCCGAGCCGATAAAAACTATTTTAATTTACATCCATATATCCTATACTCCACGAGGGAGTGTACATGAAATCTAGATCGAAAGTAAACTAAAATAAAAAGAGTGGCTAAACAATGTCGTATCTAATTACAAAAATTAAATACTAGCCTCGTCAACCCCAAGGATTCAACAAAATATACAATTACACACATACAATCACATACACACATATGGCCATAATAGTTGGATCCTATGCCTACAACTAAAGAGTTAACCTACGCATATCCTACTATTATCTGGCACATATAATATATGAAAAGTGCATAAAAGTAACTGAATCCTAAACACACAAAACCGGAAACCGTGGCTCTGATACCAATTGTTAGTGCCTATAAGATCCACATATCTCCACAATGGTATGATATTGTCCACTTTGGGCCCAAGCCCTCATGGTTTTGTTTTTGGGCTTTACCCAAAAGGCCTCATACCAATGAAGATATCTTTTCATCTTATAAGCACATGATCTTTTCCATGTCTTACATCCCAACAATTAGTATACATATAGATGCAGTCTATATGTATACTCACTTTGATGATGCATTTATATGTACTATGCTTGTTGCATTTGTTTATACATATTCATACATGTTATTGCATTTTCTGTATGGTAGTAGGTCGGGTACTTGTATACCTGTTGGTCGTTCACTGTGATACCCTCGACCCATATCATGATGTAGTGTAAGTTAGTATTATTCTTTGTACCTTGTGTTGTGGATATATGCCTAGGTTGGATGAGGATAGAGTAGCTGACTGTCAAGTATGTCAGCATCATTTGTTGTTCAGTTTATTTAGTGTATGCATGTATGTATACTTATTATGTTGATGTATACATGTCGTACTAGTAGATTAAACTGTTGAATGACATGTGATATTGATATATATATTTACAAGTTCTATCTTATTACCTGCTGAGTTTTACTCACCACCACAGACCCTGGATTTTTCTGTCACCCAAGTAACAGGTAGAAGTCTTCGTGACGACTTGGAGTTGCACCGACGATCCATCCCATCTCTGTTTTTCCGAGCTTCCCGGGGACTTTGATTATGTTATGGATTTGTTTTATATTATGGACTTTGTCGTGATGTCGTGGACTTTATTTCTGTGTCCGATGTTTTATGTATGGTTCTATTACTGTGGACTTGTCAGGTGGTGTACACCTGTATGTTTTTAGTATGTATGTTGTGGGTATGTAGTTTATATTTCCGCTGTGTTTGATATATTTATATTATGTTGTTGTTGTGGGCCTATGGGCCTTGTATTAACCTGAAATGTTACCACATACAGGGGAGATGTCGTCCGTTTGCTTTTCGGCACGACATACTCTCGGGGCGTGACAACTTTATTGGTATTAGAGTCGAAGGTTCTGCGATGCCATACAATAATTTTTGTTTTTGGGTCTTCGATTCCCAAGAGTCGGTATATTTTTCAGATTTGGTTTTGTGAGATGGGATTGATAGCGGCATAAGCTCTAGGCAGCATGAAGTAAGAATTTCTGATAACTCATATTTCAGATAGTTACTTACCTAAACTTATTCAACAGGTGCATACAATCAAAGTTATGGCACCTGTGCAGACTCATAGTAGAGGTCGTCCATCAAGGCGATCCGTCGGAGTTGAGGGACAGGAGGCTACTACTACTGAGCCCATTATTCGGGAACAGCCTCAGCTTTCCCCTACTAGCGATTCGGAACCTCAAAATCCAGATGTACCATTGACTATGCCAGAGCCTGCAGAGTCTAGTTGGCTCATGTTGGGTTTCCGGCACCGCGGCGAGTGTGTGTTCGAACATGTTTCGTAAACAAGTGCACAGCGAAAGGAATAAAATAATAAATCTAATTTATTACAACACACACATCACACGCATGCATAGTACAACATGTGTATACATAACCGTAAATTCAAATTTTGCAATAAAAGGAAATTTATACTACGTATACCTTACGTATGACGTGTAGCGGGAAAGACATCAACTGGAACGATCCTCGCTAGAATCGTCTCTATCCATATCCACACCGAGTATCTTCGGGATGACTTCACAAAGTCACGAGCCTCATCTTCATACGGATTACTAGCCTCATGTTGAAGATGATGTGATCGAGAGAAGATCACGATCCGAATCAAAATTCGGATCCAAAACGAGTCCTCAAAAACTCGCTTCTCCGAAGAGGTATTCGTCAACCGTTTGACGAATCCTTCGTCCTCCACCTATGAGGATTACCGGAAATCGAATCCCCGATAAGGAAGGCGCTGTCGGAGCTCCAAACATCGTCCAAATGACGCTCTGACAAGAAGGAAACAAGCTGTCCAGAAAACTGGACAGCTTTGGTGGAGACCTTGTGCCGGCCAAATAAGGAAAGCAATGTGCTCACCTTGTCACCGGAGCCAAGGAAGATCACCGGAGCTCCTCCGGCAACAGCTCGACACCGGCAAGAGGGCTGGTCGGCAGCAGCTGGACGCCGGTTGAAGGAGCTAGGCGGCGGCAAGGAGGTTGGCGCCGACCACTTGGAGAAGAGGGAGAGGGTGGGCGGCCAAACAATTAGGGTTGCCTCAATTAGGGTTTAACAAAAACCCTTAAGCCCTATTTTATAGAGAACAAATTCTCTTAATGGTTATCGGATCATAACCATAAGGCCCGTTAACCCGCTCCATTAATTTAAGTTAAAATAAACCAAACCATGATGGTTTATTTTAAGTTAAAACGAACCGAACCAACTTTGGTTCATTCGTTTAAAACAAACCAAACCCTTTGGTTTATTCTCCTCCGTTGGATTAGAACCAAACCAATTTGATTCATCCATCATGTCTTCATAAGACACGGCCCATCCACGCTTCCATTGCGACTGAAACGATTTCATGCTCGCTTCATGTTTGGTCCAACCAAACCTAGTTTCTCTCGGTCTGAGAATCTCATTCTCAAGCTCGTTTTAAATCCTTCGGATTACGCTCGTTGTGCGTGTGACCAAATAGGTTCTCGATTTATGTTGGTCGTCTATAATTAACCATTAATTATAGAACGATCATGAGTGGCACCTAGTAGTACATCATGATCCCCAATTAACCGAAAAGATCAACGGTTGATCTAGAACTATTTCTGAAACCCTTCAGCAACTCGAATGAATCGTGCCTCATTCCCTTCACTCATCTTATACCCACTTGGTTCAGGACATGGTCTATAGTGTCAGTCCCCACTAGGCTGACTACGTCACACCTAGCCCAAGTATCATTTCCTCATCCTACGAATTCTAGTTACTGCACATGTATCGAAGAGTACCTTACTCTAAACATGTAATGCTTTAGCCAAAGACTTTAGTAACAATCCGACGAGAGGCCATGGGTATACATCTCCTCGCAAGGAGTGGTGAATCCTTTATAGGCTATTCAAACACTTTCGATCACTTCGACTTATACCCAATCATCCCGGGTCCACATCTCCTCAGAGATGCTTGCTTAAGATGTCAAAGCATAAGTCTTTATGATCAAGATGACTTGAATACTGCAAGTCAAAGGAACATCGCACTTAAGTTGCAGTAAGAACTTCATTGACATATCTATATATCTAGAGAACCATATGAAGTCTTACAACTGGTCACTCCAATGAACTAGTTACCATAACTAGCATCCACGATTAACTCCGAACATCACAATGTCTCCAGCCAGTGATAATCAGCTGCTTGGATACAAATCCATCAATTCATCGACTAGGGATAATTCCGATACATCACAATTACACATGTAGAGATACTCACTAGTTGTGATCCAATCACAAATTCTCTCATGCTGTGAATCCTATCGTGGACATTCAGTAAATGAGTTTAATATCTAATCAAATACATGAAAACATGTATACTCAAATAGTGAATCTTCATTTATCATATAAATGGTTCAAACATAAGGTGATTGCCTTAGCACATCTCTCATATATTACTAACAAACTCCCACTTGGCCTAATGCCAATCGCTACGGTATCCAATACCATAAGCTCTAACATGACCCTCAAACTTACTTTGAGGTAATGCCTTAGTCAAAAGATCCGCTAAGTTCCTTTCAGTGGAGATTTTCTCGATTTGTATTTCTTTCCTACTGATGATCTCTCTGATAAGATGATAGCGACGAAGCACATGTTTGGATCGTTGATGAGACCTTGGCTCTTTCGCCTATGCAATTGCTCCATTGTTGTCGCAGTAGACCGGTATTGCTTCAACAATGGCAGAAATCACACCAAGTTCATAAACGAACTTCTTGATCCAAACCGCTTCTTTTGCTGCTTCTGAAGCTGCAATGTATTCTGCCTCAGTGGCAGAATCCGCTACAATGTCTTGTTTGGAACTTTTCCATCTCACTGCGCCCCCATTCAAAGTGAACACGTATCCAGACTGAGACCTGGAATCATCCTTGTCTGTCTGGAAGCTGGCATCCGTATACCCGCGTATCACCATGTCCCCTTCTCCATATATTAGGAACACATCCTTAGTTCTTCTTAAGTACTTAAGGATCGTCTTAACAGCTACCCAATGATCCATTCCTGGATCAGACTAGTATCTGCTCGTGACACTCAGAGCATACGATACATCGGGTCTCGTACATAACATAGCATACATGATAGATCCTATTGCGGATGCATAGGGAATCTTACTCATGCAAATCCTCTCGTCTTCTGTGCGTGGACACATAGACTTCGAAAGGTGTACCCCATGCCTGATGGGTAGGAAACCTTTCTTGGATTCCGACATGCTAAACCTCTTTAGCACTCGGTCTATATATGTAGACTGCGAAAGACCAAGCAACCGTTTCGATCTATCTCTATAGATCTTAATCCCGAGGATGTAGTTTGCTTCTCCCAGGTCTTTCATGGAGAATGTCTTGGATAACCAAATCTTCACTGACTGTAAGATTGAAACATCATCTCCTATAAGTAATATGTCATCGACATACAATATTAGGAACACGACTGCACTCCCACTAATCTTCTTGTACACACAAGGTTCGTCTGGATTTTGTGAGAAATCAAACTTTTTGATTGTCTCATCAAAATGGATATTCCAGCTCCTGGATGTTTGCTTCAATCCATATATGGACCGTCGCAATTTGCATACCTTGGTTTTATCAACCGATGTGAAACCCTCTGGTTGTATCATATACACGTCCTCGAGCAGGTTTCCATTAAGAAAAGTTGTTTTCACATCCATCTGCCATATCTCATAATCATAATGAGCCGCTATGGCCAGGAGCATCCGAATGGATTTAAGCATAGCTACAGGCGAATAGGTTTCGTCATAATCAACACCTTGTTTTTGACGATATCCTTTCGCCACTAATCTAGCCTTATAGGTAATCACATTACCATCCATGTCGATTTTCTTCTTGAAAACCCACTTGCACCCTATAGGCTTGATGCCTTCAAGTGGGTCAACCAAGTTCCAAACTTGGTTTTCATACATGGAATCCATTTCACACTTCATGGCATCAAGCCACTTATCCCTTTCTAAACTTGTCAGCACTTCTTCATAACTGGTAGGCTCCTCATCATCAATGAGTAACACATCGTTCGATTCACTTACAAGAAATCCATATCTCTCAGGAATGTTGCGTGTTCTACCAGATCTACGAAGATGTGGTGTTACAATAGGTCCAGCCGATTGCTCATCACTATGAGTTATCAGCTGTTGTGCTTCACTAGGTATCTCATTAATGTCTATTTGAGTTTCTCGAACCTCCTCAAGCTCGATGACACTCCCACTATTTTCTTGCAAGAGAAACTCTTTCTCTAGAAACACAGCATGCCTTGAAACAAACACCTTTTGTTCCATAGGATGATAGAATTAGTAACCCCTTGTTTCCTTAGGGTATCCAATAAATAGACATTTATCAGACTTAGCATCCAATTTTTCTGATACAGTCCGCTTCACATAAGCAGGACAACCCCATATCTTCAAGTAAGATACATGAGGTTTCTTACTATTCCATATCTCATATGGAGTAGTAGAGACTACCTTGGTTGGCATTCGCATGATTCATCATTGACCTGACCATGTCCAACAAGGTCCGGTTATGCCTCTTAGATACACCATTATGCTATGGTGTATATGGCGGAGTCCATTGAGACAATATACCATTGTCTCTTAGATAATCAAGAAACTCTTGACTTAAGTATTCACCACCTCGATCCGATCGAAGAATTTTAATACTCTTGTCATGTTGTTTCTCTACTTCATTTCTGAATTATTTGAACCTTTCAAAGGCATCAGACTTGTGTTTCATCAAGAACACCTACCCAAACCGTGAGTGATCATCGGTGAAGGTAATGAAGTAGCTATAGCCTCCTAAAGCTTGAGTTGACATAGGTCCGCATACATCAGTATGTATTAGACCTAGAAACTCTCCCACTCATTCACCTTTTCCTGTAAAAGGTAACTTAGTCATCTTGCCTTTTAAGCATGATTCGCATGTATCGTATGAATCCAATTCAAACGATTCTAGAATTCCACATCGGTGTAATTCAGACATGCGTTTCTTGCTTACATGGCCATGACGGCAATGCCACATGTAGGAGTCTATTTGATTATCCTTTCGAGCATGCTTGTTGCTCGCTTCGATATTGAAAATGTCACTGGATACGTCCAACGTATAAATGTCATTGCTCAAAGTTCCAGTTCCATAAAATACGCCATTCAAAGTTATATAACAACAATTGTTACTAAACGTCAAATGATAACCATTTCTATTTAAACAGGAAATAGAAACAATGTTCTTTATTAGAGAAGGAACACAATAGCAATTGTCCAGTTCCAAGACTAGTCCACTAGGGAGCTTCAGCAAATAAGTTCCGATGGCGACCGCAGCAACCTTTGCTCCATTGCCAACTCACAAATTTGACTCCCCTCTGATGAGTCTTCTTCTATTCCTTAGCCCCTATATGTCATTACATATATGTGAGCCACACCCAGTATCCAATACCCAAGTGTCTAAGGAAATAGAATGACAATCAATAACGAAGATACCTGAAGAGGATGGGGCATCGGATGCCTTCTTCTTCTTCATGGACTCAAGATAAATCTTGCAGTTTCTTCGCCAGTGGCCTTCCTTGCCATAATGATGGCAAGTGCCCTTTTGTGCTGGTTCTGCCTTCTTTGCCTTCTTGTTCTTCCCTTTCTTCTGTTCCTTTGCCTTCCTCTTAGAACCTTTCTTTGAGGAATCAACTAACAGAACCACCTTCTCCTCATGCTTCACAGATGGCTCCACAGTCTTCAGCATATTGAGAAGCTCAGGAATAGTGAATTCTAATTTGTTCATCCGATAGTTCATCACAAATTGTGAGAAACTCTTGGGAAAACAATGCAGAATTAAGTCAATACTTAATTCATGATCCATCACAAACTCGAGGGTGGCTAGCTGCTCGATGTACCCGTTCATCTTTAGCACATACTGCACTACAGACGAACCTTCTTGCATCTTCGTGGTGAAGAGGAGCCTGGAGACTTCGAACCTTTCGGATCTCGCTTGCTCATCAAACAACTCATGAAGATGGAAGACCATGGTATTAGAATCCATATGCTCATACTGCTTTTGCAGCTCAGGTACCATCACAGCTAGCATGATGCAACTCGCCAGCTCAGAATCTGCCACATGCTTCTGATAGACCAACATTTGGTCTGGAGTTGCATCGTCCTTAGGACGGTTGGGAAGAGGCTCTTCAAGGACATATGCTAGCTTTTCCGCCTTGAGAACAATTCTCAGGTTTCTAAGCCAGTCCAAGAAGTTAGGCCTAATCAATTTGTTTGAATCCAAAATAGTGCACAAATTCAAAGACGTCATGATCAATCGATTAACCTAGAAATACAAAATGAGAATATATGAGAAAATGATTTTAAAAATGCATCAATATATATTTATAAATCCCATTCATTTTTTGAATTTCAAAAACCCCAAAATCACTTCGGGAGATCGTAGGTCCATCTCCGAATGAGATGATATCCATCATAGATATGAACAACCTTGGAGAGAGTCCAACAAGCCATTCATAAGTACGATGGTAGGTATCAACTATACCGATTGCATATCATATATATGCAACTATCACAATGTGCTATCAACTAATTGAATGTTCACACATATATCGGGTTATTAACACATTAACAAGTATGCATCATATGCATAGAACCCAACTTTGTTAGGGCAATCTCTTGTCATGATAAGGTTTTGATGTGTGTGGCAAAGGGTTTAAGTTAGGTTGGTATTGTTATTTGATATGTGCGTTGGAGTCTTGCAGGACTTAGTAATTCGCACATGGAGCCTTGGCGGGTTCACCCTCACAACCTCGGTCCTTGAGTCGGTGAAGGATGACTTTGCGGAAGTCGTGCGCTTGGAGCATCCGAGGGATCGCCGGACGAGATGACTTGAAGTGAAGCCAAGGAAGCAGACTTCGGAGGCAAGAGACGCGAAGGAGCATTGCAGAGTCGTGCACCTAATGCTGCCGAGGGACGTGGCCGCGAACGAAGAGAGCTTCGGCGAGGGACTTCGAGTGAGATGAAAGAATGAGTGAAATGTAAGTAGCTCATTAGGTGAACTTGGCCGAATGGCTGAGTGTCGGAGACTTGATCGCAAGGGTTAAGGTTTACCCGACCACCGAAAGCTCAAACTTATGTTAAGTTTGAGTTTCACATGGCACCAGTCGACTGCCATGTAATGGCGATCGCTCTGAAGTCGAGTGTGTTCGATCGTATCCGATCGATGGGTTTATGCCCGGCAATGATCATCATGGAATGGCAATGATCGCCGAGGATGTCGTGGGCAAGAACCGCCAGTAGCCGACGGGGCCGACTACGGAGGTAGCAATTGGATCGGTGAGGTCCATCGATCGCCAAGTGTTCTGTTGGACTACAATGGTCGGGATCCAACGTGTTCGGAGGCCGTTGTAGTGACGGCAGTCGACTACCAAGGGCAGCAGTCGACTGGTGGCGGCCAACGAGAAGAAATCAGTTCTCTCTATAAAAAGAGAGGGTGTGAGCCTTTGAGAGGCTAATGCTTATGCTCTAAGTGATCTTCCTAGTGCCCCACAAGTTTTAAACTCTTCTTACTTGTCTTTACTTCAATCTTATTGTAAGAAGAGTGATCTTGGTTGTAAAGGTTACCTCCACCTAGCTTGGTGCAAAGGAGAGACCATTAGTGGATTGGGTTTGGTGGAGTGATTCACCGAGGATGAATCAGGGACCGTGGATTAGCGGCGTAGCCATGAACCACGTTATACCATCTTGTTAGCGTTTGTTTTTCTTGTATTTCTATTTGCTTGTCTTGCTTTATTGTTTCCGTTGCGCTAATCTCTTTGTAGACGAGCAAATATCGACATCCAACGTTCGAGGGCTATTCACCCCCTCTAGCCGGCCGTTCGATCCCCTACAAGTGGTATCAGAGCCAAGGAAAGCTTGTCGAGGACTAACCACCACAACAAGCAATATTCAAAATGGCCAGCTCCAACATCCACCCACCGAAGTTCGACGGTGAATTCTCTTGGTGGAGGAAGCGAATGGAGGTATTCTTCGAAACCGACTTTGAAATCCTTTTAATAATGGAAAACGGTTTCGAGTTTCCTAGGAACGAAAATGGGGAGCCATTGGAGAAATCAAGGTGGAGCAAGAGGCAAAGAGAAGAATACTTGGCAAATTCAAAGGCCAAGCACCACCTATACAATGTCCTCCCTCAACAAGAAGTCAATAGGATAGGAGAGTGTGCTAGCGCCAAGGAAATGTGGGAGAATCTAATAGAAATCCATGAAGGCACATCCGAGGCAAAGCTAGCAAGGAGAGATGTTCTTCGCTCCCAATTGTCCAATATCAAACTTGAAAAGGGAGAGAAGGTAAAATCCCTACACTCTAGATTTAAGGAAATACTAACCGGTTTAACAAGTGTAGGTGAAAAGCTCTCCAACCGGGATATGGTAATGAAGGCCATAGATGTCTTTCCCCGGTCCTCAAGATGGAGCTCTATGGTGGATTCATTCTACATCTCCAAGAAAATGGAAGTAAGTACCTTGGAGGAGTTCTTCTCAACAATGGAGCTCCACGAAACGAGGCTTGAAGGAATACAAGAAGAGCCAAAAATCCAACCTTCAAGAGGAGTAGCATTCTTGGCAAACAAGGGGAAGAAGAAGATAGAGATCCCCTCCTCCGATGATGATGATGAAGCCTCTTCCTCCTCTTCCATGGATAGCACGAAAGAAGCGTATATGGTAAGGAGGGTAAGGCGTGCTTTAAAAGGTTTTAGATTTAATAAATCTAATGATAGGAATAGAAGACAAAGGGGAAAAATCATTTTCTACAATTGCCAAGGATAGGGACACATAAGGGATAATTGTCCCCTCCTAAACAAGAGCAAGGAATAAAAGAAAAAGAAGGAAGAAAAGAAGAAGAAAAAGGGGAGCAAGAAGAAAAAGGAAGAGGAGAAGAAAGCAAAGGAAAAGGAAAAGGCCAAGGCATTCAAAGCAAAGACTTGGGATGACCCTTCCTCCTCACCTTCATCATTATCCGAGGAAGAAAATGCATTTGTCACCAACCTAGCATTGATGGCATTTGACGACTTGGATTGCTCCTCCATCGAAAATGAAGAATCAAGCACAAGTGGAGAGAGCTCAAGTGAAGGGGGAGCCTCCTCTACCTCCTCATCCGAAGAAGAAGAGGACATGGAAACTATGGTAACCAATCTTTCACCTAGTAAAATAGTTTCTATGATTTCTAGCTTAACTAAGGATTTATTTAGAGCAAAGAAGAAAAATAAGAGCATGTTAGATCAAATTAAGGATTTAGAAAATAAGCTAGAAAAAGCATGCTTAAATGATAATATTTCTTCTAGCTTAAATGATGCATGCTCACATGATAACTATATGCCTTTTGATGTTAATGATGCATGCATAGAGGAAAATAGGGCTTTAAGAGAGAAAGTAGATTATTTAACCAAAGCCCTAGAAAAGTTTACAATTGGCTCAAACACCTTGAACATGATTATAGGAAGCCAAAGAGCTAGTTTCAATAAGAAAGGCCTAGGTTATAAAGAAAAGAAAAATGAAAAGGCCTACAAATGCCTAATTGCTAGGGGACAAGATATGAAGAAAGTAATTGCTAGGAAATGGATTCCTAAGGAATTTCTAGTGAACCCCATAGGCAAGAATCTATTTTGGGTTCCAAAATCCATCCTTAAGGGTTAGGAAAACCCTAGGGTAGTCAACCATATGGAATTGACCTATATCATATCTTTGGTTGACTTAGGATGGTGGGACAATATTTTTAAATAGTGTTAGGTGATGATAACGTGCCTATAAATAGATAATAATGCTTAAATCATAATAATTGATGTAATTGTTACACATATTTGCAATCATGATTTATGATTTTGATATTTGGCACATCATCATAAGAAATAGGGTTTAAATCATGCCTTTGGTGATATTTTGTTTATTATCATGATATAATACCTAATGCATATTTATTAATTGATGAATACTTGTATTTCATGATCATAATATAGAATTAATTGATATATGCCTTTATGATCATGAGGATTGTTAGGTTGATACTTAACCTTGATAGAATTGTATGAATATGATGGTTAAGTATATACAAATACCCCATAGGATGCATCTCACACTCACTATAGGCTACCATGATTGAAAACTTAGCATGAGTGAGATGTTAGGATGATACAAATGTCCACTAATGCCTATGGCATTTAGATGGTCATTTAAGGTATCAAAATAGCAATAATAGACCAATCATGGGGAAGGCTTATGTTTAATTCATAGACATATTGCCCAAAGATAATGGTTGGATATTTCATATGTTTTCAAAACAATTTCTTACCTTAAAATATGTATATTCATGTTTTGAAACAATTCAAACTGAAACTAGGTGTTAAAATGGATACTATCATGATCAAAAACCTAGTAGTTTTTAAAGCTTTTGGATTTTTGACAAATACGTGAAAATATAATGATTTTTCATGAATACCTATTTTTCACTGATAAAGAATCTTACAAGAAATATGTTCCCCAAAATTTCATGATTTTTTGAATTTTCTAGAATTTTTAATGCATTTCTGAAATTCGAAAATCGAATTTGAAAACTATTGTGCCCGATCGCCATACCGATAGAATGATCGCTCACCTAAAAAATAGTCTAATATTTTTTGATTTTATATTTTAAACATGTTTTTGGTATTTTCCTTCTATTAGACTTGATGTCATGAGTTTATAACTTAGTATTAATCTTTTTGATGGTGTCAAAGGGGGAGAAATAATTGTGTTTAAGTAAATTATGATAGGGGGAGAATTTGTAGAGAGAGTTTCATGGATTAAGGGGGAGTTGCATGTTGTTATATCATGTTTATGTTTACATGCCTTCTTACCTTAGAAATTTATATCAAATGTTTTTACCTAACTTAAACGGATTGCCACACATCAAAAAGGGGGAGATTGTTAGGGCAATCTCTTGTCATGATAAGGTTTTGATGTGTGTGGCAAAGGGTTTAAGTTAGGTTGGTATTGTTATTTTATATATGCGTTGGAGTCTTGCAGGACTTAGTAATTTGCACATGGAGCCTTGGCGGGTTCACCCTCACAACCTCGGTCCTTGAGTCGGTGAAGGATGACTTTGCGGAAGCCGTGCGCTTGGAGCATCCGAGGGACCGCCGGACGAGATGACTTGAAGTGAAGCCAAGGAAGCAAACTTCGGAGGCAAGAGACGCAAAGGAGCATTGCAGAGTCGTGCGCCTGATGCTGCCGAGGGACGTGGCCGCGAACGAAGAGAGCTTCGGCGAGGGACTTCAAGTGAGATGAAAGAATGAGTGAAATGTAAGTAGCTCATTAGGTGAACTTGGCCGAATGGCTGAGTGTCGGAGACTTGACCGCAAGGGTTAAGGTTTACCCGACCGTCGGAAGCTCAAACTTATGTTAAGTTTGAGTTTCACGCACCGACACGATCGCCATGTAATGGCAATGATTGCTAGTCGAGTGTGTTCAATCGTATCCGATCGATGGGTTTATGCCCGGCAGCCGATCGCTCGATAAATGATCGCTAGAGGATGTCGCGCACAAAACCACTCGTAGTCGATCGCGGCCGACTACGGAGCGTGATGTGAGGTCCATCACCGATCGCCAAGTGTTCCATTGGACTACAACGGTCGGGATCCGACGTGTTCGGAGGCCGCTAGTGACGGCAATGATCGCTAAGGGCGCAATGATCGTGTGGCAGCCAACGGGAAGAAATCAGCCCTCTCTATAAAAAGAGAGGGTGTGAGCCTTTGAGAGGCTAATGCTTATGCTCTAAGTGATCTTCCTAGTGCCCCACAAGTTTTAAACTCTTCTTACTTGTCTTTACTTCAATCTTATTGTAAGAAGAGTGATCTTGGTTGTAAAGGTTACCTCCACCTAGCTTGGTGCAAAGGAGAGACCATTAGTGGATTGGTTTTGGTGGAGTGATTCACCGAGGACGAATCAGGGACCGTGGATTAGCGGCGTAGCCGTGAACCACGTTATACCATCTTGTTAGCGTTTGTTTTTCTTGTATTTCTATTTGCTTGTCTTGCTTTATTGTTTCCGTTGCTCTAATCTCTTTGTAGACGAGCAAATACCGACATCCAACGTTCGAGGGCTATTCACCCCCCTCTAGCCGGCCGTTCGATCCCCTACAAACTTCACCTCCCTTTACATCGACCTTGGAGAGAGTCCAACAAGCCGATGCTCCAGGTTAAAGCCAACCCATTAATCGAGAAATAGTTTTAATATGGTTAGAGTGCATTCAACCAATTAGCCCGGCTTAGAGAGAGTCTAACAACCAAAGCTAACGATTGACCTCTGACTCTTACCAATTAGTATTAAACTATTCCATGGTTTAAACATGTTCGGGTTCGAGCCGGGCTTGGAGAGAGTCCAACAACCCGAACAAGAAATGGAACTCTGGTTCTAATCATATTAATGGAAGGTGTAGGCTTTAATATTGAGTTAGGGTTTTTATGTCTCATCCTCTTTGCATGCAAATAACTATTATCTACATGGCATGTCATACATGGCATACATCTACATGTCACGACACGCATAGCATAATGATATGCATCTAATGCAATTACATGACATACAATTATGTCATGTACAAAAATTCCTTATATGTCATAACTATTTATGGAAATAAAATATGTTTAAGATTTGATTCTACAAATCAAATCATGATTAAATTAGGAAACAAATTTTCAAATCTAATCACATATTTTATTTGTGGAAATAGTTGATTAAGGAAAGTCAATTTAGGAAACCAATTTTCAAAATCATCAAAACTACTTATGGAAATAAAATATTTTAAGATTTGATTTCCCAAATCAAATCATGATTAAATTAGGAAACAAATTTCCAAAATCTAATCAAATATTTTATTTATGGAAAATATCAATTTCCATAAATACTTCCAACTTTCCAAAAGTAGAAGATTTCCATAAATACTTCTAGACTTTCCAAAATTGAAAAATTTCCATAAATACTTCTAACTTTCCAAAAGTAGAAAATTTCCAAAATTATCATTATGGCTATCACAAAACCATTTTACGATTATGTCGAAACACAACCTGGGCTCTGATACCACTGTTGGGTTTCCGGTACCGCGGCGAGTGTGTGTTCGAACATGTTTCATAAACATGTTCACAGCGGAAGGAATAAAATAATAAATCTAATTTATTACAACACACACATCACACGCATGCATAGTACAACATGTGTAGACATAACCGTAAATTCAAATTTTGCAATAAAAGGAAATTTATACTACGTATACTTTACGTATCACGTGTAGCGGGAAAGGCATCAACCGAAACGATCCTCGCTAGAATCGTGTCTATCCGTATCCACGCCGAGTATCTTCAGGATGACATCACAAAGTCACGAGCCTCGTCTTCGTACGGGTTACTAGCCTCGTGTTGAAGATGATGTGATCGAGAGAAGATCACGATCCGAATCAAAATTCGGATCCAAAACGAGTCCTCAAAAACTCGCTTCTCCGGAGAGGTATTCGTCAACCGTTTGACGAATCCTTCGTCCTCCACCTATGAGGATTACTGGAGATTGAATCCCAGGTAAGGAAGGCGCTGTCGGAGCTCCAAACATCGTCCAAACGACGCTCTGACAAGATGGAAACAAGCTGTCCAGAAAACTGGACAGCTTTGGTGGAGACCTTGCGCCGGCCAAATAAGGAAAGCAATGTGCTCACCTTGTTGTCGGAGCCAAGGAAGATCACCGGAGCTCCTCCGGCAACAGCTCGACACCGGCAAGAGGGTTGGTCGGCAACAGATGGATGCAGGTTGAAGGAGCTAGGCGGCGACAAGGTGGTTGGCGCCGACCACTTGGAGAAGAGGGAGAGGGTGGGCGGCCAAACAATTAGGGTTGCCTCAATTAGGGTTTAACAAAAACCCTTAAGCCCTATTTTATAGAGAACAAATTCTCTTAATGGTTATCGGATCATAACCATAAGGCCCGTTAACCCGCTCCATTAATTTAAGTTAAAATAAACCAAACCATGATGGTTTATTTTAAGTTAAAATAAACCGAACCAACTTTGGTTCATTCGTTTAAAATAAACCAAACCCTTTGGTTTATTCTCCTCCGTTGGATTAGAACCAAACCAATTTGATTCATCCATCATGTCTTCATAAGACACGGCCCATCAACGCTTCCATTGCGACTGAAACGATTTCATGCTCGCTTCATGTTTGGTCCAACCAAACCTAGTTTCTCTCGGTCTGAGAATCTCCTTCTCAAGCTCGTTTTAAATTCTTCGGATTACGCTCGTTGTGCGTGTGACCAAATATGTTCTCGATTTATGTTGACCGTCTATAATTAACCATTAATTATAGAACGATCATGAGTGGCACCTAGTAGTACATCATGATCCCCAATTAACCGAAAAGATCAACGGTTGATCCAGAACTATTTTTGAAACCCTTCAGCAGCTCGAATGAATCGTGCCCCATTCCCTTCACTCATCTTATACCCACTTGGTTCAGGACATGTTCTATAGTGTCAGTCCCCACTAGGCTGACTACGTCACACCTAGCCCAAGTATCATTTCCTCGTCCTACGAATTCTAGTTACTGCACATGTATCGAAGAGTACCTTACTCTAAACATGTAATGCTTTGGCCAAAGACTTTAGTAACAATCCGACGAGAGGCCATGGGTATACATCTCCTCGCAAGGAGTGGTGAATCCTTTATAGGCTATTCAAACACTTTTGATCACTTCGACTTATCCAATCATCCCGGGTCCACATCTCCTCAGAGATGCTTGCTTAAGATGTCAAAGCATAAGTCTTTATGATCAAGATGACTTGAATACCGCAAGTCAAAGGAACATCGCACTTAAGCTGCAGTAAGAACTTCATTGACATATATATATATCCAGAGAACCATATGAAGTCTTACGGCTGGTCACTCCAATGAACTAGTTACCATAACTAGCATCCACGATTAACTCCGGACATCACAATGTCTCCAGCCAGTGAGAATTAGTTGCTTGGATACATCAAGGAGTATACCTCGTGCTAGTCTCGACAGAATCAATGGTGTCCAAATCCATCAATTCATCGACTAGGGATAATTCTGATACATCACAATTACACATGTAGAGATACTCACTAGTTGTGATACAATCACAAATTCTCTCATGCTGTGAATCCTATCGTGGACATTCAGTAAATGAGTTTAAGATCTAATCAAATACATGAAAACACGTATACTCAAATAGTGAATCTTCATTTATCATATAAATGGTTCAAACATAAGGCGATTGCCTTAGGACATCTCTCATATATTACTAACAGCTCAATGATAAGGCACGGATACTCGTGTTAGCACGATCGGCCAAGGATAAGTTCACCTTGTTTCGAAGGGAGCCTGACCCATGGATTGCCCGGGCTTGGATGGAAAATATGGAAGACACCTTCGAGTACATGAACTGTACAGATGTGGAGAAGGTGGGCCTTGTTGCGTATCATCTCAGAGATCAGGCTTTTACTTGGTGGAAAATGCAGAAGACTTTACTCGGGGAGCATGGGATTACTTGGGCAATCTTTCGAGACACTTTCTAGAGACAGTACTTTCCTTCGACATTTTCTATAGCATGTCGTCAAGAATTCCTGAGCCTGAAGTAAGGTGATTGTTCCATCATGGAGTACAATGCAGAGTTTACCAGACTGTCAGAGTTCTGCTCTCATCTGGTAGAACAGGATGCAGATCGGATGTACCAATTCACACAGGGTATTGCTGCTTATATTTGGAGCAGGATGTCAGGATCTATCATTACCTCGTATAGGGAGGCATTGGACAGCACCATTTTCATCGAGATGACTTCCCAGTAGATTTCTAGGGAAAAGGATATAGAGAAGCAGATGATTCAGGGCAAGCAGCATAACCAGGGTTCAGCTAATGGACTCGGAAGAAACGGGAGAAAAGAGGAGCTATGTGAGGTGCTGCAAAGGGGTCAGCTAAATCGCAGAAGGGGAAACATCCAACATCAGAGTATTCTGGAGGGTCTCAGAATAGCCGTAAGGGCCGAAACAGGAATGGATGCTATAAATGTGGATCTGAAAGCCACAGAGTGTCCTTTGGAGCAGCCTGTTTGCTATTATTACAAATAACCTGGTCATACGAGTCGTGACTGTACATTCAAAGCACAGTTAGAGTTTTCTGATAGCTCCAGCAGTTCTTACCAACCAACTCTCAGGGATATCTTATGCCTGCACCAGCGACTCAGTCTCTAGTATCACAAAGCTAGATCTAGCCAGAGTGGAGGCACACTACTATTTCGTCAGGGATGTAGTCGACAAATATCGAGACTGAACGAGTTTTTGCCATCACCAAAGATAAGGCGCAGTGGACTGAGGGATCAGTCATACGGGGTATGATTTCAGTTTATTCTATATACGCTGATACTTTGATTGACACCAGTAGTTCTCATTCATTTGTATCTAGAATATTTCTGGGTAGAGTTAGAAGGATCCCAATGGTTTGTTCTTATGGGTTAGCAGTATCCTTGTCATCAGGAGAGGTGCTGACTAGCCACCAAGAAATCAAAGGTTACCCATTAGATTTTGATGGGCATATCCTTACAGTTGACCTCCAGGTGTTGGAAATGGTAGAGTTTGATATTATTCTCGGTATAGACTGGTTGGCCGCTTATTATGCTACAGTGGATTGTAGAGCAAGGGTGGTGACATTTTGACCACCGGATCAACCAGCTTGGGAATTTGTTGGTACTAGAGACAATGGATTATCCATTATATCGGCTATATAGGCTCAGAAGTTATTGGCCCAGGGTTGTCAGGGTTATTTATTATCTCTAGTCAAAGTTGTGAATGAAGGACTACCACCCCTCTCTGATGTGAGAGTAGTCCAAGAGTATCCAGATGTATTTCTAGATGAACTTCCAGGCTTGCCACCTCCTAGGCAAGTGGAATTTGCAATAGAGGTGATTCCAGGAACTGCGCTTATATTGAAACCTCCTTATCGGATGGCACCAAAAGAACTGAAAGAACTGTTGGTGCAATCGGCCCAGGTTGACTCGAGTTTGACTCGAGCAGTACTTTGATAGTATTTTGATGATAGACAAAACTCATGACATATGATTGTCATGGGAAAGTCCAACATGGAGTTGGCATGGAAAATCCAAGCATGAAGCTTGGTGTGGGAAAGTCCAACATGGAGTTTCATGGAAAATCCAAGCATGGGGCTTGGTGTGGGAAAATCCAAAGCATTGCGAAGCCGTGCTCTTGGTGCTTGGTGAGAAATGCATTGCGAAGCTATGCGCTTGATGCATGTGGGAAGTCTTAAGGACTTGGTAAGTTCACTAGGCTCGGGGTCCTTGAGTCAGTGAAGGATGACATTGCGAAGCTGTGCACTTGGTGCATCCGAGAGACCGCCGGACGGGGAGCGAATGGAGTGAGACCAAAGGGAAGCATACTTCGAGGGCAAGAGACGCGAAGGATGGCGTTGCGAGGTCGTGCACTTGGCGCATCCGAGGGACGTAGGCCGAGGGAAGAGAGCTTCGGTGGGAAACTCCATGAGGGATAAGGTGGACTTGGCCAAGTGGCTAAGACTGAGTGTCGAAGGCTCAAACTTGATGTTTGAGGGTTTACCCGACGGTCGGATGCTCAAACAACTTGGTGTTTGAGGTTTTTCCCGACAGCAATCGACTGGCATAGGTGTCGATTCAACTAATCCAAGTCGACTAGGGTTATCGTGTTAAACAAAGCTTTATGGCGTAGTCAATCGCCATGGATTGGCGATCAATCGATGTCGGCGATGCGACTACCGAGGGATGGCGATGATCGATGGGAATGTCGCAAGACCTGAGCGCTCCATAGCCGTAGGCGATCGACTACTAGTCACCGATCGTGATGGGCATGATCGATCAGGTGATCCGTTGGAACTTATCCAACGTGGATCTGGCCGTTGTGAGAGAACGACTACAGAGGCAGTCGATTGGGACCTTTTGGTAGTCGACTGTTGGGCACGAAAATAGCTTGATGCAGGTTATAAATGGAGCTCAAGTGGGAGGATTTCACCAAGACTTTAAGGAAGCGATTGGAGGGGAATTGCTGCTGCATTCCAGTCCCTCAAGAGCCATCCAAAGCAAGCAACAAGAAAGGGTTCAAAGAAAAGAGTTGTAAAGCATTCTTTACTTGTATTTCTTGTAGTATTACTGTTGTAATAGCTTGTACGAGGTTTCTCCACCTCCGACGTGTAGTCGAGAAGGAGTTTAGTTAGTGTCGTGCACATAACTAGAGCTCGGTGAGCTCGCCCGTGGAGTAGGGACCATTCTATTCCGAACCACGTATATCGTGTGTATTTGTGTGTGATTGTATTTGTTGTTAGTATTATTATTGTTTCTATTAGTATTCCGCTGCACTAACGACAATTGTAGACGAGCACGCAACGAGAACGATCGAATTCCATCATCGTACGAAGAGGGCTATTCACCCCCCTCTAGCCGGCCAACACAACCACATCGATCAACCCTACAAGAACTTAAAGTTCAACTACAAGAGTTGATGGATAATGGATTCATCTGACCCAGTGTTTCACCATGGGGAGCACCGGTACTCTTTGTCAAAAAGAAGGATGGATCATTGCGGTTATGTATTGACTATCGGCAACTGAATGCAGTCACAGTTAAGAATAAATATCCGCTGACGAGGATAGAAGATTTGTTTGATTAGCTTAAGGATACCTGTGTGTATTCTAAAATTGATCTACGCTCAGGATATCATCAGCGTCGGATAAGAGATGAGGATGTTCAGAAAACAGCTTTCCGCACCCGTTATGGGCATTACGAGTTTCTAGTGATGCATTTCGGTCTCACGAATGCCCCAGCTGCATTTATGGACTTAATGAACTAGGTATTCCTGAGGTATATAGATCAGTTCGTGATAGTTTTCATCGATGACATATTGATTTATTCTCGATCCAAGGAGGAGCATGAACAACATCTGCGGATAGTATTAGAGACATTACGATGGGAGCAGTTGTATGCCAAGCTTGGCAAGTGTGCATTCGGGTTATCCTCAGTGGGTTTTCTTGGACATGTAGTGTCCAATAGAGGTATTTCTGTAGATCCCCAGAAGATTGAGGCGATTACCAGTTGGGATCAACCAAAATTAGTTCAGGAGGTCTGTAGTTTCCTTGGTCTAGTCGAGTATTATCGTAGATTCGTGGAGGGATTCTCGAGTATTGCCATGCCACTCACTCGCCTGACTCGGAAAGTGGTCAAATTCACCTGGTCAGAGGCTTGTGAAATTAGCTTCCAGGAGCTTAAGCAACAGCTAGTTTCTGCACCTTTCTTAGTGATTCCTTCTGGTGTTGATGGGATGGTTCTTTATATGGATGCTTCTATCCAAGGGTTAGGTGCAGTTCTGATGCAGTCCAACCGTGTTGTATCTTATGCCTCCCGTCAACTAAAAGATCACGAAAGGAATTACCCAGTGCACGATCTGGAGTTAGCCGCCATTATTTTCGTATTGAAGATATGGAGGCACTATTTGTATGGGATTACCTTTGAGATCTACACAGACCATAAAAGTCTGAAGTATCTATTCACACAGAAAGAACTGAATCTGAGATAGAGACGGTGGATGGAATATCTGAAGGATTACGACTGCACCATCCAGTATCATCCAGGAAAAGCTAATATGGTAGTAGATGCACTAAGCAGGAAGTCTCGTGGAGTTCTGGCTAGTCACATGATAGCAGTTATCGATATAGTTCGACAGTTCTCAAAGTTGGGATTGTCTGAACACGGTCAAACATCCTGGAGAATATTAGTTTCTATGGTTGCCCATTCCATTATTGCTGAGAGGATCAAGGAAGCACAAGTCAGTGACCAGCATCTGCAGTTCTTGTGCATCATGATAGACTCATAACGTCAGACAGATTTCTCGAGTGACGAGAATGGAGTACTTCATTTCCGTGGACGATTATGCTATGGATTTATTTTATATTATGGACTTTATCATGATGTCATAGACATTATTTCTGTGTCCGATGTTTTATGTACGGTTCTATTACTGTGGACTTGTCAAGTGGTGTACACCTATATGTTTTTAGTATGTATGTTGTGGGTATGTGGTTTATATTTCCGCTGTGTTTGATATATTTATATTATGTTGTTGTTGTGTGCCTACGGGCCTTGTATTAACCCAAAATGTTGCCACGTATAGGGGAGATATCGTCCGTTTGCTTTTCGACACGACATACTCTCGGGGCGTGACATGAAGAGTAGCCTTGGAGACCCTGAATTACACCAGCAATTCGCCCCAAAAACTCCTCAAAGAACCATGGTGAATCCTCCCTCCACGAGCTCCCTTTATAGCTGCTCCTTGGGCAAGATTTCACCTATCAGTTGACTGGTCAGGACCATCAGTCGACTGGTGTCACTGTTATTGTGAGACAATAGCTAGATCCACACTAGAAAAATCCAACGGATACACCATCAGTCGACTGACCATGCCCATCAGTCGACTGATAGAGCCTTCACTCAATTGTTAACCCCAACAGTCGAGTCTGACTCCATTCTGTGCCTGAATTCTCGAGTATCAGTAGACTGATCGACATATCAGTTGACTGATCAAGCAAGCAGTCGATTGCCAAAGGTTGGTAGTCGACTGCTACGCCAATTCCCACAGTCAAACCCTAGTTGACTCACACCAGTCGACTGCCCATAGGTCCCAGTCGACTGATACACCTCAAACATGAGGTTTTACTCCAAGTATGGTGCCCCCATACTTGCTAGACCACCCATAGCCTAGACCTAAGCCTTCTAGCCACCTCCATCAGCCTCGCACCTATCGAATCCCTCCAAGTCATCCATGACTTGTTCATTCATACGCTAGCCTTCAGGGGCTTCCATCGGCTATTGTCATGCTAACGGTGTCTACACCGCCAAGGCACATTGGGCTTACGCTGCCAAGATTCCCGCTTGGACTTTACGCCGCCAACCATTGGACTTATACTGCCAAGACTCCCGCTTAGACTTTACGCTGCCAATATCACTCCTTGGACTTTCCCTTGCCAACCTATGTTGGACTTTCCATGCCAAGACCCATGCTTGGACTTTCCTTTGCCAACCCATGTTGGACTTTCCCTTGCCAAGACCCATGCTTGGACTTTACATGCCAAGTACTCAAGACTTGGACTTTCCCAATGCCAATTATCCCACTTGGACTTTCCATGACAATGGTCAAACCATCGTCAACCATCAAATACTAACCTGGGTCGATTGCATCAGCAATCTCCCTAACACATGTCAGACATCAATGTCAGACATCCATGTCAAACATCAAAACACTTACTCGAGTCAAACTCGAGTTCGGTCAATCGTGACCTGGCTAATTGTATCAACAGAAAGTTGTTGTCGGAGCTCCAAACGTCATCCAAACGATGCTCCGACAATAAGGAAGCAAGTTGTCCAATACTAGACAGCTTGGTGGAGGACTTGGTGTTGGTGCAATCGGCCCAGGTTGACTCGAGCAGTATCTTGATAGTATTTTGATGATAGATAAAACTCATGACATGGGATTGTTATGGAAAATCCAAGCATGGAGCTTGGTGTGGGAAAGTCCAACATGGGTTGGCATGGAAAATCCAAGCATGGAGCTTGGTGTGGAAGTCCAAGGGGGAAGCCTTGGCATGGGAAAGTCTAAAGCATTGCGAAGCCGTGCGCTTGGTGCTTGGCATGGGAAATGCATTGCGAAGTCGTGCGCTTGGTGCATATGGGAAGTCTTGAGGACTTGGTAAGTTCACTAGGCTCGGGGTCCTTGAGTCGGTGAAGGATGGCATTACAAAGTCGTGCGCTTGGTGCATCTGAGGGACCGCCGGATGGGGAGCGAATGGAGTGATCCCAAAGGGAAGCATACTTCTAGGGCATGAGATGCGAAGGATAGCGTTGCGAAGTCGTGCGCTTGGTGCATCCGAGGGACGTAGGCCGAGGGAAGAGAGCTTCAGTGGGGAACTCCATGAGGGATAAGGTGGACTTGGCCAAGTGGCTAAGACTGGTTGTCGGATGCTCAAACAACTTGATGTTTGAGGCTTTACCCGACATCAATCAACTGGCATAGGTGTCAGTCGACTGCTCTAGGTCGTATGGATTCGACCAGTGTGGCTGACCAGTCGACTGCCATTGGTGGGCAGACGACTGTTGACAACATCAGTCGACTGCTTAAGGGAAGTAGTCGATTGATAACACTGTGCACGAGCACAGAATGGAGTCGAGCTCGCCAGCACTCGACTGATGAGGACCAGTCGACTGATGGGTGTCATCAATCGACTGATGTGTGATCCGTTGGAACTTAACCAATGTGGATCTAGCCGTTGTGAGACAACGGCTACAGGACCAGTCGACTGATGCGCACCAAATTAGCTTGATGCAGGTTATAAATGGAGCACAAGGGGGAGAATTTCACCAAGACTTTAAGGGAGCTATTGGAGGGGAATTGCTGTTTCATTCCAGTCCTTCAAGAGCCAACCAAAGCAAGCAACAAATAAGTGATCAAAAGCAATCGGTGAAAAGTGTTTCTTTTGTATTGTATTTGTATTCTTGTTTGTATTTGTATATTACTGTTGTAATTGCTTGTGAGAGGTTTCTCCACCTCCGACGTGTAGTCGAGAAGGAGTTTAGTTAGTGTCGTGCGCATAACTAGAGCTCGGTGAGCTCGCCCGTGGAGTAGGAACCATTTGGTTCCGAACCACGTATATGCTTGAGTATTGCTTGTGATTGTTATGTGTTGTTAGTATTGTTATTATCATTGTTATTCCGCTGCGCTAACAACAATCGTAGATAAGCAATGCAACGAGAACGAACGAATTCCACCATCAAACGATCGAGGGCTATTCACCCCCCTCTAGCTGGCCAACACCACACCTCATCGATCCTACAAGTGGTATCAGAGCCATGGTCGCTCTTCAAGGACTAACCGCCGCGAGAGCACTACAAAATGGCCGGCTTCATCCATCCACCGAAATTCGAAGGAGATCTTCTATGGTGGAGAAGAAAGATGGAGGTATATCTCGAAACCGATTTTGATTTTATGATTATTATATAAAACAGTTTTGAGATGCCTAGGGATAAAGAGAACAAACCCATTGAGAAGTCAAAGTGGACCCAAGACCAAATCAAGAACTTCAAGACAAATCTCGAGGTAATAAAATTGATTAGTGATTTGTTACCTAACACTGTTTGGTCTAGATTGGGTGATTATAGGGATGCAAGGGAATTATCGAACAATATAATGAAATTTCAAGAAAATTCCAAATCGGCACAAGTAGAGGAGAATGCCGAGGAAGAAGCACCCACAACATTTGATGATGTTGATGATTTGGTGGAGACCTCCACCTCTAGCATTGAGGGGGAGGAAAGGATTTCCATTCCGGAGCAAGATCAAAATGAAGCTTCTACCTCCGGAAGAAGTGAAGAGGCCTCCACCACCTCCCTAGGTAACTCAAGTATTATAATTTTAAATAAAGATCATATAATATGCTTTGAGTGTAGGGAGAAAGGGCATTACAAGAGTAAGTGCCCTAAATTGGCTAAGGAGAAGATATCGGCACCAAAAGCTCAAAAGTCAAAAGATGTCGGAGTCCCCTCAATTAAGAGCAAAGAGCACATTGTGTGCTTCAAATACAATCAAAAGGGGCACTACCGAAGCCAATGCCCTAGGGGGAGGAAGAAAGGGCAAGAAGGTGTATCTCATGTAGGGGGAGCTTCCCAAGCTAACCCTAAGGTATATTTAAATAATGCACCTTTAATTCCTAAAGCTAAAAAGCATGCTAAAAATTATTTTAGTTCCCTTGCTATTATCAATGAAAAGCATGCTAGGAGAAATAATAAGTTTTATTGCTTAGGTGCCAAGCATGTTCATATAACTAAGGACAAACCTAGGACTCAAAACACTAGACCTATTTTACCTAAAAGAGTCCATTAGGAGAGTTGAAAACCATCTAGGCATTAACCCTAAGAAGGGTAGACACATGCCTAAGAAGAAGAACTTTTCCCAAAAGATAAATGAAAATTCAAAATTGGGAAAATTAGAGTTAGAAAACCAAGCCTTGAGTTCAAGGCTAGAAAAAATTGGAGGAGACCCTAGCAATCATCTCAAATTCGGTTAAGGGGTCTCATGTACAAAAGTCAAGACCTAGGAAACAAAAAATGCCTAAGGGCAAGAAGGGTTTGGGTCACAAACCTATGTCCTACCATAATGTTCCATTTAATTATGGAACAACATCTAGGTCTAGAAAAACCAAGGCTAATAGGGAAGTTATCCCTAAGTCTAGCCATGGTGTGTGTTTGGTGGCTAAAACCTCAAAGAAATCAAATGTAGCCACTAAGAAGGTCAATGGAGGAGTCACCTCTAGAGTTGACGTAGGAAAGACCCAAAAGACTATGGCTTCAAAGCCAATAAGGGTCATTAGGAAGGTATCTAGGGAAGTTATCCCTAGAGAATACCTTGTTAACCAAAGGAGCTCCAATAGGTATTGGGTTCCTAGAAGCGTGATCGATTCACGCTAGATGGGTTAGGGTGTGTCAACCCTAAGTGGATAGGTAGTTAACCTAACCATAGTAGAGTTGACACATTAGGATGTGCCAATGTGTTTGAGAAGTTAAAAATGATTAAATTGGCACAATTATGTCATAGAGGTCATGGTGTGTCATTTTGGGTTTTTGGCACACTAGGGAAATGAATGACTTTAAGGCAAAATGAATTTAATCCCTAGAAATGGAAAATTGATTTTAACATTTAGGTATTCTATACCTTAGTATATTTTACTTGCCATGCCTTATTTGTCTTGCCATGTCATGACATCATTTTCATTTTTATCTATAAAAATGTCATGATCTTGTTTAGAATTATTTTTAAATGTCATGTATGCTTAAGTTTCATTAACATGCCATGACATCATGATTTTGGCATATGCTTTCATTTATATCATATCTATGCCATGATCATATCATGCATAAATTAAAATGGAGTTAAGGACTATGGCACAATTTGAAGGGAATCAAATTACGTTGCCTAGAAATATGCATGAGAACATAAAGAAAACAAAACCCACATCTCACTAAAAACTTGACTTGTATGTGTTTTACATATCTAGATATTGGTGAGATGTTTAGGAAAAAGAAAGTAAAGGTTTTAAAAATATTCTGAAAACATTTTGAAAACCCTTGGTGAAGCCTATCTTTTGATAGCTATCACCATTGAATGGGATGATACAAAGAGGGCTCTTTATTTAAGCTTATCTTAGATTTTGGAATTTGTATCAATCTCCTAATTTAATGGGTAAAATAAATTTTCAATATTTTTCACCCATAGTGTTTAGGATAAGTATTATACGTATGCATTTTCAAGATTTTTAAAATTATGTATATTTACTTATGGATTTCAAAAATCCATTTGAAAATCAAAAACTAGAATCGATTATCGATCATTGCTGTAATGTCAATCGATTGATGGTAAGTCGATGTTCGTATCTGACGGTCGAGCACAGTGATTTGAGTAAACTTGATGGTTAGACCCATGTTCAGCCATGTTTTTGGTCCCTTAACTACTCCTAACCCTAGGATATGCTTGGGAGAGCATCAGAGAGGGTGGAAATCCATTGGATATGGATTAGGAGAAGGGTTGAGGGTGAGTATCAATTTTAAGGAGGAAGAGAGTTCATTGTTGAACTTTGCCTTAATTTTGATTTGGTTAATGTTCCTATTGGCTTAGGGACTCTCCAAGGACATTGTTGGTGCAATGGTCAAGGGGGAGCAAGCCTCTAGGGGGAGGTATCCATCATGGGAAGATGGATGTGTATTTCCTCATGGGAGGAAAATTGGGTTGCCTCTCTTAAGTGATATGGGATCACTAGAAAGATTGAGGGCATGCCAAGGGGAAGATTGTAAGATCTAATTGGGATATGAGACATTGAAACCCTTGAGGACCTTTTTGATGTAATATCAAAAAGGGGAAGAAGTTACCAAGTTACCAATTAGGGTTCGTTGGAATTCTCATTGGGATATGAGAATTGTCAATATGGGAGAATTGGTAGACTTGAGATGGTAGTTTTGTCAATCATCAAAAAGGGGAAGATTGTTGGTGCAATCGGCCCAAGTTGACTCGAGTTTGACTCGAGCAGTACCTTGATAGTATTTTGATGATAGACAAAACTCATGACATGAGATTGTCATAGAAAATCCAAGCATGGAGCTTGGTATGGGAAAGTCCAACATAGGTTGGCATGGAAAATCCAAGCATGGAGCTTGGTGTGGAAGTCCAAGGGGGAAGCCTTGGCATAGGAAAGTCTAAAGCATTGCAAAGCCATGCGCTTGGTGCTTGGCATGGGAAATGTAATGCGAAGTCGTGCGCTTGGTGCATATGGGAAGTCTTGAGGACTTGGTAAGTTCACTAGGCTCGGGGTCTTTGAGTCGGTGAAGGATGGCATTATGAAGTCGTGCACTTGGTGCATCCGATGGACCGCCGGACGGAGAGCGAATGGAGTGAGCCCAAAGGGAAGCATACTTCTAGGGCATGAGACGCGAAGGATGGCGTTGCGAAGACGTGTGCTTGGCGCATCCGAGGGACGTAGGCCGAGGGAAGAGAGCTTCGGTGGGGAACTCCATGAGGGATAAGGTGGACTTGGCCAAGTGGCTAAGACTGGTTGTCGGATGCTCAAACAACTTGATGTTTGAGGTTTTACCCGACATCAGTCGACTGGCATAGGTGCCAGTCGACTGCTCTAGGTCGTATGGGTTCGACCAGTGTTCAAACCAACAGGTGATCGGTCGACCGCCATTGGTGGGCGATCATTGACTAACATCGACCGATTGCTTAAGGGAAGCAGCCGACTAATAACACTGTGCACGGGCACAGAATGGAGTTGAGCTCGCCATCACCCGACTGATGAGGACCAGTCGACTGATGGGTGCCATTAGTCGACTGATGTGTAATCCGTTGGAACTTCACCAACGTGGATCTGGTCGTTGTGAGACAACGGCTACAGGACCAGTCGACTGATGGTCACGATCAGTCGATTGATGCGCGCAAAATCAGCTTGATGCAGGTTATAAATGGAGCTCAAGGGGGAGGATTTCGCTAAGACTTTAAGGGAACTATTGGAGGGGAATTGCTGCTGCATTCCAGTCCTTCAAGAGTCAACCAAAGCAAGCAACAAACAAGTGATCAAAAGCAATCGGTGAAAAGTGTTTATTTTGTATTGTATTTGTATTCTTGTTTGTATTTGTATATTACTGTTGTAATTGCTTGTGAGAGGTTTCTCCACCTCCGATGTGTAGTCGATAAGGAGTTTAGTTAGTGTCGTGCGCATAACTAGAGCTCGGTGAGCTCGCCCGTGGAGTAGGAACCATTTGGTTCCGAACCACGTATATGCTTGTGTAGTGCTTGTGATTGTTATGTGTTGTTAGTATTGTTATTATCATTGTTATTCCGCTGCGCTAACAACAATCGTAGACAAGCAACGCAACGAGAACGAATGAATTCCACCATCAAACGATCGAGGGCTATTCACCCCCCTCTAGCCGGCCAACACCACACCTCATCAAGCCTACACTTGGCATCGGCCAAAGGAAAAGGGGTGGCTGGTCCATGGTCACCGGTGCCAAGGAGGGTCGTCGAAGGATCGCCGACAGCAGCAGGAGGTCGACGGTAGCAGCTGGCATCGGCGGCAAGAGCCCCTTGGGCGGCGGCGACAAGGAGAAGAGAGGGAGGAGAGGAAGAGAGGTTTTCCAAAAATAAAACTCATAGGGCTCTCCAAACCTCTAGCTGCGCTTTTATAGAGTGTGTGTTTCTTAACTACCAAGAAATCTTCTCCTTAGAGTTACTGGTTCATAACCAAAACCCGTTAATCCGCTCTAATAACTTAAGTTAAAATAAACCAAACCGCATTGGTCTATTTTAAGTTAAAACGAACCGAACCAACTTTGGTTCATTCTTTTAAAACAAACCAAACCCCTTTGGTTTATTTTCCACCATTGGATTAGAACCAAACCAATTTGGTTTTTCCATCATGTCTTCAAAAGACATGGCCCATCCATGCTTCCGTTGCAACTGAAATGATTTCATGCTCGCTCCTTGTTTGGTCCAACCAAATCTAGTTTCTCTCGATCTAAGAATCCTATTCTCAAACTCGTTTTAAATCCTTCGAATTATGCTCGTTATGTGTGTGACCAAATAGGTTCCCAGTTTATGTTGGTCATCTATAATTAACCATTAATTATAGAACGATCATGAGTGGCACTAGTAGTACATCATGATCCTCAATTAATCGAAAAATCAACGGTTGATCCCAGAACCTTTTCTGAAACCCTTCAACAGCTACAATGAATCGTGCCCCATTCCTTTCACTCATCTTATACCCACTTGGTTCAGGACATGGTCTATTGTGTCAGCCCCCACTAGGCTGACTACGTCACACCTAGCCCAAGTATTACTTTCTCTTCCTTTGGATTATAGTTACTGCACATGTATCCAAGAGTACTATACTCTAAACATGTAATGTTTTGGCTAAAGACTTTAGTAATAATCTGACGAGAGGCCATAGGGTATAGATCTCCTCGCAAGGAGCGGTGAATCCTCTGTAGGGTATTCAAACATCTTCGGCCACTTCGACTTATACCCAATCATCCCAGATTCACATCTCCTCGGAGATGCTTGCTTAAGATGTCAAAACATAAGTCTTCATGACCAAGATGACTTGAATACCGCAAGTCGAAGGAACATCGCACTTAAGCTGCTGTAAGAACTTCATTGGCATATCCATATATGCAGAGAACCATATGAAGTCTTACAGCTAGTCACTCCAATGAACTAGTTACCATAACTAGCATCCACGATTAACTTTAGACATCCCAATGTCTCCAGCTAGTGAGAAACAACTGCTTGGATACACCAAAGAGTATACCTCGTGCTAGTCTCGACAGAATTGATGGTGTCCAAATCCATCAATTCATCGACTAGGGATTATTCCAATACATCAAATACATGTAGAGATACTCACTAGTTATGATCCAATCACAAATTCTCTCATGCTGTGAATCGTATTGCGGACATTCAGTAAATGAGTTTAAGATCCAATCAAATATATAAAAACATGTATACTCAAATAGTGAATCTTCATTTATCAAATAAATGGTATATTACTAACAATCCCAATGTGCCTTGGCGGTATAGACCACATTAGCATGACAATAGCTGATGAAAGCACCTGAAGGCTAGCGTATGAATAAACAAGTTATGGATGACTTGGAGGGATCCGATAGACGTGAGGCTGATGGAGGTGGCTAGAAGGCTTAGGTTTAGGCTAAGGGAAGTCTGGCTAGTATGGGGGCACCATACTTGGTGTTAAACCTCATGGTTAAGGTTTGTCAGTCGACTGGGGTTATGGACCAGTCGACTGGTCAAGTGTTTTGACACTTGGAAACCGAGTCGACACTCAACAGTCGACTGGGATTATGACCAGTCGACTACCGTGAGTCAACTGTGGTTTGACTTCGACAAAATAGTTTGGCAGTCGATTGCCAGAAGTGGGCAATCGACTGATGGTTTAGTCGCGAGCACAAAATGCTCCGTAGCCGACTGAGCAGTTGGCTTCTGGTGCTGGCAGTCGACTGTCACTGTTGGCAGTCGACTGATGAGAGGGTCGTTGGAATTTTTTCAGCGTGGAACAAACCATTGTCTCACGACAACCTTGGAGCAGTCGAACCGGAGCTTTTTGCAGTCGACTGATAGGCGAAAAACAACTCAATTGTAGGTTATATAAGTACCACGATTGGAAGGTTTTTTCAATATTTCTCTTGGGCGATTTGAAGGGGAATAGTTGGTGCTTTCCAGTCCTTCAAGGCTAGTCCAAGACAATCAAAGAGCAAGCATTCAAAGATTTCTTGTAAAGTGTTTTTCTTTACTTGTATTGTATTTCATACTTGTATTTGCTTGTATTTGTTGTATTACTTAGTGTAATCATTTGTACGAGGTTTCTCCGCCTCTGACTTGTTGTTGAGATGGAGTATTTGAGTAGTGGTATGTGATTGGCATTGCTAGGGCTCATTCGAGCCCAATCCGTGGAGTAGGAACCATAAGGTTCCGAACCACATTATATCTCATGTACTTGTTCTTGTGTTGTGTATTTTTATTGTATTATTTCTATTTTCGCTGTGTATAACAAGTTTTGTAGTAAGCACAATCGAGATTCATCACACGACGAATACGAGCCATTCACCCCCCCCCCTCTAGCGAGCGCACAGGTCCTAACAAGTGGTATCAGAGCTAGGAGCTCTTCAACGGATTAACAACCGGGAGCAAGCGTGCTAGAGGGAAGAAGATGGAATTCGAAGAAAGACTAGGATGGGATATCAACATGCTGGTTCCGTATACGCTTTATGGACGAGAAGGTTTCAATTCATGGAAGGGAAGAATTGAAGACTTCATCATGATGAGGGACTTTGAAGAATGGTTCATCTTAATGGAAGGGTTCCAATATCCAAGAGGGCCAAAGGGAGGTTTCCTCAAAATGAAGAAATGGACCGGGAAACAAATCCAAGAGTTTGAGAAAAATACAAAGGTAATTAAATTCTTGGTCGATTTGATTCCTAACGATATCTTGTGTAGCTTAGGTGAATACAAGGATGCCAAGGAGCTTTGGAGCGAATTGGCAAAGTATCACGAAAGTCCATCACTGGTCCAAGAAGAAGAAGAAGAAAAGGAAGAAGAGGAGTGCTCATCCTCTCAAGCTCAAGAAGAAGCAAGCACATCTTCATCCCAAGAGCTTGAGAATTCGGAGGTTGATAGGGAATCAACATCCGGATCGAAAGAGGAAGAAGAGATGGAAGAAGCCTCCACTTCAAGGTTTGAGGGGGAGGAGAGACCATCTACTTCGAAGCAAGGGCAAGAGCAAGGAGAGTCATCTACTTCCGGGAGAAGTGATGAACAAGATCAAGAGGTCCTCACCACCACCCTAGGTAACTCAAGCATTCAAATTAAAAATAAAATTCATATTATATGCTTTGAGTATAGGGAAGCTGGGCACTATAAGAGTAAGTGCCCTAAGAAGGTCAAGAAAAGTCAACTGGCACCAAAACCTCAAGAAAAGACCAAGGATGTCGATCCCCCAACACATAAAAGCAAGGAGCACATCATTTGCTTCAAGTGCCAACAACCAGGGCATTTTAGGAGTCAATGCCCTAGGGGAAAGAAGAAGGTCCAAGAAGGAGCATCACAGTAGGGGGAGCCTTAAATGCTAACCCTAAGGTAAAATTTAATAATACTCATTCTTTAAGTTATAGGCAAAACCATGCTAGAAATAATTTTAGTAATCTTGCTATTACTCATGAACAAAAGCATGCTGGGAATAATAGGTTTTATTGTTTAGGAGCTAAGCATGTCTATTTTAGTAATAAGGAGAAATTTGGGACTAATGTCCCTAAAACAATTCTACCTAGGGAGACAATTAGAAAGGTAGAAGAGCACCTAGGTTTTAACCTTAAATGGACTAGGCATATGCCTAGGAAAAACAATTCCCAAAGGACATATGAAAATTCAAAATTGGGAAGATTAGAATTAGAAAATCAAGACTTGAGGTCAAGGCTTGAGAAACTAGAAAAGACCCTTGCAAAAATGCAAAATCAAATACAAGGGTTGAAGGATCAAAAATCTAGGTCTAAGAGTCAAAACCTAGGTTTTAGGAAGCAAGGTCCATTCAAGGGCAAGAAAGATTTGGGTAACAAACCTAAGCCCAAGGAGACCTATCATAATGTTTCATTCGATTATGGAACTCAAGTTAGGTCTAGGAAATCCAAGGTCAATAGGGAAGTCATCCCTAAGGTTGACCAAGGTAGGTGCTTAGTGGCTAAGGTTTCAAGGAAACCTAGGGAAGCCATTAAGAAGGTTACAAAGGGAGTTACCCCTAGAGTTAACCTAGGTAAGACCCAAAATGACCAAGGCTTCTAAGCCTAGGAGAGTCATTAGGAGGGTATCTAGGGAGGTCATCCCTAAGGAATACCTAGTTAACCCAAGGAGCTCCAATAGGTATTGGGTTCCTAGGAGCGTGATCGATTCACGCTAAATGGGTTTACGTGTGCCAACTTTTAAATGGATGGGTAGTTAACCTAACCATGGTAAAGGTGGCACTTTAAGTCATTTCCAAGGTAATTGGGTACTTTGGAAATAAGGATGATTTTTATATCCTAAAGGTTTTTAGGATGTGCCAATATAATTTATGGAAGTTGAAAAATCAATCAAATTGGCACAATTAGGGTTAGAGGTCATAGTGTGTCATTTTGTATTTTTGGCACACTTGGGAGATAAATTGTAATATGGCAAAATGGGTTTAATAATAACAAATTGCAACTAATATTAAAATTTAGGTATTATATACCTTTATATTTTATTTGCCATGTCTTGATTGTCATATACCATGTCATGATATCATATTCATTTAAATCATATAAATGTCATGATTATGCTTAGGATTTGTCTTTTAATGTCATGTATATTTAGATTATATCATATGTCATGACATCATGATCATTGGCCATGTTTATTTGTGTTATCTTTTATGTCATGATCATTCATGCATTTATGAAAATTGATTTAAGGACAATTGGCATGACTTGAATTCCCATGTATAAGGGAATCAAGTAGTGTTGCCTTAGAAAAATGCATGTGACCTTAGTTTAGGATGAACAAAACCCACATCTCACATTAAATTAACTTGTATGTGTTTTCATAGACTTTAGACATATGTGAGATGTTAGGAAATGAGTTAAGTTCAAGGTGCATAGTTTTAGCATCTAGATGAACTCAAACTCATCTAAAATCATGGATGGATCATTGGGAAAGCTTATGTTCAAGTCATGTACATTGAGCCCAAAGAACATGATCCAATATAAGGTTTTAAAACAATTTGAAAATCATTTTGAAAAACCTTGGTGCAATCTATCTTTTGATAGAAGTCACCATTAATGATGTTGATACAAAGAGGGCTCAAAACATTGAAGTTTTTCTTCATTTTTGAACTTTGTATCAATTTCACTATTTTATGGGTAAATTATTTTTCATATATTTTTCACCCATTTTATTTGTCATAAGTATTATACGTATAAAGTTTCAGGATTTTTCAAATTACGTATAATTATTTATAAATTTCTAAAGTTCATTTCTGATAATTGAAATTCAAAAATTTCAATTATCAGTCGACTATCGCTTGAGGGCAGTCGACTGATTACTGTCAGAGTCGACTGCCAGAGATGATTTCGGATAAACAAGGATGTTTAGCCCATATTTCAGCTATGTTAGGATTCCCTAACCACTCCTTACCCTAGGATATGCTTTGGAAAGCATTAGAAAGGGTGAAAATCCATTGGATATGGATTAGGAGAGTTGGTTTAAAGTGTGTATCAATTTAAGGTGTGGGAAAGTTCAATGTTGAACTTTTAACCTTAATTTTGATGGTTTAGTGTTCCTATAGGGTTAGGGACTCTCCAAAGACATTGTTGGTGCAATGGTCAAGGGGGAGCAAGCCTTTAGGGGGAGGTATCCATCATGGGATGATGGATGTGTTCTTCCTCATGAGGGGGAGAATTTTGGGAGAATGTGAGATACCCAATTTGAAAATTGGGAGAGTTATAGGATTTCTCTCTTGAGTGATATGAGACTTATCACTAGGAAGAGTGAAGGCATCCTAGGTGTTTTTGGACCAAGGGGGAGATTGTAAGATCTCATTAGGATATGAGACATTGACCTCCTTGGAGAGAATCTATTTTATGTATGTCAAAAAGGGGGAGAAAGTGAAACTACCAATTTGGGATAATGGTAAGAAGATTTGAGTTAGGTGGCCTAACTTAAAGGTGTTTGGTTTTTGTCAAACATCAAAAAGGGGGAGATGGTTGGTGCAATCGGCCTAGGTCACGATTGACCGGACTCGAGTAGTGTTTTGATGTTTGACATTGATGTTTGACAATGTGTTGGGGAGATTGTTGGTGCAATCGACCCAGGTCATGATTTTGATGTTTGACGATGGTTTGACCATTGTCATGGGAAAAGTCCAAGTCATGGGTACTTGGCATGGAAAGTCCAAGCATGGGTCTTGGCAAGGGAAAGTCCAAGCTTGAGTCTTGGCAAATGGAAAGTCCAACATGGGTTAGCAAGGAAAGACCAAGGGTGCAGTCTTGGTCACGTAAGTCCAAGTGTGTAGTCTTGGCGGTGAAAGTCCAAGTCATAGGTACTTGGCAATTGAGAAGTCCAAGGGAAATATTGGCGGCATAAAGTCCAAGGGTGGAGTCTTGGCAGCATAAGTCTAATGGTTGACAGCGTAAAGTCCAAGCGGAGTCTTGGTAGCATAAGCCCAATGTGCCTTGGCAGTGTAGACAATATTAGCATGGCAATAGCTGATGGAAGCACCTGAAGGTTAGCGTATGGATGAACAAGTCATGGATGACTTGGAGGGATCCGATAGGCGTGAGGCTGATGGAGGTGGCTAGAAGGCTTAGGTCTAGACTAAGGGTGGTCTGACAAGTATGGGGGCACCATACTTGTTATTAACCCTCATGGTTGAGATTTGTCAGTCGACTGGGGTTATGGACAAATCGATTGGTCAAGTGTTTTGACACTTGGCAGCCGAGTCGACACTCAGCAGTCGACTGGGATTATGACCAGTCGACTGTCATGAGTCAACTGTGGTTCTACTTTAGCAAAATAGCCTGGCAGTCGACTATCAGAAGTGGGAAGTCGACTGATGGTTTAGTCGCGAGCACAGAATGCTCTGTAGCCGACTGGACAGTCGACTACGGGCACTGGCAATCGATTGCCACTATTGGCAGTCGACTAATAAGAGGTTCGTTGGAATTTTTCCAGTGTAGATCAAACTGTTGTCTCACGACAACCTTGGAGCAGTCAAACTGGAGCTTTTGGCAATCGACTGATAGGCAAAAAATAGCTCAATTGTAGGTTATATAAAGAGCATGATTGGGAGGTTTTTGCAATGGTTCTATTGGGCGATTTGAAGAGGAATAGTTGGTGCTTTCCAGTCCTTCAAGGCTAGTTCAAGGCAATCAAAGAGCAAGCATTCAAAGATCTCTTGTAAAGTTCTTTTCTTTACTGATATTGTATTTCAAACTTGTATTTGTTTGCATTTGTTGTATTACTTAGTGTAATCATTTATACGAGGTTTCTCCGCCTCCGACTTGTTGTCGAGAAGGACTATTTGAGTAGTGGTGTGTGATTGGCATCGCTAGGGCTCATTCAAGCCCAATTCGTGGAGTATGAACCATACGGTTCTGAACCACGTTATATCTCATGTACTTGTGCTTGTGTTGTGTATTTTTATTGTATTATTTCTATTTCCGCTGCGTATAACAAAGTTTGTAGCAAGCATGATCGAGATCCATCACACGATGAATACGAGCTATTCACCCCCCCCCCCCTCTAGTGGGCACACAGGTCCTAACACACAATGGCATGATATTATCCACTTTGGGTCAAAGCTCTCATAGTTTTATTTTTTGGCTTTACCCAAAAGGCCTCATGCCAATGGAGATATCGTTTTATCTTATAAGCACATGATCTTTTCCATGTCTTACCAATGTGGAACTTTGATTTTATTTCCTATACTTTCAACAGACACATGACCGGAGATGTGAGCAAGTTCTCCACGATCAACTATGTTAACAAAGGAACCATATCTTTTGGAAATAGTGGGAAGCTCAAAATTTTAGGTAAAGGAACAATTGAGGTATCCCCAAGAATCATTATTTACAAAGTTTTACTAGTTAAAAATATGAAGTTTAATTTACTTAGTGTTATTCTACTTTGTGATGTCGGCTATAATGTTGAGTTTAATTCTACTAAATGCTTGATAAGACACAAAGGCTTAGAGGATTGCATGCTAGTTGGCTATAGGAAAATACATATTTATTATGTTAATTTATCCTATGCTTCTAACATTTCTACTAAGTATCTTATGGCAAAGAAGAGGAAAGTTGGCTATGGCATAGGAGGCTTGGACATGTCAATATGAATAGCCAAGGTAGCCAAATTGGAGTTAGTAAAAGGGCTACCAAAGATCAAGTACATTAAAGACAAATTGTGTAAAGCATACCAAGAAGGAAAGCAATCTAAATCATCACACAAAAGTAAAACCCTAACTAGTACTTCATTACCATTGAAACTATTGCATCTAGATTTATTTGATTGTCATAGTATTCCTTCATTGAATGGTAATAAGTATTGCTTGGTTATAGTTGATGACTTCTCTAGGTATACATGGGTTTACTTTTGGAAACATAAGGATGATACCTTAGAAACAATCATAGGATTTAGCAAAAGAGTTGAAAATGAAAAGAATCTCAAAATCAACCGGATCTGTAGTGATCATGGTGGAGAATTTGAGAATTCAAATTTTTTAAAAAATTTCTTAGAATAAGGGTACAAGTTAGTGATATATGAGAGATGTCCTAAGGAAATCGCCTTATGTTTGAACCATTTATATGATAAATGAAGATTCTCTATTTGAGTATACATGTTTTCATGTATTTGATTAGATCTTAAACTCATTTACTGAATGTCCACGATACGATTCACAGCATGAGAGAATTTGTGATTGGATCACAACTAGTGAGTATCTCTACATGTGTAATTGTGATGTATCGGAATTATCCCTAGTCGATGAATTGATGGATTTGGACACCATTGATTCTGTCGAGACTAGCACGAGGTATACTCCTTGGTGTATCCAAGCAGCTGATTCTCACTGGCTGGAGACATTGTGATGTCCGAAGTTAATCATGGATGCTAGTTATGGTAACTAGTTCATTGGAGTGACCAGCCGAAAGACTTCATATGGTTCTCTGCATATATAGATATGTCAATGAAGTTCTTACTGCAGCTTAAGTGCGATGTTCCTTTGACTTGCGGTATTCAAGTCATCTTGATCATAAAGACTTATGCTTTGACATCTTAAGCAAGCATCTCTAAGGAGATGTGGACCCAGGATGATTGGGTATAAGTCGAAGTGATCGAAGGTGTTTGAATAGCCTATAAAAGATTCACCACTCCTTGCGAGGAGATGTATACCCATGGCCTCTCGTCGGATTGTTACTAAAGTCTTTGGCCAAAGAATTACATGTTTAGAGTAAGGTACTCTTCGATACATGTGCAGTAACTAGAATCCGTAGGATGAGGAAATGATACTTGGTCTAGGTGTGACGTAGTCAGCCTAGTGGAGACTGACACTATAGACCATGTCCTGAACCAAGTGGGTATAAGATGAGTGAAGGGAATGGGGCACGATTCATTCGAGCTGCTGAACGATTTTAGAAGTAGTTCTGGATCAACCGTTGTTCTTTTCGATTAATTGGGGATCATGATATACTACTAGGTGCCACTCATGATCGTTCTATAATTAATGGTTAATTATAGACGGCCAACATAAACCGAGAACCTATTTGGTCACACGCACAACGAGCGTAATCCGAAGGATTTAAAACGAGATTGAGAATGAGATTCTCAGACCGAGAGAAACTAGGTTTGGTTGGACCAAACATGGAGCGAGCATGAAATCGTTTCAGTCGCAATGGAAGCGTGGATGGGTCGTGTCTTATGAAGACATGATGGATGAACCAAATTGGTTTGGTTCTAATCCAATGGAGGAGAATAAACCAAAGGGGTTTGGTTTGTTTTAAACGAATGAACCAAAGTTGGTTCGGTTTGTTTTAACTTAAAATAGACCAAATCGGTTTGGTTTATTTTAACTTAAGTTATTGTAGCGGGTTAACGGATTTTGGTTATGAACCAATAACCGTTAGGAGAATGTGTTCTCTATAAAAACACGGCTTAAGGGTTTTTCCAAAAACCTAAGGGAATAAGTCATTGAGTTGCCGCCCAAAACCCTAGCTCCTCTTTTGTTGTTGCCGCCCAACATTGTGTTGCCGCCAACTTCATGGAGCTGCTGCCACCTCCTTGCCGCCAGACAACCACCTTCTGCACCGCGTCAGCTGCTTGCCGGAGATCCTCCGGTGACCCTCCTTGGCTCCGGTGACCAAGGACTAGCCGGTCCTCTTCCCTTTGGCCGGCGCAAGGTCTCCACCAAAGCTGTCCAGTTTTCTGGACAGCTTGTTTCCTTGTTGTCGGAGCGTCGTTTGGACGACGTTTGGAGCTCCGACAGTGCCTTCCTTACTGAGGATTTGATCTCCAGTAATCCTCATAGGTGGAGGACGAAGGATTTGTCAAACGGTTGACGAATACCTCTCTGGAGAAGCGAGTTTTTGAGGACTCATTTTGGATCCGAATTTTGATTCGGATCGTGATCTTCTCTCGATCACATCGTCTTCAACACGAGGCTAGTAACCCGTACGAAGACGAGGCTCGTGACTTTGTGAAGTCATCCCGAAGATACTCGGCGTGAATACGGATAGAGACGATTCTAGCAAGAATCGTTTCGGTTGATGCCTTTCCTGCTACATGTGATACGTTAGGTATACGTAGTATAAATTTCCTTTTATTGCAAAATTTTAATTTACGTTTATGTCTACACATGTTGTACTATGCATGCATGTGATGTGTGTGTTGTAATAAATTAGATTTATTATTTTATTCCTTCCGCTATGCACATGTTTACGAAACATGTTCGAACACACACTCGCCGTGGTGCCGGAAACCCAACAGTGGTATCAGAGCCCAGGTTGCATTTCGACATTATCATAAAATTGTTTTGCGATAGTCATAATGATATTTCTGGAAATTTTCTACTTTTGGAAAGTTAGAAGTATTTATGGAAATTTTTAATTTTGGAAAGTCTAGAAGTATTTATGGAAATCTTCTACTTTTGGAAAGTTGGAAGTATTTATGGAAATTAATATTTTCCATAAATAAAATATTTGATTAGATTTGGAAATTTGTTTCCTAATTTAATCATGATTTGATTTGGGAAATCAAATCTTAAAAATATTTTATTTCCATAAGTAGTTTTGATGATTTACGAAATTGGTTTCCTAAATTGACTTTCCTTAATCAACTATTTCCACAAATAAAATATGTGATTAGATTTGGAAATTTGTTTCCTAATTTAATCATGATTTGATTTGGAGAATCAAATCTTAAACATATTTTATTTCCATAAATAGTTATGACATATAAGAAAATTTTGTACATGACATAATTGTATGCCATGTAATTGCATTAGATGCATATCATTATGTCATGCGTGTCGTGACATGTAGATGTATGTCATGTATGTCATGTCATGTAGATAATAGTTATTTGCATGCAAAGAGGATGAGACATAAAATCCTTACTCAATATTAAAGTCTACACCTTCCATTAATATGGTTAGAACCAGAGTTCCATTTCTTGTTTGGGTTGTTGGACTCTCTCCAAGCCCGGCTCGAACCCGAACATGTTCAAACCATGGAATAGTTTAATACTAATATGGTAAGAGTCAGAGGTCAATCATTAGCTTTGGTTGTTGGACTCTCTCCAAGCCGGGCTGATTGGTTGAATGCGCTCTAACCATATTAAAACTATTTCTCGATTAATGGGTTGGCTTTAACCTGGAGCATCGGCTTGTTGGACTCTCTCCATGGTCGATGTAAAGGGAGGTGAAGTTGGGTGCTATGCATATGATGCATACTTGTTAATGTGTTAACAACCCGATGTATGTGTGAACATTCAATTAGTTGATAGCACATTGTGATAGTTGCATATACGAGATATGCAATCGGTATATTTGATACCTACCATCGTAGTTATGAATGGCTTGTTGGACTTTCTCCAAGGTTGTTCATATCTATGTTGGATATCAGCCCATTCGGAGATGGACCTACGATCTCCCGAAGTGATTTTGGGGTTTTTGAAATTCGAAAAATGAATGGGATTTATGAATGTATAATGATGCATTTTAAAATCATCTTTCTCATATATGCTCGTTTTGTATTTCTAAGATTGATCATGATGTCTTTGAATTTGCGTTCCATTTTGGATTCGAATAAATTGACTGGGCCGAACTTCTTGGACTGGCTTAGAAACATGAGAATTATTCTCACGGTTGTAAAGCTTGCAAATGTCCTCGAAACACCTCTTCCATAGTCCCACAGTAATGATACAATCGGACCAATTGTTGGCCTATCCGAAATATGTGAGTGATTCTGAACAAATGAGTTGCATCATGCTAGCCATGATGGAACCCAAGCTACGGAAGCAGCATGAGCATATGGATGCTCATATCGTAGTCCTTCATCTTTATGAGTTGTTTGATAAGCAAGTGAGATTCGAAAGGTTCGAAGTCTCCAAGCTCCTCTTCACCTCTGAGATGCAAGAAGGTTCATCTGTGGTATTGTTCAACATGTCAAGAAATGGAGCCTTACGAGAAGCATGAGCAGGACGGTGTTGTTAGTTGATTCCTCAAGAAAGGTTCTAAGAGGAGTCAAAGGAACAAGAAAGGGGAAGAAGAAAAGGCTGAAAAAGGAGAACTACTCAAAAGGGCACTTGCCATCATTATGGCAAGGAGTCCATCGAAGAAATTGCAAGATTTATCTTGAGTCCGTGAAGAAGAATAAGGCATAAGATGCTCCATCTTTTTCATATATCTTCGTTATTGATTGTCATTCTATTTCCTCAGACACTTGGGTATTGGATACTGGGTGTGGCTCACATATATGTAATGACATACATGGGCTAAGGAATAGAAGAAGACTCGTCAAGGGAGAGTCAAATTTACGTGTTGGGAATGGAGCAAAGGTTGTTGCACTCGCCATCGGAACGTATTTGTTGAAACTCCCTGGAGGACTTGTCTTAGAACTGGACAATTGCTTTTATGTTCCTTCGTTGATAAAGAGCATCATTTCTATTTCTTGTTTAAATAGAAATGGGTACCATTTGACTTTTAGTAACAATTGTTGTTACATAACTTTGAATGGAGTTCTTTATGGGACTGGAACTTTAAGCAATGGTGGGACGTATCGATGGACATTTTCAATATCGAAGCGAGCAACAAGCATACTCGAAAGGATAATCAATTAGACTCCTACATGTGGCATTGTCGTCTTGTCCATGTAAGCAAGAAACGCATGTCCGAATTACACCGATGTGGAATTCTGGAATCATTTGAATTGGATTCATACGATACATGTGAATCATGCTTAAAAGGCAAGATGACTAAGTTACCTTTTACAGGAAAAGGTGAACGAGTGGGAGAGTTGCTAGGTCTAATACATACTGATGTATGCGGACCTATGTCAACTCAAGCTTTAGGAGGCTATAGCTACTTCATTACCTTCACCGATGATCACTCACGGTTTGGGTATGTGTTCTTGATGAAACACAAGTCTGAAGCCTTTGAAAGGTTCAAAGAATTCAGAAATGAAGTAGAGAAACAACATGACAAGAGTATTAAAATACTTCAATCGGATCGAGGTGATGAATACTTAAGTCAAGAGTTTCTTGATTATCTAAGAGACAATGGTATATTGTCTCAATGGACTCTGTCATATACACCACAGCATAATGGTGTATCTGAGAGGCGTAACCGGACCTTGTTGGACATGGTCAGGTAAAGGATGAATCATGCGATTCTTCCCAAGTCCTTTTGGGGCTATGCACTTCAGACAGTTGTTTACTTGTTAAATAGAATGCCAACCAAGGTAGTCTCCACTACTCCATATGAGATATGGAATAGTAAGAAACCTCATGTATCTTACTTAAAGATATGGGATTGTTCTGCTTATGTGAAGTGGACTATATCAGACAAATTGGATGCTAAGTCTGATAAATGTCTATTTATTGGATACCCTAAGAAAACAAGGGGTTATCAATTCTATCATCCTGTGGAACAAAAGGTGTTTGTTTAAAGGCATGCTGTGTTTCTAGAGAAAGAGTTTCTCTTGCAAGAAAACAGTGGGAGTGTCGTCGAGCTTGAGGAGGCTCGAGAGACTCAAATAGACATTGATGAGATACTTGGTGAAGCACAACAGCCGATAACTCATAGTGATGAGCAATCGGCTGGACCTATTGAAACACCACATCTTCATAGATCTGATAGAACACGCAATATTCCTGAGAGATATGGATTTCTCATAAGTGAATCGAATGACATGTTACTCATTGATGATGAGGAGCCTACCAGTTATGAAGAAGTGCTGACAAGTTCAGAAAGGGATAAGTGGCTTGATGCCATGAAGTCGAAAATGGATTCTATGTATGAAAACCAAGTTTGGAACTTAGTTGACCCACCTGAAGGCATCAAGCCTATAGGGTGCAAGTGGGTTTTCAAGAAGAAAACCAACATGGATGGTAATGTGATTACCTATAAGGCTAGATTAGTGGCGATAGGATATTGTCAAAAACAAGGTGTTGATTATGACGAAACCTATTCGCCTGTAGCTATGCTTAAATCCATTCGGATGCTCCTGGCCATAGTAGCTCATTATGATTATGAGATATGGCAGATGGATGTGAAAATATCTTTCCTTAATGGAAACCTGCTAGAGGACGTGTATATGATACATCCTGAGGGTTTCACATCGGTTGATAAAACCAAGGTATGCAAATTGCGATGGTCTATATATGGATTGAAGCAAGCATCCAGTAGCTGGAATATTCGTTTTGATGAGACAATCAAAAAGTTTGATTTCTCACAAAATCCAAACGAACCTTATGTGTATAAGAAGGTTAGTGGGAGTGCAGTCGTGTTCCTAGTATTGTATGTCGATGACATATTACTTATAGGAGACGATGTTTCAGTCTTACAGTCAGTTAAGATTTGGTTATCCAAGACATTCTCCATGAAAGACTTGGGAGAAGCAACCTACATCCTCGGGATTAAGATCTATAGAGATAGATCGAAATGGTTGCTTGGTCTTTCGCAGTCTACATATATAGACCGAGTGCTAAAGAGGTTTAGCATGTCGAAATCCAAGAAAGGTTTTCTACCCATCAGGCATGGGATACACCTTTCGAAGTCTATGTGTCCGCGCACAGAAGATGAGAGGATTTGCATGAGTAAGATTCCCTATGCATCCGCAATAGGATCTATCATGTATGTTATGTTATGTACGAAACCCGATGTATCGTATGCTCTGAGTGTCACGAGTAGATACCAGTCTGATCCAGGAATAGATCATTGGGTGGCTGTTAAGACAATCCTTAAGTACTTAAGAAGAACTAAGGATGTGTTCCTAATATATGGAGAAGGGGACATGGTGATACGTGGGTATACGGATGCCAACTCTAGACAAACAAGAATGATTCCATGTCTCAGTCTGGGTATGTATTCACCTGGAATGGAGGCGCAATAAGTTGGAAAGGTTCCAAGCTTGACACTATAGCGGATTCTGCCACTAAGGCAGAATACATAGCAGCTTTGGAAGCAGCAAAGGAAGCGGTTTGGATCAAGAAGTTCATCTCTGAATTTGATGTGGTCTCATCAATGATCCAAACATGTGCTTCGCCGCTATCATTTTATCAGAGAGATCATTAGTAGGAAGGAAATACAAATCGAGAAAATCCCCACTAAAAGGAACGTAGCGGATCCTTTGACTTTGGCATTACCTCAAAGTAAGTTTGAGGGTCATGTTAGAGCCTATGGTATTGGATACCGTAGCAATTGGCATTAGGCCAAGTGGGAGTTTGTTAGTGATATATGAGAGATGTCCTAAGGCAATCGCCTTATGTTTGAACCATTTATATGATAAATGAAGATTCGCTATTTGAGTATACATGTTTTCATGTATTTGATTAGATCTTAAACTCATTTACTGAATGTCCACGATACGATTCACAGCATGAGAGAATTTATGATTGGATCACAACTAGTGAGTATCTCTACATGTGTAATTGTGATGTATTGGAATTATCCCTAGTCAATGAATTGATGGATTTGGACACCATTGATTCTGTCGAGACTAGCACGAGGTATACTCCTTGGTGTATCCAAGCAGCTGATTCTCACTGGCTAGAGACATTGTGATGTACGGAGTTAATCATGGATGCTAGTTATGGTAACTAGTTCATTGGAGTGACCAGCCGTAAGACTTCATATGGTTCTCTGCATATATAGATATGTCAATGAAGTTCTTACTGCAGCTTAAGTGCGATGTTCCTTTGACTTGCGATATTCAAGTCATCTTGATCATAAAGACTTATGCTTTGACATCTTAAGCAAGCATCTCTAAGGAGATGTGGACCCGGGATGATTGGGTATAAGTCGAAGTGATCGAAGGTGTCTGAATAGCCTATAAAGGATTTACCACTCCTTGCGAGGAGATGTATACCCATGGCCTCTCGTCAGATTATTACTAAAGTCTTTGGCCAAAGCATTACATGTTTAGAGTAAGGTACTCTTCGATACATGTGCAGTAACTAGAATCCGTAGGACGAGGAAATGATACTTGGGCTAGGTGTGACGTAGTCAGCCTAGTGGGGACTGACACTATAGACCATGTCCTGAACCAAGTGGGTATAAGATGAGTGAAGGGAATGGGGCACGATTCATTCGAGTTGCTGAAGGGTTTCAGAAGTAGTTCTGGATTAACTGTTGATCTTTTCGGTTAATTAGGGATCATGATATACTACTAGGTGCCACTCATGATTGTTCTATAATTAATGGTTAATTATAGACGACCAACATAAACCGAGAACCTATTTGGTCACACGCACAACGAGCGTAATCCGAAGGATTTAAAACGAGCTTGAGAATGAGATTCTCAAACCGAGAGAAACTAGGTTTGGTTGGACCAAACATGGAGCGAGCATGAAATCGTTTCAGTCGCAATGGAAGTGTGGATGGGCCGTGTCTTATGAAGACATGATGGATGAACCAAATTGGTTTGGTTCTAATCCAATGGAGGAGAATAAACCAAAGGGGTTTGGTTTGTTTTAAACGAATGAACCAAAGTTGGTTCGGTTCGTTTTAACTTAAAATAGACCAAATCGGTTTGGTTTATTTTAACTTAAGTTATTGGAGAGGGTTAACAGATTTTGGTTATGAACCAATAATCGTTAGGAGAATGTGTTCTCTATAAAAATACGGCTTAAGGGTTTTTCCAAAAACCTAAGGGAATAAGCCATTGAGTTGCCACCCAAAACCCTAGATCCTCTTTTGTTGCTGCCGCCCAACATTGTGTTGCCGCCAACTTCATGGAGTTGCTGCCACCTCCTTGCCGTCGGACAACCACCTGCTGCCGCCGGCCACTTGCTGCTGTCGGTTATGTCTACACATGTTATACTATGCATGCGTGTGATGTGTGTGTTGTAATAAATTAGATTTATTATTTTATTCCTTCCGCTGTGCACATGTTTACGAAACATGTTCGAACACACACTCGCCGCAGTGCCGGAAATCCAACAGTACAAGCATGAGTTCTCTTGTCCTAGAACACCCCAACAAAATGGAATAGTGGAAAGAAGAAATCGTGCCTTACAAGAGGCCGCTAGGACAATGCTTAATGCATACTCCTTACCTAGCTACTTGTGGCCAGAAGTAGTTAACACCGCTTGCTATATCTAAAATTGTGTTTTAATTCGTAGATTTTTAAACAAAACACCTTTGAGTTATGGAATGAAAAAAATCCAACAATTCACTATTTTAAGGTCTTTGGATGTAAAGTATATATTTTAAATACCAAATACAATTTAGGAAAATTTGAGTCTATGGCAGATGAGAGAATCCTAGTTGAATACTCATCTACTAGTAAAGGTTATAGAGTATATAATAAGAGGACTCAAAATGTTAGGGAATCTTCCAATGTTGAATTTGATGATGTTGGTGCAAGGGCTCCGGATAATCGAACCTAGGTTTTGATTAGTTAAGGTCATATTGTTATCTCATGAGCTAAATTAAGTGTGTAGGAAATGGTTAAGCTAAGCCGAAGGTCAGTGACACCCGGAGAATCCCGAGTTGGGAAACCGTGGTGGTCGGGTGACACCAGGAGAACTTCGTGGGAGTCGAAGAACCCAGGTGTAGACCGAAAGAAAAGCGGCATGTCATAAAGGACCAGAGGTAAGCACGAGTGCGAAGAGAGATGGTAAGGTCGTGTCCTCTGTACGAAGACGATCGTAGGCGACGATCCGACTAAGACTTCCAGTGGAAGGTCTAGGTCGAGATCGGACGGTAAAAAACCGTTGCATTTATCATTTTTCGTGCTACCCTCTTACTAAGGGAAGTGGTCAGGCTGGCAGTCGACTGTTGGCTATTGGCAGTCGACTGCTGTACATCAGTCGACTGATGAAGAGTATCAGTCGACTGATGGCGACAAATCAGCCTTGTGCGCTAGGTCAAAAAGGATAACGTTTGACGCCGCCACTTCGCGATAAGATAAGGTGTCACCTCGTGATAAGTTCCAAAAGTTGAGGATCTGTATCTAGACTTATTTCAAGGCATAAGTCTATAAAATGAGGGGATGACTCCAACCCAAATATCATCAATCTTATTCTCAAGTACTCCTACAACGCTAAAACTCTAACGTCGTCATAATGCCAATGCAACGCCAAGCTTACAACTACTTCATCGGCAGCAGCAAGTTTGTTTCTATTTAGTTATTGTATTCGTGGTTTTAATCGTAACGAGGTGAGGTAGGCTTGTTGCCTCATCCTCGTGCTTTTGATTTTTGTGATCGTTGTCTCCTACCTCCAACGAGGAGAAGAATCTATAGTGGATTGCCCTTTCGTACGCGGTCAAGGATCATAGGGCCTTAGATTAGCAACCATTGGGTTGTAAACCAAGTAAAAACAAACTTGTGTTATTTATTTTTCCGCTGTTCATCTCTGTGTTTTAATCGAACGAACAAAAAGATGAAAAAAATTTACGCTCGTTATTCACCCCCCCCCCCTCTAGCGACACTTTCGATCCAATAATTGGTTTCAGAGCGGGGGCGCTAAGATTTGGTGTAACCACAAATCTAGTACTTTTTTTTCTTTCTTTTCGTATTTTTCAATTCATGAATTATTTCTATTATTTCTCTCGCACTACTAATCCAAGACGAAGTCTTGGTACCCTTTTTTGGTTGAGTATTTGCAAGTATCGATCAAACTATTCGCTTTTGGAGTAGCCGACGGTAAAACAGGCATAACTTTTCACATAAGTGAACCCACAAAACATGCTACCCACCAAATCGAGGATCTCTCAGAGATCTACATACTTACAATCTTGTAACAAGCTGTTTTCATCCCTAAAATCAACATTTAGTACCCTTTCGGAGACATCAAAGGTCGTAAGTGCGTAGTTTTTTTTGTTTATCCTTTTATCTCTCGTTTATTCCTTATTATTTCCTGCATTACTAATCCAAGACCAAGTCTTGGAATTCCTTTTGGTTTTTATTCGTGTTTTGTAAGATAATTAATGGCCCCACATTGAGGGGTATAGCACCACCCGACCTCCATTTTTTAACGGAAATGATTTCCGTTATTGGAAAGGTCAGATGGAGTGTTTCTTGAAAACACAAGTCGAGACTTGGATAATAAACCAGACCGGCTTTGCTCTACCCAACAATGATTAAGGAGAGCCTTTGGATTTTTGACAAATGGACCAACGCAACCAAGAGGCAAATCGAAGCCGATGCAAAAGCAACCCAAATGTTGCAATGCGGCTTGTCCAAGGAGGAGCTCAATCGAATTGGACCGTTCATTAGCACCAAAGACCTCTGGACCAATTTAATCGAGCTACATGAAGGGACATCCGATGCTAAGGTATGCAAAAGAGACTTGCTATTGAATAAATTGTATGATCTAAAGATGCAGGATCATGAGACCGCTTCACAACTCCATGCGCGGATCCAAGACATCTTAAATGACCTACACGCCATCGGACAAAAAGTAGACAATCAAGACACAATAAGGTACGCACTCAATGCATTTCCTAGGACCACCTTGTGGGCATCCATGGTTGATGCCTACAAGGTATCTAAAAATTTATCCAAGATTAGGTTAGACGGATTCTTTTCGGAATTTGAGTTACATGAACAAACTAACGCGGTCTCGATCGAGAAAGGTGTAGCATTGTTTGCAGGACAAAGACGAAAAGCAAAGAGCAAGTTACCTCCCAAAGAAGAAGAATCTAAATCGAAATCCAAAGAGGAGATGGAGGTCGAACTAGTCAATCTAGTTCAGAGAATCATCAAAAATAAAAGGGAGCAATTGAAGAGCAAGAAACCCTCACAAACATACACATGCTATGGGTGCAACAAGAAGGGGCATTACAAGTCAGACTGCCCAAAAATTAAGCCAAAACATAAGCAACCAAAGCAAGCATTTCAAGCGATGTGGGAGGAACAAAAAGATCAAGACAATGACTTAGCATTCATGGCAAATCCAGTAGAGTTCGAGTCCGAGTCCGAAGCCGACTACAAATCCAATTCCAACTCCGACTCCGAGGATAAATTCGACTCAAGACTCAAAGCCAGATCAAAAGAAAAGATTAAGGTAAGTCGCTCATTAAATGCAAACTTATATCATGCAATTAAGTTGCTAAATAGAAAATTGACTAAGTCTGAGTCTAGAGTTGAGTCGTTACTTAAGGAGGTTGAAACCCTCAAGCAAGAGGCTACTCTAACCTCTTCAACTAGTCAAGTTCAAGAGGGGAACTCAACTCAAGTTGAAAAACTTAAGGAGGAGAATTCTCTCTTGAAAGGACGAGTTCAAGAGGTCGAGGCTAGGTTGGAAAGGTTCACGTTGGGATCCAAGAATCTTAACCGACTACTTGGAACTCAAAGAGCCGTGTACAACAAAGCCGAACTCGGATTTAGGTCAACGACTACGAACAAATCGTACATGTCTATTGTGAATCGTAGTCATCAAAGAGTCCAAGCATGGGTCCCAAAAATTTTATTAAATTCGCATATAATGACCAATAAGTATTGGATTCCCCAGGATCATGTCCACTATGTGGATAGACCATGTTGGTTCAATGGACTAGGGGGAGCTAGTACTAAAATATTGTACCCACTTTCTTAGTTAAAGCTTTGTATGCCTATTTAATCCTAGTTTTAATTTTTAAAATGATTAGATTGGACAAATAGTTAATCAATCTTGATAACATAGTATCAGGATGCGGCGAGATGATAGTACATTAGGGAAACGAAGTCTTGTGTGTCCAAACTAGATAAGGTGTATCTAGCTTAGTGCACTCGACTAAGTTGAACTAGCTGAAGCTACCTCATCATATCCTAAACTAGTTAGACCAGAAAGTGATCTTAAGTGACTCAAGTAATCAATTTCTTGAATTTGGCTTTGTCTAAGGAAGTGGTCGTTGTTCCGATCAAAGAAGGCCCCTGTGCCTCGCCACGACCTGGAAGCCAATTTCTTGAAAAGCTTACTTGACGAACTAAGGGTTAAATCTGAATCTAACCCAAGGTTGACTAAATTTAATCAAGTTAAAAACATCTCACAAAACGTATAAGGCAAACACATTTTTGAGACACATAGAATGGGTGAGATGTTAAGGATAATTAAAATACACTTAACATAACTTTTTCAAAATGCTACTTATTTTCTCAACTATTGTACTTAACAAATATTTACAACTCTCTAGGCCAAAGTTTAGCGCCCCCTACATCTATTATACTTCATATATTTGACTAAGGGGGAGAGCAAACTAACCCTAAGGGTTATATTATAAACCTTTAAATTATTGGTGTAGAGGAACACACCTCGAACCAATCTATCTAACTACTGCTAGACGCATACTTGGGCTCATAGTTGATTTATCTTTAATAATTTTAGACGCGTGTTGTTTTTAAACTTCTATTTTATATAAACACCCCCAATTTTTTTTATTTATGGCAAAAGGGGAAGAAGAGCGAAAGTTAAGGGGGAGTAATAAAAAATTTAATTTTAAAAATTAAAGAATCTTTCTCAAAACTCACCTAAGGTTAAGGGGGAGTTTTTGAAATAGCATTTATCATTTACTCTGTTGGATCGAAATGAAATGCTAGAGGGGGGATGAATAGCGTTCGTGAAAACTTTTCTTTTTCGATGATTAAAATCAAGTACGCATCGGAAAACTAAAAGATAAACACAAGAAAGACACAAAGCTTTTCTATTTGATTCACAGCCTACCGGCTGCTAATCCAAGACCCAGCGATCCTTAATCACTTCCGAAGGGAAATCACTAAAAGTCTCTTCCTCGTTGGAGGTAAGAGACAAGACGATTACAATGATTATAAGGCCGGTAACAACCTTACCGATCCTTATACAAATTAAGTATAGAAATATAATAATACCGACAATTAATTAGAATATGGTACACGGTCGGAGTAGCGTTGTAGAGAGCACAAGCACTTGAGAGATTCTTGAATTTGGGTTTGAGTCCTCCCCTCTTTTTATAGATTTATGCCTTGGAATTTATCCCGATCCAGATCCAAAACTCGTGGATGTTATCTTGAGGTGGCGGCTTATCTTATCCTGAGGTGGCGGCATCAATCTCTATCTCTTTAACCTTGTGCAGTGGGCTGATTCATCGACATCAGTCGACTGATCCTCTTAATAGTCGACTGATGACATTCAGTCAACTGATGACATCTCCAGTCGACTGTTGCACTTGAGAATTTCTGCAACACAAGGTTAGCACAATAGATGCATAATGTCATGCAGTGTGACAGTCCTTTGACTGTCCGATCTCGACTTCGGCATTCCTTCGGAAGTCTTAGTCAGATCGATGCCTAGGATTGTCCTTTAACTGAGGACGCATCCTTACCACCGCTCCACACCCGGAGCTTACCTATCCCTCCTAACCTATTGCTTAGCTTTCGGTCATCACCGAGGTTCCTCGACTCCCCGAGGTTCTCCTGGTGTCGCCCGACCACTACGGTTTCTTGACTCGAGATTTTCCGAGTGTCGCTCAACCTTTGACTTAGCTTTAACACTTCCTGCACACTTAACATATCATATGAGATAACAAAATAGCTTAACTTTGAATCTTTGCCATCATCAAAACTAAGGTTCGATTATCTAGTGCCCCTACACCAACAATCTCCACCTTTTTGAACTATGGCAAACTAATTCAAAATTAAGAGAAAATAAACAGTAAGCATTAAACAATCATTTTTCAAAGCCTCCCCCTTAAGGATACCTCCCCCTTAACCCTAGGTGAGTTTTGAAAAATAATTACATTTTGGAAAATAAAAGTAAGTAACCTCTTAACTTTATCCTCTCTCTCCCTTTGACATATATCAAAAATAACTTTATAAGGGGTGCATTGTTAAGGTTGCCAAGAAATAGAATTTTTCAACTCCCTTTAATACTTAAGAGTTTAGGTTTCTAGATCCTGCACCAACAATGTATATCCTAGGTTAGGATGTGAACCCCTAACCTTTAACATTGTTATAAAATTTTGAGAAAGAATTTTTTTAAAAAAACATTTTAAAGGCTCATGTCTATTGGGTTTTATGCCAAACTAGAGGTAGCTAGATACTAAGTTTATCCAACTTAAGTCTTCTCTCCCCCTTGGCATATTATCAAAATAAGGATTTAAATTTAGAAAGTATTTGCGATTTTTTTAAAAAAAAAAAAGATATTTTTTAACAACTTCTATGATGATTATCCAATTAGAACCTCCCCCTTAACCTAACATCCTTGTTAGCCACAAGCAAGGCTTACCTAGAGGGTCTCCCCTTTTGTCTGACAAACTCTTAGGACATCCTTGTTGGCCACAAGGAAGGCTCACCTAAGTGTCTAAAGGGTCTAGGTGTCTAAAGTTGACCTAAGGATTTAGACGTTCAGTATTGGTCAACTAACCATCATTTTAAGAAGCATAGTTGTTTTGAAAACTATGTATAACTACACATAATAATCATGGCAACCAATAAAAATAGTTTTAAGAATCTATTTATGTGTACATAAATTTTGAAATCGTTTTCAAAACCATTTTTAATTTATTGTCCTTACCATCTCACCCATTCTACATGATCAACCAAGTTATCCTTATAGGTATTGTGAGATGAATTTAATTTAATGCCTTAGAAATTAATTAACCTTGGGTTAGATTCAGATTTAACCTTTAGTTAGTTAAGTGAACATTTCAAAAGAGGGCTTCCAAGTCGTGGCGAGGCACAGGGGCCTTCTTTGATCGGAACAACGACCACTTCCTTAGACAAATCTAACTTAAAAAATTACACACTTAATTCACTTAGGGTTATATCCTGTTCTAACTAGTTTAGGATGGGGTGAGGTAGCTTCAGTTAGTTTCACTTAGTTAAATGCATCAAGCTAGATACTCCTTATCCAACTCGGATACACTTGACTTCGTTTCCTTAATGTACTATCATCTCACCGCGTCCTGATACTATGTCGTCAAGATTAATTAATTATTTCCTATCTAACCATTCTATGAGAGTTAATTTAAAACTAGTATGTATGACATGACAAAATAAGCATGATAATGATATGTATGCATGAGCAAGCTACATTTAATCAATTTAAAGAAATTGTTGTTTTCTTGGGTAGACTTTTATTTGTTCCATAGTTATAAGATACTTTATTATAATTAGGTTTACAAATTTTAGTGTCTTGATTTTTGGTTAGCTTAGACTTGTAACCCAAGTCTACATATTTATTAGTTGAATTTTTAAAAGTTGAAGGTTTAATTACTAGATTATTAATTTGTGTATAATCAAATGGTACTCTATTATAATTAATTTTATTTGTTTGATTATCTAATTTTGAATTTTTAATTAAGTTAGATTGTGAATTATTTAAAATAGGATTATTAGAACTTTTCAAAATAATATTATTAGACTTTTTCAAGATAAGATTATTAGACTTTTTAAAAGTAGAATTATTAGAATTTTTTAAGATAAGATTATTAGAGTTTTTAAATGTAGAATTATTGTTAGAAATATTTAAGATGAAATTGTTAGAGTTTTTAAAGGCAGAATTATTATTATAATTATTTAAGATAAGGTTGTTAGAGTTTTTAAAGGTAGAATTATTATTAAAATTATTTAAGATAAGATTGTTAGAGTTTTTAAAGGTAAAATTATTATTATAATTATTTAAATTATCTTTGGAATTTTTTAAAGTTAATTTCGAATTTTTTATGGTTGAATTTTTCAAAACATAATTTTTTAATTCAGAATTATCTAAATTAATTAGATCTAGTATTTGATGATTCTATCCTATGTTTTGATTATTCTGATCAAGTGTTTGATTATTCTGATTAAGTTCTAGGTTAGTTTTATCCTTGACTTGATCTAGATCTATGTTGATTAAACTAAAAATTTGATTAATCTCTTGGTTAATTTTATCAAATATTAGATTAATTTGATTATTTTCTTCCATGATATTGTTATTATTATTATTTAAACTAATTAAATCTGAATTAATTAATTTTTATTAGTTGAATTATTAATTGTATTAATTAATTGACAATAATTACACACTTTATCTAAATTATCAACTATTCTAAAATTCAACTTTTAAAATTATTAACTTTACTAACCTTTTTTTCCGAACACCGATTCTTGTAGTGACCGAATCTTCTGCACCCGAAGGCAATGGTGTCTCCTTTGCCGCTGGTTGCGTCGTTTGAGTCTTACGAGTATGACATTTATTTTTATAGTGTTCTCTCTCCCTGCACTTAAAGCAAATAATATGGAATTTAAAATTTAAATTGACATTGTTACCTTTAGGCGTTGAGCGATACTCTTCCAAGGTTAGCTCGGTCAACGATCTTCCAATACTTGCAAAAAAAAACACAAACCAAAAAGTCCCAAGACTTGGTCTTGGATTAGTAGTGTGGGAGATAATTAAAAATAAAAATACAGAAAAGAAAATGCTCGACTAGTGGTTGCACCGAATCTAAGCGCCCCCGCTCTGATACCAATTGTTGGATCAAAATAAAACGCTAGAGGGGGTGAATAGCGTTCGTGAAAACTTTTCTTTTTCAACGATTAAAACCAAGTACGCAGCGGAAAACTAAAAGATAAACACAAGAAAGACACAAAGCTTTTTTACTTGGTTCACAGCCCACCGGCTGCTAATCCAAGGTCCTGCGATCCTTAATCGCTTCTGAAGGGCAATCATTAAAAGTCTCTTCCTCGTTGGAGATAAGAGACAAGACGATTACAATGATTATAAGGTCGGTAACAGCCTTACCGATCCTTATACAAATTAAGTACAGAAATATTAATAATACCGATAATTAATTAGAAGATGACACACGGTCGGAGTAGCATTGTAGAGAGCACGAGCACTTGAGAGATTCTTGAATTTGGGTTTGAGTCCTCCCCTCCTTTTATAGATTTATGCCTTGGAATTTGTCCCGATCCAGATCCAAAACTCGTGGATGTTATCTTGAGGTGGCGGCTTATCTTATCTTGAGGTGGCGCCATCAATCTCTATCTCTTTGACCTTGTGCACTAGGTTGATTCGTCAACATCAGTCCACTGATCCTCTTAGCAGTCGACTGATGACATCTCCAGTAGACTGTTGCACTTGAGAATTCCTGCAACATAAGGTTAGCATAATAGATGCATAATGCCATGCAGTGTGACAGTCCTTTGACTGTCCGATCTTGACTTCGTCATTCCTCCGGAAGCCTTAGTCGGATCGACGCCTAGGATTGTCCTCTAACCGATGATGCGTTCTTACCACCGCTCCACACCCAGAGCTTACCTTTGGTCCTCCTGACCTATCGCTTAGGTTTCGGTCACCACCGAGGTTCCTCGACTCCCCGAGGTTCTCCTGGTGTTGCCCGACCACCACGGTTTCTCGACTCGAGATTCTCCGGGTGTCGCTCGACCTTTGACTTAGCTTAAACACTTTTTGCACACTTAACATATCACATGAGATAACAAAATAGCTTAACTTTGAATATTTGCCATCACCAAAACTAAGGTTCGATTATCTAGTGCCCCTGCACCAACATACTATACTTGTTTTATGCTTTAAATTTTCGTTAACTTTGTGTCGGTTTGCCATAGATCAAAAACGGGGAGATTGTTGGTGCAAGGGCAACAGATAATCGAACCTAGGTTTTGATTTTGGCAAAGATCCAAAGTTAAGGTCATATTGTTATCTCATGAGCTGAATTAAGTGTGCAGGAAATGGTTAAGCTAAGCCGAAGGTCAGAGACACCTAGAGAATCCCGAGTTGGGAAACTGTGATGGTCGAGTGACACCGGGAGAACTTTGTGGGAGTCGAATAACCCAGGTAAAGACTGGAAGCAAAGTGATAGATCATAAAGGATCAGAGATAAGCACGAGTGAAAAGAGAGATGGTAAGGTCATGTCCTCTATATGGAGACGACCATAGGTGGTGATCTGACTAAGACTTCCAGTGGAATGTCTAGGTCGAGATCGAACGGTAAGAAACAGTCGCATTTATCATTTTATGTGCTAACCTCTTACTACAGGGAAGTGGTCAGGTTGGCAATCGACTGTTGGCTATTAACAATCGACTGTTGCACATCAGTCGACTGATGAAGGGCATCAGTCGACTGATGGTGACAAATCAGCCTTGTGCGCTAGGTCAAAAAGGATAACGTTTTACGCCGCCACTTCGCAATAAGATAAGGTGTCACCTCGTGATAAGTTCCAAAAGTTGAGGATCTGCATCTAGACTTATTCCAAGGCATAAGTCTATAAAAGGAGGGGAGGACTCCAACCCAAATATCATAAATCTTATTCTCAAGTGCTCCTACAATGCTAAAGCTCTAACACCATCATAATGTCGATGCAACGTCGCTTCCAACTTCTTCGTCGGCAGCAACAAGTTTGTTTCTATTTAGTTATTATATTCGTGGTTTTAATCGTAATGAGGTGAGGTAGGCTTGTTGCCTCATCCCTGTGCTTTCGGTTTTTGTGATCGTTATCTCCTACCTCCAACGAGGAGACTCTATAGTGGATTTCCCCTTCGTATGCGGTCAAGGATCACCGGGCCTTGGATTAGCAACCGTTGGGTTGTGAACCAAGTAAAAACAAACTTGTGTTATTTATTTTTCTGTTGTGCTTCTCTAGCGATGCTTTCGATCCAATAGATGAGTCCTCTAGCACCTATCCTAGAAAATCCTCCATTGATAAGGATATTAATGACAAAAATCAAGATATTACCCAAGATCTTCAAAATCTAAATTTGGGGATAATGGTCAAGGAGGAAAATTAGGAGGTAATAAACAAGGGGAAGGAAGAGGAGATTCATATGAAGAAAGAAGAAAAGATAACCATAATCAAAATCAATTTGATTCACCTCATAGGACCTCAAGGATTCATCAAAACCATCCCCTCGATCATGTAGTAGGAGAATTATCACAAAGAATAAGAACTCGGTATTTCTATAGACCTCCTACTAGTCAAGTTGCTCTCGTCTCCCAAATTGAGCTTAAATCAATTAAAGATGCATTACTTGATCTGGATTAGATTTTGGCAATGCAAAAAGAATTAGCTCAATTTGAGAGAAGTCAAGTATGGGAGCTAGTTTCTAGACCTAATAATAGCATTATTGTTACCACAAGATGGGTCTTTAGGAACAAGTTGGATGATCAAAGTAATATCACTAGAAACAAGGCTAGATTAGTGGCTCGAAGATTCAATCAAGTTGAAGGACCTGATTATGATGAAATCTATGCTCTGGTTGCTAGCTTAGAGTCCATAAGAATTAGGGTATGCCAATCACATGGGTTTTAAACTCTATCAAATGGATGTGAAATCGATATTCTTAAATGGGTTCATTAAGGAAGAGGTTTATGTAGAACAACTTCCCAGGTTTGAGAAAGTATATTACCCAAACCATGTTTATAAACTTAGAAAAGCTTTATATCGGATAAAACAAGCTCCCCAGGCTTAGTATGAAAGACTATCATCTTTCTTAATTTCTAAGAATTTTAGAAGAGGTCAAGTTAATCAAACCCTATTCATAAAGTCAAAGCCAAAAGACATCTTTGTTGTCCAAGTATATGTTGATGATATCATTTTTGGGTCAATAAATGATGAACTCCTTCAAGATTTCATTAAAAATATAGAAAATGAGTTTGAAATGAGTCTAGTTGGAGAATTAAATTTCTTCTTAGGCCTACAAGTTAAACAAACTAATACAGGAATTCATATATACCAAACCAAATATGCCAAAGAAATGATCAAGAAATTTTTTTTGGAAAATGCTAAGCTAGTAAATGTTGGAGTATTGGGAATACAATCAAAGTCCCTCATTGGTAAGACATGGAAAATATTATGTGCTTATAAGATGAGAAGATATCTCCATTAGTATGAGACCTTTTAGGTAAAGTCCAAAAACAAAACCATGAGGGTTTAGGCCTAAAGTGAATAATATCATGTCATTGTTGAGATATATGATTCTTATAGGCACTAACAATTGGTATCAAAGTTACGGTTCATGTCAAACCATGAACCTCGAATGAAGGAAATTGAGCTCCCATGTCCGGATCAAGAGAACCAGACACCAGGCAGGAAGTCCAGTTGGGTCAGGAGGACCGAACAACTAGAAGGAAGTCTAGTTGGGCCAGAAGGGTCAGACAACTGACAAGAAGTCCAGCTAGGTCAGGAGGACCAGACAGTTGGTAGGAAGTCCTGGTGGGTTGAGGATCGGACATCAAGCAGAGCATGTCCTGTTGGTGCAATCGTCCCAGGTCACGATTGATCGAACTCGAGTTTGACTCGAGGGGGATTTTGATGGTTGACTGGAGTTGACCATGTCAAGGGAAAGTCTAAGTCTTGAGTACTTGGCATGTAAAGTCCAAGCATGAGTCTTGGCAAGGAAAAGTCCAACATGGGTTGGCATTTGGAAAGTCCAAGGATGTAGTCTTGGCAGTGAAAGTCCAAGTCATGGGTACTTGGCATTTGAGAAGTCCAAGAGGTTTGATATTGGCGGCGTAAAGTCCAAGGGTAAAGTCTTGGCAGCATAAGTCCAATAGTTGGCGGCGTAAAGTACAAGCGGAGTCTTGGAAGCGTAAGTCCAATGTGCCTTGGCGGTGTAGACACCGTTAGCATGACATAGTCGATGGAAGCACCTAAAGGCTAGCGCATGGATGAACAAGTCATGGATGACTTGGAGGGATCCGATAGGTGCGAGGCTGACGGAGGTGGCTAGAAGGCTTAGGTCTAGGCTAAGGGTGGTCTAGCAAGTATGGGGGAACCATACTTGGGTTAAAACCTCATGTTTGAGGTTGGCAGTTGATTGACAATATGGTCGGTTCAACTGTCGTGAGTTGACTAGAGTTCGACTGTCGTTTAAGGGCTGAATTGATCGCCATCGAGCAGATCGATGGTGATGATCGATTGATCGCCATGGATGAATGATCGATGGTTCGATCGCGAGCAGAATGCTCGTGAGCCGATCGGGTAGTCGACTCACGGGCGCCGCAATCGACTGCCAAGAGATCCGTTGGAATTTTTCCAATGTGGATCGAGTCATTGTCTCATAACAACAGTGTTGGCAGTCGACTGGGGTCTTATGACAGTCGATTGTCAGGCGGAAATCCAGCCCGATGTAGGTTAAAAAGAGGAGCTCGAGGAGGATTTCGGCATTGGTTCTTTGGGAGATTTGGTGAGGCAATTTGAAGGCGAATTGTAAGTGCATTTCAGGGTCCTTCAAGCTCATCCAAGCAACCAACAAGCAAGCGCTCAAAACCTTAGATTGTAAAGTGTTCTTTACATTTTCACTTGTATTTGCTTGTTTACTTTGTATTACTTGTTATAATTTATTGTACGAGGTTTCTCCACCTCCGACTTATTGTCGAGAAGAAGTTTATTGGATTAGTAGTGCGTGTTTGCATTGCTAGGGCTCTTACGAGCCCAATCCATGGAGTAGGAACCATTCGGTTCCGAACTACATTATATGATTGTGTAATTGTGTGATTGTGTTGTTTGTTATTGTTATTATCATTATTCAGCTGTGCGCTAACACAATTTGTAGAAACGATCGAATTCCTCCGTTGACAAGTCAACCCGCTATTCACTCCCCTCTAGCAGTCACCGAATCCTCAATAATTGGTATCAGAGCTAGGAGCTCTTCTACGGACTAACCGCAGGGAGCAACACTGCTAGAGGGTGAAGATGGAGTTTGAAGAACAACTAGGTTGGGACATCAACACACCGGTGCCTTACACCTTCTATGGACAAGGAGGGTTTAGGCAATGGAAGGCAAGAATTGAAGACTTTCTAATGATGAGGGACTTCGAAGAATGGTCCATTTTGATGGAGGGATTTAGCTATCCAAGGGGATAAGAAGGGAGAGGTCCTAAAATTGAAGAAGTGGACCCAAGAGCAACGCCAAAAGTTCAAGACCGAAGTTAAGGTAACAAAATTTTTGGAAGATTTAATCCCTAATGATGTTTTGTGCAAGCTAGGGGATTACATGGATGCCAAGAAGCTATGGAGCAAATTGGCAAGATTTCATGAGGAGCCTCACTCGGCACAAGAAGAAGATGAAGAGGAGGAAGAAAGCTCATCCTCACAAGAAAGTGAGGAGTTGGAAGTTGAAGAGGAGTCGACTTCCGGATCGGTGGAAGAGGAGGTGGAAGAAGTAAGAGAAGACTCCACCTCTAAGATTGAGGGGGAGGAGATTAGACCTTCCACACCGGAGGAACCTCAGGAAGAAGCCTCCACCTCTAGGATTGAGGGGGAGAAGATTAGGGCATCCTCAATACCGGAACAACTAGAAGAAACATCTACATCCGATCGAGAGGAAGAGCAAGCTCAAGAGACCCTCACCACCACCCTAGGTAACTCAAACATATCAATTTCAAATAAAATTCATATAATGTGATTTGAGTGTAGGGAGTTTTGGCATTACAAGAGTAAGTGCCCAAATAAGGTCAAGAAAAGTCCATCGGCACCTAAAAGTCAAGAAAAGTCAAAGGATGCTGGTGTCCCCACCAAGAAGACCAAGAAGCTCGTAGTATGCTTCAAGTGTCATAAGAAGGGGCACTATAGAAGTCAATGCCCTAAGAAGAAGGGAATCAAAGATAAAGAAGGAGCATCACAAGTAGGGGGAGCCTCTAAGGCAAACCCTAAGGTATATTTTAATGCACCTTCTAGTTCTAATTTAAATGTCAAAAAGCATGCCAGAAATAATTTTAACAATCTTGCTATTGTAAATGAAAAGCATGCTAGAAACAATAAATATTTTTGTCTAGGTGCTAAGAGTGTTAATTTTTCAAATAAGGAGAAATTTGAGACTAATGTCCCTAGAAAAACTCTTCCTAAGGAAAGCATTAGGAAAATAGAAAACTATTTAAGCATTAACCCTAAGAAGGGTAGGCATATGCCTAGAGAAAATGGTATTGCCCAAAGACCAAATCAAAATTCAAAAATTGGGAAATTAGAATTGGAAAATCAAGCCTTGAAGTCAAGGCTTGAGAAATTAGAAAAGGCCCTTAAAATTATGCAAAACCAATTTAAAGGGTCAAATAGTCAAAACCTAGGGTCTAATGGTCAAAGTCAAAAACCTGGAAAACAAGAACCATCCAAGGGCAAGCCTAAGCCCAAAAAGACCTACCATAATGTTCCATTTGATTATGGAACACAAACTAGGTCTAGGAAGACCAAGGTCAATAGGGAAGTCATTCCTAGAGATGACCATGGTGTGTGCCTAGTGGCTAGGGTTTCAAGGAAACCTAGGGTGGCCACTAAGAAGGTTACAAGGGGAGTCACCCCTAGAGTTAACCTAGGCAAGACCACAATGACCAAGGCTAACAAGCCTAGAAGGGTCATTAGGAAGGTATTTAGGGAGGTTATCCCTAAGGAATACCTTGTAAATCCTAGGAGCTCCAATAGGTATTGGGTTCCTAAGAGCGTGATTGATTCACGCTAGATGGGTTTAGGTGTGTCAACCTTGATTGGAAGGGTAGCTAACCCAACCATAGCAAAGTTGGCACTTTAGGTCATTTTCAAGGTTATGGATACCTTGGAAATAGGTTTGATTATTATGATCCTAATGTTGGTGCAATCGGCCCAGGTCACGATTGACCAGACTCGAGTTTGACTCGAGTGATGTTTTGATGTTTGACAAAATGAGTTGACATTGATGTTTGACATTGATGTCTATTAATGTTTTGGGGAGATTGTTTGTACAATCGACCCAGGTTATGATTAACCGGACTCGAGTTTGACTCGAGGTAGACTTTGATGGTTGACTAGGGTTGACCATATGATTATGGGAAAGTCCAATCATGGGTCTTGGCAAGGTAAAGTCCAAGCATGGGTCTTGGCATGGAAAGTCCAACATGGGTTGGCAAGGGAAAAGTCTAAGCATGCGTCTTGGCAAGAGAAAGTCCAAGCTTGAGTCTTGGCATTTGAGAAGTCCAAGGGGTTTGATATTGGCGGCGTAAAGTCCAAGTGGGAGTCTTGGCAGCATAAGTCAAATGGTTGGCGACGTAAAGTCCAAGCGAAGTCTTCGCAGTGTAAGTCCAATGTGCTTTGGCGGTGTAGACACCGTTAGCATAACATAGCCGATGGAAGCACCTGAAGGCTAGCGTGATGGATGAACAAGTCATGGATGACTTGGAGGGATCCGAGAGGCGTGAGACTGATGGAGGTGGCTAGAAGGCTTAGGTCTAGGCTAAGGGTGGTCTAGCAAGTATGGGGGAACCATACTTGGGCTAAAACCTCATGTTGACGTGTGCCAGTTGACTGGTGACATATGGCAGTCGACTAGTAAGAGTCAACTAGGGTTTGACTGCGGGAATTGCCCTATCAGTCGACTGTCATAGGTGGACAGTCGACTGATTGGTCGAGCAGTCGACTGATCTTGTGATCAATCGACTGGTGCTCGATAAATCAAGCACAGAATGGAGTCTCACTCGACCGCTGCGGTTAGCAGTCGAGTGATGGCTTCATCAGTCGACTAATGGTCATAATCAGTCGACTGATGTCCTAGCCGTTGGATTTTTCCAGCATGGATTACACCGTTGTCTCATAATAACAGTGTGATCAGTCGACTGATGGTCCCGAGCAGTCGACTGATCGTCTTTTTCCAGCACAGGTTGAAGATATAAAAGGAGCTCGTGATGGAGGAAAAACCAACCGGTTCTTGAGGGCATTTGGGGCGATTTGCTGCTGCAAATCAGGGTTTCCAAGTTCTTTTCAAGCAACCAAGCGATCAAGCATTCAAAGAGCAATTGTAAAGTAGTTTTCTTTACTTGCATTGTATTTCATTGTTGTAATTGCTTGTATCTATTTCTTATTGTTGTAAGAATAGTTTGTAATAGGTTTCTCCACCTCCGTCTTGTGTCAAGAAGGAGTATTTATGGTTAGTGATTGCATTGGCATCGCTAGAGCTCTTTAGAGCTCGATCCGTGGAGTAGGAATCGTTTCGGTTCCGTACCACATTAAATATTTGTGTATTGGTGTGTTTGATTGTGTCTATTTCGTTATTGCTTTTATTATCATTATTCCATTGTGCTAACAAAATTTGTAAACTCAATCACGAACGAATTCCATCATCGGTACTAGCACGTGATATTCACCCCCCCCCCCCCTCTAGCGTTCCAACGATCCCCTACAAGTGGTATCAGAGCGAGGCCGCTCTTGAAGTTTAATAACTAAGGGAGTACGCTAGAGGGTGAAGATGGAAGTCCAAGGACAATAGGATGGGACATCAACACACCGGTGCCCTACACCTTATACGGACGAGAAGACTTCAATTCTTGGAAGTGGAGAATTGAAGATTTTATTATGATGAGAGATTTTAAGGAATGGTCTATTTTGATGGATGGATTCGAATATCCAAAATGACCAAAGGGTGATTTCCTCAAGAAGAAGAAATGGAGTGAAGATCAAATCCAAGCCTTCGAGAAAAACATGAAGGTAGTAAAGTTTATTTCTGATTTGATCCCTAACGATATTGTGTGTATGTTAGGGGATTATATGGATGCTAAGGAATTATGGAGCCAAGTGGCAAAGCTCCATGAAAATTCATCATCGGTTCAAGAAGAAGAGGAGTGCTCACCCTCTCAAGCTCAAGCAAGTACATCGTCATCTAAAGAGCTTGAGGATTCAGAAGTTGATAGGGAATTAATTTCCGGATCGATGGAAGAAGTAGAAGGAACCTCCACCTCTAGGATTGAGGGGAGAGGAGCAAGATCAAGGAGAAGCCTCAACCTCCAGGAGGGATGAAGAAGCTTCAATTCCGGCACCTACCACCACCATAGGTAACTCAAGCATGTCAATTGTAAATAAAAATCATATAATATGCTTTGAGTGTAGGGAATTCGGACACTACAAGAGTAAGTGTCCGAAAAGAGTTAAGAAAGCTCCTCCAGCACCAAAAGTCAATGAAAAAGCCAAGGATGCCGGCGTCCCCACCAAGAAGAGCAAGGAGCATGTGGTGTGCTTCAAATGCCGACAACCGGGACACTATAGGAGCCAATGTCCTAGAAGAAAGGAGGGAGCTTCACAAGTAGGGGAAGTCTCTAAGACTAACCCTAACGTATATTTTCATAATGCTCATTCTTTAAATTCGAAGCAAAAGCATGCTAGAATTAATTTAAATAATTTTGCTATTACTCATGAATCAAAGCATGCTAGAAATAATAATTATGGTTGTCTAGAAGCTAAACATGTTGGTTTTAGGACTAAGGAGAAATCTAGAAAAGATAACTCTAGGCCTATTTCAAAGAAGGAGAAATTTGAGACTAATGTCCCTAGAAATGTCCTAAGAAAACAATTAAGAAAATCGAAAACTATTTAGGCATCAATCCTAATAAGGGTAGACATATGCCTAAAGAGAATGGTAATGCCCAAAAATCTAATCAAAAATCATTTGGGCAATTAGAGTTAGAAAATCAAGCCTTAAGGTCAAGGCTTGAGAAATTGGAAAAGACTCTTGCAAATATGCAAAATCAATTTAAAGGGTCAAATTGTCAAACTCTAGGATCTAGAAGTTAACAAAAAGGGTATAAGAGGCAAGAATCATCTAGGAGACAAGGTTTGGGTCACAAGCCTATGTCTAAGAGAGTAATGCCTACTTATCATAATGTTTCATTTGATTATGGAACTAAACCTAGATCTAAGAAAACTAAGGTCTCTAGGGAAATTATCCCTAAGGTCAACCATAATGTGTGCCTAGTGGCTAGGGTTTCTAAGAAACCTAAGGAAGCCACTAAGAAGGTTACTAGGGAGGCAATTCCTAAGACTAACCATGGCAAGACCATAATGACCAAGGCTAACAAGCCTAGAAGGGTCATTAGAAAGGTATCTAGGGAAGTCATCCCTAAGGAATACCTAATTAATCCAATGAGCTCAAATAGATTTTGGATTCCAAGGAGCGTGATTGACTCACGCTAAATGGATTAGGATGTGCCAACTTTGATTGGATGGGTAGTTAACTCAACCATAGCAAAGTTGACATTTTAGGTTATTTTCAAGGTTATGGATACCTTGGAGATAGGTTTGATATTCTATCCTAAAAGATTTTAGGATGTGCCAATACATTTTTAGAATTATGAAAAATCAATAAAATTGGCACAATCTAGATTTAGAGGTCATAGTGTGTCATTTCAGCTTTTGGCACACTTTAGGAATTAATGTATCAAGAGAAGTGTCTTAAGGTGTAGAAGTTACATCAAGAGTGATACTCAAGTAACACACACCTTGATGTCTTGTACTTACTATGCTTCATGTGTTTCACCATGTGTTTGCATGGAAGGAATGTCTAGGGTGGATTGCATCTCACAAAACAAGTCTTTTACCTTGATTGTGTATTTCAACACTTAGAAAGGGTGAGATGTTAGGATTTTGAAACCATTGGATGCTAATGTTTGCTAAAATGAAATAAAATACCAAAATACATTAACTAATACATGAATATAAGCATAACATTAATATATTCGACATACAAGATTAAACATGAGAAAATGAAACAAGTTGGATAAAGAAATCAAGATTTTCTGAAATTCAGATTTAGAAATCAGATATCACGATCTGATCTATCGATCATTGTTACTCTATGCACGATACGGTGAGTCCGACAATCGAGTGCTATTTTCGGACTTAATGATGTACATCGATCGATTTGGATACATCGATCGTGATGGTCATTCATCGGCGAAGGATCATCGATCGAGTGGCTCGCGCCCGGTCGGTGATGATCGTATCGATCGTGATCGATAGCGGTGATATTCTGTACTCGATCTGAGAATGTTCGTGTCGAGTCTTTGAGGCGATCAACTATCGATTCGATAAAACGCTCATAAGCCGCCATCGATCGGTCGATGTCACATCGATCGGCGCATCGCGATTTTATAACGCCAAACCGCTAGGGTTCGGCATCTTCATGCTCGATTCTCTCGTCTTCTTCCTCTTCTCCGATCGTCGCCTCTTTCTCCGACCAGTTCTTCCGACCGCGTCGGCCACCTAAGCCCTAGGTTTGATAGCCAACTCCTCCATTCACGTTTTTAGCATCTCACAGCCCTAATTTGTTCCTCTCTGGCGATTTTTTTTGCGATTAGGGTTCCGGAGAAACCTCTGCTCCGACGAACTCTCCGGCGCTCTCTTCAGCAGTGTCTGAGTACCTTCTCTTCATCATCCTCAATGGCGCCAAAGTATAACTTTTTACTCTTTTAAAACCCTAATTTTTCGTTATAACTCATTGTGATCTAATCATATATTTGTGTCTTTGCATTTCATTCCACTGCATTGCATTTATATAGATGACCACGTAGGAACGACCCGAATGAGGTTGGATCATGATTGTACCAACCTATGTCGGTTAGGTACATTGATAGGGATTTTTACGCATTACTGTAGTGATATCATAGAGATTTTAATGTATTATCAGCTCATGAAGGTAGCTCTTTGCACTCATGCCATAAATGATGATCTCCTTAAGGAGTTCTATCAAAACTTAAGGAAGGTAGACGATGGTCCTACCTACACTACTCGCGTTGCAAAATGCGACTTAGAGTTCACTCCTGTGATATTGCAGGAGTTTCTTGAGTGTAGGCCATCGAATGATACTTTCATCTTCTATCCTATCTTCGATGCCCCTCTTCCTGAGCCTTTTGATCATATTTCTGTAGACTTCATGCATGAGGACATTTTTTGCCATCCTCGCCCACCAACTCAGAACCTATTTTCTATCACTGAGCTATCTTCCCATGACAATGTACTTTACAAAGTCATTGTTGGGTGTTTTCTCCCTATCGTGACTCGGGATCTGGCCAAGATTCAGCCTCCCCATCTTTTCCTTCTGTATGTCATGCGTCATAGATTAGATGTAAACATTGCATTGAACATGTTTCATTGCATTGTTCATTTTGTATCCCCTTTGCAAGGGAAGGTTCATATGCCCTTTGACATATCATCACTGCATTGTTAGAGTCCATAGGCATTAACATTTCCAGGGGATCCTTGAGGGTGCTATCTGAGGTATATGACTGTATATCCATGCGCAACTTCACATTGGCGGGGTTGCGGACCGGAGATGGGCGGATAGAGATGATACCTCGGCCTCCGCCCAGGGCACGTGGGGAGCCACCTCTAGTTCCTAGAGAGGCTGCAGGGGGATATGAGGATCCAGATGCTGATGACGAGGAGGACGGATGCGGCGGATGCATCGGGAGTCCTTGGTCGGATTGCCCAGCTAAAGTCTAGCCTCCAGGATTATCAGCAGATGATGGACTCCCGACTAGCAGAGATTATATCAGGGCAATCCTACATGGGTGAGCACCTCAGTCGGATGGAGGAGTGTCACACTCGAATGGAGGAGCACCACACTCGGATTGAGGAGTCACAGAGCCGCATTGAGCAGCGTCAGCTCGACATGTACGAGATGATCACGAGCTGGACGACCACCTCGCCTCCACCTTCCGTAGAGGACTAGCGATATAGGATGTCTTTTTGTTTGAACATTTCACATTTTGGATGTAAAAACTTGAAGTTTTTAATGAAATGTTTTGTTTCTAAAAATTATTGTTGTCTGATTGTATGTTTGGTTGAAATGTGCTTGTTTGTGTAAGCTTGCTATGTCATGGCATCTAATTCCGTTTTCTCATATAACATGTCATGCTGTTGATTAGGATTTTTGTAGATGTCATGATCACTTTTTAAAAGCTTAATGATATATCATGACATCATAATCATTGGCTATGCGTTATTAGTGTTATCATTTATGCCATGATCATTCATGCATTTATCTGTATTAAAATTGATTTAAGGAAAAATGGCATGACTTGGAGTCCCATTTATAAGGGAATCAAGTAGGGTTGCCTAGAAAATGCATGAGGTCATAATAATCCTAACTCCACATCTCACATCTAAATTGACATGTATGTGTGTGTATACACCTTAGATAATATGTGAGATGTTAGGATAATAAGTTATGTTCAAGGTGCATAGGTAGTGCATCTAGATGAACTCAAACTTATTTCAATCATCATTAAGAATCATGAGGAAAGCTAATATACAAGTTATGTATATCCAATAATGCATGGTTCAAAATAGGTTTTCAAAAATATTTTAAAATCACTTTAGAAAACCTTGGTGAAGTCTATCTTTTGATAGCAATCATCATTGTAGAAGTTGATACAAAGTAGATCAAAAACTTTAAAGTTTTAATAGTTTTTGAACTTTGTACCAATCTCCTATTTTAATGGTTAAAATATTTTTCCAAGATTTTTCACCGATTGTATGTGTGATAAGTATTATACATGTGAAATTTCGTGATTTTTCAAGCTATATATATTTAGTTACGATTTTTCAAAGTTGGAGTCTGATAACTGAAAAACAGGGTTTTTCAGTTATCAGTCGACTGCCTCTACAGGGCAGTCGACTGATGGAACCCTGGCGGAAGCGGAACTGCCCTAGCGCAGTATCAGTCGACTGCTGATCAGTGCCAGTCGACTGATGGGCACTTCAGTCGACTGGTTTCTGGCTGACTCGACTGATAGCCTGATTTCGGGATAAACAAGATTGCTTAACCCGATTTCAGCTACGGTTAAGGTTCCTAACCACTTCTAACCCTAGGATATGCTTTGAAAAGCATTATAAAGGGTAAAAATCCATTGGATATGGATTTGAAGAGGTGTTAGGTCAAAGAATCAAATTTAAGGGTGGAAGAGTTCATTTTTGAACTTTGAACCTTACTTTTGATTGTTTAAGAGTTCCTATTGGCTTAGGGACTTCCCAAGGACATTGTTGGTGCAATGGTCAAGGGGGAGCAAGCCTTTAGGGGGAGGTATCCATCATGGAATGATGGATGGTAATTTTTCTCATGAGAAGGAATATGGGATTTTCACATACCCAATTTAGAAATTGGGAGAGAGTATAGGATTGCCTCTCTTGATGTAGGGATGTATACTGAAAAGTCTATCTTTTGTATGAATATCTTTATTTTGAAATAAGAATCACATGATCATTGTTTGCATATTTTTATGACTATACATGTTGTCTAATACATTACATTGTAGATAACATGGTGTGTGGTGTCACACGGGAGATCATGTTATCAACTCCTTATAAAGTATAAGTAAAGGCTCACAACCGAGATGACTTTGGACAAACCATCGGAATGGTTGTAGTGTGATTTGGTATTGGTTTGTCTTGACCATAGAATCACACTAGTGCACTTTGTGTGTATTGAGCAAGACCGACTTAGAGGTGATTCGATTTATTGCTGACTACATAATCGAATCGGACCTCAGATATTATTATGTACATGCTCTTAATCCCGATATAATAACGGGCACGTATACTTAGTATTCATCTCTTTGATTTACCAATGGGCGAGATTTATAGATTAAATCGATAGGCTCGGTAAGTTGAGAGATGATATTATTTATATGGTGTGATGTTGATTATAGGAGGAAACTGTGTCCTATATATTAGGATGATGATGTCCTCTTGAGGAGCTCATAAGGTTTATCATGTAAACCCTGCAGGTGGACTTGGTCTGACATGATGAAAAAGTTGAGTGGTACTACTCATAGAGTTAGATGTTGATTAATTAATGGTCAGTAAATTAATTAATCGATAGACATTCGAGATCTTAAACACGGGGAGAAAATGTACAAATAATATATGGAGCCCATATTATCTTATGGGGGTTGGTGAGGTAGATCAATGATAATCCTTTAGTGGATTGGATTATCATTAGTGGATCGGACTTTATGTGAGCTTGATCCATGGGTGGCCAAGATCCAACTCCTCCTTATGGTCCCTAATGTAGCCTATTAACACCTCATGAAGCTTAGATCCAAAGGATAGAAACAAAACTCTAGATCCAAAGGTAGAGATTAAATCTCTAGATCCGACGGTTGAGATTAAATCTCTAGATCCGACGGTTGAGATTAAATCCCTAGAACCAATGGTGGAGATTAAAAGGAGGCTTATCCCTAACTCTATAAAAGGAGAGCAAGGGGTTGGCATGGAGAACAATTCAAGAAAAGCTAGGGTTTTGGAAGTTGCCGGCAAGGCATAAGAGCTAGGATTTGGGCTTGGGCGGCACCTAATAAGGAAATATTTTCCTTGTGTTGTTCTTCTTCCCCAAGCTGCCGGCGCCCTTGGAGTTCCTTCCAGCCCTTGGCCGGCATCCAAAACAGGTCCTCTCCTTCTCCTTGGCCAGTGGAACAAAGGTTTAGGGTCCTCCCTTGAAGCTTTTGGCCGGCCACTCTCAATCTCCTCTTCCTTCTTGGCCGGCGGCAAGCTTCCTCCTTGGAAGTTATTAGTTGGTTGAAAGAAGGAATAGAGCTTTGTTTCTATTCTTCCTCTTGCTTTGGAAGAGCAAGGAAGGAAGATTTGTGATCTAGGAGCTTCAACTTTTGGTAGATCGTCGCCCACATGACGTTCGAAAGGAGGAAGGTCATACATTAGAAGATCGAGAGGTATATCGATTCTCTAATTTTTATATGTTACATGTTTGTATTTGTTTTTCAATTATGAGAATGATATAAATCTGTTTGTGACTAAATAATACTTGGATCCCGAACATAAACACAAAAACCGGCGATCCGGATATCGTCTATTCCGCGGCTACTCGTAGAATAGAGGTTGGTCGCTTGAACAACGAGTTTGTTAAAGTGACCTCTCTAAACGAATAGCACGACGATGACTTGGTTGTTTGGGCAATCTCTTTTATCTAGGATTAAATTTTTTTAATCCGGGGACATCGAAGGGATCGCCATGATCAAGCAACCGAGGTGAAGTGGGAAGCGAAGTTTTCCCTCACGGACTCGATAAGCAAAAACCTTCACTTGAGTGATATGGGACTTATCACTAGGAAGATTGTAGGCATCCTAGGTATCTTTGGACCAAGGGGGAGATTGTAATATCTCATTGGGACATGAGACATTGACCTCCTTGGAGAGTACACCTTTTTGATGTATGTCAAAAAGGGGGAGAACATAAGATTACCAATTTATGAAATTGGTAAGAGAATTTGAGTTAGGGGCCTAACTCAAGGTTGATTTTGTCAAACATCAAAAAGGGGAAGATTGTTGGTGCAATCGGCCCAGGTCACGATTGACCAGACTCGAGTTTGACTCGAGTGGTGTTTTGATGTTTGATAAAATGAGTTGACATTGATATTTGACATTGATGTTTATTAATGTTTTGGGGAGATTATTTGTACAATCAACCCGGGTTATGATTAACCGGACTCGAGTTTAACTTGAGGGAGACTTTGATGGTTGACTAGGGTTGACCATGTGATTATGGGAAAGTCTAAGCATGGGTTTTGGCAAGGTAAAGTCCAAGCATGGGTCTTGGCATGGAAAGTCCAACATGGGTTGGCAAGGGAAAAGTCCAAGTATGGGTCTTGGCAAGAGAAAGTCCAAGCTTGAGTCTTGGCATTTGAGAAGTCCAAGGGGTTTGATATTGGCGGCGTAAAGTCCAAGCGGGAGTCTTGGCAGCATAAGTTCAATGGTTGGCAGCGTAAAGTCCAAGCGGAGTCTTGGCGGCGTAAGACCAATATGCCTTGGCGGTGTAGACACCGTTAGCATGACATAGCCGATGGAAGCACCTGAAGGCTAGCGTGATGGATGAACAAGTCATGGATGACTTGGAGGGATCCGAGAGGCGTGAGGCGTGAGGCTGATGGAGGTGGCTAGAAGGCTTAGGTTTAGGCTAAGGGTGGTCTAGCAAGTATGGGGGAACCATACTTGGGATAAAACCTCATATTGAGGTGTGCCAGTCGACTGGTGTCATATGGTAGTCGACTGGTAAGATTCAACTAGGGTTTGACTGCGGGAATTGCCCTAGCAGTCGACTGATCTTGTGATCAATCGACTGGTGCTCGAGAAATCGAGCACAGAATGGAATCTCACTCGACCGTTGTGGTCAGCAGTCGAGTGATGGCTTCATCATTTGACTGATGGCCATAATCAGTCGACTGATGTCCTAGCCGTTGGATTTTTCCAGTGTGGATTACACCGTTGTCTCACAGCAATAGTGTGATCAGTCGACTGATAATCCCGAGCAGCGACTGATCTGCTTTTTCTAGCACAGGTTGAAGATATAAAAGGAGCTCGTGATGGAGGAAAAACCAACCGGTTCTTGAGGGCATTTGGGGTGATTTGCTGCTGCAAATCAAGGTTTCCAAGTTCTTTTCAAGCAACCAAGTGATCAAGCATTCAAAGAGCAATTGTAAAGTAGTTTTATTTACTTGCATTGTATTTCATTGTTGTAATTGCTTGTATCTATTTCTTATTGTTGTAAGAATAGTTTGTAAGAGGTTTCTCCGCCTCCGGCTTGTGTCGAGAAGGAGTATTTGTGGTTAGTGATTGCATTGGCATTGCTAGAGCTCTTTAGAGCTCGATCCATGGAGTAGGAATCATTTCGGTTCCGAACCACATTAATTGGTGTGTTTGATTATGTCTATTTCATTATTGTTTTTATTATCATTATTCCGCTGCACTAACGAAATTTGTAGACTCAATCACGAACGAATTCCATCATCAGTACTAGCACGCGCTATTCACTCCCCTCTAGCGTTCCAACGATCCCCTACAAGTGGTATCAGAGTGAGACTGCTCTTGAAGTTTAACAACTAAGGGAGCATGCTAGAGGGTGAAGATGGAAGTCCAAGGACAACTATGATGGGACATCAATACACCGGTGCCATACACCTTATACGGACAAGAATGCTTCAATTTTTGGAATTATGAAAAATCAATCAAATTGGCACGATTTAGGTTTAGAGGTCTTGGTGTGCCATTTTGGGTTTTTGGCACACTTGGAAAGTTTTGGGTAATATGGCAAAATATATTTAGCAATATCAAATGGCAATTAATACTAAGTTTTAGGTATTATTATACCTATACATTTTATGTGTCATGCTTTGTTTGTCATATAACATGTCATGACATCATATTTATTTTTAATCATTTAATATGTCATGATCATGTTTAGGATTAAGGTTTAATGTCATGTGGTTTTAGATTATATCATATGTCATGACATCATGATCATTGGTCATGCTTAATTTTGCTATCATTTATGCCATAATCATTCATGCATTTAAATTTGATTAAAATTGATTTAAGGACAATGGCATGACTTGAAGTCCCATTTATAAGGGAATCAAGTAGGGTTGTCTTAGAAAAATGCATGAGCCCCTAGATTAGGATGAACAAAACTCACATCTCACATCACATTGACTTTTGTGTGTTTTATACACCCTAGATACATGTGAGATGATAGGATATGAGCTAAGTTCAAGGTGCATAGTTTTTGCATCTAGATGAACTATAACTCATCTTATATTATTAGTGGATCATTGGGAAAGCTTATGTTCAAGTCATGTACATTAAGCCCAAGAAACATGATCCAATATAGGTTTTCAAAAACATTTTAAAATTCTTTTAGAAAACCTTGGTGAAGTCTATCTTTTGATAGCAATCACCATTGATGAAGTTGATACAAAGTGAGCTAAAACATTGAAGTTTTTATTCACTTTTGAACTTTTGTATCAATTTCAATATTTTATGGGTAAAATATTTTTCTAATATTTTTCACCCATTGTATTGCTTATAAGTAATATACGTATGAATTTTCATGATTTTTCGATATACATAGAATTACTTATACTTTTCCGAATTTCATTTCTGATAACTAAAATTCTGATTTTTCAGTTATGAGTCGACTGCTCTTGGTGGCAGTCGACTGATGGGCACGACAGTCAACTGATTTCTGAGAGACTCAACTGCCAGGTTGATTTCGGTAAAAACAAGACTGTTTAGCCCATTTTTAGCTACGATAAAGTTCCTTAATCACTCCTAACCCTAGGATATGCTTTAGGAAGCATTATAAAGGGTGAAAACCCATTAGATATGGATTAGGAGAGTTGTTAAGGTTATTTATCAAATTTAAGGGGTTGGAAAGTTCAATGTTGAACTTTGAACCTTATTTTTGATGGTTTAGAGTTCCTATTGGCTTAGGGACTTCCCAAGGACATTGTTGGTGCAATGGTCATGAGGGAGAAAGCCTTTAGGGGGAGGTATCCATCATGGGATGATGGATGGTATTTTTCCTCATGAGGAGGAAAATGGAATTGGGAGAGTTTGTAGAATTGCCTATCTTGAGTGATATGGGACTTATCACTAGGAAGATTGTAGGCATCCTAGGTATGTTTGGACCAAGGAGGAGATTATAAGATCTCATTGGGACATGAGACATTGACCTCCTTGGAGAAGACCTTTTTGATGTTAGTTAAAAAGGGGGAGAATGTTTGGGAGAGAATGTTGAGAATGTTTGGGGAGAATGTTTGGAGAATTTATGGGATTACCAATTTGGGATAATTGGTAAGAAAATTTGAGTTAGTGTTCTAACTCAAAGGTATGTGTTTTTGTCAAACATCAAAAAGGAGGAGATTGTTGGTGCAATCGGCCCAGGTCACGATTAACCGAACTCGAGTTTGACTCGAACGATGTTTTGATGTTTGACATGAAGGTTTGGCATTGATGTCTGATAATATTTTGGAGAGATTGTTGGTGTAATCGACCCGGGTCATAATTGACCGGACTCGAGTTTGACTCGAGGGGGATTTTGATGGTTGACTGGAGTTGACCATGTTAAGGGAAAGTCCAAGTCTTGAGTACTTGGCATGTAAAGTCCAAGCATGGGTCTTGGCAAGGAAAAGTCCAACATGGGTTGGCATTTGGAAAGTCCAAGGGTGTAGTCTTGGCGGTAAAAGTCCAAGTCATGAGTACTTGGCATTTGAAATGTCCAAGGGGTTTAATATTGGCGGCGTAAAGTCCAATGGTGAAGTCTTGGCAGCATAAGTCCAATGGTTGGCGGCGTAAAGTCTAAGTGAAGTCTTGGCAGCGTAAGTCCAATGTACCTTGGCAGTGTAGACACCGTTAGCATGACATAGCCGATGGAAGCACCTGAAGGCTAGCGCATGGATGAATAAGTCATGGATGACTTGGAGGGATCCGATAGGCGCGAGGCTGATGGAGGTGGCTAGAAGGCTTAGGTATATGCTAAGGGTGGTCTAGTAAGTATGGGGGAACCATACTTGGGTTAAAACCTCATGTTTAAGGTTGGCAATCGACTGGCAATATGGCCGATTCGACTATCGTGAGTCGACTAGAGTTCGACTGTCGTTTAAGGGCTGAAAAGGCTCACAGCGATCATCGCTCATTGGAGCCGATCGGATGGGCTAATCGATCGATTGTCATGGACGACGATCGATGGTTCGGCCGGCTACGTAACGCTCCGTGGCCGTCGATCGGGCAATCGACTATGGCACGGCGATCATCGCTAATGTTGGCGATCCCAAGAGATCCGTTGGAATTTTTTCAGCGTGGATCGAGTCATTGTCTCACGACAACAGTGTTGGCAGTCGACTGGGGTCTTATGGCAGTCGACTGCCAGGCGGAAATCCAGCCCGATGCAGGTTAAAAAGAGGAGCTCGAGGAGGATTTCGGTATTGGTTCTTTGGGAGATTTGGTGAGGTGATTTGAAGGCAAATTGCAGGTGCATTTTAGGGTCCTTCAAGCTCATCCAAGCAACCAACAAGCAAGCGCTCAAAACCCTAGATTGTAAAGTGTTCTTTACATTTTCACTTGTATTTGCTTGTTTACTTTGTATTACTTGTTGTAATTCATTGTACGAGGTTTTTTCACCTCCGACTTGTTGTCGAGAAGGAGTTTATTGGATTAATAGTGTGTGTTTGCATTGCTAGGGCTCTTACGAGCCCAATCCGTAGAGTATGAATCATTCGGTTTTGAACCACATTATATGATTGTGTAATTGTGTGATTGTGTTGTTTGTTATTGTTATTATCATTATTCCGCTGTGCGCTAACACAATTTGTAGAAACGATCGAATTCCTCCATTGATAAGTCAACCCGCTATTCACCCCCCTCTAGCGGTCACCGAATCCTCAACATGTCCTTTGAGGACGAATAGGCTTGAGGGGGGTCAATGTGGTCCTTCGTTTGAGGGGGGGATTGTTAGAGTATTGGGAATACAATCAAAGTCCCACATTGGTAAGACATGGAAAAGATCATGTGCTTATAAGATGAAAAGATATCTCTATTGGTATAAGGCCTTTTGGGTAAAGTCCAAAAACAAAACCATGAGGGTTTAGGCCCAAAGTACATAATATCATGTCATTGTGGAGATATATGATTCTTATAGGCACTAACAGTAAATACCCCTATGGAAACTAACACTAAGATAGACAATGATCAAGAAGAAAAATTAATTAACTCAAAACTTTATAGGAGTATAATTGGTAGTTTGCTATATCTAACTACTGGTAGACCTGATATTTTATTTGCGATAGGTATGTATGCAAGATACTAATCTTGTGCCAAAGAGTCTCACTTAGTAGTCGCTAAACGAATCTTAAGATACATCAAAGGCACACAAAGTGTAGGACTTGGTATCCTAGGACTAGGTTTTTTGACTTGATTGAGTATACCAATTTCAATTATGCGGGTTGCAAATTGGATTGGATACTAGTGGTGGATGTCAATTTATTGGATCCTCCCTAGTTAGTCAGAGTAGTAGGAAGCAATCTTGTGTTGCTTTATCCACCTCTGAGGCCGAGTATGTAGCCATGGGTGATTGTACAGCTCAACTACTATGGATGAGACATACCTTAGAAGATTATGAGCTACATTACTCCAAAGTTAAGGTTTTTATGATAATGTGAGTACCATCAATTTGACCAAAAATCTGGTACATCACTCTAGGACAAAGCATATTGAAGTGAAGCATCACTTCATTAAAGATCATGTGGAAAGAGAAGACATTGAGCTTAATTAAATTAAATCCAAGTCTAACCTTGCCGACATTTTCACTAAGGCTCTTCCCGAAGCGGAATTTATATCATTAAGGAGAGAGCTTGGAATGTGCTTTGTAGAGTAGTGGTATAGGTTTGCATGATCCTTCTAGGACTATATCTCAAAGCATCTCATAAAATACCTAAGAATTCATGATTTTTGTATTGAGCCACTTAGACATCATGTGAGATGTTAGAAAGATGCATTTGGTTTATCATGCTTGTTATGATGCATTACTATGAACCAAAATGACATCTAGAGACATTTATCCTTAAGTGGATCGATCATTGGGAAGGCTTGTGTACAATTGATGTGCACATAGCTCTAAGAACATGGTTGAATATGTCAAATACAATATCTTTTAAACTATATTTGTCATGTTTTTGAAAAATAATTTTCAAGTGTCAAGCAAAAGTGGTACAAAGTTTTGTAAATTCTTTAGAGCTTTTGCTAGTTTTCAAAGTTGTGCAAATTCCCAAATATAGAAAAGATATATTTTTCAAATTATTTTTCATTGATAGAAAATAACTTGACAAATGTGTATACAAAATTTCATGAATTTTTGACACTTTTTGAATTATTTATGCATTTCTGAAGTTGGGCTGAAAATCTAAACTGGGCATATCAGGCATGACAGTCGACTGATGCAGTAACCAATCGATGGCTAACATTGATTTTTGACATATCAGCATGATTCCTTGTCTAGAGTCCAATTTAAGTTGTCCTAACCCTATGGTATGATTAGCATGACAATTAAGGGGGAGTAGGATTGTTTGATGCATTAGTTTAGGGGGAGTTTTCTTATGATATCTCTTTAATCCCAAAATCCATATGCACATGGTTTATTGTTGGTGCAAAGTTAGGATATATTTTTACTCACGGTTTCATGCTTTTCTCAACATGGTATTCACACATGCTAAAATATGTTTTGGATCAAGGGTGAGTTTTAAGTTTATTTTATCTCTTAGTCCAAGGCATAAAAAATCTCATTCATCAATGTACTTTATTATCTATATGTCTTTCTCTTTTTGATGTATGTCAAAGGGAGAGAAGGAAAAATTTTAAGTTAGATTCACATTGTGCCTTATTGTATATTTTTAAGACCTAACTTAAATAATTATCAAACATCAAAAAGGGGGAGATTGTTGGTGCAAGAATGCCCCAATCATTAATGCATTTTGATGTTTGGATAATCATTTGAAGTTAGGCAATAATTGTGATCTAACCATGAATGTTTAAGTGATAGAAAAATCCAAGTGTGAAGACTTGGTAAAGAGAAGTCCAAGTGTGAATCTTGGCAAAGAAAGTACAGGGTAAGATCTTGGCAGCATAAGTCCAAGCATGTAGTCTTGGTGGCGTAAAGTCCAAGTGGACTTTGGCAAAGGAAGTCCAAAGGCAAGGTCTTGGCAGCATAAGTCCAAGAACGTAGTCTTGGCGACGTAAAGTTCAAGCGAACTTTGGCAAAGGAAACCCAAAGCATGACGAAACCAAGGGAAGCTTTCGAAAGCAAGCACAAGGATGAAGGAATCGTGGACTTGGAGGGATCCTGAAGGCTCAAGACTGATGGAGAAGGTAGAAGGTTAAGTCTAGACTAGGGTATATTTTCAAGTATGAATTAGCCATACTTGAAGTGATCAGTCGACTGGTCTCGAGTGTTCAACACTCGAGGGTCCAAAAGGCTTGAACAGTCGACTGGGGTGATCAAGCAGTCAACTGAAGTCGACTGTCATCTGTAGCTTTATCAGTCGACTGCTAGGGTTTAGCAGTCGACTGCCATGTATGGGCAGTCGACTGTTTTAAGAGAACACGAGCACAGTAACATTTTTAGTAGACTGATTGCTTGGAGCAATCGATTATTGACTTGAGCAGTCGACTGCTGATATGAGCAATCGACTAATCAAGTAGACGTTGGTATGTAGTAGTTGACTGATGTCGAGCTCAACAGGCAAAAAAAGCCAAAATCTATAAAAACAGGCTGATGGAGCTTGGATGTGGCTAATGCTTTCATTCTAAACATTCATCCTAAGCTTTCTAGCCTTCTTCTAAACTTTCAAGTGTTTTCTAACATCTCCTTCCTAATCTTATCTCAAATCTTGTAAGAAGAAGAGTGTTCTTGTAAAGAAGGCTTCTCCACCTTAGTGTTCTAATCAAAAGGAGGTTCTAGTGAAATCTTGTGAGGAGTGATCCACCTTACGGATTGCTGTGGAGTAGGAGCGTCATCTCCAAACCATGTTACATCAACGTATTAGCATTGTCTTCTTTGATTTTGATTTTAGTTATTGTTTTCTTTTGTAAACCTCAATTTCAAGAAATTATATCTTCTACCAAGACATTCAACGAGGAAGCGTAATCACTTTTGAAGGAAGTTATTCAGCAATAGATAGAACTGTTTTTACTTCAAGAACAAACATAAATTTCTCATTTTTTTTTCTATTCTTAGTATTAGTACAAGAATAATCGTTGAGAAATAGTTCTAATTCGAATGATTCAAAAAAGGATTTATTTTGGTTCCTCCATGTCACGCCCCGGGAGTATGCCGTGCCGAAAAGCAAACGGACGGCATCTCCCCTGTACGTGGCAACATATCGGGTTAATACAAGGCCCGTAGGCCCACAACAACAATATGATATACATAGATATCAACATATCAAACGCAGCGGAAATATACAATAGATAAAACAATATACAATGACCCAACTGTGCACTCCGGAGTGACTTGACACAACAAGAAACATAATAGAAGTCACATCGAAAGCCAAATATATACAACACGTCCGTATATCACAGATACGGAAACAATATGGGCTAAAACGACAATCCACACACAAATACAACAATGCGGATTAAATATTCATCCGTCCGGTGTGAGATGGGATCACCGTGAGTCTCAACGCCCAAGGAATCTTCTACCAAGTTATCCGGCGATGTGAAGCCTGTGGTCCCGGTGTGGTGAGTATAAACTCAGGGGTAATATATAGAAAGTGCATGAACAACATATAAGGATAGATCTACAAGTATACATGTGAAGATCTACAGGTATACAACATGAGTCCAATAAACATACAGTCATATCCAAATCTAATAACAAGTAACTACAGTAAAGTCATACTCAATGTATATACTAAACTAATCAACTGAATATAAAATAATGTACCAACGTACCTGACGGTCTGCAACACCATAAGCTATATCATCCTGACAGATATACAATAACATAACCCATATAATGTACCAGGTCAATCCCATACCTGACCAATACTCCAACATATGAACAGATATGATCACCGTAATAACAACCCGTCCGTACTACACACAATGACATGATGCTAATCAAATGCATATAATATCAATCAACGCATGTATCATGCTCAACACATAGCAAGAAATAAAATGCATGATGGCATGTATCATGATGAACAAGCATATGCAAACAATCATAGCTCAATCAAATGCAAGATCTCACGTGCATATGTAAAACATATATCAAATACATGCATACATATATATCAAGAATGCATATGCATGGTCATCGTCATGACTCATTCCAACCACGAATGATGGCCGGGTGGCACGGCATGACGACTAGCCTGACTCCAGCCGTCACTACTCTCGAGTGACCGAGTTGGGTAGTATGAATGAGTAGCATATAAGGGTAAAAAGCTAACTACTCCCCGGGGGTCCCTGTTGCTGGTCGCTCCGTCACTACCCATGAGTAGACGAGAGATCTCACAGGACAAGCCGCGTCACACAACCACTGCGTCTATAGTGGGCGAGTGCTAACACCACTACTGCCGGTGGCGGTGCGCATCTCCGGCTACCACCATCCCTAGTGGTCGCGGCACATCCAATGCTCGCCCTCAACCTGCTACCACTACCCGAGTGGCGGGAGGCAGGATGACTGACGACCCGTCTCATCCACAAGGGAGACCCAGTCGTCAGCATGCATGCAATGTAATGATGCATAGCTCCATACATGTATCCTCGCCTCACTCCCTATCCCATGGGGAGTCCTGGTCAACCAAAAGTCAACTATGCAAGGACTACAATCACAAGACTCTCTCTATCGCACAAAGAGTCATACTCATCGGCGATCCACCACGCTAAGACCTCTAGTCAGTAGCGATATACAATCGACCGTCCATATAACCATACACAGGCACACAATCCATAATGGATATACCATCGCGCTAGGACCTCTAGTCCATGGTCACATACTGACAACCATACACTTATCTATGCACAGACAACTAGATCCACCATAAATGCACCACTAATACGGTTATGATATAACGATCGACTCCATAATCCAATCCATCACCTAACTCTAGTTAGGTAACACAGTAACCCTATCTGAGGTCACAAAGATAACCCTAACCACATGTACTTACTGAACATATATCAGCTAATACATAATAGGGTTTATAGTTCCTATCCGAGCTAGATAATCAATGAAGTACCAGAGTATATATCTCAAAGGTCAAGGAAGTATAAGCATATGATTAAATAAGAGTGGATTTAAGGTAAACAGGTATAAACATAAATCCAAGATCATGCACTAGAATTTGATCTAAACTACCGGACCAGGTAGATATTACCCACCTGATACATAATCCGTGCTATCCATCTCCACGTTCATGTATCCATCACCATCAACGTCCTGTAACAATAGGATACAATTAAGTACCATCACAAATCTAATGATCGAATTTAGGCAAAACATAACTCAGATCATCCTCTTCCTCTAATTGCAGCTATACAACTATACCAGTTTTAAACACACTGCAAATCAAATACCACATTCCATAATACCCATAATAAATCCATTGTGAAACTAGTATTCCAAAATCTACACTTACTTGGTGTAGTTCCCACATGCACTACGCTATCTAGAAACCAAATCCAGTGTCGATATCCAACAATAAGATGTCCGAATAAATTGACCAATTCATGGATCTGCACCCCCAACCGCTGTGAACCACAATGGTGGTATTCCTTCTCTATTACAGCAACCTCACAACCGAATGCCCACAACCACAAGACATTCACAGAGCCAAGCCTCGAAACACAGGGACTACAGATCACTGGTTGCAACCCAAGACAATTGATCACATCATATCCATCGACGTACACAATGACCAAACTCGGTTGCAAATGTAGAGCTATCAACGAGCAGGAACTAAGGCTGCCGATGGAAGTGACTGTAACCTAGATCAGAAAACCACCGCAGATGATCAACTCCAACCCTCACTGGTCGCTACGACGATCGCCAGCTGCGACATCCATGGAGCCGATACGGCTTCCCTCATCCTCGGCATAGATATCAACGACAGGCTGGGTTCAGGCGGCAGCTGGACCATCCTCGCGATGAGACGAAAAGGGTGGCGACTGATCTGAGCTTCACCGATGAAGACGCCGTCGAGTTGGCCTCTCGAATAAGGGGTCGACAATGGCAGATGAAAGGTTGACGACGGCAGCGGTAGCGCTCCAAACTACGAAAACCGATTGACTCATCACGACTCTAGCTCCGAGGACTCTTCACCGGAATCGAACTCGGGAACCCGAAATCGAAGATCCCCTCCGGCGACAATCGGCATGGCGGCTCCCAAATCTGGCAATTTGAACCTCCTACCGATCCTTAGCCACCGATGAGAGTTCTCAACCTATCGGCCTCGACCGGCGACCCTCCCTCCAAATGACCTCCTCTCGACGGCAGCTGGCGAGGGGCGAGCTCGAAAGAAAGTTGGGATCGCGGCGTGGAATCGGGGAAAAATAGGAAATCGCGATCGAAAAGGAAATCGCAATGTGAAGATGCAGTTGATCGAGTTTTTCCGACATTTAATTCGATCGAACCAGTTCAAACCCCAACCGGTTCAACCAAATTCCATTAAACCCAAAGAATTCAGCCCAATGGGCTCAGCCCAATAGATTCAGCCCAATAAACCAATACCAGCCCAAGCCCAATTCGGATTCTAACCCAATTCAGCCCAATATCATTAAAGCCCAATTTCAACTAGATTCCTAATGGACTCATACTAGATAATTAACCCCATTAGCCCACTAATTAAATCCAATTAATTAAAGGATTAATCCATATAATATTTTTTTTTCGTATTTTACATTCTCCCCCACTTATAAAAATTTGGTCCCCAAATTTCCGACTCATGTACAAGTACGAAATGTCACAATAATCATCTCAAGTATCCGGAGAAAGTTACACACATCAAATACTAAGTGGGGTACTGAGCTCGAATATTATATTCCAGCTCTCCTACAATCTCAATTAACCTATTACAAGGTAAATAACTATACCACAGTGGAGCTCTATACCAGTAACCGATGGGAAACTTTGCCAGAATCGTAAGGTGAATCATGAATCACTATCAGAAATGATACTCAAGGTTACTCCATGGATATAATTCCATCAAGCGATCCAACGGAGTCCATCTTATAGCTCGGAAGAAAATAAGCGGACCCAGCTAATCGATCATCGACTACCCAAATCCTATCAAGTCCTTTCCGAATTCTAGATAATCTCCCAACACAGTCTAACGTACTAGGCTCCCACTTCATCATGGTATGTAACCCTACAGGTCACCAATATTCCACCTTTGCTTGTGGCCATACCCAACATCAAACTACGAAATCATCCATGTTCCACATATCGTTCCACCAACAGGAACGTCCCAATACTCACTATTTTCGGATACACTCCGAATAAATCATCACTCTCAAATGAAGAGTCTCCTGAAACAACTCTTCCTAAATCGAAAGCAACTCTGGGAACCACTATCCTTCCCAAAGACGAAGATTTATTCTCACGAGAGAAATTAATCTAATGTCCAAAATTCACTCTGTCACACAGAACTAAAAGTACCTGTAAGACTAACATGACCAATCTCACTAGTTTCTCAACTAGCGTACACATAATATACGTCTCATTTAACTGCATTGGGATCGTTCCTAATCCCTGCGATATTGCATCTATGTGCAGTACTCTTCCATCCATATCGGACGGATGAATTAACACTGACACAAAAGTCAACCACCTTCTAGGCCCTGAAACCTAGCTTCACAAACTTCCGACCAGATGATTGCCATCACCTTCTTGGTCCCACAAGTCGACGATATAGTATCTCTAGTAACATCCTATCCACATCTACGATAAATACCAAAATCAATCTAGGGAAACCACAACTTCCCTCAAGATTGGGAATATATCCATAAATATATCCTCCACAGATATGATGACAAGCGATCTCAAATACTCCAAGAGTACTTGATTCCTCGAATCCATGAACGACTAAATCGTCGATAAGTCTAACAACATTATCAATCAGCTCTATACACCTGAATCCTTTTACTCTAAACTACAGATAGCTCAATCATCACACCGACAATGATAATTGTATGACACTAAGTCACTACAATATCGACACTCTAATCGTAAATCAACCCTAGAGTATACACAGGTGTCCGAAACGAAGGATATTCATTCACAGCAACTACTGCATTCCATCATCGATACTCGATGCATAACTCAAGGTCTGACTCTTTTCTAACCAAGAGTTACAAGTCTTCTCAAGAAGAAACACTGAGGCAGATAAATCTCCCATAGTGTTTAGCAACACTTATACCCATAAAATCATCTCCCGGTATGAGGTCTCAATATCGGACTATTTCCGAAACCATTCCAATCGCTTACTCCACTTGCCCATGCAGTGACAAGCCCAGGAGTTCATCCGAATCTATATCCAATACTCTCAGATTATATACACATCTGAGATACCAATTATACCCTCATTCTCAGTCATTTAACTATCCGTAAAGATATGTCTATAGTAGAGGTATGTCTAGCAAAAGCTAAAGGTATCCCTTGACTTCGTGATCGTTAGTCAACATTTCACCTGATGGTAGAGAAAATCACCAACCCAAGTTGATAGGAACCCTTCGAACTATCCAAGAATGTTCTAGACAAAGATACCTGTAAACTACCAGTATCTCTCGATATATCTGCAAATAGGATAACCTAAAGTAATACCCCGAAGGACCGATCCTTCGGTCTTCTATACTTCTTCTTAAGTAATCATGTAAACTTGTCCAACATCTGTTCTGGACGGCTGAGCTCATGTAGATGCAAAGACTATCATGGAGGAACTGAAGTCAACTGCTGAAACTGAGGTACAAATTGAAACAACTGCAATGGAGATGGTAAACACTATTGTACTGGCAAGGGTACACATCTGGCTATAAAATATCAAGAATCGCCAACATCATAGCACGCTCCATCTCTCGTGAAAGGTATAGCCGAATCGAGAATACGATAGATAATATCATCGTCAGTAAATCTCTCCTTTGTATAAAGCATAACTACACCCGGGAAGGTAATCGCTTGTTGTCTCAATGCGAATCTTCTCGAGATGTCTTCTACCGATATCACGAGTAACTTACTTCTTCCGATGAAAGTATCAAAGAACTCCAACTATATCCGGGTAGTAGATCGCTAATGTTATAACCTAATCTTCAAATGATCTCACCGAGGTTGTGGATCGTCCACTCAAAGCATCATCCATAGTCTTCAATCGAAGTCAAAGTACATACTTCTCGTAGATACCTACCGCTATAGTAGAAACAGATACAATGGTCCATCGACTGTGTCTCGCCGTCAGAATCTGCATACACATAATCTCCTTTCGGAGTCTTTCCTCTGAGTTCGCTAATAAACATGAGAAGCTGCTGACAATCTGCAATCGGTCTTCTATGATCGAAAACTCTCCAATAGTCGCTCGTGACCCACGACTTTAATCTTGCTCCTTTTGTCAAACATTCGGAGACTTCCAATTCCAATAATTTGACTTGCAATATCTGCTTATCAAATCTCCAATTCTTTAAAACACTTGCTACGGAGTCATTTCTATACACATGACTCATTCTAAGGACTTCCGGTAGGATCTAGTATGAGATCCAAACATCCTGATCAAGATGTCAACCGATAACCCGTGGGCGGCCAAAACCAACCCAATCACATTCTTGGGCTATTAAATAGTCGTAACCTTCGCAAGTCTAATGACTCTGCATGGTACCTTCGTAACCAAACGATCACCCTACTCGATGCCCAAGAATTCCCTGACGATGAGTCAAAAAATGACATGGGAAAATACCCTCTCACAACATCACTACACCGTGGCCAAGTGATGTGTGATTTCCCGAAGGTTATTTCCTATCTCTTCAACCAAGTACCGGCTAGATCCGGATAATGGTATGCAGCTAACTTAGCTTCCTCTGTATAATACGAGTTAAGTACTCAAAAGTACCCTCGACGTTATACAACCTAGAACGACCAACTCAAGGATCAAAATCCCTATGAATATCACCAAAATAATCCTCTACTATCTACATCATCAATAGTGTACTAGCGCAGTTCATTACCCCATAGGTAATGATCTGACTAACATAATTAGTGAAAATCTTAGGACCGAAATCCTTAATCTCCACAATAGATGTGACTACCTAACTCGCCTCTCAGACTCAGTCGGCTCTCAAAGGTAATTACCTTTTCGATAGCAGGCACATATCTAATAACCTCAACATATCGTTCCCGTGGTCAAACTCAAACCACGGTTACGAATACTAACCAATATCCTACAAGTCATCCATGTTATAAGCAACTAAATGCATAACCTAAAGAAGGATATGTAATAACAATTAGCATACCTTAAACCTTGTAGCTCGGAGATGTCCGCAACAGCCAGATCCCCTAACTCACAAAAACCAAGACCGAGTAAAGCAAAACTCGATGTCCGAACGAAATAAAATCCGAAAATGGACTTCGCAACCTAGGGCTCTAATACCAATAAAATTGTCACGCCCCGAGAGTATGCCGTGCCGAAAAGCAAACGAACGGCATCTCCCCTGTACGTGGCAACATATCGGGTTAATACAAGGCCCGTAGGCCCACAACAACAATATGATATACATAGATATCAACATATCAAACGCAGCGGAAACATACAATAGATAAAACAATATACAATGACCCAACTGTGCACTCCGGAGTGACTTGACATAACAAGAAACATAATAGAAGTCACATCGAAAGCCAAATATATACAACACGTCCGTATATCACAGATACGGAAACAATACGAGCTAAAACCACAAAACGACAATCCACACACAAATACAACAATGCGGATTAAATATCCATCCGTCCGGTGTGAGATGGGATCAGCTGGCGGAGCTCCGAACGTCCAAGGAATCTTCTACCTGTTATCTGGGCGACAGGAAGCCCAGGGTCCCGGGGTGGTGAGTATAAACTCAGGGGTAATATATAGAAAGTGCATGAACAACATATAAGGATAGATCTACAAGTATACATGTGAAGATCTACAGGTATACAGCATGAGTCCAATAGACATACAGTCATATCCAAATCTAATAACAAGTAACTACAGTAAAGTCATACTCAATGTATATACTAAACTGATCAACTGAACATAAAGTAATGTACCAACGTACCTGACGGTCTGCAACACCATAAGCTATATCATCCTGACAGATATACAATAACATAACCCATATAATGTACTAGGTCAATCCCATACCTGACCAATACTCCAATATATGAACAGTATATGATCACCTGTAATAATAACCCTATCTGCATACTACACAATGACATGATGCTAATCAAATGCATATAACAGTCTGAATCAACGCATGTATCATGCTCAACACATAGCAGTAAATAAAATGCAAATGGCATGTATCATGATGTACAAGCATGTGCAACAATCATAGCTCAATCAAATGCAGCATCTCACAGGCATATGTAAAACATATATCAAATACATGCATACATATATATCAGCAATGCATATGCATGGCCATGTCGGACTCCCAACCACGACCCCAGATGGCCCGGTGGCACGACATGACGAACTAGCCCGACTCACCGCCACTACTCTCGAGTGACCGAAGTTGGGTAGTATGGATGAGAGCATAGCTAAAAGCTAACTACTCGGGTCCTCAAGCCACGCCGCCACTACCCATGAGTAGACGAGCTCGCACACAGACAACCGCACGCCACACAACCACCGCCTATAGTGGGCGAGTGCTAACACCACTCCACAAGGGCAGATCTCAGCTACCACCATCCATAGTGGCCGAGCGCGACATCCAATGCTCGCCTCAACCTCGCTACCACTACCCCGAGTGGTCGGAGGCAGGATGATGACGACCCGTCTCATCCACAAGGAGACCTGCAAGATGCATGCAATGTAATGATGCATAGCTCCATACATGTATCCTCGCACTCCCTATCCCATGGGGAGTCCCGTCAACCAAAAGTCAACTATGCAAGGACTACAATCACAAGACTCTCTATCGCACAAAGAGTCATACTCATCCGACACCACCACGCTAAGACCTCTAGTCAAGAGCGATATACAATCGACCATCCATATAACCATACACAGTGCACACAATCCATAATGGATATACCATCGCACTTAGGACCTCTAGTCCATGGTCACATACGACAACCATACACTTATCTATACGCATAACTAGATCCACCATAAATGCACCACTAATACTGTATGATATAACAATCGACTCCATAATCCAATCCATCACCTAACCCTAGTGATGTAACACAAGAACTCCAATCCGAGGTCACAAAGATAACCCTAACCACATGTACTTATCCGAACATCCATCACCTAATACATAATAGGGTTTATAGTTCCTATCCGTGCTAGATAATCAATGAAGTACAGAGTATATATCTCAAAGGTCAAGGCAAAGATAAGCATATGATTAAATAAGAGTGGATTTAAGGTAAACAGGTATAAACATAAATCCAAGATCATGCACTAGAATTTGATCAAAACTACCGGACCAGGTAGATATTACCCACCTGATACATAATTCGTGCTATCCATCTCCACGTTCATGTATCCATCACCATCAACTTCCTATAACAATAGGATACAATTAAGTACCATCACAAATCTAATGATCGAATTTAGGCAAAACATAACTCAGATCATCCTCTTCCTCTAATTGCAGCTATACAACTATACCAGTTTTAAACACACTGCAAATCAAATACCACATTCCATAATACCCATAATAAATCCATTGTGAAACTAGTATTCCAAAATCTACACTTACCTGGTGTAGTTCCCACATGCACTACGCTATCTAGAAACCAAATCCACTGTCGATCCCCAACAATAAGATGTCCGAATAAATTGACCAATTCATGGATCTGCACTCAACCATGGAACTACAATGGTGGTATTCCTTCTCTATTACAGCAACCTCACAGCCGAATGCCCACAACCACAAAACATTCACAGAGCCAAGCCTCGAAACACAGGGACTACAGATCACTGGTTGCAACACAGGACAATTGATCACATCTATCCATTTGAAATGTAGGCGAGCTATCAACGAACAGGGGAACTAAGCTGCCGATGGAAGTGACTGTAACCTAGATCAGAAAACCACCGCAGATGATCAACTCCAACCCTCACTGGTCGCTACAATGATCGCCAGCTGCGACATCCATGGAGCCGATACGGCTTCCCTCGTCCTCGGCATAGATATCAACGACAGGCTGGGTTCAGGCGGCAGCTGGACCATCCTCGCGATGAGACGAAAAGGGCGGCGACTGATCTGAGCTTCACCGATGAAGACGCCGTCGAGTTGGCCTCTCGAATAAGGGGTCGACAACGGCAGATGAAAGGTTGACGACGGCGGTAGCAGCTCCAGCTCACAGCTGAAAACCAGATTGACTCACTGCTGACCCCTAGCTCCCAGCGAGGACTCTTCACCGGAATCGAACTCGGGAACCCGAAATCGAAGATCCCCTCCGGCGACAATCGGCATGGCGGCTCCCAAATCTGGCAATTTGAACCTCCTGCCGATCCTTAGCCACCGATGAGAGTTCTCAACCTATCGGCCTCGACCGGCGACCCTCCCTCCAGTCGGACCTCCCTCTCGACGGCCGGCGAGGGGGCGAGCTCGAGCGTGGCGGCGCGGGGAAGAAGAGAAGAAAGTTGGGATCGCGGCGTGGAATCGGGGAAAAATAGGAAATCGCGATCGAAAAGGAAATCGCAATGTGAAGATGCAGTTGATCGAGTTTTTCCGACATTTAATTCGATCGAACCAGTTCAAACCCCAACCGGTTCAACCAAATTCCATTAAACCCAAAGAATTCAGCCCAATGGGCTCAGCCCAATAGATTCAGCCCAATAAACCAATACCAGCCCAAGCCCAATTCGGATTCTAACCCAATTCAGCCCAAGCCCAATATCAGCCCAAAGCCCAATTTCAGCCCAACTAGGTCAGCCTAATGGACTCAGCCCAACTAGATAATTAACCCCATTAGCCCACTAATTAAATCCAATTAATTAAAGGATTAATCCATATAATAAAAAAATTTTTTTCCGTATTTTACACTCCATGTCTGATTTCTCTGAAGATGACTCGCGAAATTCAACCAAGCTATCCCATAACTCCTTTGCATTTTCGAAATTGGTCCAGTTGAGTTCTTTCTCTGTTAGCTGACATTGGAATGTATTTAGTGCCTTGAAATAAATTTGGGCCTTCTTCATGTCCAAGGTCTATTTCTTCGAATCTAATAGTTCTCTGACGTTGCCCACCGGCATTACATAACCCTTTTTTATACTGAACCACATTTCGATGTCGATCTTGAAGAAACACTCCATCTCCCATTTTCAGTAGTAAAATCCTCTCTATTAAAGAGAGGTGAGTGGATGGTGTTGTACCATACTTGATATGACATCAACATTCTTGAACAAAATTTTTCTTTATTTATTTATCTATTATTTTATCGAGATTCACTTCCCTCTCTTAATTGTATCGATCCAATAATTGGTATCAGAATGAGGGCACTCAAATGGGTGCTAACTTTGAACAACTATTTCAATGATTTGATTCATTTTAGATTTGGCTTGATTATCTTATATCAAACAAATTTAAATAATGCAAAGTTTGACTTGCTTATTTCGTTTATAGATCTAAGTATAAGCTTATGGTTAACAATTAGTTGAGTCAGGCCTAAGTCCTGCTTATTTCAAAAATATGGAGAGAAAAAACGTATGCCAATGATTCTGAGGATAAAATAAAGTATTGTTGACAGAAATTTAAAAAAAAAAGGCAAAGGTTTCGTTTACATGTACATGGAGTGAAAAATAATTCAGAGAGAAAATTTTGCTAGAGGATCCCACGGTATGGTATGTATCTGAAGGCAAGGAGTAGAGGGAATTACTTATCAAATGTGTTTTTGACCTTTGCATGTCTTAGATATGGCTAAAACTATAATAAACATATTGGGTTTGAGCCTACCTCCCTCGGACGAGCTTTCCTTCAATCTCTCCTCAAATCCCCCCTGCTATAACTTTTTCTCCTTCATCTCTAGTGCCTCATTAGGTCGACCTTCTCAATAAGAATTTCACATCATATATATTTCCCTCCCCTTTCACTTTAATTTAATTTCATTCAATCTACATATACTACTCAATTCCCTATCTTAGCATGAATTGATCATCTTTCAATGGGCATCCACCCAAACTATCCCACTCAGACCACACGAGATGAGGAGCTCATGCCCACTTTCTAACGAGATTCAAAAAATTAACCCTTTATTTATATTTAAGTATTAAATTTTATATTGAATAAACAAATTGAATAGTTGGATACGAAATGAAAATATAAAATTTAAATCGGATTGGGTTCAATCTAAATTCATCGAGTATGCAGAGATAAGGATTATACAAATTCAAATTAGAATTGATTTGGACTTAATTTGATTGAATTATGACCGAATCAAATTTATGAGTTCAATAGGTTCAATCAGTCTAAAATGAATTAGGATGTTTTTGATAAAATTTTAGTGTTTGATTTCATTTTCTTTTTTTATTTTTGTTCGGCATTTTCTATTTTCCAACCAAATTAAGTTTTATTTTTTAAAAAATGAATATGAAAAATGCCAACCAAATAACGTTTTCCATATTTTCTCTTTTTTTTCAGAAAATAAAAAAAAATAAGTAAATCAAATATTACCTTACCTTTTCTCTTTCTCTCCTCGTTTCTCTCCACGTACGCAACAATCCAAGGCAACACCACCCACTTCTCCTTTTTCGATTTTTTCCTTTTTCCTTATGCTTTGTTCTTCTTCGACTACATCAACAACGTTGCTATTTTCTTCTTATTTTTCTAGCCAGTCAATTCTCAACAACAACTAACTTTTTTCATCTCTTAGTCACCAATAGCAAGCATCAAGAGCAGTAAGTTTTTGTTTCCTCTATTCATAATAACAATTCCTCTTTTCACAACAATAACTACTAACAATGATTTGTAGCAGTCTCTTCTCCCTTTTCTTACTCAGACTATTACTTGTTGTTCGATGCAACAAGCGTTACTATCCACCATCATATACTGTCGTCTGTCAAAGCTAATGAACCCTTTAGTATTCCTGTTCAAAAAAGTTATTGTTCATGTACAACAACTGATTGAAGGTAAAGATTGATAAATGAATTTCTTGATTATCCTTTAAAATTTTTCTCTTTTCCCCTCTTACTATTTATTTATTTCTTATAAATGTATTCTTATTTCTTAATTCTTATACATTATTTTTAAATATTTTTTAGGTATAATATTTAATCATAGCTCTGAAATATTTATCTGGATCTCAAAAAAGAAAAAGAAAACAAAGAGAAGATGCACTTATTAGGTCAGAGATATTAATAAATACTTTAATATCAATAACAAAATGGCTAGAGAAAAAAAAATGAAAACATGATCAGTGTTGAAGAAAAAATTATGAATGACTTGAATGAAGAAAATAATGATAATATTTTTTATGTTCAATCTAAAACTATAGACCAAGAGAGTCCTTCACATTTGTATATTGATAATCCTGAAAAATGAAAAAAAAGATTATCAAAATCTGAAAGATTTATTAGTGGAAAAGGGTCAAACTATAAGTGATAGCATCTTGTTTCTTAAAGATAAAGCTAATAGACATTGTGATACATTGCATTATGAACATATACCGTAAAATGGAGAAAAAAAAGATAGAAAATGATCAGTTTATTTATCTTTCTTGGATAGCATATTTTACTTTTGTTGTAAGTTATTGATAAATCATAACAACATGAATACAATTACTCAATTAGCTACTGAAGGCTTTAAAGATTGACATAATTTGATTCGATGTCTTATAAAGCATAAAGTAAGGAATATATTGATTGTATATTGATGATCCTGAAAAACGAAGAAAAAAAGAGATCAAAATCTGAGAGATTTATTAGTGGAAAAGGGTCAAACTAGAATTGATGGTATCTTGTTTCCTAAAGATAAAGCTAGTAGACATTTTGATACATTGCATTATAAACAAATACTGTAAAATGGAGAGAAAAAATAGAAAATGACTAGTTTATTTATCTTCCTTGGATATAATATTTTACTTTTATTGTAAGTTGTTCATAAATCATAACAACATGAATACAATCAGTCAATTAACTATTAAAGGCTTCCAAGATTGACATAATTTGACTCGATGTCTTACAAAGGATGAAGGAACATATTGGTTGTATAACAACATGAAATAGAATGAATTGAAAAAAATAAGACAATTGATGAAATCATTCGTATAGAAATTAATAAAGAAAAAGAACATTGGATATTAGTATTAAATAGGTTAATTGTTGTTTGTCTATAGACTTGCAAAAAAATAATTTAGCATATTGAGAAAATTATGAAAAAATTTATGTTGAGAATAATGATAATTTTTTTGTAAATGATTGAAATGATTGTTGAGTTTGATCCAATAATACAAGAGCACATACGATATATTCTAGCACATGAGACACATTACACATATCTTGGTCCAAAAATTCAAAATGAATTAATTCATATGTTGACAAATGAAGTAAAAAACTATAATTCTTAGAAAAATCAAAGCAGTAAAATATTATTCAATTATACTAGATTGCACTCCGGATATAAATCATGAGGAACAAATGTCTCGTGTAATAAATTGTGTGGATAATTCAACAAACTCTATTGTGGTAGAAGAATACTCAGTAGCTTTTTAGAAAGTGGATGACACTTCTACATTTGGACTTTTTACTGAACTAAAAAAAAGTATTGAATGATCTCGAGCTTAGTATTGATGATATAAGATGGCAAGAGTATGATAATGGATCTAATACGAAAGGAAAGTATAATGAGGTGCAAAAAAGATTATTTGAAATAAATCATAGAATTTTGTATGCACCTTGTGAATATTATAGTCTAAATTTGAAATTATATGATATGACTAATTATTATTCTAAAGCTATGTTTATGTTTGGAGTGATATAATGTATTTATACATTGTTTTCTTCTTCTACCAAGCATTGGAAAATTTTTAAAGATAACGTAGAAGACCTAACAATTAAGCTATTATCACAAACTTGTTGGAAAGGCATATTGAAAGCGTAAAAGCTATAAAAAAATAAACATAAAAAATTAAAGATGTTTTACTTGATTTGGCACAAACGAGTAAAGATCCAAAAACAAAGAATGAAGTTGAATCATTGACAATATATGAATTTGAAAATTTTGAATTTTTGCTTGGCATGATAATTTGGTACAAATTGTTGCATGTGATCAATACATTGAGTAAATTTCTTAAAGGTGAAAATATAAACATTGGCATTACAATTAAACAATTAAAAGGACTTCTTCCTTTTGAATAGTATAAAGAGTTTGGGATTGAGAGGGCATGATGGAAGCAATGCAAATGACAGAAGAAATACATATTGAAGTTACGTTCAAAGAAAAATGCATTATCCAAAAAAAGAAATAATTTGATGAAAGTAGTAGTGAATATGTGATGCAATCAGCTGAAGAATCTTTTAGAATAATTATTCTCTTCTTAATAGATCAAGCTATTTCTTCACTAAAAACTCGACTTGAACCATTTCAGAAGTACGAAGAAATATTTGGATTTTTGTTCAATCCAAAGATAATGAAGTTGGCTAATGATGATAGCCTAATGAAATCATATAAAAATATCAAAGAAACTTTGAGATATAATGACAAATCAGACATTGATGGAGATAATTTGTACATGGAGTTATCAATGTTGAAGTAGTCTTTACTAGTCCCCACGGGGATAGCGTGTTGGTTGGGACAGGGCGACATTTGCGAAATGAGTATGGGTCGATTCTGGAGGAGGGTCTAAAATCTCTCCCTGATATCAAATGACCCTCCTCTGCCCTAGCCAATCGCGTCAAGGTCAAAGGCCCTCCGCGATTTACCTCCCTCACAATGGTCATGGGACAAGTCAGCGGGACCCGCTAGATTGATAATTCCAACCTTTTTATGAAATTGAAGCAGTCTTTACCAATTGGGTGTCTCTTGTCCATGCGTTTCTCAATGTGGATTCCTGATTTACCTTCCTCCTAAAAGCATGGGGCAATTATAGAGGGGTCGTTAATATAGCAGTACTATATTTTTTGAAGCATTCTTTATCGGTGGAAGCAAAAACGAACATTAGATGTTTAAATTATCTAAAAAATATGGATGAATATCATCCAAATATTTATGTTGCCTACAAAAGTTTATTGGCTATACTAGTTATAGTGACATCCGTAAAAAAGAGCTTTTCCAAGTTGAGCTTGATTAAAATATATCTTCGATCAATCATATCATAAGAAAGCTTAAATGAATTGATGATGTTGTCTAGTGAAAATAATAATAATTGAAAATTTTGATTATACAAGTTCAATTGATATTTTATAGTCAAGACGTGTTCGGTTTAAATGATTATTGATAATATCTCTTTTTTATTTGATTATGTTTTACAATAATAAATGTTATTTAACTTTGTATTTTACTTTACTTGTAAAGTTACTAAAATACGACAACAATATACATCGTACTTTTGTATCTAAAATGAAAACAAAACATATTATATTAAATGATTATTAATAATATTTATTTTTTAATTACATTTCAAAATATTCATGTTATTCAACTCTTTATTTTCCTATACATTTAGTAAGCTCGCTAAAAAATTTTGATCGCACATCGAAAAGAGGATTATATTTTGAAGTGTAAATGATTTTTTATATCTAAAATAACAGTAAGATATTATAAGAGACCTTTTTAAAAAAAAAACTCAATTTAGATCATCAAAATCGACATTGATCCGACGAGTACAGCCACTGAGCTAGTGGGTTCTCACCTCTTTTTTTGCGACTGGTGATGGCAACACACTCTGTATCCATCAAAACTCACTGTCGCATTGTTGTTAGCGCACAAGCACATAGTAGTAAGAATGAATCAGATGCTTATGACCGGGCTTCAGGTACCGTTTAAGAGTGTTTAAAAATTGTACAAGAGAGGATTTAATCGCTCCTGGTTTTACTAGTTTTGAAGATTAATTCTCTTTACTTATTCCTTATTTCAATTTACTTAATAGACTTAATCTTATAGACTTTTTTATGTTAACACTCACCTATGACATTTCTGTTGAGAACATCTATCCCATAATAAATCTCTTCCACAGCTATCCTGTTGACCACCGACTTGTCTAATTTGCCTGACCTCAAACAAAGAAAATATGATTAATCATTGTCCAACATTATATCAGAAAATAACATGTGTTACAACAGACAGCAAACAATTTCTCAACCCTTTACGGAAGAATTAAGCTTGCATTGTTCAAGGCCAACTAGCTAAAGAGATGACAACTGCATTGCCATATGATAATAAAGCATGAGTTGCAACTGAGAGTAACACAATTTCTCAACTCTTTCTCTACAGCAGAATCAAGCTTGCATTGTTCTAGGCCGGCCAGCTAGCTAAAGAGATAACAACTGCCTTTCATATGATAATAAAGCATGAGTTACAATTGAGAGTAACACAATTTCTCAACTCTTTCTTTACAGCAGAATCAAGCTTGCATTGTTCGAGGCCGGCCAGCTAGCTAAAGAGATAACAACTGCATTGTCGTATGATAATAAAGCATGAGTTGCAACTGAGAGTAACACAATTTCTCAACTCTTTCTTTACAGCAGAATCAAGCTTGCATTGTTCGAGGCCGGCCAGCTAGCTAAAGAGACAACAACTGCATTGTCATATGATAATAAAGCATGAGTTGCAACTGAGAGGAACACAATTTCTCAACTCTTTCTTTACAGCAGAACCAAGCTTGCACTGTTCGAGGCCATTGAACTGACCGAAGAGATAAAACTTCCACAAATATAAAAATTATCTTATCTGCAAGAAGGAGAACAAGGTTCCACGGCAATCATAGTTTTGGTGCTGGAAGCTATTGCAAAAAATTACAGGATCTAGTAAATATCAACAAAGACCAAACTCTTATACGAACCTCAAACCTAGAGAAGTATACAAAGTCCTGTTCTATATGAAGGATATGGTAGAACAAAGAGGAGTTTAATCCAAAGAACAATGTCTACCATCTTCATCTACTCATCACAAAGCAATGATTCTACTTACCTATAAAAGGTAAAAATAGAAGGGAAAAAAACAAGTAGCAACAAGTATATTCTAACAAGCAAACAGTTTTTCACATGGGCCCACCGTACATACCTAGAGAGCTGGGACAGCAGGATTCTTCACCGGCAATAAGCAGATAACTACATTATGGACAATGGTCATGGACAATATGTTCACTTCTTTTTCTTATCATTTTCATCAAGAAGAAAAGGAGCTGCAGGTATGCTGAACCACCATTCTCTGAATCTTCTCATAAATTTCTCAGAGCTCGCCCTTCGTGGAGGTGAATTCCGAGTAAATATTTCAAGGAATGCCATTATGAATAAAAACTTAACAGGCAGAAACGCTACTGCAAATGCCAGTAAAACCAGAACCAATATAACTCTATCTGTTGCCTGCATAGAAGAACCAAACAGTTAAACAGACAACAATTTGTTATTAAAAGGCCTACACAAATAGAGCGAAACCACTACAAGATCGGTGAAAAAACTCCTAAAGGTAAGCAGATTGACAGTAAACGGAGATTCACTTGAAGAATTTATATATATGTACATGATTACACCATTCACGTTTTATACAGTCCATCCACCAGGCACTACAATAGAACTGCTCATTCGTGTTTATTTTCCTAATAATTCCTAAATCATGTTAAAATATATTGATAACATTATGCCTTATAATGCAATTCATGTCTTTCACTCTTCACTGTAGGAAGGGATTACTTGGGTAGGAAATAGGAGGGGAGGGGATGGAGAAAAAAAGCATTGCACATGGAGCATGAAGTGCTACTGTACTATGTTATTTTCCCTCCCCCTCCTATATTTTCCTCCAAGTAAATCCATCCTCAAAAGAAACCAATAACTACTAAACCAAATATAATCTTTATTTAATATTTCAAATTCCCAAGTATCAATCATATACAAAAACATGAAGAATATGAAACAAACGAAAATTTACTCAGTTATTCCTACTTGAGTTACTTGATTAACCTTCCAAAGTAAATTTACTTGCTTATTCCCACTTAAGATACCTGATTGACTTCCAATTTGCTTGAGATTCGTTGATGCTACATTTTTTATCTTATGAAACAATGAATAAAACATGATTAACATCTATACTATAGTGCACAGTGCATCGGAAAGGTTTGAATCCATGGACTACTGACATGGATGTACATACTAATTTTAACGGCAATTTATCAAACACAGCTCTTAAAGTTCCGAATTGCCCAAAAAGCGTACCATAGTTTCAGATTTACCAAATCGCGTACCTAATTCCCCTTTTACCCCTCCTGCCAAACAGACCTACGACAATTTAATGATGAGAGAGAATTTTCATACATCCGAGCCACTATTGGAAATTCCAAACCATCTAAACGTGGTGCTGGGAATTCAAATCCCAGCACCACATTATTCCTGGGAATATAATTCCCAGCACCACCTTTTTTTTATCTGATTTCTAATTTATATCGGTCTGATTTCTGAAATATTGCTGTGAATACCTAATAAAACCTCGAATATCAGAAATTTTGGTCACGGATACACAGAGGGACACTACTCAAACTCAATGGACTTGGATTGGATCGAAAAGGACAAGACCATCAATGGTTTTGACCGAACCCATATGATGGACTTAAAGAAGTCCAAATTTCAAATCTCGACATAAATCGAAGATCTTACAACATAAATTTTTGATATGTCGAGGAAACTTAGTTTTAATCCTCTTATCTCCCAATTTTAACTTGTGTCGAAAAAAAGATAATACTGAAAGTTGAGAAACTGATGGTAGTGATGCTGGAATTCACAATTCCACTATCGTTCGAATCTTGGAATTAGAAGATTCCGGTGCCGTTGAATCTGGGATTGGAATTCGGCGCCGCGATGCACGAATCGGCACCACCAGTAGTCGAAATTCCAATCCCAAAGACTACGGTGCTGAAATTCCAATTCCAAAGCACTATAATCCGAATGGGAACAATTTAGTAGCGATGTCGTAAACGAGATGAAGAAAGATTTTATCATCCAAGTTATAGAAAGGCCAACTCAAAATTAAATACTTTTATGCGATTTTTCTCATGTTAGAGGCCCGTACTAATTTTCGACAACGATTTTTTTTTTAAATAGAAAAACACATCTATTGCAAAATATAAGGAAAATAAATAAATACTCATTCAAGACACCGTGATGTTTCCAATAAATTAAAAACGGTAATAAATTTACATTAGGTAAAACCACAAATAGTTTTTCGATATAAGGTTCTTCATCTTGTTTCGACATCGCTACTAAGTTGTTCCAATTTCAAAGATCACCGCGATGTCGAAATTCAATTCCAAAGACCACAATGGTCGAAATTCCAATTCCAAAGACCACGCGGTGCCGAATTGAATTCCAAAGACCACCGTAGTGGTGGTGCAGGATCAAATATCACTCTTTGGGAATTCCAATCCCAAAGACCACAAATGATAATCGAATCGAACAACTTAGAATAAGATCGTAAACGAGATGAAGAAAGATTTTATCATCCAAGTTATAGAAAGGTCAACTCAAAATTAAATGTTTTTATGCAATTTTTCTCATGTTAGAGGCCCGTACTAATTTTCGACAATAATTTTTTTTTTTAAATAGAAAAACACATCTATTGTAAAATATAAGGAAAATAAATAAATAATCATTCAAGACACCGCGATGCCTTTTCCAATAAATTAAAAACGGTAATAAATTTACATTAGGTAAAACCACAAATAGTTTTTCGTTCTTCATCTCACCGAATCGAATTTCCAGTGGTGATCGATTGCATACACAGGTGTGGAATTGCATTCCAAGACTACAAATGTGGTGCAGGATCAAACACTACTGGTCTTTGGAAATTTCAATTCCAAGACCACAAATGTGCCGAATTGCAAATTCCAAAGACCACTACCACCGCTTCAACTTTCAGTACCATCTTTTTTTCGACACAAGTTAAAATTGGTAGATAACATGATTAAAACTAAGTTTCCTCGACATATCAAAAATTTATGTTGTAAGATCTTTCAGTCTGTGTCAAGATTTCGAAATTTGGACTCCTCTAGTCCATCAACGGGTTTCGGTCAAAACCCATTGATGGTCCTATTCATCTCTTTTTTGATCCAATCCAAGTCCATTGAGTTTTAGTAGTGTCCCTCTGTGTATCCGTGGCTAAAATTTCTGATATTCGAGGTTTTATTAGGTATTCACAGCAATATTTCAAAAATCAGACTGATATAAATTAGAAATCAGATAAAAAAAAGGTGGTGCTGGGAATTATATTCCCAGGAATACTGTGGTGATGGGATTTGAATTCCCAACACCACGCTAGATGGTTCGAATTTCCAATAAAGGGCTCTGATACGTAAAATTCTCTCTCATCATTAAATCACGCAGTCCGCTTCAAGAGGGATAAAAGGGGAATTAGATACGCGATTTGGTAAATCTGAAACTATGGTACGCTTTTTGGGCAATTCCGAACTTTAAGAGCTGTGTTTGGTAAATTGCCGATTTTAAAGTTCCCTATCTTAATGAATAGTGACGAATAGTCACCCAATGCATTTTGTACTGAGTTGAGAGAAAAAAAATAGAATTTCCACCTTCTCCAGGAACCCGAGGCAGCGCCTTCTTTTGCATAAATATTATTGATAAATAGGAATATTACAATAAAACTCTTACCTACTCAATATTTGCATAATACTTAGAAGGAGACGTTAGAGAAGTGCGCAAAATGAGAATGACATAAAAATTCTTAGAATTGTTGGAACATTGGTGAGCACTAGAGAGGAGCGAATAGCGTGTTTGTTGTTTAACGACGGAATTTGTTCGCGTTTGTCTCTACACAATCGTTAGTACGCAGCGGAATATAAAAATCTAAATCTAGAGATAAATACAAACACAAATACACAAGACATATGTGGTTCAGAACCTTAGGGTTCCTACTCCACGGGCGAGCTCAACGAGCTCTAGTGATGTACACATCACTACTCAATAAACTCCTCGACAATACGTCGGAGGTGGAAAAATCTTATACAAATGATTACAACAGTAATACAATGAAATACAAGCAATTACAAGAAAAATAAGTAAAGAAAACTTTATAAAAGATCTTTAGAATGCTTGCTTGTTCGTCATTGTAGCTTGAAAATCCCAATTACACTAGCAAATCGCTCCAAATCACCCTAAGAACCATGGCCAAAAATCTCCCCTTCGTGCTCCTTTTAAAGCTACAACTCGGACTGATTTCCGCATAACAGTGGACTGTCATAAGGCTAGAGCTATCAAGTCGATCGGGCTCTGCTTGATCCTCGCCTGCCAAATAATTTAAGCGGTTGGTTGAAATTTTATCAACCCGCCATTTCACGAACCTAAATGGATCGACTCGCTGGTCATGGGTCTAGCAGTGTCGCCTCGTCGGGCACGGTCTGCAGTCGAGAAATGTCAAAAGATGGAACATATGAAAATAAAATTGTATAAGTTTTTTTACCAATATTTTAATATTAACAAAACGAGTTTTTCACCATCACAATCTTCTTCTATCACACACACCTCAATAAAGTATAAAAGAAGTTAAGAGGAAAAAACAAAAGAATATTTGTTGAAGTACTCTATTTTTTATATATACTCTAATTATTTCTTGTCATCTTATTCTAATCGATGTAAGAAATAATGGCGTATATCAAAATCGAATAATTCTGAGGGCTAGAAAATCTCAATTAAATCTTTATTTAGAAGAGTAAAAATTTATATTTGTATATTATCAAAATATATTTTGGAATATTAGAAATGAATAAAAAATATCGGTACTCAATTTTGTAGGTCGATAATTGAATCTCAATTATAAAATTTTAATTACTTTAAATATTTATTTATTTTTTAATCATAGTACCCCATTTGCCTTCTGAGGCCATTATCTCGAGCCACTAAATGTCTCGATAATTTTATTTTATTTTTAAATTTTTTACGGGTTGGCACTTTAATCCATGATCCTTGGGTTGGGTTGGGTTGGGTTGGAGATTTCTCGGCAGAAGCAAGATGTGGTCGACGCCTCTCCCATTAAATATTGGATTCTGACAGTTAGCCCGCCCGCCGTGGTCGGTCCGTTTAACTCATATAAGGCCTCGATCGACTAAAAGCGATGTATTGTTGTCTCGCAACGACTTAATCGCGTCGGCATTCCGGCCAGCGGATACGCGATAGTTAGTATCATTCCCAACGATCATTGCTCGAGCCCGTAGCGAATGCTCGATCGACTCGGCGTTACGCGCCTTGACGAAAACCACCCGGTGATCAGTGCCGTGGGCTCGAGTCGATCGGTGGCGAGGCTTCTTCTGCGGATCGAACCCGGTCGATTCTTGGCGGTCGATTGGTTATAGTCGATCATTGCTTGAGTGTCGACTTGGGCCAGTGTCGAACCTTGACCCGATCGACTAGTCTATAACCCGATCATTGCTACGCCTCGGCCGTAGAGTTTACCCCATCTTGCTAGACCACCCTTAGACTTAAGCCTTACAGCCCGTCTCCATGACCTCGCTATTGGATCCCTCTAAGTCGTCCATTGTTCGTCAGCAGCCTTGGTGCTTCCATGTATTTATTGTCGTCTAAATTTAGGTCTATATCTGTGGCGTAATTAAGCTTCTGTTGCCCAGAGACACGCTTGGACTTTCTGTGTGACCATTGGACTTATCTTTGCGAGACTCCACCCTTGGACTTTATGCCTTGATATCGATCCTTGGACTTGAATACAGTACCGTGACTTGGACTTTCCCTTGCAGACTCATGCTTAAACTTTCCGCTAACCGTATTGGACTTTCCGATTATCGAGACTCGAGCTTGAACTTTCCCTTGCGAGACTCATGCTTGGACTTTCCGTACGAGACTCGTACTTGGACTTTTCGTATCGAATGACTCGGGACTTCTCCGTCGTATGTATATTGACCCGTATTAATCGTATAGTTAACCCGTTTAATGATGGTAATTGACTCGTCGTCGAACATCAAAAACACCACTCGAGTCGGCTCAGTGCGGTGTCGTGACTGGCCAGTTGCGCAATGATCTCTTCCTTTTTATGTTTGTGAAAACGAATACCTTTGAGTTAGAACACTAACTCGAGCGATTCTCGATTTTCATTGGGAATTCTGCGTTTTCTCTCGATTTTCATCGATTCTCGCGTAAATTCTCCTCCTTTTTGGCGTACATCGAAAGACTCTCCCCGGTGTCGATGTCTCGTATCGATGAGATCTTCTGATCTCCCCTTGGTCACATCTAGGATGCCTTCAGCTCTTCTAGTGATAAGTCTCGTATCACTAAAGAGACAATCCTTCTCAATTTTCAAAAGTTCTCCCCCTCAGGAAGAACACATCGATCGTCATGATGGATAACCTCCCCTTAAAGGCTTACTCCACCGTTGCACAATGATGTCGTGAAGAGTCCACTGAGCTATAGGAACACTAAACCGTGAAATTAAGGGTAAAGTTGAGCTTGAACTTTGCGCTATAAAATTGATAGACACCCGAAAATAACTCTCTAATCCGTATCGATAGATTTTACCCTTTATAATGCTTTCCCGAAACATATCACAGAGTTAGGAGCAGTTAGGGTAGTCTAACATAAATGAAATCATCTTAAAGCGAGCCTTGTTTACCCAAAATCAGCACCGTTAGCGATCGATTGATTGGTAGCGTCGACTTCCCTTAGCGCGATCATTTGCCATCCGTAGCGATTATTTAATTCTGCCAGTCTGAAAATCTGGTTAGCGAAATTACGAAAATCATAAGTAATCATACGTAATTTGAAAAATAATGAAAACTTATAACAATCATAATAGGTGAAAAATATTTGAAAAATAAAATACCCATTAAATATTGAGATTGATATAAAATTCAAAACCATTAATACCTTCAATGTTTTTGACCTGTTTTGTATCAACTTCATAAATGGTGACTTCTATCAAAAGATGGACTACACCAAAGTTTTCTAAAATTATTTTAAAACCTTATATTGAACCATGGTCTATAGGCTTAATGCACATAACTTGTACATAAGCTTTCCTCGTGATTTATTCATGGTATAAGATGAGTTTGAGTTCATCTAGATGCAAAAACTATACACCTTGAACTTAACTAATTTCCTAGCATCTCATATGTGTTTAGGATGTATGAATACATACACATGTCAATGTGATGTGAGATGTGGATTTTGTTCATCCTAAACTAAGGTCTCATGTATTTTTCTAAGGCAACACTACTTAATTCCCTTATACATGGGACCTTAAATCATGTCATAGTCCTTAAATCAATATTCATTTATCTTAAATACATGAATGATAATTATGACATAAATGATAACATAAATAAGCATGTGCCAAAAATCATGATGTCATGACATTAAATCATAAACCTAAATATACATGACATAAAAAAAAAACTTAAACCTAAACATTATCATGACATTTTATAATAATAAAAATGAGATATGATGTCATGACATGGCATATGGCAAAACAAATCATGACAAATAAAATATAAAGATATATAATACCTAAGTGTTAAGCCCAAAATGTCATTTCTAGAATTTAGTCCATATTTGCCATAATACCACTTATCTCCCAAGTGTGTCAAAAATCCAAAATGACATACTATGACCTCTAAACCTAATTTGTGCAAATTTGATTGATTTTTCATAGTTCTCAAAATATATTAGCACATCCTAAAATCCTTTAGGATAAAATTCAACCTCATTTCCAAGGTATCCCATTACCTTGGAAGTGATCTAAAGTGTCAACACTACTATGGTTAGGTTAATTACCTATCCACTTGGGTTGACACACCCTAATCCATTTAGCATGAATCGATCACGCTCTTAGGAACCCAATACTTATTGGAGCTCCTTGGGTTTACAAGGTATTCACTAGGGATAACTTCCCTAGATACCTTCCTAATGACCCTTCTAGACTTAGAAGCCTTAGTCATTGCGGTCTTGCCTAGGTTAACTCTAGGGGTGACTCCCCTTGTAACCTTCTTAGTGGCTTCCCTAGGTTTCCTTAAAACCTTAGTCACTAGGCACACACCATGGTTACCCTCAGGGATGACTTCCCTAGTAACCTTGGTCTTCCTAGACTTAGGTTGAGTTCCATAATCGAATGGAACATTGTGGTAGGTCTCCTTGGGCTTAGGCTTGTGACCCAAACTTTTCTTGTCCTTAGGTGGACCTTGCCTTCTAGATCCTAGGTTTTTGACTCATAGACCCTTTCATTTGATTTTGCATGCTTCTAAGGATCTTCTCTAATTTCTCAAGCCTTAACCTCAAGGCTTGATTTTCTAATTATTTGGTGGGTCCATTATTTCTTTGAGCAGAGTTGTTCTTTCTAGGCATATGTCTATGGTTCTTGGGATTAATGTTTAGATGGTCCTCTACTTTCCTAATAGTTTCCCTAGGTAGGATTTTTCTAGGGTTATTAGTCCCAAATTTCTCCTTAGTCCTAAAATCGACATGTTTAGTCCCTAAACAATAAAATTTATTGTTACTAGCATGCTTTTTATAATCATGAGCAATTGCAATAAAATTCCTAGCATGTCTTTTATCATTAAAATTTAAAGGTGCATTAAAATATACCTTAGGGCTTGCTTTTAAAGCTCCCCTACATGTGATGCTTCTTCTTGGGTCTTCTTCCTTCCCTAGGCATCGACTTGCAGTAGTGTCCCGTTGTTGGCATTGAAGCACATCACGTGCTTCTTCTCTTCCTAGTGGGGACTCACATCCTTTGATTTTTCTGCTTTCTCCTCGCGATTTTGGACATTTGCTCTTGTAATGCCCTTTCTCTCTACCCTCAAAGCAAATTATATGATCTTTATTTTTAATTAAATTGCTTAAATTACCTAGAGTGGTGACGTAGACCTCTTGAGCTTGTTCATCCCTTCTCCTGGAGGTTGATGGCTCCTCTTGATTGTGCTCCGACATTGAGGATGAACTCTCCTCCCCCTCAATCCTAGAGGTGGAAGCTTCTTCCACCTCTTCTTCCTTCTCGGATGTCGAACACCTCTCGACCTCCGAATCCTCACTTTCTTATGAGAATGATGTACTCGCTTTTTCTTGAGCTTGAGAGGATGAACACTCCTCTTCGGCTCTTCCTCTTCTTCATAAGCCGGTGATGAATTTTCATGATACTATATCAATTTGCTCCAAAGCTCCTTGGCATCTTGAAATTCACCTAATTTAGACAATAAATCATTAGGTATTGAATCAACTAACATATCGATTACCTTGTTATTAATTTCGGAATTTTGGAGTTGGTCTTGGGTCCATCTCTTCTTCTTGAGATATCCTCCTTTTGGACCCCTCGGAAGTTCGAATCCGTCTAGTATGATGAACCATTGCTCAATGTCCATCATCAAGAAATTCTCCATCCACATCCTCCATTGGTCAAATCCCTTAGCTCCAAAAATTTCGTATGGAGGAGGTGTGTTGATGTCGCGGCCCAATTTAAGGCTTGGCTCCTCCATCTTCCTTCTACCCTCTAGCGGTGCTCCCTTCTGTCAAACCTTAAAGAGCGGTCTCGCTCTGATACCACTTGTTAGAACTTTGGTGAGCGCTAGAGGAGGGTGAATAGCGTGTTCATTGTTTGACGATGGAATTCGTTCGCGTTTGTCTCTACACAATCGTTAGTACGCAACGGAATATAGAAATCTAAATCTAGAGACAAATACACAAGATATACGTGGTTTGGAACCTTAGGGTTCCTACTCCACGGGGCGAGCTCAACGAGCTCTAGTGATGTACACACCACTACTCAATAAACTCCTCGACAACACGTCGGAGGTGGAGAAATCTCGTACAAATGATTACAACAGTAATACAATGAAATACAAGCAATTACAAGAAAAACAAGTAAAGAAAACTTTACAAAAGATCTTTTGAATGCTTGATTGTTTGGTTGCTTGGGCTGCACTTGAAGACCCTGAATTGCACCAGCAAATCACTCCAAATCGCCCTAAGAACCATGGCCAAAAACATCCCCTTCGTGCTCCTTTTAAAGCTGCAACTCGGGCTGATTTTCGCCTATCAATCGATTGCCATAAAGCCCCAGTCGACGGCCAACAGTGTCGTTGCCTCACGACTTAATCCACGTCGGCATTCCAGCCAACGGATACATCGATACGATCATTATTCCTCATTCAAGTTACAGAGCTCGTAGCCATTGCTCAATCGGCTATCGAGCGCTCGCTTCACGACTAAAAACAACAGCCTAATCGCGCCTACGCGCGATCGATCGCTAAGGCAATCGATCGCTAATCGGCGATGATCGCTAAAACTTCTTGCCGCGATAACCCGATTAATTCTCGACAATGACTAGTCATAATCCTATCAATCGCTCGGTGTTGACTACCGCAGTGTCAAACACTTGACCAGTCGACTGATCCATAACCTCAGTCGACTGCTACACCTCAACCATGAGGTTTACCCCATGTATGATGCCCTCATACTTACTAGACCACCCTTAGCCTAGACCTAAGCCTTCTAGCCACCTCCATCAACCTTACGCCTATTGGATTCCTCAAAGTCATCCATGACTTGTTCATCCATACGTTAGCCTTCAGGTACTTCTATCTGCTATTGTCATGCTAAGCTGGTCTATACCGTCAAGGCACATTAGGCTTACGCTGCCAAGATACGCTTGGACTTTACGCCGTTAACCATTGGACTTATGCTGCCAAGACTCCACCCTTGGACTTTACACCGCCAATATCAATCCTTGGACTTCCCAAATGCCAAGTACCCATGACCTGGACTTTCCCTTGCCAAGACTCATGCTTGGACTTTCCATGCTAACTTCATATTGGACTTTCCAATTGTCAAGATTCAAGCTTGGACTTTCCCTTGCCAAGACCCATGCTTGGACTTTCCATGTCAACTCCATGTTGGACTTTACCATTGCCAAGACCATGCTTGGACTTTTCATGTCAAGTACTCAAGACTTGGACTTTCCATGACAAATACTCAAGACTTGAACTTTACCATTGTCAAAATTCATGCTTGGACTTTCCATGTCAAGTGACTCACTTAGACTTCTCCATCATATGGTCAACTCCATATCAACCATATAGTCAATCCATTGTCAAACAATGGTCAACTCATCATCAAACATCAAAACACCACTCGAGTCAAACTCGAGTCTGATCAATCGTGACCTGGACAGATTGTACCAACAAGAATGATCTAAAGAAGTCAATGGAATAACGTGTTGAGAAGAAAGAATAGATCTGTCTTGAAATGTCCACGTAATGACATGCAAAGAGAATGGTACAAATCTATCTTAAATAACCCATAGAATGATGCACTAAGAGAGAGATGAGATATGCAGAATGACACATGCGGAGAAGTTGGACTCATTGGCTTGAGACCTGTTAATGACACGCAGAGAAAGAAGGCAAGTCAGCTTGACATGCACGTAATGACACGCGTACGGTCTCAGCTGTTAATAAAAATGTGTTGAATGATCACACAGTGGTTGCCCAGAGACAATGATAATGCACGTGCAAAATGAACTTGCACAGAAAGGAGACTCATCCGACTTGAGGTCTCCATGAAATAATACCGCATGCAAAGATCCTAAATCTAGATCAACCACCTCACAAGCACTCAATTAACCATTTTTTTTTTCACAGGAGGGCGGCAAAGTTGCACCAATGAGTAAAAGTCAATTCCTGAGGGTCGCAAATCTTTCGGAGTGTCTGCTCTCTTGTCGCACTAGTTCTAGATTGGACAATATGCTCTCAGTGATTTACCTCCTTTGTGTTGACTGTGGGACCGACTGGCAGGGGCGTTGAGGGCGAGTGAATCGCCTTTTGTACCAATTAATCCTATTTTATGCTATGTGAAGATGCATTTAGGGAGGTGCAGACGCATGTGGAGGTGCATGGGTGGTTGGGGCAGGGGAGGCATCATAAACCATGAAGATCCAAATGCTACTTTAGTTACTGATTTAAAGAGAAGACTAGCAATGGTGATCCAACTCACTGGCGGTGCAAGCATTTCGAAAATCTGACAAAGATTAGCAGGTTGGAGCTCACATGGACCTGCGAGGCTTGCATCACACAAAGGATATGTTGGACAAATACACGCGGGTGGAGAAGAAGCACATGCAAGGGGGAAGGCGGACTGATATGAAGATGCATGAATAATCATGCACGAGCAAAAGCTGAGCAGCGCATACAGGCAAAGAGAAACTGACGCAGAGATCAACGAACTCTCATGCGCAGGTGAAGTATAAGTGGCTTGGAGTGTGCTAGTGGAGGCCAAGGAGTGTTAGATGGTGTCACAATATGGAGCACGTGAGCAGAGGGGCCACAAGTGGCATTGAACGTAGGCAGCACAGAGAAGATTCTGGAGAGCAAAAGGATGGACGACGTGCATGAAGGGTCATCATGGAGAGGAATGAGGAGGCTCAGATACCATGTTGTGGGAAAAATTAGAACTTCCTCATCAAGGAAGCCTAGGTAGCCCTCTACCTTTATATAGATATTATCAATAAATAGGAACATTACAATAATAACTTTTACATATTTACATAATACTCCGTAGCATAATAATTTGTCAATGATAGCATCCAAATGGGTTACATATGAAAACATGCAACAATTATCATATAACAAAGCGGGAAAAAAACAAAACCTGGGAAGGAACAGCCAGTAGAAGTGCTCGTAATTTCAAAAGCATAATATTTCCATCCTGGACCAGCTCTTCAAGTTGAGAGACGGCGTTCTGAACTGCCAGTATCTGTTCCATTCTGGTCATTGAAGGTGGAACCTTAACCTTGAGCTGATCAATTGGCTTTCCTTGATTACTTATTCGAGTAAGCAGCATGAAGATGGCAAGAAATAAAAGCAACATAACAACAGCATATCCAAGCCATTCCCTGCATTCAAACATTAACTTTGAAACACAAACATGTATTTTTTTTAAGCTGGCAATAACTCCAGGATAAAAAATGCTAGCTTCTTAATCGAATTTCAATGTATCTTCAACTTTGTAATATTTTAAAAAATCTTTTGACCTAGAAACATTGAGTAAAAGAAAAACCAAATGTATGAAGAGACCTGAGACACTTAACTAACAGAAAGCGTACATTAACGCACTGTTATAGTTTTAAGTAATTATGTAAAATAGGTCTAGTAATATTATCATTGATTTTGTAATCACACAGCATTACTGTGAGAACAAGATTTCATAAGCTCACAGGATCAAAGGTCCTTTCAAAATGAAAATAGTACCATAATTGACAGAAACCATGTTCTATGTTTCTTCTCTTTCTAAAAATAAAAAGGTAAAGAGATTCAAGCCAGTCCAAGTGTGTTCCTATTCTAAGAAATCAACAAATATAGCAACTTGCATTTCCGTAAATCTTGCTCCTTTCTAATACTAACTTAAGAAACAAGAAACAAACAAAATTCTACAGCATGGCTTGGCTCAATAATATATATAGGGATAGGGATTTAATCCGTAATGACATGACAATGAAACAAATCCTGCTTATGGAATCTGGCCTGTGGTGCTTGCTTTTTAATACTATCTGTATCTTCATTTTTCCTTAACCTCTGACCCTTCAATGTGTGGGTTAACCGTGTTGCCATCGACTCTTTACATTCTACTTAGGATAGTTAGCCATATTCTACTGACAATGGACACTCCATTTTTCATAAAATAGATGATTGCTCAAAAGATAGAATTGGTTATGCTAGAGAATATGTTGAGGCAAGTGCTGAGAAGAAACCCTCTAAGCTAGCAATGAGAGTGATTGTGTATTTATATTACTACCTATCTTCTCGGTAATAATATAAGTTGTCTTGAAGAATTTCCAAAGCTAATTATGTGGTTCAAAGTGATCTTTTAAGGACTATGGAGGATGTCGATTTGAACCCTGTTCTTGAAGATGTTGGTCCATTGATGATAAGATTATTTCTGCTGCTAGGTTTGAGGAAAATAAAGGAAAATTCAAGTTACTGTGTGAAGTCAAGATTGAAACTGCAATGCACATGAATGAAGAGTCCAATCAATTTGATGTTGATGATAGGAATTCTCTCACTAGAGAGGATGATCCTACTATAAGTTCACTCTTCCATTAGCGTGAGGAGGTGGTGGGAAAGAATGGATAATAGGAGGAACAGGAAGGTGGAAAAAGATTCTTATACTACAACCTGATTCTTATACTACATGTTACTTGGTTGATTATGATGATTTCTTCGAAGAGTAAAGGAACTGCTAGCACAGACTTAAAACTATGAACTTGGAGCAGCCAGTTAGTGGTCTGGTGACATTTTTATCCACGGTGATTTTTAAAGGGGAAAAATGAAAAGGTTACCTTTATTTTGGTTATTGTCAAAAGAGCAATCTATTTTGAAAAGAATACTAACAAGGCGCCCCATTGTATTTTTCATCTTGAAAATACCTTATTCCAATGTTATAGCAATTTTGCCCAAAGCTACTATAGCATATAGCAAAATTGGTCCAACTTAACCAAAATTGTTACGCATGGAGTTGTTAACAGAGTACCCTTTTCCAACTTAGTCAAAATTACTGCAACTTGGTTAGAATCTTCTACACTCTTATAACAGTTTTGATTAAAACTGCTATGCATTGACTAACATGAAGCAGTTTTGGCCAAAGTTGCTAAGACGTATAGTAATTTTGGCCAAATCTACAACAACATGCAACAGTTTTGCTCAAAGCTGCTATAAATAATTTTGATCAAATTGCTCCACATTGCTATAAATAATTGTAGCTGACCCACCTGGTAGGATAAGATTTGATTATTGTTGTTAGTTGTTGCTCCACATTGTTTAGTTTTTGACCAAAGTTACTACACATTGTAGCTGCCTTTGCAAAAACTTTTGAAGTTTTGGTCTTGAATGTTGGACCAATTTGATGTGCTAGAGGAGCATGAATAGCGTCTTCGATTTCGACTCTCGATCGTGTTCGTCTACAATAGTCGTTAGCACAGCGGAATAAAAAAATACAATACGAAAACGAATACACGACAAACACAACCACAAGACAAAGAATTTTACGTGATTTGGAACATATGGTTCCTACTCCACGACAGCGCTTAGTGATCTACCCTCATTAAAGTCTCTCCTTCTCGGTATGACATCGGAGGTGGAGAAACCTCTTACAATATCTTACAATAATAAGAAAAACTAAATACAATATAAGACAAGCAAATACAAATGTAAAGAATGAATGATATACAAATAAAACTTTACAAGATTATTTGATCACTTGAATGCTTTTGGTTGCTTTGAGATGTCCTTGAAAGTCTAGAATGCAATAGTAATTCCCCTTCAAAATCTCCCAAGAAACCGCTGTTAAAATCCTCCCCAAACTGCTTCTTTTATAACCTACATCGGGCTAGATTTCCGCCTAGCAGTCGACTACCAAAAGGCTCCAGTCGACTGCTCGCCTATCCATTGTCTCACAACGGATTAATCCACGTTGGATTCTACCCAACATATACTTGAGCAAATAATCGCTAAGCTAGTAATATTATGTGCTCGTGTCCATTTACGCCAGCCGATTACCCTATACAACAGTCGACTGCTATTGTCCAATTGACTGGTGCAATCCACTAGTCGACTGTCAGAGCCCAACTCGAACAGTTGAGCCTCAGTCAACTACTCGACCAGTCGACTAGGTCATAACCCCAATCGACTGCCACGAGTCAGCTGAGCTCTTGAGTGTTGTGCACTCGACCAGTCGACTGGTCCAAAGCCCCAGTCGACTGGTCCAAAGCCCCAGTCGACTGGTAATCCTCAACTATGAGGTTTGACCCAAATATGATCCCTCATACTTAATCAATCACCCTTGGCCTAGACCTGAGCCTTCTAGCCACCTTCATCATCCTCACGCCCTCAGGGTCCGTCCGAGTCCTCCACGATTCGTTCACCCTTCGTGCTAGTCTTCAAGTGCTTCCATCGGCTATGTCATACTCTTAGCCTATACTTAAGCCTTCTAGCCACCTCCATCAACCTTGTTAGAATATTGTATATATGGCTAGGGATAATTATGTCATCCCTAAATATCATCAGAGATAATTATTTCCTAGAATAGAGTTTGATTTATTCCTAGGATAAGGTTTGATTTATTCCTTTGAATAGGCCCTAAATTTTGTATATAAATAGGACTTCTTTCATGTAATCAGGGTATCTCTTTTTTTAACAAATAACATGGTATCAGAGTCATAGATTAGATTTCTTTGCGATTTTTTTTTCGGCGACCACCTTGCGCCGCTCACGTCCTTCTTCCTAGCGACGCAGACTTCTTCCACTGCTCGCGTCCTTCCCAGCGATGCAGAATTCTTCTCGCGAGGGACATCGCGGCTTTCCTCGCTCACGCTGACGCAATCTCGTCCGCGACATCCTCCAGCGCGTCGAGCACCGCCTCCAGCGCCGCCTCCAGCGTCAACGAGCGCGTTCTTTTCCCGATCTTCCGCGAGGTTCACGATCCTCTCTCCCTCCTCGACTTTCTCTTCCGTGATTCTCGTTTGCGATCCTCTCCCTCCTTGACCTTCTCTTCCGCGAGATGTGTCAGATGCGATCCTCGTACGGGATCCACGGCGACGCCTTCTCCGTTGAAGGAGGCGATAGAGGGCGAATCGCTGTTGAAGAGACTTCTTCTCCACCGCACCTTGTGCAAGCCGTGGCCGGTCTTCCCTCCGTTAGCGGCGGCGGCGGCGAACCGGGACCTTCCTTCCTTCCCTGCTGGCACGGCGGCACCGACAAGTAAGATAGGAGGCGGCCCGAGCGGATGCCACCCGACCGGTGCCGCGTCGCCACCGTGTCGACCGCCGCGGTGAGTAGCCGCCTCCTGTGGCGACTCCATCCGTCGAACCTCTGCGTCTAAAACGGCGAGCGCCTCGCTGGACTCTTCCCGCTTCTCCTCTGCCGTTGGTCGGGCCGTCTCGGGTTAATCTGCGGCGCTTCCTTGGCTCCATTTCCGGCCAACATGAGCCGCAGCACTACTCTTCGGACTTCCTTTGAACATCCACCGTTCATTCACATGGCTACCCCCGGCCTTGAGCCGGATTTTCTAATTTTTACCAACCACGTCACGGCACCACTCTCATCTGAGCTCTTGAATGGTAAGAACTACTCCTCTTGGGCCTCTCACATTGAACTTTGGCTTATTGGACAAGGTTATGAAACACATCTCATCCAAACTGAAGAGGATATTCAAGTCGTCGATCGTCCTTTATGGAAAAAAATTGATGCTCGGTGTGTTGCATTATCAAGCCACCATCCATCCATCTCTCGAGGGACGTCTTCCGCTCATAAAACCTGCGAGGATGTTTGGATCTGAGCTCAAACAACTTTTACGAACACCTCTCGGCGACTCTATCGTATGTGGCGACCTGAATGCCCATCGGATCGAGGATTCTATGTCGACTTATGCAGGATCGGTCTGGCCTTACACGTGTGAGTTATGACCTGCTCCACTGCGGCCACTCCTGTTGCGAGCTTGAAAGTGGAAGAAATTTTTATGTCTACGGCTTTATAGTCTCGCCCACATATTACTCTCATATTCATCAGATCGATCCGCAAAGCCACCATGGACTCTACCTGGCCGACTCTCCTCCGTGTCCCTGCAAAAGTCTTAACATTGTCATCCTCCGTTTCGGTTGATTCTTCAACTTTGGTCTCTCGAAACAACAACAGACCTCCACCTCGTAAGAATGGCAAAGGACGTCCTTGGTGTGATCATTGTCACCGACCAGGACACACGATTGATAAATGTTGGAGTCTCCATGGTCGACCTCCTCGTGCTACTCAGATCACTCAGAGTTCTATCACGTCTTCAGCTTCCACTTCACAGTCGACATCAGCTCCAATTTCACCGCCTTCCTATGATAACTTTCTGAAATGGTATGAGGATCGACAGGATTCTAATTCCACTGTTGCTGTTACACAAACTGATAATTCCTTTACTGGCATATCTCGCTCTTCGGGTCCCTAGGTACGTGACTCTGGGGCCACCGATCATATCACGGGTAATATATCTATGTTTTCTTCACTATTTACTTCCGGTTATTTATCCTGTGTTACCATGGCAAATGGTTCTCAAACTCAGTCCCAAGGTATTGGTATTGTTCATCCTTCCCCATCTCTTCCCATTCATAATGTTTTTTATGTTCTCGGAGCTCCCTTTAATTTGTTATCAATAAGTCGGCTTACTCGGTCTCTTAATTGTATCATCTCGTTTACTAAATCTTCTGTTTCATTCTACAGAGATGCAGGAGGAGGATGATTGGCGGATGTGAATCTCGCGCTATATCGACTTAACAAAACTCTCTTGTTGCGTGCGGCGATCTCCACTTGTTATTCATGCTCGGTTGGGACATCACAGTCTTGATAAGTTAAAAGCGATTACATCCTAATCTATCTCACTTTCTTTGTCGTGTCGATTAAGCAGCATGTTAAAGTTCGTTTTCTCCTCGCATTATAAGTCGGGCTACGTCCCCCTTTGCTTTGATTCATTCCGATGTCTGGGGTCTGAGTCGTGTTGCCTCTTCATTGGGGTAAGATATATCGTTACTTTTATAAATGATTTTTCCCGTTGTACTTGGTTATATCTGATGAAGGATCGTTCGGAATTGTTTTCTATTTTTCAATCTTTTTTTAATGAAGTAAAAACACAATTTGGTATCCCTCTTCGATCCTTGCAGAGTGATAATGCACGTGAGTATCTATCTACTCCGTTTCGGACCTTTTTGGCATCTCATGGCGTATTACATCGGACGTCTTGTCCTCATACCCCCCAATAGAATGGAGTCTGAGCGCAGAATAAATCGTCTTCTCGAGACCACCCGGACTCTTCTCCTTCACTCTCACGTTCCTCTTCGTTTTTAGGGTGACACCATACTTACTGCATGTTATCTCATTAATTGCATGCCTTCTTCCACTTTATAGGGTCAAATACCACATCATGTACTTTATCCGAAATAATCCCTTCATCCTTTATCACCTAGGGTTTTTGATTCTACATGTTTTGCTCATGCTCTTGATCCTGGCATTGATAAACTCTCTCCTCGGTCGCATAAATGTGTTTTCCTTGGGTACCCACGGTCTTAGAAAGGGTATAAGTGTTATTCCCCTACACTCCGTCGGTATTTCATCTCTGATGATGTCACATTCTTTGATTCAGTTCCTTTCTTTGGGTCTTCAGAGTCGTCGTCCGAGGTTCATCCTTTTATGCCTGTATCAGTCTTTGATCCTCCGTTGGATTCTCTATCACCCCGATTCCTCCTCCTCCATTGCGAGTTTATCTGTCCTCATCTGTTTTCGCCCCACTAACTCTGCCATGGGATCATCTCCGGAGCCAGATCCACTGCTCCTTCCTCTGGTCCAGTCTTCTGACTATGATATTCCCATTGCACTTCAGAAAGGTATACGTTCCACTCGTAATCCTTCTCATTATGTTTCTTTAAGTTACCATCGTCTTTCTCCTTCCTATTATTCTTGTCTTTCCTCCTTGCTGTCTGTTTCTCTTAGAAAGCTGCGAGAGCATTTGCCCATCCGGGATGAAACAGTATCTTTGATGAAAATGAGTGTCTTACGGAACTGTGGAACTTGGGACCTCGTTCCTCTACCACCAGGAAAGTCAGTTCTTGATTGTCAATGGTTATATACGGTGAACGTTGGTCCAGACGAAATGGTTGATCGGCTTAAGGCTCGTCTCGTTGCTAAAGGCTATACTTAGGTCTTCGGATTGGATTATGGGGACACGTTTTCTCCTGTTACCAAGATGTCCTTTATATGCTTATTACGTATCCATTCTTTGCGATTGACAGCCTATATCGGTTGGACATCAAGAATGCGTTCTTGCGTGACTACTCGAAGAAGTCTACGTGGAAGCGACCTCGTGTTTTGTTGCTCGAAGTCTTACGGTCTTGTGTGCTTACGAAAATCTTTATATGGTCTCAGCGATGTCGAGCATGGTTCGATAGATTCGTATTGTAATTCATAGTTCGTGACTCGGGCGAGGTGACCATTCTGTCTTTTATCGCCACTCATCTACTGATTGCATCTACCTAGTAGTTTATGTTGATGATATTGTCATCACAGGTAGTGATCATCTCGGGATCTCACAGGTGAAACATCTTTTCAAATATTTCGAATAAAGGATCTCGTGGACTCAAATATTTCTTGGGGATAAGTAGCCGTCGAAATGGAATCATTATATCTCGAATGAAGTATCACGATGGATATTCAGAAGAAAGCAAAATGTTAAACTCAAAGGCAGTTTGACAACCCTATGGATCCTAATGTCGCTCCCGAATCGAGGGAGCCTCTACCGGATCTTGAGCGATCACGATTAGTAGGGAGACTAAGTTACCATATCATTACTCGTCGGATATCTTTTCTAGTGTAGTAAGTCGGTTCTAACTCTCCATGTAAAGAACATTGGGATGTTGTGATTCGCATTGTTCGATATATCAGAAGCGCTCCAGGAAAGAGTCTTTTGTATGAAAACAAAGAACATACTCGAGTCATAGAATATTCTGATGCAGATTGGGCAGGATCCCCCAATGATAGGAGATCCATTTCTAGTTTTTGTATATTTGTCGGAGGTAACCTTGTTTCTTGGAAAAGCAAAGAATGTTGTCAGGCGAGATCCAGTCACGAGGTAGAATATCGAGCTATGGCCATACCGGTCGAAGCTTATATGGCTCAAACAAATTGCTTAGCCGTAAGCTAAGGTTTGAAGATGTTACACAAATGTCACTTATGTGATAACTAATCAGGTTATGTCATGCTCGCCTCAAATCCGATTTTTAAGAGAGTCTGAAAGCGTATTGAAGTCATTATCGGAGAAATATCTACTAGTTTTGTTAACTCGTATGATCAATTTAGCGGATATATTTACTAAGTTCTTGAGAGATCCCGAGATTGACTACATATGTATATGGTGCGTATAATTTATATTCTTGACGAAGTGTTAGAATATTGTATATATGGCTAGGGATAATTATGTAAATCCCTAAATATCGTTAGGGATAATTATTCCTAGAATAGA